>ML058508.1:2792500-3992500 GCA_003013855.2 Liriodendron chinense | reverse complement strand
TCCTGCAATCACCAATCATGCATTCAATGAGTCTTTAAATCATGAAAGTCGTGCACAATGAGTGATGAATTGGGGTTAGAATATGCACAATTAAGAGCTCAACACACCCCCCAACCAGCATTTTGCTAGTCCCGAGCAAAACATGCGTGAAACCAATTCCATTCTCCAAAACTCAACTCTCCCTTAGAACCCATTCTTCTATATATTCCAAGATACATAAGTGTAGGAGTTACAAATATTAGGCGACAGAGGTTGAAACCGTAAACCCTCAAGACATGATAAGTGTTATAGGCAAAATGGAGATCAACTTAGCTGCTAAAATTTTACACAAACGCCCGTCCGACTCTCGAGATCATCTGATCATGAGTCGCAGATTGGGTAAGTGCGGGACGCCCATTCGACTCTCGAGATCATTTGAGCGAGAGTCGCAGAATTGATAAATACGGAGCAGCTATTCGCAAGTCTCGAGTTCTCATAGCCGATAGTCAAATACGGCAAAGCAAAATCCGCGAGCAGGCCTTCTCGTAAGTCGTTGAAAGGTGTTACGTCTAAATGAGCGAGCACTTGGACTCGCGACCATATTCCAACATGCGAACAGCTTTTCCGCGGTGACACCTCTTAGCCTTCAGTACCAGCACCCGATTCCCGTCGAGCAGCTTGTTCAATCCCTCTGCGATACCAAGCAGGGCTACACCCAGTTTGGTGGTTTTCCTCCCGTCGGCGTCTCCTTCCTTTTCGCCGGCTATGACTCCAACTACGGTTTCCAGCTCTACATGAGCGATCAGCGCTATTACTACGCCTACCAGCGGCCCGTATAGGTCGGGTTTGGGCTTATCTTCTCTTGTGGTTCCGAATCTCAAGGGATTGCTATCAAGGAACGTGATTGCCAAAATAAGTCATCGGGTTAGATCTCATCTCCAAGGATAAGGATCTTATCCCATGAAATCAACGGCATCTCGGTATCGTACACGAAATCAGCGGGATCTCGATATCTTACGTGACAGATGGAATCGCTCCAGATCTATATAAAGAGGTGACTCCATTAAGAGAAAGGTATGCATTATTCAATCTCGGCCCCGTTTGGCTTGATTATTCTTCTTCTTGCTTTGCTTGACTTAAGCATCGGAGGGCTAACGGCTGGATCCCAGCCACCCTTAGTTGCTGTCTGTCTTCTTTCAGGTCCATCGGCGGAAGTATCTATTGGAGAGAAGGTGAACGTCCGGAAGATTCAGTTACAAAATCTGACGTTAACAGTTTGGCACTGTCTGTGGGAACGACTTGATCGTCGAAATCAATCGTTCTAACCATCGATAAAATCCTTCGGCGATGCCTCCTAAAAAGGCTGTTCATCCTTCGACTTCAAGGCAGGCACCACCCCCGCCCGATGAGGCGGAATCCATACCTACCCTTCCACCTGCCTTGACGAACATCCCTCAAGGAGCCCCAAATATGCCATCAGCAAACCCATTATTGGAAGCTCCTGGAAATCAAGACGATGTCCTGCGTTTCCTCGGAAACACTCTCCTAACTCTAAATGCCGGAGTTCAGGTCCTGTCAAATCGGCTTGATCAGCATTTTCCCGAACCGGAGAGACAAGCCTCCGAAAGTTTACCACCGCAGCCCATACCAGTAGCATCCAGACATTCTATGGACGAACCACAGGTCCCACCACTTGGCAGCCATCTCCCTGTGCCGTCTCCACATTCTATACATTCTAGTTCGTCTCGACAACCTCAACCGCAGGGCTTCACCGCCGAAACATCAAGCTATACCCTACCATGGGAAGGAGATCTCAAAAGAATCCATGATCGTTTTGATGTCATGGAACAGCGATACCAGGCAAATCGGCCATCTACCCTCATGGTGGCGATACATCAATCCGAGTCTCCATTTACTAGCGAGGTTATGGAGGCACCGTTACCTAAAAAGTATCGAACGCCTGTTATCACCCCGTACACAGGTATTGGCGACCCTCTTGAACACCTGGAAACATACAGGTCCCTCATGGAGTTGGAGGGACATGGTTCAGAAATCATGTGTAGGGCTTTTCCCCTAACATTGAAGGAAGCAGCTCGTACATGGTTCCGGGGATTAAAGCCTCGTTCCATCAGCTCCTTTTCCCAGTTATCAGAGATTTTCCTTTCTCAATTCATGGGAAGCATTCGCATTAAGAAGCCAGCCTCCCATCTAATGAATTTAAAACAGCAGCATGGGGAGACAATAAAGGAGTTCATAGTACGGTTCACCGCTGAAGCCGTTCAAACTGAAGGTTATACTGAAGAAAAAGGGCTCGCAGCCCTTATAGCAGGAATAACGAGCGAGAAATTCAGGTTTGCCTTGGATAAAAGCCCGCCGAAAAGTATGGCCGAATTCCAACCCAAAGCCCAGAAATATATCAATGCAGAAGAAGTCGCATTGACACGTCATGGAATACAAGGTAAGAAACGCAAGCCAGAGGGAACCTCTACTGCAGATAAAAAGAATCATCGTGATCAGCGCGACCGTTCTCCCAACAAGCCTTATTCTGGTAAATATCATAACTACTCCTCTCAATCGATCTCATGAAAAGGTTTTAATGGAGATTAAACACAAGCCATATGTGAAGTGGCCTGCAAAAATCAAATCCGATCCCGAGAAGAGAGACAAGAGTAAATTCTGTTACTTCCACAAAGATCACGGGCATAAAACCCAAGACTGCATCTCTCTACGAGATCATATTGAAGCCCTTATTCGAAAAGGCCATCTCCAGGATTATGTTGCTCGTAAAAATCGATCATCAGAAAGGGCGAACACCTCGTCTCGCCAAAAGGAACAACCTCATCATCAAACTGACCAAGAGGACGCTGAGCCTACGGGAGAAATCCGCACCATCATCAGAGGACCAGCTTGCGGGGGCAATTCTCAAGCTTCAAGAAAAGCATATGCTCGAAAGGCGTCCAAAGAACCCCAGCAAATCTACTGGCTGGAACAGACGTCTAACTCGTAAAAAACCAGCCATCCTCCAATTTCCTTCACTCTCGAAGATGCAAAGGGTAGCTCAGCCGATATTCTATACTTGGAGGCTTTCAACAAAATGGCACTTGCCAGAAGCCTTCTCAAGCCAGTATCGACCCCCCTCGTCGGCTTCGGAGGTGAGGTAGTAATGCCTGAAGGAAGCATCGATCTCCCAGTTACTTTTAGAGAAAGTCCAGCGAAGACCACCGTCTTCATAAACTTCCTCGTGGTGGATCGAAAATCAGCGTATAACGCCATTTTGGGACGGCCGTCTCTTACTAAGGTTGGGGCAGCCTTGCATCCTTCATATCTGTGTGTAAAATTTCCCACCCCAAATGGTATCGGGGTAGTGCGAGGAAGTCAACAGGAGGCCCGGTCTTGCTACCAGATAGCCCTACAAGATCGAAAAAAAGCTCAAGCGACACCCGTTATGGAGATAGCACAAGGTTCACCCACCTTTTCCACCAACACCTCGTTGGATCCGAGAGAGAATGCTCTCCAATCGGGAACTCCTGGGGAGGAAACAGTGGTGATTCACCTGACCAAAGACGACCCATCTAAGATCGTGTACATTGGATCCTCTTTAACCAGTATCCACCGCGAAGATTTGATCCGTTTCCTCACTGAATACCATGACGTGTTTGCTTGTTCTCATAAAGATATGCCAGGCATCGACCCCAATGTCATCGTACATCGTCTCAATATCAACCCGATATATAAACCCGTTCACCAGCGTCGACGTGCCTTCACTGCAGAAAGGCAAATGGCGATCAAAGCTGAAGTCGAGAAGCTACTCACGGTCAATTTCATAAAAGAAGTTGACTACCCAGAGTGGGTCGCGAACGTAGTTCTCGTCCGGAAAGCTAATGGCAAATGGAGAATGTGCGTCGACTATTCAGACTTGAATAAATCATGTCCCAAAGATAGCTTCCCGACACCACGGATCGACCAGTTGGTCGACTCAACAGCTGGACACGCCCTGCTTAGCTTTATGGATGCTTATTCTGGTTACAACCAGATCATGATGCATCCACCTGATAGCCAGTATACCGTCTTCATCACAGATCGAGGATTATATTGCTACCAAGTAATGCCGTTCGGTCTTAAAAATGCAGGGGCCACTTATCAACGTCTCGTCAACAAAATATTCGCTGCTCAGATTGGTAGGAATATGGAAGTTTATGTTGATGACATGCTCGTGAAAAGCACTGTAGAAGATGATCATATTTCTGATCTTCGAGAAGCCTTCGACCTAATGAGGAGGTATCAAATGAAATTGAACCCAGAAAAATGTGCGTTCGGTGTGTCTGCAGGAAAATTTCTCGGTTTCATGGTTGGCCAGCGCGGAATTGAGGCAAATCCTGAGAAGATAAAAGCATTGATAGAGATGAAATCCCCCACCACTCTGAAGGACGTCCAGCGTCTAGCTGGTCGCATCGCATCGTTGAATAGATTCATCTCGCGAGCATCTGACAAGTGCTTACCATTCTTCAAACTCCTTCGTGCAACGGCCAAGTCTGATTGGAATTGGACGCCGCAATGTGAGGAAGCCTTTCAACAATTGAAGCTATATATGAGCACACCCCCCATTTTATCTAAACCTGTAGCACATGAGCAGCTCATTCTGTATTTATCTGTGTCCACCACGGCTGTTAGCACCGCTTTAATAAGAGAAGATTCCGGGGTACAAAAGCCCGTTTATTATATCAGTCGAGCAATGGTTGATGCAGAAACTAGGTATTCTGATATAGAGAAGCTGGCCCTGGCTTTAGTTACGGCAGCTCGAAAACTGCGACCATACTTTCAAGCCCACGCTATTTTAATACCAACGAATCATCCACTGCGGCAAGTCCTTCAAAAGCCTGAGGCTTCCGGACGCTTAACTAAATGGGCAGTCGAGATCAGCGAGCACGATATCTCATTCTGCCCTAGGACCGCGGTAAAGGGCCAGGCCGTGGCTGACTTCATCGCCGAATTCACATACTCTCCTGATGATAATACCATGACCAGCGACCAGCCTCCTTGGTCACTCTTCGTGGACGGGTCGTCGCGGGCCAGTGGCAGTGGAGCGGGCTTGATTTTAGTGGCTCCTGATGGGTCGCATTTCCAATATGCTCTGCTTTTCGATTCTTGTATCTCAAATAATGAAGCTGAATACGAAGCCCTGATCGTCGGCCTCGAATTGGCCATTGTCCTTGCAATTCAGAATCTGTCAATTCATAGCGACTCTCAGCTCATTGTCAACCAAGTCCTTGGTGAATTCGAGGCCAAAGAAGAAAGGATGGCCTTCTACAAGTCTCGTGTCCTCATCCTGCTCGCAAAACTAAAGACTTACAAAATAATTCATATTCCTCGCGAGAAGAACCAACTTGCCGATTCCCTGACAAAGCTTGCCTCTGCACCAGAATCTGAGTTATCACATTCGGTCCCCATCGAGCATCGTCAGAACTTAAGTATCGACCACGCAACTCTCGAGCAAGTAATATCGCTACAATCGTCTCCATGCTGGATGGATCCCATCATCCTTTATCTCAGAGACGGATACCTACCAGACGACAAGAAAGCTGCAAGACAAATTCGGCTTCGAGCTGCCAGGTACACCTTGCAAGACGGAATATTATTGCGAAAAAGTTTCTCCTTGCCTTATTTAAGGTGTCTTCATCCAGAAGAAGCACTTCATGTTCTAGATGAGATACACCAGGGGGCATGTGGTAATCACCCCAGGGGGCGATCCCTAGCGTATAAGGCGATGAGGCAAGGATATTATTGGCCCACTATGAAAGCAGACGCAATTGAATTTTCTAAAAAATGTGATAAGTGCCAACGATATTCACCTATACCTCATGTACCGTCCGAGCGAATGACTCCAGTTGATAGCCCTTGGTCTTTCGCTCAGTGGGGGGTCGATATCATCGGGCCCTTACCCATGGGAAAGGGACAAAATAAGTTCGCGATTGTAGCGGTTGACTACTTCACCAAATGGGCCGAGGCAGAACCATTAGCCAAGATTACTGAGAAACAATCTACCAAGTTTATATGGAGAAATATTATATGCCGTTATGGACTCCCCCACACTATAATCACCGACAATGGAACACAGTTCGACAACGCAGCCTTTGATGAATTTTGTGAAAAATGGAAGATACGTAATATCCGCACTTCTCCATATCATCCTCAGGCGAATGGGCAGGTCGAGGCAGTGAATAAGATCATCAAGCACCATTTAAAGACCAAGCTAGGTGAATGTAAAGGGGTGTGGTCAGAACTTCTGCCAGAAGTATTATGGGCATATAGAATCACGGCTTGTACATCAACAGGTGAAACCCCTTTCTCCTTAGCATTTGGTGTCGACGCAGTGGTACCAGTGGAAATTCAAGTGCCCTCATATCGGATCGAGCAGTATGACCCCGCGAGTAATCAGGAAAACCTCCGACTTCATCTGGATCTCTTGGAAGAGCGAAGAAATGCTTCCTAAGTACGAGTGGCAGCATATCAACAACGTATTTCTCGTTATCGAAATGCTAGGGTTCGACCTAAATCCTTCCAGCCCGGAGATTTGGTACTAAGGCAAAATCTCGGAGTTCCCGCTCGTTCACTGGATCCAAATTGGGAAGGCCCATATCGGGTTATTAGGATTGTGCGACCCGGTACTAATTACCTTGAAGACATGCAGGGAAAGCCCGTACGTCGCGCTTGGCACGTGGAGCATTTGCTACGATACTATCCCTAGATTCAATGTAGTTCATAACAACATTTTATGAATAAAGCGGAAGATATCTTTTGGTCGCTACTCCATTTACTTGGACATGAATAGCCCTGAAGAGGATGCATACAATCCCTTGGCCAATTGCCTACCTTTGGCAGGGTTTAATTCACCTAGGATGGTTGCATTTCCATTTTATGGGTGACCATCCTACCCTCGATAAACTTGGAGTCTCAATCGATAGATCAGTCTATCTCTACGAGGGTATGGTCATCACGACCCCCCGGATTGAGCACAATACATTTCTCAATCGATAGATCAGTCTATCTCCACGAGGGTATGGTCGCTACGACCCCCCGGATTGAGCACGTTACATCTCTCAATCAATAGATCAGTCTATCTCCACGAGGGCATGGTCGCTACGACCCCCCGGGTTGAGTATAACTCATTGCAACAGGAAAGCATTCAGTGCACAAAGGAAAAGAAAGTAAACAAGAACGAGAAGGCATTCATTGCATGAAAGGGAGAGTAAACGAGGACAACACTTCCAAAAATATCTTTTCATTGATGATAAATGTTTACAATATCTGCTCGCGGATACAAGAGAGGAAAACAAAAAGAAAATCAATCTCTTGGAGGAGGAGCTGTGCTCTCGACTTCAGGGCCCATTTCTGGAGCCCCTCCAGCTTGCGTGGCTTCAGTCACCTCGTTCTCAGCAGCAGCTTGCTCTTCTGCAGCTATGATGGTCGCGACTCGACCAAATTCCCCCATATCAAAGGATGGGATCATTCGTTGCACTACTCTTAGCGCAAAGTCGCGACCAGCATCATATGACTCATATCTTTCATCGTCATATAGCTGCGAAGTCCGCAACTCGAAAATTGCCTGAGGACCTTCCTCCGAGAGCATTTTTACAAGGGCGACTTTCTCCTCGTCCCAGTGGATCGAGTCGTCCTTGAGCTGTGCAAGAGCGGAGCGCTCCTTTTTCAAGTTGTCGTTGGCTTCTTTGAGCTGCGACCTGGCCTCCGCAAACCGCTCCTCCAACGAGATCTTATCTTGGCGAAAGATCTCTCTCTCTCTCTCTCAGCCTTCTCCTTCAAACCCGTGAGCTTCACGAAGTCTGAGTCCAAGGCCTGATACCTGTCGGTCAGGACTTGGATTTTCTCGATGAGGATCTTCTTCTCCTCATCTCTCTTCCCGATCACCGCCTCACGGGCCTTGAGCAGCTGATCTCTCCCTTGAACTGCCTTCTCCAAGGCAGTTCTCTTCCCCTCAGCTTCATCTACCACGCGACGGGCGGCAACGATATCACGCCTCGTTCCCAGGATAAGATCTAAGCCCTGCAAAAGTAATGAAAAATGTGAGAAAGTATTCTAGAACATAACAACAGATTAAAGCAAGTCTTGGCAGAGTCTTACTTGAACCATCCTCACCCCTGCTTCGAGGAAAAGGTTCTCAGGGCTTGGCTCGGGAAGAGAGCCGAAGGTTTGGGGGGGGACGTTCTCGAATAAAAATTTACATATTGGATGGAGGTGGCGGGGGATAGAATATGTCCCGCTCCCAGACGGTTGGGCAACGACCAACCCAGCCGGCTCGCGAGGCGGAGGCATCGACTCGCGAGCAGGTCCCTGCTCGGCAGTAGGGATCAGTTCGCGAGCAGGAGCCAGCTCTCGAGGCTCTATTTGCTCTCGAGCCTCTTCAGCTGGGGGGCAGCTGGACCCCGCCCCATCCGGAGAATTGTCAGCAATGTTAATCACTGGCGGTCCAGGTGTGACCACCAGTGAGGGAATATTGGGCCCTGCCGGAGCCTCCGCCGTGCTCGCAGAGGGGCAGGTTGATCGCCACCCTTACGGACGGGTGGTTGAGATGGTTCGGCAGGAGTTCTCCTCTGCCTTTTGGAGTTCGTGCCCTTCAGTCGGGGTAGCAGACCCCTCTTCTCCCCGGCCTTCGTCATCTCGGCTTCTCCTCTGGATATTAGGCCCGCTGCCGTAAGTCGCGAGGGAGACAGGCAAGCCTCGATGTGCCTATCACCAACAGGCACCTTGTACACCTTGACAATCTTCTCGTTGATTCCTCCCTTTAGATTTGGTTTTCTCAAGGCCGGGATACCTGCGAGCACAAACAGAGGTCAAAGAATGAAGTAAAACCCTAAAATCCTAACTGGAGAAAACTGCACAATGTGGATTGTGCCTACCTTCGCAGAAAAAACGGGTAACACCTGGACCTCTGGAGGAAGCAGACTCCCAGTTCCCGGAAGCGTAGAACCACCGTTTCCTCCAGCCGGGATAGTTCGAGGAGGGTTTCCCCAGCACGAAGTTATCTCGGTGCCAGTAACACAAGTAATACCAGCCTTCGCTGGAGGGTGCTTTTTTCAGACGGAACATACGGAGGAACTCTTCCGCCGTGAGCTCCCCGTTGCCGGCCTGAGCCCAGAGGGCAAAGGAGCCCAGAACTACCCTCCATCCGTTCACGATGAGTTGCCCGGGGGCAATCTTGTAACACCGGAGGACATCGCGTATGAAAGGATGGAGGGGGAGGCGTACCCCCAGGATGAGCTAGTACTCATAAAGAGCTACGCATCCTGGGGTGGGGGGAGTCTGGTGTCTCTCCATCTCCGGGCAATCGGAGATTGACTGAGTCGGGGATCAGGTATCTCTCCCGTAACTCAGCTAGCCGGTCCTCCGATAAAACAGAAGGATACCCGGTTGCCGTGTATCTCCCTGCCGGAACCCTCGCACTGCTAGAAGCAAAGGATTCCGGAGTGGCATTGCCTAGAGGAACAGTGGTCTCGTCAGAGTTCCCAGCCATGAAGTGGTTTTAGGAAGATTAAGAAAAAATAAAAAATAAAAGAAAAGAGGCCTGTACCCAGGGAAGAAAAGAAAGAAAAGAAGCACCGGAGGAAGAAGAATGAAAAAGATGTTGTAAATTCCCTTCGAAAAAACTTCTGTAGAAAAACAGAGAAATGGCGGACTCCGTATATTTATAGGCAATCATTCCGCTGCATCTGGTGATACGTGGCAGCCCCTCCTTCGGCGCAGCACTCGAGCAGGCATGCCCATTAACTCCCCTGACACGTGGCAAGTGCCCCTTCATTTTCTGTCTGCCGAAAGGCTGCGGAAAGCTGGCGCTCATTAATTCCAGCCCATCATGTATGGTTCCGTTCTCGATGAAGGCAGCGGGCGGTTACATGTGATAGTGAGCTAAGTCCTTCCCTTACGAAATTCTTGGCGGCAAGGACTTGGGGGGCATCTGTTATAGGCAAAATGGAGATCAACTTAGCTGCTAAAATTTTACACGGACGCCCGTCCGACTCTCGAGATCATCTGATCATGAGTCGCAGATTGGGTAAGTGCGGGACGCCCATTCGACTCTCGAGATCATCTGAGCGAGAGTCGCAGAATTGATAAATACGGAGCAGCTATGCGCAAGTCTCGAGTTCTCATAGCCGATAGTCAAATACGGCAAAGCAAAATCCGCAAGCAGACCTTCTCGTAAGTCGTTGAAAGGTGTTACGTCTAAATGAGCGAGCACTTGGACTCGCGACCATATTCCAACATGCGAACAGCTTTTTCGCGGTGACACCTCTTAGCCTTCAGTACCAGCACCCGATTCCCGTCGAGCAGCTTGTTCAATCCCTCTGCGATACCAAGCAGGGCTACACCCAGTTCGGTGGTTTCCGTCCCGTCGGCGTCTCCTTCCTTTTCGCCGGCTATGACTCCAACTACGGTTTCCAGCTGTACATGAGCGATCAGCGCTATTACTACGCCTACCAGCGACCCGTATAGGTCGGGTTTGGGCTTATCTTCTCTTGTGGTTCCGAATCTCAAGGGATTGCTATCAAGGAACGTGATTGCCAAAATAAGTCATGGGGTTAGATCTCGTCTCCAAGGATAAGGATCTTATCCCACGAAATCAGCGGCATCTCGGTATCGTACACGAAATCAGCAGGATCTCGATATCTTACGTGACAGATGGGATCGCTCCAAATCTATATAAAGAGGTGACTCCATTAAGAGAAAGGTACGCATTATTCAATCTCGGCCCCGTTTGGCTTGATTATTCTTCTTCTTGCTTTGCTTGACTTAAGCATCGGAGGGCTAACGGCTGGATCCCAGCCACCCTTAGTTGCTGTCTGTCTTCTTTCAGGTCCATCGGCGGAAGTATCTATTGGAGAGAAGGTGAACGTCCGGAAGATTCAGTTACAAAATCTGACGTTAACAATAAGCATTCATATGAAATTCCCGCTGATTGGTTGATAAACAGAAGAACTTGAACAAATTCAATCTAGTGTGGATAGTGAAAATTCATCTCATGAGTTTCTAGGATTATCTTCTTCATAGATCAACCAGACTATAGATCTCAAGGTACATGGAGCCACATCAAGCCAATGACAGAAATTTTCCTTACCGTCCTTCCGACGACTTTCACACTACGTCCCATTTCCGGCTTTGGTTACAGGTAGACCATACCCCGGTTGGTAGTAGGTAGCCCTAATCGGAATTTTCCACCAGTTTTCCATCATTCCCTATTTCATCCTTCTTTTTCCTTTTTCTTTTAATTTAGATAGGATTTTTAGAAATCCATATCTTGCATTGTTTTCCCATGGACAAGGATGGACAAAGTACCCCGGCTTGACTTCTCAACACCTTAATTCAAAGTCTAGCTAATCCATAAATCACATAATCCCTTCAACCCATGAAAATTGTGTAATGTGGACTAGGTGTAAAAGTGTTCAGATTTTCTATCGATCACAGAATTAGGGGAATTCTCCTATAAAACCATTATGCCAAGAGAAGATCAAGATTTACAACCTCATACACTTCATATCTCCTCTTCTTATGCTCATATCATCTTGAGTGCATAGAACCAAAATTTTCCAAACAAGTTTTGAATTTTTGAAAAAAATCAAAAAGTTTCCACATAATTGCTTGAAATGTTACAAAACGCTGGATTGATCCAAGTGATCCTACACCCCCCAACCAAATCTTGTATTATCCTCAATGTAAAAGATGTGCAATAAACAAAACATGAGAGCAATTTGAACATAAAAGGGAGTGAGGAATGAGAGTACTTGAAAAAGTGACAAGTGAAATTCTTCCTCCTTCTAACAAACCTAAGCAAAGGTAAGCAAAAGCAACAAAATCCTAATCCTAACTACTCTATACCTCCGTCAGACTAGGAGATCAATCATCCTGATACACAGGATCATTCAGAGGTATGGACATACCTTCTGAAGGAAATTTCTCAAAGAACGGCTTTAATCGCTGCCCATTCACCTTAAAAATGTTGCCGTTCCTCGGATTTAACAGCTTGACAGTCCCATATGGATAGACAGTTTGTACAATGTAGGGACCAGTCCATCGAGATCTCAATTTTCCCGGAAATAGATGTAGGCGAGAATTATACATGAGGACTTTTTGATTGATCGTGAATGTCTTGCGAAGAATATTCTTATCATGGAATATCTTCGTCTTGTCCTTGTAAATTCTCACATTCTCATATCCTTCGTTC
This sequence comes from Liriodendron chinense, assembly GCA_003013855.2. Classification (NCBI taxonomy): domain Eukaryota; kingdom Viridiplantae; phylum Streptophyta; class Magnoliopsida; order Magnoliales; family Magnoliaceae; genus Liriodendron; species Liriodendron chinense. Next base: position 3,980,292 of record ML058508.1, on the reverse strand, counting down.
TGGATTTCTGTAAGTTCATTCAATTGTAGTTTGCACAACGAGCTTGCCTTGTCAGAATTGAAATTCATCTTCTTAATTGCCCAATATGCCCTATGTTTCAACTCCACAGGCAAGTGACAAGCCTTCCCATAGACAAGTCTATAGGGAGACATTCCAATAGGGGTTTTGAAAGTGGTACGGTAAGCTCAAAGCGCATCGGTAAGTCGAAGTGACCAATCCTTGCGATCGGGGTTTACCGTTTTCTCCAAAATGTGTTTAATCTCCCTATTGGATATCTTAGCTTGTCCACTCGTTTGTGGGTGATAGGGAGTGCTCACTTTGTGTGTTACACCATATTTCTTCATTAACGTTTCAAATGGGCGATTACAGAAGTGAGACCCCCCATCACTTATGATGACTCGAGGTGTGCCAAACCGGGAAAGAATATTTTCTTTTAAGAAGCGAATGACTGTTTTATGGTCATTATTTCGGCAAGGGATGGCCTCGACCCATTTGGATACATAGTCAACGGTAAGCAAGATGTATGTGTTTCCAAAAGAAGACGGGAATGGACCCATGAAATCGATGCCCTAACAATCAAAGATTTCGATTATCAAGATGGGATTGAGTGGCATCATATTTCTACGGGAGATTCCTCCTAATTTCTGACAAGGTTCACATGTTTTGCAAAACTCATGTGTGTCTTTGAACATGGTGGGCCAATAAAACCCACATTGCAGAATTTTTGCTGTGGTCTTTTTAGCCGAAAAGTGGCCTCCACATGCCTGAGAATGACAGAAGGAGATTATACTTTGTTGCTCATCATCTGGGACACATCTCCTTATGATTTGATCGGGACAATACTTGAATAAGTAAGGGTCGTCCCATAGGAATTTCCGCACCTTAGTGAAGAATTTATCCTTATCTTGCTTTTTCCAATGTGTAGGACTTGTACCTGTAGCAAGATAGTTAGCAATGTCCGCATACCATGGCAATTGGGAAACAGCAAAAAGTTCTTCATGAGGAAACATGTCATTGATCGCGGTCGTTTCAGGGGAATCAGTGAGAACAAGTCGAGAGAGATGGTCAGCTACGACATTTTCTACTCCTTTCTTATCACGTATTTCTATGTCAAATTCCTGGAGTAGAAGGATCCATCTTAACAACCGTGGTTTAGCATCCTTCTTAGAGAGAAGGTACTTAAGCGTGACATGGTTAGTGAATATGATGATCTTGGATCCAATCAAGTAGGACCTAAACTTGTCCAAGGTAAAAACTACGGCTAAAAGTTCCTTTTCAGTAGTGGTGTAGTTTGCTTGGGCTGAGTTTAGGGTTCTACTTGCATAGTAGATGACACATGGCTTTTTCTCTTTTCTTTGGCCTAGCACGGCCCCAATAGCATAGTTGCTAGCATCGCACATAATTTCAAAAGGAAGGCTCCAATCGGTGGTTGCATTATGGGAGCACATGTCAACATACCTTTAAGGGTGGTAAAGGCCTTTTAACATTCTTCGTTCCACTTGAATGAATTTTCCTTTTGAAGTAGGTTACATAAAGGACGAGAGAGTGAACTGAAGTCCTTTATGAACCTTCTGTAAAATCCTGCGTGTCCCAAAAAGGACCGTACATCTCGTATGCACTTTAGGTGGTGGAAGGTTAGAGATAAGATTAATTTTTGCTTTGTCCACCTCGATTCCATTTTGTGAAACGATGTGACCAAGTACAATTCCCTTTTGAACCATGAAGTGACACTTCTCCCAATTCAGCACAAGTTTCTTCTCTTCACATCTTTTCAACACAGATTTCAAGTGCTCAAGGCACTCATCAAAGCTACAACCAAATACGGAAAAATCATCCATGAAGACTTCGAGAATTGTCCCCACCATATCAGAAAAGATACTCATCATACAACGCTGAAAAGTGGCGGGGGCATTACATAATCCAAACGGCATCGGTCTATAGGCGAAAGTGCCGAATGGACATGTGAATGTAGTCTTTTCTTGGTCTTCATGGGCAATGTCTATTTGGTTGTACCTTGAATAGCCATCAAGGAAGCAAAAGTGGGAATGACCTGCCAACCGTTCAAAAATTTGATCAACAAATGGTAGGGGGAAGTGGTTTTCCTCGTGACAGTGTTTAGCTTCCTGTAGTCAATGCACATTCTCCAACCGGTAGTGACTCTAGTTGGCACGAGTTCATTATTGGCATTGGCTATGATGGTTATTCCGGATTTCTTAGGCACCACTTGAGTTGGGCTCACCCATTGACTATCAGATATTGGGTAAATAATACCCACATCTAATAGTTTCACCACTTCGGCCTTAACCACATCCTTCATGTTTGGATTTAGTCGTCTTTGTGGTTGCCGGGATGTCTTCGAATTCTCCTCAAAGTGTATGCGATGAGTACAAATCAGTGGGTCTACGCCTTTAAGATCGCCAATTGACCATCCAATGGCACTCTTGTGCTCTAATAGAGTAGCCATTAGCCTACTCTCTTGTTCCTCATCCAAGTGGGAAGAAATCACCACTGGGTATGTCTCATCTCGACCTACATAAACATATTTCAGCTCACTTGGTAATGGTTTTAGGTTGAGTGTTGGTGCCTTGATGTTGGATGGGAGGGCCTTGTTCTCGTTTACAGGCAAAGGCTCAAATAGGGCCCTCCATCTTTTATTATCAAGCACCGGCATCACATCTAGTATGGCATCCATCTCTTGTATTGTGTCATCATTTATCTCATGAGAATGGGCCACACATGCCTCCAAAGGGTCGGAAGATAGTGACAAGGGGAATGTATCTTCCACGAATGATTCAATCATGTTTAGTTAGTGGATATCATCATCAACCTCCCGTGGTTGTTGTTAAGCTCATAATTGTGCATATTCTAACCCCAATTCATCACTTATTATGCATGATATACATGCTTATTGGACCAACTTAATACATGATTTGTGATTGTAGGAAGAAGATGGAGATTTCACATATTGAAGGCTAAGTGGAGCTCTTTATGAGCATTGAGGATCAATAGATGAAGTATTAAAGGAAGAACAAAGAAAAGAAAGCAAGGAGAGAAGAGAAAAGAAGAAAGAAAGAAAGAAATGGAGAAGGAAGAAGGCAGGACCGGTCGGCTGACCGGTCAGCCAAGCAAGACCGACCGGTCATGACCGGTCGGCCACCCCACTCATGTGTTGGATTGAACAGAGACTAAGCCCGACCGGTCATGACCGGTCGAGCACAGCTGCTGACTGAAGGACTGCCCAGGCCGACCGGTCATGACCGGTCGGCCATTGCTGCTGGACAAAGGGAAAGTCACTCCGACCGGTCGTCCGACCGGTCGGCTGTGCAAAACTAGAAACTTCTATTTCGGGACTCCGATTTCTTCTGCGCAAGTGCGTAATTTTACGCAAAATCTGGAATCTTCTTGCGTATTGGACTCCTCCAAGCTATAAAAGGACCTCTTTTCTTCATACCAAGGGGGCTACAACGTGGAGATTGCTGAGGAGAAGGATTCTACTTCAGATCTTTAGTTTTCTTTCCGTTTTTTGTAGTTTTTCATGTTTTTAGAGGCTTTTAGTTCAAGGATGTTAGAGATGAACTAAACCCTCTTAGCCCTAGCTAAGAGGGGAAGCTCTTGATTCGTTTTTGATGGATTAATGCAACCTAGGTTTCCTTTTGTGTTTTAATTGATGAATTTTAGTTCAATTTGAGTTTGATTCAAGTACTATGTTGGTTTCTACTTTGATCTCTTGATGACTCCGGGCTCATGTGATTCTTAGTGATTCTAAGCATAGTATCTTAGCTTTTGAGCATTGTCATGCATGTGTAATGCATTGATCTACCATCGACTCCGGGCATGGTAGACGCTTTGATTGCCTTGTATGCAATGGCCTGATTTTCATGTGGGAACTCATGCAACTGAAATTCTTATCTTTTATGTATGATCTATAATATGTGTTTAGTGATTGATTTTGATTTAAATAGAGTTCAAATCATGAGTTGTAATCAGGTCTAGTGACAGGACTTGGTGTAGGCTATGGTTATGAATCTCAAATAGATTGGAAAGAGGCTTGGCCTATACAATTGAGTGTGCCCAAGGCCTGAGCGTAGTTGTGGGAATCAAATCAGTTATTAAGTACTTGTTCCAGATAATTGTGATTGAACCGCTCTATATTCCAATCGGATAGAGAAGGAATTCGATTCCGATTGAGTTATGAGAAACCTAGTTGTGTTAATGCATTGAAACGTATCAAGAGTGGATCCTTGGCGCTCTAGTGACTTTTTAGATTGAATTTACCTTACCCATTCACTATTTAAAACCAATTTCCTATTTTCCAGTTTTAGTTCTTAATAGGATCTTAATTATTAGTTGTTTTAGTTAAATTCTGAGGATACCCATTCATAAATCTCTGTGGGAACGATACTCGGTCTTACCGAGTTTATTACTACATCGCAGCCCTACACTTGGGGAAGCGAACAGTTGTTTGCATAAATCAAATATGTTAAGCTCAAGGGTCATATTTCCAAAGGACATTTGTACAAGTCTGTTTCTACAATTGATAATTGCATTTGAAGTAGCTAGAAATGGTCGGCCAAGTATGACGGGAATTTGAGCACCAGTGCCTATCACAGGATGTGTATCCAAGACAATAAAGTCTACTGGGTAGTAGAATTTATCAACTTGGACTAGAACATCCTCTATCATTCCTCTCGGTATACGGATGGATCTATCAGCAAGTTGGAGTGTGGTTTTGGTCGGTTTTAATTCACCTAACCCAAGTTGCTCGTAGACTGAGTATGGAATGAGATTCACACTTGCCCCCAAATCAAGTAAGGCTTGTTTAATCCAGTAGTCTCCTATGATGCATGAGATGGTTGGACTACCCGGATCCTTGTATTTTTGGGGCACCTCTTGTTTGATGATGGCGCTCAAATTCTCAGTTAAAAGTACTTTGTTGTAGACATTGTGTTTCCTTTTGACTGTACACAATTCCTTTAGAAATTTGGCATACGATGGTTTTTGTTTTATGGCATCCAACAACGGGATGTTGATCTTCACCTGCTTGAAAACTTCTAAAATTTTCAAATTTTTATCTAAAGGTTTAGGTGAAATCAACCTTTGTGGAAACAGGGGCAACCGGCTTGTATTGCCTTTCCAGTTCTTTCTCTTGTGGAGTGTTGTTTGAGCTATCATCCTCTTTGGAAATTTTCGGATCCTTAGGCTTTGGGGCCTTCACCAGATTAGATTTGTCAATTTCTTTCCCACTTCTCAAAGTGGTGATAGCTTGAACATGTTCCGTGTGGTGGGAGGATGAGCTTGCATCTTGTATCTCAAACTGGGTTCTTGGGTTAGGAAGAGGTTGGGCAGGAAGTGTGCCCTTCTCTCTAACACTAAGATGAGATTTAACTCTAGCCATTGATGTTTTCAATTCATTGATGGCTTGAGTTGAATTTTGATTGAATTTCAATTGCTCTTGCATGAACCTATCTATTTTTAGAGAATTTGTCTTGTTATACTCAGCTTGGACCGATACGAATGCACCCAACATCTCCTCTAGCGTCACTTTAGGAGTAATGACTAGAGATGGACCTAGTATAGGTTGAGCTTGAGGGATGGGGGCTGCATTCGTAGTGGGTCCATTCCTCCAACTGAAGTTGGGATGATTCTTCCAACTAGCATTAAACGTGTTTGAAGTTGGAGCACCAAATTGCCGTTGATAACTGTTTATGGCATTGGATTGTTCTTGTAAGATGTCCTGAACTGCTGAAATTATGGGACACTCTTGTGTTGCATGTTGGTTTCCGGCACAAATTCCACAAACAGTTTCAATGTCATTGGAGTTAATCGTCTCTCCTTTCCTCAATTCCATGGCTGCGACCTTTCTTGTGAGGCTAGCCACCCGTGCACTTATGCTATCCTCTTCTGATAAGACATACATTCCTCCTTTTTCCTTTTGTTGGCTAGTCTTGGAATTTGTTGGTTTTGATGTATCCTAAGACTGTGCATTCTCAGCCAATTCTTCCAAATAATCCCATGCTTCATCAGCCTCCTTATTCATGAACTCCCCATTACACATCATCTCTACGAATTGGCGCATGGGTGAAGTCAGTCCTTCATAGAAAAAGCTTATAACCTGCCAAATTTCATAGCCATGATGTGGACATGCGTTTAATAGGTCCTTAAACCTCTCCCAACATTGGAAGAAGGTTTCATCTTCCTTTTGGGAAAAGTTCATGATAAGGCGCTTCAACATGTTTGTTTTGTGAGTAGAGAAGAATTTTTTTATGAATTCCCTGTGCATATCAGTCATGCACTAATTGATCTTGGCCTTAATGCATGAAGCCAACCTTTAGCTTTATCTTTGAGAGTAAAAGGAAAGAATTTAAGTCTCACCACATCATCAGTCACATTAGCAAAGTGCATGGTGGTTATTACCTCATCAAACTCCTTAAGGTGTTGATAGGCACTTTCACTGTCCAATCCATGGAATTTAGGGAGAAGTTGGATCACTCCCGGTTTTAAATCCACATTCCCTGCATTTGGTGGAAATACTATGCATGAGGGAGTGCTCGCTTTTGCTGGTTGCAAGAAGTCACGTAAAGTTCTAGGTCGAGGAACATTCTCAACCACATTCTCCCCCGTTTCAGTTTGGTTTTGGCCCAGATTAGGATTGGCCATTGGATTGGGTTGATTCACAGCTATACTTTCAGACAAAATTGGAGAGTTTAGATGTCTCCTAGCACGTGGCTCTCTGTCAATTCCTTCTACTATCCCCCATTCACTTATGAGTCGGTTATTGGAATCCCGAGCCCAATGTGGCATGCAAAACTAAAAAAATATGAAACAAAGAGAAAGAAGAATTCTTCCTCCCTTTCTTTACTTTTCTCTAAGACCGAAGCACAAGGTGTCTTGCAATGGCTAAGCCAGAAGCAAGGATAGAGACCGATTTCTCCTGGTCAATAGGGGTTCAGAGAAATCCCCACCCACTCTTTGAATCTTTTGAGAAAAAGTGCAGAAAAAGGAGAAAGAGGAGTAGAGGTGAGAAAAGAAATCTCTGAGCACAAGGTGATCCAAGACGGTAGAGCCGACCAATAGGAATCCAGGTGGCACAAGGCCTACCTTTCAGAGATCCAAAAGGAGTCTCCACCCACTCTATAAGAGATGAATATGATAGGAATGAATAGGAGAAGGAGAAGAGTAAGGTTTAGAAAGATAGAACCTGATTTGGCACTTGAATTCCTTATATCTTCTTCAGCTTCCTAGAAATCCCTGCAAAAAGAAAAATAAAATAAAACAGACTAAGTTAGTTCTAAAATCCTAAAAATCCTAAATAGATACTAATTTCAGAAATTTGTGAAAACCGTCAAAGTCCCCGGCAGTGGCGCCAAAAACTTGTTCGCTTCCCCAAGTGTAGGGTTGCGATGTAGTAATAATCTCGGTAAGACCGAGGTCAATCCACAGGGACTTATGTAAGATTTCACAAACACATCCAAAAGTGTCTATTGAAAGCTAACAACCAAATTTTGTATGGATTTGATTTGAGTAATAAAATTGAATTAAATTGAAGGTAAATAATTATAAAAAGGCACTAGGGGTTCAAGGATCCACTTGTAGTAATCCTTGATGTTCAATCCGCTGTGGTTTCTCACTTTCTCAACTAGAATCGATATTAAGATCTATCTAGTCGGATGATAGAGCTGTTAAACCAAACAATCTGTTATATGTAAGTCTAATGCATAGGATTCACTCAATGTAAGCTAAGCTGAGCATGCTCAATTGCATAGGTCAGTCCCAATTCCAAAAGGCTCAGTTCATAACATAACCATCCTCAAGTCCTGTCACAAGACAAGGCTAGATCCTGATTTGAACTTGATTCAAATCACATGCACAGTCCATACACATTACAGAAATTCAGAAAAGTAGAACTTTGATAGGAAATCTCCACATGAAGATCATAGTACTAGAGCGTACTCCAATTCCTCGGATCATACAGGTCTTGACTAATACAAACCAATTAAGAATTTAAGTAATTCTCTCAAACATCCATGAGTCATCATGAGACTAAGAAAAACTACTTAAAACTTGTATAAACTTCAAACCATAGTTCATAAACATGAATTCCAAACTTAAAACCAAGTTAAAATGAATTAAAACATCTTGGATTCACTACAAGCTTCACCTCTTAGCCCTAGCTAAGAGGTTTAGCTGCTCATGATCCAAGGAAACATGAAACAACAAAAAAAACTCATAAAAATAGTAAAACAAACTAGAAGGAGTTGTGGAACTCCGAAATCCACTTCTGCTGCCTCCAAGCTTGCTTAAACCCTTCTAAGATACCCTAGGAACGATCCCTAGGTGTCCTTTTATAGTGGGGAGGCTCTGCAACTTCAGAAGATTCGAGAATTTGCGTAACACTAACGCAGTGCGCAGAGAAAATCAGACTGAAATTAGAAAGTTCTGATTTTTCACGTGGCCGACCGGTCGGACTGGCTTGGCCAACCGGTCGCGACCGATCGTGCCTCACTGGGAAATCAGTCCAGCAAGCTCTGGACTATGAAAGAACTTCTGGCCGACCGGTCTTGGCCGGTCGGACTGGCCTGGCCGACCGGTCACGACCGGTCGGGCTATGTTTAGCTTAGGTCCAGTAAGCTCAGCATGCTTGGAACGCTGGCCGACCGGTCGTGCGACCGGTCTGACCTTCCTGGCCCACCGGTCACGACTGGTCTTGGCCTGTTTCTGGTTCAGTTTCTTCTTTCTTTCTTCTTTTCTTCTTTCCTTGCTTCCTTCTTTCTTTGGTCCTCCTTCGATCTTCATCCAAATAGTTCTAAATGAGGTCCTTTTGTCACCAATTAGGTGGAGTCCACTCTCAATCCTGCAATCACCAATCATGCATTCAATAAGTCTTTAAATCATGAAAGTCTTGCACAATGAGTGATGAATTGGGGCTAGAATATGCACAATTAAGAGCTCAACAGTTACCCACCGGTCCATTAAAAGGTCATTGATAACCATATGTGGCATTTTCATGTTCTTGTAACACCTCTTGAAACGCAGGAATTGTACGACAATCTTACATAGCGTGTATATTAGTGGCACAAATTCCACATATGTTCTCAATAACTTCATTGGACTTTGAAACTCCATTCTTACTAAGTTTCATAGCCTCGATCTTCCTTGTGAGGTTGGCTAGCCTTGCGTTTACATCATCTTCCTTTTTAAGAATGTAGATGCCTCCTTTGTCCTTTTGTTAAGGAGGCTTGAGATTGCTGGATTTGTTCGAAGTATCATATGATTGGGCATTCTCGGCCAACATGTCCAAGTAACTCCAAGCCTCATATGGATTTTTACTCATAAACTCGCCATTACACATCATTTCCACGAATTGGCGCATGTTAGAACTTAATCCATCATTGAAGAAGTTTATAATTCGCCAGTTTTCGTAGCCATGATGTGAGCAAGCAAGTAGGAGGTTCTTAAAACTTTCCCAAAATTGGAAGAATGACTCATTCTCTTTAACCAAAAAGTTCATTATGGCTCTTCAAAGGGTGTTTGTTTTATGAGCTGGGAAGAACTTTTTCAAGAATTATCAGGTCATCTCATTCCATGACTGTTGAACCTCCAATTTATACATTGCATTGCCCACTACATGACATGGTACGCATGATTTTCATGATTAAAAGGCCCATCTAATGCATGTTTTGTGATTGTAGGGATGAGAGCGGACTTAACCCAATTGGAGACCAAAAGACCATGTTTAGGAGCCTTTGATGAAGGCCCAAGGTGGACCAAAGAAAGAAGAAAGCAAAGAGAGAGGAAGGAGAGAAGAAAAGAAAGAAGAAAAAAAGGCAAAAACTGGTTCCGACCGGTCAAGACCGGTCGGCCAAGAAGGCCCGACTGGTCAAGACCGGTCGGATGCACTCCCTGGACATCTGCAAGGTAGGTCTAGACCGGTCATGACCGGTCAGCCAGCCCTGTCCGACCGGTCAAGACCGGTCGGCCATACATTTTGCACTTCCAGATTTCAGGCAGCAAGCTATTCCCGTTTTGGGATTTTTGGAACAGTTTTCTGAGGCCATCTTGATGATATTTGGAACTCCAACAATCCACGTCGAAGAGGAGCTCGACGTCGAACTAACCTAAGTGGTTTCGTGTCGATCGGAGCTACGGATTGACCGTGGTGGCCAAAACAATACGAACTGTCCAGAAAGTTCCAGATTTCGCTGTTCAACTCTGGGCCGGTCCAGGTGACCCATCATTGATGATATGAAGAATCTACTTTAACCATCTTTTAGATCACATCCATATGTGAATAACCACAAAAGTTTCAGATCAAAAGGATGTGTGGTTTGATCGTACCGGTTGAAGAAAGATGGACCATCCAGAAAGATCCAACTGCGCAGAGTTTATAAAAGCCCTAACTGTTCTAATTTTCGGACCATATTCTGGATTTTTTTTGGACAATCTAATCCGTCGATCATGTAGAGGAGGAAGTTTTCCACCAATGTTCAAAATTTGAGATCAATCCGACTTCTGTACACTCCGGGGCAATGAAAGCAAGATGACTAGTTCTGAAGGTACCCAAAGTGCGCGATTTTGAGAGGCGGTCGGTGATCTGATTGGTGGGCCCATTCAGAGGATAATCTTGGAAATCTAAATCATCTTTTTGGAATATCACATTACAAGGAAGCTACAAACAAAATTTGAAGGCAATCCGACCATTGGTTAAGCCGTACCAAGCGAAACAAATTCTGCTATGTTGCTGTACTATTGCTGCACTATAAAAGGAGGTGCTCTCTTCTATTCCAAATCAAGCAAGGACGTGGGAAGCAAGGAGTTCAAGTCATAGGAGGCTTCCTAGCCTCCTCCAGCTAGTTTTTCTTCCTTTTCTTAGTTCTAGTTCTAGTTTTAATATGCTTTTCCTTAGCTAACCTCCTAGCTAGAGCTAGAGGTGAAATTTGTAGTTGGTTCCGATGCTTTAATTCTTTTATTTCAAGTACCCTTTTCTTAATTTTGGATTTTGAAGTTCTAGTTTGAATAAAGTTTGGATTTTTAGATGAATTATGAGAGTTTGTGTGCTCCGGACATGAGTTCCTTGCAATTCTCTGAAATTACCATGATTGGGTTGTTTGAATTTGAATTGTAGTAACCGTTGAGCATGCCATAGTCCATAGGCATGGCTGTTACTCCGAAGGCTACAAGTTCAAGTTCTATGTGCTCCATTAGAACTAGAAATCTGATTTTCAGATTTAAGTCGGACTATTTGTGCTTGAATGTTATATCTTCCAATTAGATGAGAGATAGGACTTTGATTCTAATTGTGTTGTACTTGGATGAATGGATTGGCATTGGACTACTACAAGTGGATCCTTGATGCTCTAGTTCTTCTTATTTTCAGATTTTCCTATTTCATGTGAAAAACTACTTTCTTAAACTTCTTAGATTCTAGTTATTAGAGTACTTGGAATTGTTTACCTCTTTCCCTGTGGATCGACCTCGATCTTACCGAGATTTATTACTACATCGCAGCCTTACACTTGAGGCGAGCGAACAATGACCCTATCGAGTGTGGACTAAGAGAGTGGAGCCAACTCTTGGCTCTTTCTTTCAATGAAAAGGGAAAAAGTTTAAGTTTAATGGTATCTTCTGAAACATTAACATATTGCAAAGTAGCCACCACTTCTTCAAATTTCTTTCAGTGTAGATATGGACTCTCAGAATCTAGCCCATGGAACTTTGATAAGAGTTGAATCACACCCAGCTTTATATCGATGTTTCCCTCGGTTGGTGGTAAGACCATGCACGAGAGTGTAGTAATACAGGCCGGTTGTAGGTAGTCTCGTAAAGATCTCATTGGAGGAACATCGTGTACCTCATTCTCTCCTACTCCCTCTTGATTTGCATTTGTAGTTGGAGTAGGGGGGAGGATTCCTTAAAGGTGTTTGATCCATACTCCCCAAACTATCACAAAGCTCTTGGTATTTTCGGACTCGTTTATGGATTGATAATGGTCCAACTAGACCACCTTCGGATTGGAGACGATTGGTGTGGTCACGTTCCCAACGGGACATAAACCACACAACTAAGATCTAAACTAATCTTAAGTCCTAAAACAAAATTTAACAAAAATCGAAAAATCGAAAAATCTATAAAAAACACTAAGTTAGAAGGATATTACCTGATTCGCTTGAACTATGGAAGAATTCCTACAAAATAAAACAACTTATTAGTCCTAGAAAATCAGAAAAAACATATCTACTTCTACTTCTACAGCCACTAAAACAATCTAGAACTGTTTATCTAAAGTTCCCGGCAACGGTGCCAAAAACTTGTTCACTTGCCTCAAGTGCAAAGCTGCGATGTAGTGATAATTCTCGGTAAGAACGAGGTCGGTCCACAGGGAATTAGGTAAACCAATTCTAATTATCTTAGCGACTTCAAATTCAATCAATTTAGAAGTTAAAATTATAAACTAACTTAAAACAGTAAAGTTGTAAAATCCATAATTAACGGAACTAAGGCTTTCAAGGATCCACTTGTAGCAATCCCATGTCAATCTAATCAATCTAAGCATAAAACACAACTAGATTCGATGTTCTATCTCTCATCTAGTTGGAAAATAAAGCATTGAAACACATTCAATCCCACTTAAGTTAAAATTTCAAGTTCTAGTCCTATTCAATCACATAGCATTCAAAATCATAGCCTTCAGAGTAACAGTCATGCCTATGGACTATGGCATGCTCAAGGGTTACTATAATTCGAATCTAATCAAGCCAAACATGATAATCTCAGAGAATTGCAAGGAATCCATGTCCAGAGCACATGAACTCTCATAAAACTTCTAAAAATATCAACTTTATTCGAACTAGAACATTCAAAATAAAGTGAAAGTACTTGAATTAAACTGAATTAAACATGAAATTGGCTACAAGCTTCACCTCTCAGCCCTAGCTGAGACGTTCTAACGGAGCATTGTCATACTACAACTAGAATCGAAAAGAAAAACTAAATAAAAGCATGAAAAACTAGAAAAACTAGAATCGACGGAGTTGTGGACGCTCTACGGTGCTCTCCTTCACTTCCTACGACCTCCAATCTCTTCTAGGATACCTTTAGACGAGGCCCTAGATGCCCTTTTACTGAATAGTACGGAAGATTCCAGATTACGTAAGGAATCACGGAGCTGCGTAGAGAAAATCGGAGCTTGTAGGACAAGCTCTGCTACAGAGCCGACAAGTCGGATGACCGGTCTGAGCTCATGGACGACCGGTTGTCAAACCGGTCGTAAAATGTGAAAATCAGTCCAGCAAGCTTTTTAGAAAATCCACCCTTCCCTGTTGAGTGCTAGACCGGTCTGACGGCTGGTCTGAGTGATGGTCGACCGGTCTGACGACCGGTCTGCCTTGGTCCAATGAGATGTGCAACAACGGGGGGTCTTAGTTAAAGTGTCGACCAGTAGGACGACTGGTCTTGTGCCTTGTCAGACCGGTCAGACAACCGATCTTCAGTGCAGAATGTTGCACTTCTTCCTTATTTCTGAAATTGCGTCGGGTAGTCTAACACAACACCCTATGCATACACGTGCGGAAGCTTAAGGAGCAACTAGAATTATAGCTAAGTCCTAGAGGGGGGTAATTAGGACCTTTTGAAATTCTTTTCGCCTACTTACACAATTTAACAAATTAAACTAAGTAAGCAAGAATACTTTCGGCTTCCAAGCCTACGTGGGTTCAATCATAAGACTAGCATATGTATAAGCAATAAACAACCTACTCTAAGCAAGCATAGGTAAACAAATGATTTAACTAATCAAGCTCCTAACCTATGCAACCTATGTAGACTTATGAGAATGGATCAATTGAAATTGCGGTTTTACCGCTTATAGAGATACTCGGAGATATGTCTAAGGACCTAGAGGGGGGGTGATTAGGACCTTTGAAATTCTTTTCGCCTACTTACACATTTCAACAAATTAAGCTGAGTAAGCAAAAACACTTCGGCTTCCAAGCCTAAGTGGGTCCAATCACAAGACTAGCAAAATGTTAAGCAATAAACAATCCTAGTCTAAGCATCCATAGGTAAATAAATGATTTAACTAATCAAGCTCCTAACCTATGCATCTTGTGTAGACTTATGAGAGTAGATCAATGAGCTCAAGTCTACACAACTAGTGAAGGTACATCTTGTGTGTGGATGAGCCTAAAAAGTGCCTAGCATACATTCCTATCAAGCCTTCATAATTAAACAATTAAACTAACAATGCTAAGATATAAATGTGCTCAAGAACAATCACAAACACAAGGATGTATAGTGGTTCGACTACTTGTCTACTCCACTCCCGGTTCAAGTACTCAACTCCTTTGAGCACACCGGCATTCACTATTGGAGGTTTTAAATGAGGTTCACCTCTCAACCTTTACACAGAGGTTTTATCGGTTCACCTCTCAACCATACCCGGAGTTTTAGACATAGGCTAACTCTCAACCTAACTCACATTTACTCCCGTGTCGAAGGCTCCCCCTTGGAGACTTAGTTTAGGCCCGGCTAACGGGTCAAGGAACGGCTAACGTCCCTAGGTCGAGTTTGACAAACAAACTCTTAAATGGACTCTCAAATAAGACAACCTACTTGTCGGGTGAGCCCCTTGTTTAGCACCGGATTGGGTTGCTTGATCTCCGCTCTCCCGTGCTTCAATCAGCTTCCCTTGCTCCCATGATCATGTTGCCGTTGCGTCACCAATGCCTCAGCCACACTTGATCAAATACCTTGCATGCGATGCCTTTGAGATGCCCAAGGTGCTAGGAGGATAGGTTTGAGAACTCTACAACTAATGGGAATCGGTTGTCTAGAGTCTCTTTCCTACAACGATCTCATCTTAGAGTTTTGGACAAGGATTTGCCAATTAAGAAGCTTCCAAACTCTAGAGATCAAGAGGGGATGAAGGTCATCTTCTTCATGAGCTTGGAATGCTCTAATCTTGTGTTAAAGCACAAGGAAGATGCCTTGCATAGGTTGGGAATGAGCCTCAAATGGTCTCCAACAATGGTGGCTTCACTCCTCTCAAAATCCCTCACCTAATGCCTAAAAACCGAGCTCTATATGTAAGAAAGGAGAGCTCCAACGGTCATAAAACGGGCAGAAAACGGCTTTGTGCCAACCTGTCCCGACCGGTCAAGACCGGTCGGATCCCCTTGCTGGACAGCATGATGAATACAGGCCGACCGGTCTTGACCGGTCGGCTATGCTTGCTGAACACCTAGAAGAATCCAGGCCGACCGGTCAAGACCGGTTGGCAATGCTTGCTGAACACATGGGATGTGAAGGCCGACCGGTCTTGACCGGTTGACTGCCCATTGCAAAGCAGCTGGAGGCTGTTTTTCTTCTGGCTGACCGGTCTTGATCGGTCGGCTGCCCAGCCATTTTCTTCACAGCAAGTTGCTGTGGGTCTGGCCGACCGGTCTTGACCGGTCGGACCAGCCTGGTTCAGCACAGCTGTTTGCTGACCCAATCCTATCTCAACCCTCAAGCCATGGCCAAGTTTTGGGTGCACAATTGGGATACCTAGGGCCAATCTATGATGACTAAATGTTCCCTAATATGGTCAAGGTCATCAAAGAAGCAAAGTGGTTGGGTTTTGGTCAAGGTTAAGGCACTAAGGCATCATGTTTTACCTGATTCTTCTTCCTTGATGCAGCGAGGCCATCTGAGTCTTCTGTCTTCGTCTTCATTGGGCTCAACCGACACTAGACTCACTAACGTAAGTGATTGACAAACAAGGTGCATTAGTATGCCACGGAAAAGTGCACTAACATCAATGAGCTCAAGTCTACACTACTAGAGAAAGTACATCTTGTGTGTGGATGTGCCTATCTAGTGCCTAGCATACATTCCTATCAAGCATTCATAATTAAGTAATTAAACTTACAGTGCTAAGATATCAATGTGCTCAATTCAATCACAAACACAAGCATGTATAGTGCTTCGACTACTTGTCTACTCTACTCCCGGTTCAAGTACTCAACCCCTTTGAGCACACCGGCATTCACTGAGTAATTTAAATCTGGTTCCTCCCAAGCAAGGTGTTTTAACTCGGATCCACCCAACCGGGGAGTTTACAGGTTCCTCCCAACCTACACGTTTGCACCTGTGTTGGTGGCTCCCCCTTAGAGACTTTGTTTAGGCCCGACAAACAAGCCAAGGATCAGCAAACGACCCTAGTTCGAGTTTGTTAAACAAACTCTACACTCAACTCCCACAGGGAATTGAGTGGATGAACTCCTAACAAGACAACCTTACTTGTCGGATTAAGCCCCTTTGTAATGCCGCTTTGGGTTGCTTCTTCTCGCTCTCCCATGCTTGATCAGTTCCCCTTGTGCTCCCCCGATCTTTGACGGCGCTGCTTTGCCCAAGCTTCAGCTCCAAGATCACCTACCTTGCATGTGATGCTCCATTGGAGATGCCCAAGGTACTAGGGAATGGTGGATCCTCTACAAATGGTAGGAAATAGGTTTCCTAGAGGAATACACCTATTTGGACTCCTAGGTAGTGTTTAGACAAATGATTTAACTATGATCAAGGTCTCTAAACCCTAGGAATCAAGAAAGAACAAGTCCATTCTCAAGATGCCATTGAATGGCCCAAGCTTATGATGAAAACACTAGGAGAATGGCTTATTATGGGTTTGGGATAGTCTCTGATAGTCTTTACCAATGATGGCTTCTATCTCTTCAAAATCCCCTCTATCTTGCTCAAAAACGAATCCCCCATCTTAAATAGATTTTCTTCCAACGGTAAAAAAACGGGCAGATTCGCGTATCTCTGATTGATCGGAGACCTGTTCGATCAATCGGAGACATGTCCGATTGATCGAAAATCAGTCCAGTGAATTCTCTGGAAGATATTTCGATTGATCGAAAATATGGTCCGATTGATTGGACTGACCCCTTTCGATGGATCGGAAGATTGTTCGATTGATCGAAAATATGTCTAGTGAATTTTCAAGTTTGCTGGGACAATTTTCGATTGATCGGAACTTCGGTCCGATTGATCGGAGTCCTATCAGAGCCAATGTCCGATTGATCGGAGATCAATCGGAAACTGCTGTTTGAGCTGTTTTGATTAAAGCAGCTTCCACCTCTTTAATTAGTCTAACTTATCATGTTTTTCATGGAGTTCTATGACTAATGACGATGACTAAGGGTATACCTAGTTGGTGCAAGTCATCAAAGAGGTTAAGGGTTAGGTTTTGGTCAAGGTTAAGGCACGCCAAGGCATCACTTTTACCTATTTCTTCCTTGATGCAGCAAGGCCACTTGAGTCTTCGGTCTTTGTCTTCATTAAGCTCAACCGACACTAGACCCACTGACCTAAGTGATTGACAAACAAGGTGCACTGGTATCCCACAGAAAAGTGCACTAACACTTTCTTCCATATCTCTCTTGCTTCTTTCTTCCATCCTTTGACACTTAGTCTTTGATCTTCAATGTACCTACAGTGATCTTTTTAGCCTTAAATCGGTGAAATCTCTACCTCGCTCCTACAATCACAAATCACGCATTAAATGGGTCTTTTAAGCATACAAACCATGCATATAATGTGATGTAATGGGTTAGTAAATGTATAAATTAGAGGTTCAATAGGCCTCACCGATAGTTATCATGATAACACTCCTTAACTCTATGGCCTGAACCTTCTTTATGAGATCCGCCACCTTTATATTTAAATCATCCTCCCCATTTAATGCATGTACTCCTTTCTCTCTTGGGGCTGACTTGGGATTACTAGTCGGGGTAGAGATGTCCCAAGATTGGGCACTTTCGGCTAGCATATCAAAGTAATCCAAAGCATCATTGGACTCTTTTTTAAAAAATTCACCATTACACATCATCTCGACAAATTGATGCACGTTTGAACTCAATCTGTCGTGGAAGAAGCCTATCAAGCGCCCCTTTTCATAATCGTGATGTGGGCATTCTAATAAAAGATTTTTGAACCTCTCCCAACATTGAAAAAATGTCTCATCTCATTTTTGGGAGAAGTTCATAATGGCCCGCCTTAGTGCATTGGTTTTATGGACTATGAAGTACTTTTTAAGGAACTCCTGAGTCATCTCAGCCCATGTCTCGATGCTTATAGGTTTAAGAGAATGGAGCCATGATCTAGCTTTGTCCTTTACAAAAAAAGAAAATAATTTTAGTTTAATCATATCTTGGGAGGCGTTATAAAATTGAAAGGTGTTAGTAATCTCCTCGAATTCACTCAAGTGTGCATATGGACTTTCAGAATTAAGTCCATAGAATTTTAGAAGTAATTTGATAATTCCCGATTTAAAGTCCAGGTTTCCTGCATTAAGTGGAAAGACAATGCAGGAAGACGTGGTTGTTCTCTCCGGTTGTAAATAATCTCGCAATGTTTTAACCGAAGGAACATAGTGTTCCTCATTCTCATTACGTTTCGTCTTAGTTTCTGGTGCATCATGCTCAACATTCTCAACAATGTTTGTGTCATTCTCAGCCATGATTTCAGACGGTACATGATTTCCTAGACGTTTTCTAACTCATCTGTGATTAGTTAAACCTCCAACTAAACCTCCCTCACTTAGAAGTCGCGATGTATGATCACGCTCCCAATAGGACATAAACCACACAAAGACTAAAACTAAATCTAAAATCTAAAAATTTGAAACTACTAAAAAAAGAGTTCTAAGTTAGAACGGTGTTACCGGATTCAAGAACTAGGTTAGCCAAAAAGAATCCTACAAAACAAACAAAAATTGTTAGTAGTAGAAAAATTCAAAGAAAAACCTACTAGCAAAACAAAACTTATCCTAACCTAACTATATCCTAATTACAAAATTCAGAACCATCAACCTAATCCCAGGTAATGATGCTAAAAACTTGTTCGCTCGCCTCAAGTGCAAGGCTACGATGTAGTAATAATTCGATCGTGAGACCGAGATCGTCCCTAGGGATTGTCGTAACAATTTTAAATTGTAAATTAGGATGGACTAAATTCGGATTTGTATTAAATGATGAATTTTAAGAACATAAAATTATCTACTTTTTAAACTAAATCAGGAAATAAAATAGTAGAGCGTCAATGATCCACTTATAATCATTCATAATGCCAATTCAACCATTCAAGCTAATAACTCAATTGGAATTAGAGTTAGATCCCTATCCAATTGAAATATAGAGCAATCAAAACATCATAATACATCTAACATGGATGGATCATCTACTAATATGGTTCTGTCATAACAAATAAGGCATTGGGTGTATCCAATCACAGAGCCCAACCCTTCACAAAACAAGTGAGATCACATTCATGGTTCTTTTTCAAATCTTGTCACTATACTTGATTTAGAGTAATGAATTGAACTTCAATTAAACAAATATCAATACATAAAACATCTATCTCAGATCAAACTCAAAGATATGAACTTCTTATAGTTTAGTTCAAGATAAGTACTAAGAAAACTTAGTTTGTAAGATCATCTAGCATCCAACATATCATGATGAATCTAAGATCTCTACAACCCAAAATCCTATTAACAGCACCCCATTGATCAATCTCAGTAAGTCAAAACATCACAAGTAAGCATAATCACAAGAGATACAAAATTAAACTAAAAATACCAACTTTATTTCAAACTAGAACTAGAAGTGTTCATCATTAAGTTAAAAAATACTTGAATTAAATCCAAATAAGCATTGCAAATGAATACAAGCTTCACCTCTTAGCTGTAGTTAAGAGGTTTAGCAAACCATTAAGAAGTTGAACTAAAACTCAAAGGAAAAAAACTACTAAAACCATAAAAACACTAGGAAAACTGCATTTGGAGGAGTTGTAGATGCTCCATAATGATCCTCTCTACCTCTTACGAACTTAGATCTCTTATACGATGAGTTTATACAAGTCTCTAGGTGTTCTTTTATAGATTTCAGGCTCCACCGCCTCAGAAAGTTCCAGAATCGCGCAAGAACTTACGAAGTTGCGCAGGAAAATCAGAGCTTCAAATAGAAGACTTTTTAATCTGCACGTAGCTGACCGGTCGTCAACCTGTATTTTTGGTCCAGCAAGTTTCAGCCCAAAAGACTGAAAATTCGACATGTCCCGACCCCAGGGCTGACTGGTCGGATCTGGCTACCAACCGGTTGGATGTGTAACAACAGGACTGTTTTCTGCAGTTTTTGCACTTTGCTTTTGTGGCCCTGCAGCTCTGTAGTTTGGTTTTTCTGGCCCTTACAGGTCTTTTAACATGATTTCTTCAAGGTTTTTCTTTATTTTTTAATTCCATCTTCCATGGCTTCTTTCTTCCATTCTTGGCCTTTCTTCCTTTGATCCTCAAGATGTCCTAAAGCGGTCTTTTAGCATTGAATTCACAAGGTCTCTCTCTCATTCCTACAAACACAAAATCATGCATAAGATGGGTCTTTAACACTATAAATCATGCATAAAGAGTGATGAATTGGGGTTAAAATATGTATAATTCAAGGCTCAACACCATCATATGACTGTATCCATGGAAAGTGACTACCATATAACTGTATATATGGAAAGTGATTACCATATAACCGTATGTATGGAAAGTGATCATCATAGGGCTGTTTCTAGGTTATGCTTGAAAATGGTGCTAATTTGTCCGTTTTCCTGGAAATGGGTATTTCTATGACCTTTTTGGGCTTTTCTAGGTTGTTTCAGTCATATTTTACATAAGTGTGCCACACATGCTCCTAGAACTTGATGCTCCTTCTAATGACCAATTTGAGCCGTTCATCGCCATGATGATGTGTTTTTTAGATATACAGTAAACTCGATTTATGCGAAGTTAAAGTCAATAAGTGGGAAGTAGCCCTTGTGAGGGTGGGTGTCTACACAAGCAATTCCTTGTATTGCTCCTTATTGAACTAGCAAATTTTAAACTTTTAATTTTCAAAACTCAAAATTTTTTTGCCCATCAAATTTCACCGCCTCAAATCCACCTCTAACCATCTTTTCCAATTTACTATACAAATAAAAAAGCTTTGATAACACTCGATGTGAGTAAAACCACCATTGAAGTAACACGCCACCACAATTAAACACCCTTTTGATTCTAATGGCATACAAAATATGCAAGGAATGTGTGCAATAAGTAGAAAGAAAATAATAGATAAAAACTCAACTAGAAACCACACAAGAATATAAGATACACATAATTCATAGTAAGCCTACATTCACGGGCAATCCGGTAAGGAAAAATTCATTATATTAAGAAGAGATTACAAAAAAAGAAAAAGAAAAAAGAAATGAAGTACATCTTCAAGAATACACCAAAACTTTATTAAATCGAAGACTAAAAGAAAAATCCTCTACCATTGCAATGTTGGTAATCGTTGTTCTAACATTCGATACTTTGAGAAGAAAACTTTGGAGCACTTCTTGAAAAACCTTGGAATTTTGAATTTTACTTTCTAAAAGAAAATCCCTTCTTGAAAGTCTCTTGGGCAAGAAGAAATCTCTCTTCAAAATTTATAATTCTCTCTTTTTCCCAATATAACTTAGCCTAAAAGTCACTCTTTTATAAGTGAAATACCAAAAATATCCCTCTAAAGGCTCAAAAATACTTGGGCCTTATATACCTACGTGGAACATATAATTAAAACCTATAGTGATTTTGATGTCGCTATTTTAGTACCTCTCAACAGGTCTTCTAACAGTCCATGAAACAAATTGAAGTTTAGGAATCAGACAGGGAGAAGGGGTTAACAAAATGTATGAAGAGAGGAGAGAGGCTGCATATTGGGGACATGGTCTTGTACCGAGATGGGAGACGGGACCATTCTGTATGGCATGGATGGAATGAATTCATTAATTGTGATAGACGAACATGGCCATATGGGGAGCGAGCAGCCGTAAGGAATAGGTGGACTACTCTATCTACTCTTATTTAGAAGGGAGTAGGCGCACCACCACATCCCATTGTTGGGTGCACAGACAATTTGCATCTGCCATGGGCCCCAAGGAGTTTTGATGCACGAGCTCAGGTAGGAATTGTATGAAATTCGCATCCCACCGCCTGCAGATACTTTGAACCCGTATTTGCATAATGCATTAAGAAGTATTAATGAGATCCCCGTAAGGAGAGACTGAAAACTGTGGGACACATGCTCCACCACATATCCGAGCCGTTGGTCATGTGGGACATTGAAAACATGCCTTGGAAGGAAAAATGAAGCCAGCTCACTCATAAGTGTAGGCCGTATGATTAGTGGACTACCTTGATTCTTGGGCCAGGGCGAGTGTTGAATCATTTTTTGATTTTTGGGATCAAATCCCAACAACGGGGCTGTGCGTGATGGAGGGTGTGTATTTAATGCTCGTTAGGTCTATTCTCACACATTAGTACACGTAAGCCCAGTAGGTATCTAGCAGGAGGGACAAATGTTTTCCTCTGCATTATTTTGGTACAACTATAAAAATGCATTGTTTTGGTACTACTGTCTGTGCTACCATCCAAGAGTCGGTGGTTCACATACATTCCCTCAAATGGATGCGGCTTGCGACTGTGGAGCCCACCATGGTGTATGTTCCTTACATCCACACTATCCATCCGTTTTGACAGATCCTTGTAGGGCATGATCCCACAAGTGAAGCAGATCCAAATCCCAGGTGGATCACACCACAGGAAACAGTGGTGATTGACTAATAGAAACTTCTTATGGACCACAAAAGTTTTGGATCAAGGTGATATTTGTTTTCTCCTTTCATCCAGGGACGTTATCAACAAGTTTGATAGCAAATAATCATTCCGGTGGCCTCAAGAAGTTTTTAAATACCCACCAATGTTTCCTATGTTGTGGTCTGCTTGAGATTTGGATCTGCTTGTTTTTTGGGATAATGCCCTAAAATGAGCTGTCAAAACATATGGACGGCGTGGATTTAAGGCACGTACATCACTGTTGGCCCTTTTGGTCGTGGATCTGTTTTCAATGCTCATTAACCAAAAAAATTATAAACCTGGATCAGTGTCCTAAATGGCCCATATGTGGAGATGTAAGCAACGTTTAAAAAAACTGTGTCCATGAATCAAAGGTTAGGATCATCCCATCAATATGATTTTTTACGTTTTAAGGTATCTATAGTGGGACGCACGACTCAGACGGTTCAATTTGAGTTATATGAGCGGCACTGAATGGTTGAAGGATGATGTGTATGAACCCTCTGACCCAAGCCAATGTATCAATAACTCCCCCTTAAGAAAGAGGTATTATAGAATGCTAGGGCCGACCCAGGTTTGTACAAGTGGGGCCCAGGGTTCAGTGATATATAAAATAATAATAATAAAAAATAAATAAATAAGTTGATATGATGGGATGGTCCATCCACCAAATAATCCCCAATATTAAAAGATTCTAGCAATAGAAAATTTGACCTTTTATTTGGTGGATGGGAACCGTTGTATTTATTATTATTTTTTTAATCCTGAATTATTTCTCTATTGGCAACCTATTTGAAAGTTTTAGAACGTGGAAGACTCTTTTTTTTTTTTTTTTTTTGGGGCACGCCTGCACCAATCATCTCTAAGTAGAGCAGAGCCCATGATCTAAATGGTTCGCATCACTAGAGAGTGGGCCACTCTAGTACGAGCTGAAATCCCCACCAGTATCATAGTTGAGAGCCCTACATACGGCAAGGTTCTTGTCAAGAGGTTTGCTAACCCAACCCTATTCTCGCAAGTGGTTACTCACATCATCCTAACACCAGTAAATGCAGGAATATGACATAAAGTATTTATAAGATGCGAGTCATCCATGCAAGAACATGACATCCGCTTTTTTAGAACGTTTAACCCATAAGTCAGGCTGGTTCATTACAAAGGTTAGCAAGAGTGATCAAAAGAAATGGACGAGCTAAACCATGCTTTCTAGCTATCCATTTCTTTTGTCATCCCTGCATACATGCTTGCCCACATCTGCATGTATACCGACCTAGTAGACCTCTTCCATGAAAATTGAGGTATTATACATGCAAGTTACACTCTCTCGATGGGTAAAATGTCAGAAAACCTCTGTTCAGATCATCTCAATTCATCTATAAATTTATTTAATTTTTTTTTATTTTTTTATTTTTTCATATGGGGTTATTACACACACCCACTTAGTCAACTCACCCTGAACTTGGGAATCAATACCAAGACCTCAGTGTTGAAACGAGATTATCTTCACTCAATCTACTACTTGAGCTATGGATCCACGTCTCTCAATTCATCTACAGCTGCCCTTGTAGCTGGAGCAGCAGGTCGAGCTGCCAATACCCACTTAACAATTCCAGACTTTACGGTCACTCAAATGGTCAATTTAAGTTCAACAACACATTAAGGATTATGGAGGTGGATTGCCAACTGATACTGCCAGTAGTGGACTGTGCTTTGTGGGCCTCATCATGATGTATGTGTTTTATCCATGCTGTCCATTCATATTTTTCAGCTCATCTTAGGGCATGAGCCAAAAATGAGGCAGATCAAAATCTCAGGTAGACCACACCACAGCAAACGGTAGTGATTGAACGCCCACTATTAAAAACTTATTGGGCCCATGGAAGTTTAGGATCAAGCTGATATTGATGTTTTCCTTTCATCCACGTCTGTCAACTAATCAGTAGGTTGGATGGAAAATGAACATTACATGGGCCTTTAGAAGTTTTTAATGGTGGGCGTTCAATCACCACTGCTTTCCTTTGGTGGGTCCACCTGAGATTTGGATCTGCCTCATTTTTGGGATCATGCCGTAAAATAATAATCCAAAACAAATTAACGGCATCGATAGAACACATACATCATTGTGGGCCATAGAGAACTGACCAGTAGCGACCTGGCTACTGGTCGTGTCAGTAGGAATCCGCCTCCCAAGTATTATGCCACCTCAGGGTACAAGCCAGACATGGGTCAAGAGTCTTAAAAAAAAAATCTAGATAGCAGCTTCATCTCAAGATGACCTCCACAACAATAAATCAACATTTTAGTCAATCTTCCACAACATCAGAGGACCATCCAACGGTCCAAAAATACACCAAGGATGTCCCTGTAATGGGCACACAAAACTATCGAAATACATGAAGGACTAAAGTGGATGTCGAATTAGTTAGCTGTGTTGCTGGTGACAACCATGTCACGACAACTCTTCAGCAACAACCCCTCCATAATAGATTTTTGTCACGATAGCTAATTATAACTTCTATCCAAAACAAGGAAAACATGTACATGTAGATCCTTATGACTTCTTACCACTCCCAAAGCCTACAAAAGTGCAAAGAAAATGTCGGAAAAAAAGCATTAAAAATCGCTGCAACGCCAAATGTGTGGAATACACTGTTGGTGCCCGCCAGTTCAGTGACATAAGCCTGCAACGATGCCCGAAGATCATATATCTCCATTTTCTTGCATTCAACTGATGTTAAAAGTTAGAAGAGTCCAAGGTGTGAGCCCACTCTCGATCAAGTGGTTGACCAAAGGGAGTTTTGCTCATACTCAAGCGCCAAAGAACCCACAAAAAGGGGTTCTCTTCACAAAGTGGGTCCTTATTGTCGTGCAACATGGGGCATGTCGCGTGGCAAAGTTTCTGTTGCCCAAGTTTCAGCCTTCAACAAATGCAAATCTATTACTTTAGTGGTGTTTCTGAGGGGTTTCCAGACCGAAATACACTAAGGAAGTTAAAAAGCAATACCCAGAAAAAGCCTCCGTTTATGACTGATGGACTATCCCGATGTAAAATGTTTGGCATGGGAGCTGTGGTAGTTATCAAGATGAATCAATGAATCTAGTGGAAAAACATATGAAAATGGGTGGTCCCTTGCTGCTAGGTTAAGTCAGAGTTGAGCTGTCCTTTCCTTGATGCCAAAAGAAGGCTATTGCCACAGCTTAGCTCACGCAGAAGCGAAATAGTGAAAAACGGATTGTACTCACAGTCCAGTCGAGATAGTAGCAGCGTGCTGGATGCCGATGGGCGTGGCTTTGGTGGACCCCTCACTGTGGGGCCCACCATGAGGCCAGGTATCCACCTTTCATTCACGATGCTATATATTCTCTTTGGCAGTATGATCCGAAAAATGAAGCAGATTCAAATCTCAGGTGAACCACACCACAGGAAACCATGGTGATTGAATAGCAGACATTATAAACTTCTCTAGGACCAATGGAATGTTTATTTGCTATCCAACCTCTTGATAAGGTCACAAAGATATGGATGAAGGAACCACAAAAGTATCAGCTTGACCCAAAACTTTTATGGCCAACAAGAAGTTTTTAATGGTCAATAACCACTTTCCTGTGGTGTGGTCCACTTGAAATTTGGATCCGCTTCATTTTTAGAATCACAGCCTAAAATGAGCTGTCAAAAAGGATGGACATCGTTATGAAAGGCACATACATCACGGTGGGTCCCACAGTCCATGATCCACCTACCTTGGTAGATCCAGGGATCCACCGAAGCTGTGCCCAACGCCTATTATGTGGTCTTGCCAATACCATCCTCATTAGTGGTGTGTGATATGTTGAGCACTGTGGAGCACATCCTAAATGTATGTATTTTATATCGATGCTGTCCAGGCATTTTGCCAGCTTATTTTAAGGCATCAACCCAAAAATGAAGTAGATCTAAAGCTCAAGTGGACCTCACTACTGGAAATAGTGGTGATTGAATGCTCACTATTAAAAACTACTTGGGGGCCACACAAGTATTGGATCAAGCCGATATTTATATTTTCTCTTCATCCTGGTCAGTGTAACCTTATCAAGAGGTTGGATGGGGAAAAAAAACATTTCTGTAGGCCCCAAGAAGGTTTCAGCTGTGGGTGTCATTTTTTGGACCGCATAGATATAAAACACATATGAGGGTGGGCCACACACTTCACACCACTGCAGGGGTGGTGCTGGCAACAACACGAAATCGGGTCCCAGCGTGCTGCCTATAGTGGGCACTTATATTAGCACTTAGGTATCTACTCCATGGGAATGATTAAAGTCATGACAATTGGGGTAATGAGTAGCCTCTCGACATGAACATGGACTGAAAAGTGGGCCCGACAAAAGAAGATGGAATTGAGATATAGAAAAGAATAGGAAGCATTCACAACCTCATTGAAGGGGCACTTGAGGAGGATTTTTGTCACATTTCTTACACGTCTTCCCCTTGAG
Organism: Liriodendron chinense; assembly: GCA_003013855.2. Taxonomy (NCBI): domain Eukaryota; kingdom Viridiplantae; phylum Streptophyta; class Magnoliopsida; order Magnoliales; family Magnoliaceae; genus Liriodendron; species Liriodendron chinense. The sequence continues at coordinate 3,953,138 of ML058508.1, read as the reverse complement.
CCAAATTACTAGTGAAGGAGAGCTGTGCGCAAATACCGATTGTGACGTCCTAACTGTATAAAATTCAAATATCACTTAGGGCCCGTTTGGATTTTAAGTTACTTAAGATAAGCTACTTATTAGATAAGTTACTTATCTTGGTTTTTTACTTATTAAGTAGATAAGTATGTTTGGTACACAACATACTTATCAGCCAATAAGTAGTATCTTTGGTAATAACACATTGATAAGTAACCTTTCAAAAGAAAATTTCAAATCTACATATAATAAACAACATATTGACATAAAAAGAAAAAGCTAAGCGTTGAGGCAGTTTTCCTAACAGAATGAGCTTTTCTAATCCCATGTGTGTGCAATAAAGCTCATCTACATGCCATGCATGTGCTTGCATAGCACGATTGGTCCGAGATACATTCCATCCATCAGAACAGGACCACTATATGGATGCCCGGCACAAGAATTAGGTTATCCACTGGTTAGGTGGGGCCACAGTCTGCAAAACAAATGTACGGCTCTGGAAGACTTGGCTGAAGTTTTCTAACCTATTCACTTGTTTTCAATAGTCGGTCCGCATGGTGAGTGGACTAGAACCATTTTTGAGAAAGATGTAGAAGATCAGATCAACTTGATTGGTGCATTGGATCTTGCACCAATTAATGTAGGGCCCATCTTTGATGTGGGTCGTCCACTGTGTGAGCCCCACCTTTGATGGGACAGTCCATCATGTGGGGCCTCCTTTGATATGGATGGTATGAGAGAGCAGTAATTGAGTGAATCATGAGAGAGAACTTTGATATGCAGTGTGACTTGCGAGAGATAAGTAGAAAAGCCAAATTGGAGGGTGGTTAATTAACATTGGAGGGTGACTAACAATGCGGGTGTGTACTAACCCAAAATTAAAAAAAAAAAAAAGAAAAAAAAAGGGGAGCGAAAGCGTAACATGAGAGAGATAAGTAGAAAAGTCAAAAGTCAAAAAGCTAAAAAAAATACTTATTAAGATAAGTAATTTTTAAGAGATAAGTTACTTTTCAATTATACTTACCAAACGAACTTAAGTGCCAAAAGTAACTTAACATCTTAAGTTCAGTCGAAAAGTAACTTATTTGGTAGTATCCAAACAGGCCCTTATAATATGCCAGATTGGTATATTTGGGCATAGTTGTACAACAAGCTTGGGCATCTTTCTCGTTTGTTGCTCTCATTTCTCTTTGTGTTAATCAGCATTCATACATGCATCCATTTTGGGTTTAGATCCCATCCAAGGATGCACACTTCAAGAGACATGATGGATAAAAACTAAATATGGCATGAACATTTCTGCTGTTAACCTATACACTATTGAGGATCGTAAACTTATCCTAAACAATATGATGGGGTGTGTTCCTCCTTAGGAGTGAGGAGAGATATGCTTGAACAAGGTTGGTCGGACGTGTTGGAGTGTAGAGCCAGCACACCGGATTGCTGACCAGGAGGTGGTTGGGCGCCTAATATTCAGTTATTTGAGATAGTAAGTCTCTGGACTGTTTTGTGAACAGTCGGGCGCCCGACGGTCAAGTGGACCGGGCGCCCGATATTCGAGTGAACTTTTGTTGAAGTTCGCTAGACGTTTTCTGAAGTGGGTGGGCGCCCGACCAGCCGCGACTTGAAGTGCAGGGTTCCCTATTTGAGTTCTATCTTCAGGTTTTACTATAAATATGGGTATAATCCGGGATTAGGGTAGGTCATTGGGGTTTGTATACGTCCAAGGTGAGAAAGAGGTGAGAGGTTAGCAAAAAGGGTCATCTCTGTGCATGGGAGCATCGGAGAAGATGAGTATTATGTTTGTAACTTTATCTTCTTCATAGTGGAAGTTTACACCTTGCTCTTTTACCCTTGTTTGGGGTTTTTCCACGTAAAATCTATCTTGTGGTTTGTTGGTTTGCTTGGATTCTATTTCTAGTTATTATTTCTTCTTGTTTATCGTTTGTGGGTGAGACTGGAGATTGGATCTCAGTTCACTGGCGTTGTTGGCTTGCTGCGCAATAGGATGATCGAGAAAAATCGAAAAATCACAGTGAACTCTCTAGACGTTTTTGGGCAATCTCGAGAGACCGAAGGTGCGGTCAGACGATATCGATCGACCAACCGATCAACCGACAGTTTGTGTAGTTTAGCACGTCTTTGCACATTTTGTTTCTAATTCTGGCTTAAGTCTTATATAAGCATTGTTTTGCGGGATTACGGTTAACCTAACACGTTTCACAGAGAGAGAGAGAGAGAGAGAGAGAGAGAGAGAGAAGACCAGGTTCGTGAAGTTCATCGACATTGTGGTCTGCGTCTATAGCCTCTTCAAGGACAGTTTTTGAGGATTTGTCAATCCTTGTTGGTGAAATCTTTCCATTACTTGTTCTCACTACAACAAATATCACTTTTAACAACGTTAAAAAAACGTTGTAAAAGGGCTTTCACAACGTGCGGTGAAATGTTGTTAAACCCCATGTTGTTAAAAGTGGAGAACATTTTACAACGTTCAAAGAACGCTGTCGAGAAAAATATTTTACCACGTGCAACGCATGTTGTTAAAACATTTCAAAGAGATGCAAAAAATGCTGTGAAAATATCTTTCACGGCATGCACCGTGTGTTGTTCAAATGTTTTTAATGGGGTGCAAAGAATGTTGTAGCAAATTATTTCACTACAAAAGTTGACTTTTACCAAGGAAAATTTTCCTTGATAAAAGTCAGAATTTTTTGGGTAAAAGGTATTACCAACGAAACTTTTCCTTGGAAAAGGTAGTATGAATACTACGCCGAAACAACGTTTTTGCGATAGACTTCATTCGTCGGATGGTCTGTCGCTATATTTTCTGCAACTTAAAAATTTTGCAATGCATTTTTTTAATCGGTTGCACAGTCATTTAAATTTAAAAAAAAAAAAACTACAGCCCTTGTAAATCACAAATCATCATTCTATCATATATGAAACATGAGTATCGATTTTATAGTCCAAGAACAAAAAAAACATAAGACAATGAAAAAAACATTAAAAAAAGAAGGAAACTATTTTACATTGAACAGTAGGAGGCCACTAAAGCTACTTGTGATTTTTTTTCAACTCTTTTTTTGAGCTATCTTGGTATCAAAAGAAGACATTCTGGAGAGCATAAATACTAGATGTTGTCTTCTCAATCTCTTTTCCTATCACCTAAGGGATGAATTTATGCACCAGCTCTTTCAGATCACAAGATGTTGCTTGGTTGACCATTATTTCCCTCGTCTTCTTACAAATCTAACACTAAACATACAGCTATAAATCAATCATGAATACACAAAAAAAGAGTTGAAAACAAATGTAATGTAATATGTCAAATATCAATCATGCATACACATCAAAAAAGAGTTGAAATGAAATAGATATTAATGCACCACCCCAATACAACATTGACCCAAAACTGGATCTAGAAGCAAGAGAAAAAGCTCTAGATCCCATACACATCATCGTTAATATTTCACAAAATTTGGAGCACAGAATATTGAAAGAAGCCACAGAATAACAATACCCATTACATTAAAAAAGGATTGTGTCATCTTTTCACCTGTCTGATTTGGCTAGATTGTGTATAGCAGGTCAGCTTAACTTGGTTAGGGCACCTCTTGGTGAATCCAATGCAAAACATTCTCAGACTATAGTTATCCGTTTTCTTCACATCCACATGTGCCTCAATCAAGGTCTGCCACTTACGGACAGACCTTAATTTGTCGGTTGTAAAATCCATTCCCTGAACAATTCAATGTGAATCAGTATATTTTTCTTCACTCAGGTCCACCTTGAAAACAACCCAATCAACTTAGAACAAACAAACCTGCAATGAAACATACTCCCTTGGTTCATAAAATGAACTTAGAACAAACAAGCCTACAATGAAATTTTATCTACCTCTTAGAGTGCTTATGTCTTGAACATACTCCCTTGGAACTCAACGATTCTAAAGATAGTATCTCACTTGGGCTAGCTAGCTAAAACAGATTATTACTGAAATCCAAATGATAAGGCTTGGCTTTAATCCCATATGCAACAGAACATCCTTCAGCTAATCAATATTCCACTTTTTTTTTTGTAATTGAAACGAGCAGAGTTGTTATTTGACATGAATCTACCGTGAATCATCTGATGTTTTTCATGAAAACTTCCCAGATTGTGTGTTTGGTTGGACCATATTTTGTTGTAGAATAAAATTGGTCGTCGAAGGAATATGAGCAAAATGTGATCAGCAAGCGCCTTTCAATAAAAGTCGTGACCAGCATGCTTAGTCACGAGCCCTCCTTATTCATGCTTCGTATATCATATCAGACCTCCGACCACACCACCCGACCGCATCGAGCAGCTCAGCTCGTGGTCGTTAAAAGGGGTCGCATCTCCGCATGCGAGCAGCTCAGCTCGTGGTCGTGAAAAGGGGTCGCATCTCTGTACGCGAGCAGTTGGTTCATGGTCGTTAAGCGAGGTTATCTTCGAGCCCGAATGTTCGTCATTTTGTAGTACCAGCAGCCCGTATAGGCCGGCTTTGGCTTGTTTCTATTCATAATTCCAAACCATGCAAGTTCTTCGTCGAGGAACGTAATCAGCTAGATGTCTAAAGTGGTTATACCATCTTAGATTATCAAGATAAACTCCTTATCCCCTTAAATCAGTAATGATCTTAACAGCTTGCGTAATATATTGGATCACTCGGATATGTATAAATAGGTAGTTCCACAGACGATAAAGGTACACAATCTAAAAACCTACACCCCACATTTTATCTTATGATCAAGTCTCATTGGACTTAAGCTTCGAAGGACTAACGGCCGGACGCCGGCCACCCTTAGTTTTCTTCTTTGGCTTTCAGGTATGAAGGGGAGCTCGCCTCAAGGAATGTGAACGCTTTGGAGGAGCCTGTTGCTAAATTAGACGTTAACATATTTCATGATACCTGAGTCTGTAACTGTACTACCAGAATTCCAAAAACAAAATGGATTCTAAGGGTGTGTTTGGTTGCACCATATCTCATGATTAATTAGTCTAATTTGGTGCAAAATTTCATAATACTATATGAAATCTGGTGCAACCAAACATGGCCTAAACCTACCAGTACTGGAATTGCCAGAACAGGATTCTCAAATGATATCTCCAACTAAATTCCAGTCTTCACCATAGATAATCCCTTTACATAGAGGGTATTCAGTCATCCTCTCATTTTCAACCAAATTCTAATCAAACCAGCATAAAGTTCATAAATTTTACACCGTATCACCAAATCCAAATAGAAAATGGCGATTTCAGAGGTAGAGAGGCAACCCAAAAAGATCCCAATCGAGAAAAAAAAAAAAGAAAACAAAAAACAAAAATCCTAAATTAAATCTCCAAATGAAACTCAACCATCACTAATCATCACAGATAAGTGAAATTCAATCTTCCTGCTTTTCGGTTCAATGAAATTCTAGTCATACAAGACACAAAAATCATAAATTCTGCCATGTGACGAGAAATCCAATTAGAAAACAGATTTTTGTGGTGTTCAAACAAGCCCAAAAAGATTCCAATAGAAAAATGAAATAGATTTAAAAGATTCAGTTGAAATTAACTGCATACCTTAATAAATACCTCTTCCTCTAATCTTAGAGCATGCATCAGTTAAAGAAGTAAAATACTGCAGCCCTTTCTTCCATTATAGGAAAATTAAATATGAATAGGCAAAATAATTGAAGTGAAAGATGGCTCGTGTCACTACTCACTAGAGATTGCAACACTGAAAGGGCCTATGTAGCTACCTGGTATTGAATGGTCTAAAGATTGCTCCATTGCTTCATCTTCTGCTAACAGAAAAGAAAAGGTGGACAAATAAATGGGATTTGATCACAGAATTCTCAACCAATGTGAACAGATTTGGATTGTTCCCTAACCCTTCAATCAAAGGCCTGTAAATAGAAATGGTTATGAAGGTTACATTCTGGTACCTTCCTTCAAAAAGTTTATAACTTATAAATAAGCTGTTGTCCCATATGAATAGGCAAGAAAATTACATGAACTTAACAGATTGGAAGTTATTGTCCAGGTGAACTATAAATTGGGGTCCAACTGGTTGGACTAGGGATTGAACGCTTACCATTAAATACTTCTTGTGAGCTGCAAAAGTTTTGATCAAGCTGATATTTGTGCTTTCTGTTCATCCAGGTCTATGTGACCTTATGAACAGGTTGGATGACAAACAAACATTAATTACAGTGTGCCCTAGGAAGGTTTCAACGGTGGTTGTCATTATCACTGCTGCTTGGTGTAGTGTGTTCCACTTATAGTTACTTAATCACTTCAGTTTAATAACTAGAAATCAAGATAAGCTACTTGAGGCATGAGTAGCTCAAGTAACTTACAATCCAAACGCCCCCCTTAAAGTTACTTAATCACTTCAGTTTAGTAAGTAGAAATAAAGATAAGCTACTTGAGGCATGAGTAGCTCAAGTAACTTACAATCCAAACACCCCCCTTAAAGTTACTTAATCACTTCAGTTTAGTAAGTAGAAATAAAGATAAGCTACTTGAGGCATGAGTAGCTCAAGTAACTTACGATCCAAACGCCCCCCTTAAAGTTACTTAATCACTTCAGTTTAGTAAGTAGAAATAAAGATAAGCTACTTGAGGCAGAAGTAGTTTATGATAAGTAAAAAGATTTTGCAGCCATTATTTTCTATGACTTAAGAAACATGTACTATTTGCTTTTTCTTGCTGGCCCCCTGTGCATCACCTCATGTTGATGAACAGCTTGCATATTAATTGTTATAGCCAGTGCATTGATTGTACAGCAGCACATGCATTGCTAGTTAGTTAATTGAACTGTTAGCTGATTAACCAAACTTCTAGCTAATTAACTGGGCTGCAATGCATGGGCGGCAAGCTATGGACAGCAAGCCAAATGCCTGGACAACAAGTTACGGTTAAGTGAATAGCCAGCAATTCCGTTAAATGGACTGCAGGTGGACAGCTACTTATCATAATAAAGGTTGCATTTGGGTGCAAAAAGTGAAAATATTAGTTTTAATGAAGAAATGGAAAAAAAGAAAAAAAGAAAAAGTGATGCTTCCTAGCATAATGAGTAACATTTCTTTCTTGTCCAACTTGAAAGCAGCATAATCGCAATTTGGAGTCCAAACTTCGCAATGAATGCCAGGAAAGGAAATTAAAATTTTGTTATTTCCATACTATTAGAATAGTAATTGAAATTCAATTTGATAGTACATTCTGACATTAAAGTTTTGGAAAGGCTTAAAACACCTTAGGTACCGGACCTTGCTAGCAAAATCAAAATAGTGACTGCTTCTCAGTGAACTTATTTTTTATTCCATCTCATTATTACGATCTTAGCCTTTCTCACTATTTGGGGTTATCTATTAAATGGTAGATCAACAGATATTTTATGGTTGGCTGCCATCGATGCCAATTTTCCTCTTTTACACAAGCTCTTAGAATGGGGGCAGACAAGCCGGCGGAGCACAAATTTTAATCTCCATCTCAAATAATCTACAGATCTAATTGATTCTACATATTTTGAGTCTATACTCATAGGTCAAGCTAGTAGTAGGGAGGCTGTTCTCTTGCAAGAAAGTTGTAGGGAACTTCCCACCTCTCCTTATCAACATCAGTTATATGGACCCTCAATCTGTATTGGGTCTCCTTATCAGTATCAATTTTATGGACCCTCAAAGCATGCCATCTCAATTAACCTCTACCATCAGCATTCATGTGGGTTTACAAAATATTCTAGCTAACACATAGAGAACAACATAAGAACAAAGCAAAGAATTATAATTTAATGGAAACTGATTGCACTTAGTGCATAAATACAGTCATGATTTCAATTTGCAAAATTTGAAAAGGCCATTTTATGTTAAGTTGTAGAAGAAATAAACTATGAGAAGGAAATGTACCTTCCTTTCAAGAGATGCCACCCTTTAATGGTTGCATCAGTTACTAAGTCTACATTCCTCTGCAGCATATTTGCCGAGAGTGGTCAAACATACAAAACAAAACTCAGGAAATTTTACTAAAGACTGAAAGGGAAGAGCAGTTGCTACACCAAAGACTCCATTCACTTCTTTTGCAGCACGTAAACATGAAGATATTTACCTTAGGGGCCAACTGAGATCGAAAACACACATGCACGTGTCTTTGATAATCAGAAGCAGGCATTCTGCAGGCTCCACCATTGATTGGTCACTAATAAATAGCACACTAGACAATCCTAATCATCTAATAAATGGACCTTTTCTCACTGAATGTGAGCCAGAGCTTAACTTTATCTTTTAATGTCCATTTGTATCTCTAAAAAAACATGTCCATTTATATGCCACAGACTAAAGTGGTAGAATTGTCCAAAGAGTATTTCACCATTTGACCTATCAAACGAAGGGATTCAATCTAGTCCATTTATGCCACACAAGAGAGAGACAATGACTACTCCCATGCCTCCGGAGGCACCAAATCTGGTCCCATTTGGGATTCACTACTTTCACATGCCTCCATAGGATTATGATCTTGCCCATTCATGTCACATGAGACATGGAGGCACCGACCCTCCAGAGGCATAAGATCTGGTTCCCTTTGGAATCCACTAATTTCACATGTGCACATTCTACCTCAAACTTTATTCCTCTCATTGGCAATAGTCTCTATATATATAGGTCTCCAATAACATAAAGGAAAGCGTTGGATGAAAAGAGTACAGTCACTCCTGCAAAACTAGGATTTAGAATGATATTCTCACAAGCATAACAACAAACACCTTACATGCAAAAATCCTCAAAATAATTTTCCATAGTCCAGTCATCCAAACAGAGATTCAAAACCAAAATGAAGACTAAAAACAAAAAGGCAACATCACCTCTTCAGATCGGCAACACGTGGGAGCTCGATCGCATTCTATTGTTGTTGATGGCCGGAGATGCGGCAGGGTTTCAGCGGCTGATGGATCCGGTGTACTGGCGATGGTGATGGGTTTGTGATATGTGCATCTCCCAGATGCACGTCTTTAGGTAGTTATTTCTGGTTGTTGGCAGTGGGGTAATGTTGAGAGTCAGTTAGGGATTTAGATGCATGTCTATAGGCAATTGCTAGTGGTTAGGAGTAGTGGATGATGTTGAGCATTTTTAGGGGTTTTTGGAGTAATGGTTAGTTGTGGTAACTGTTAGATGTAATCTGTATTTAATGCTTGGAGTTGTTTACGTCATATTTTGTAACAGGGTCCTCCAGACATTCACCTTCCTTGCCAGCGATTTTCTCCTGACCTGAAAAGAGACAAAGGAAAAACTACGGGTGGCCGGCATCCAGCTATTAGCCCTCTGATGCTTAAGTTAGATAGAGTAGGGCTATAGAGAGAGAAAAGAGAAGATGGGGCTTAAGGATTGAATACCTTTATCATCTGTAGAGTCACCTATTCATAAAAATCTGAGCGATCCAATCTATTACGTGATCTGTTAGGATTACTGCTGATTTTAAGGGATAAGATGCTTATCTTGTTAATCCTTAGGTACAGGGATAACCTAAGCCTTCCAGACGTTTAGTTGATTACGTCTCTTGATGGATATGTTCGAAGCTGTGAATAAACACAAGTCAAAACCGGCCTATATAGGCTACTGATACTCTAAGACGAGGGACGTCCTTACTAGAAGCCAGATACCAAGACCGTTCATGTGTCGAGAGCTACTCATAGGAGGGGGCCACTCATATCAAGAGTGCTCGCATTTTAGGATGCGACCCCTTTCGACGAGCACGAGCCGAGCTGCTCACATTTTAGGATGCGACCCCTTTCGACGAGCACGAGCCGAGCTGCTCGCATTTTAGGATGCGACCCCTTGCGACGAACACTAGCCGGGCTGCTCGCATTTTGGGATGCGACCCCTTTCGTCGAGCACGAGGCGGGCTGCTCGCATTTCTTCAAAGGCCAAATTTATATATAACAACTTCCCCCCAAACCCTTGGCGTTTGAAAAACTATGCCAAGGGTTTTGTTTGTATATGTAACCGACCGCTGGGAAAGAATCACACATGGGTTATCTGATGTGATTCTGCATTCATGATGGCCAGCTTTACGCAGCTTTTCAACCGTAAGAGGTGAAGCGTCGCCTGCCACGTGTCTCCGTAATTAATGTCGCGCCCGTTCGTCTATCGTGAAGGATGAGAGGCCGCCGCGTGTCAACCGAATCAAGCGAAATGATTGCATATAAATATCGAATCCTGCAGGGTTTTCTCCAATTTTGAACTTAAGCTGCAGGAGTGTTCTTCTTTCTTATTCTTCTTTGTTTCCGGTGCAAACCTCTTTGCAGAGGTAGTCTTCCTTCCCATTCTCTTCTTCTTCTATCTTGCTTTTTCTTTTGCAATGGCGGAGGTTTCCGATGAAGAGATCGTCTCCCTGGGAGATGAAACCCCCGATTCATCTGAATCCAACAATGCCAGAGTACCGGGTAGGAGGTATTCTGCCGCCTGTTACTCCTCCATACTGATGGAAGAAAGGCTTTCTTGCCTTCGTGAGAAATATCGGGTCCCAGACTCCGTTACTTTCAGATTACCTGGGAGAGGGGAGACAGTCGATGCGCCGCTACCAGGCTGCGTGGCCTTTTACGAATATTTTTCAAAGTTGGTGTGTGTCTTTCCCTTCACCCGTTCATCCGAAATTTTCTACATATTTATAAGATTGCCCCTGGCCAACTAATCGTAAATGGCTGGCGGGTGCTTATAAGTACCTTTGTCCTCTGGAAGCAAGCGGGTAACGATGAGTTAACTGCTGAGGAATTTTTGAGGTTATTCCAGCTAAAGAGGGCCCCAGGTAGCGAGGGTTGGTATTACCTCTGCTTTTGGCACCGAAATAATTTTATTCTGGGAAACCCCTCTTCCAATTGTTCGGGATGGAGGAAAAAATGGTTTTATGTCTCCGGCAACTAGGAGTCCGAAATGGGCTCCGACCCTAAAGGCCATAACGTTAATCGCTATTTTGGCAAAGGTGGGTTAAGTTTTTGCTCGTCTATCTGAAAGAAACAAAACCATTGCTCTGCATTAATTAATGTGCCTTCTCATTTTTCTTGCAGGGATTTCGACTGGTGTGAAGCCGAACTTGCGAGGAGGACTTAACGAAAAGCTAGTAAGAGTCTCCAAGCTCTCAACGGCTGCGTGCCACGTTAACGCCGCTTTAGAGCCACGTTGCCTTTGTGTTGCGGGCCTAATTTCCCAAGAAGAGATGACGAATATTGGGGATAAAAGGGGCGCGCTAGGGGTACTTCCCCGTTTGAAGGGTATAGCCTCGAAAAGGCAAAAGAAATCTACGGGCGGTCCTTCAACCGCGCCTGCTCCAGCAGAAGGGTTTGTTCGCGGCCCACAACCGCGTGTTGCTGCACCAGGGGGGGTTGCCACGACCTCTCGCACGACCGCGACCCCTCCGGCTACTGCGACCCCTCCAACTACTGTGACCCCCCCCCCCCCCCCCCCCCCCCCCCCCGGCTGACACCCGTTGCCAGTCGATAATTGAAGTTGTTGATAATTGCCGAAAGGCGATCGAAGAGGGGGAGGCCTCCCTCCGAAGGGGGCAACATGCGAGCCTACTGTTGCTCGCGAATTAATGACACCCGCCTCGGGTATTGCGAATGCTCGCGAGGCAGGATCTAATGAGATGGTTGTAGTCCAACCTTCTGGGTCGGGAGTCTTTGTTATCCCATCACACTTGCATCCAATATGCGAGTTCATGTTCGATAACATCTCTCGCAACTCCTTCGGAGGCCTCCCCGAGCCAAGCCTAGAGGCTCTCTCTACCGATATCGGGGTGAGATTGCTTCAGGTAACAACCATTTTCCCGTCTATCATTCTTTTTTTGGGTTACTAGTGTGGTGGGCCACTCTAATTCTTCTTTCTTGTTTATATCAGAGTCTGGATCTCGCGCTTCCTGTCAGACGTGACATTGAAGCAGCCCGCCGCACCGTTAAAGATGCGGAAAAGAAGAAGAAGACGATGGAGGCCGAAGTCCAAGGAAGGGACCGTCTGGTGAAGGCTCTGGAAGCCCAAATCGCCAAACTGGACGAGGAAAAGCAAATTCTCCTTGTCAAGATTCAAGCCATGACTGATCGCTTTCAGTCAATGGACCTTCAACTCGCGAAGCTCCAAGAACTCCATACCAAAAGCTTAAGAGAGAAGGAGATATTCCGCCAAGACAAGATCCACCTCGAAGAGCAGCTTAATGATTCTCGGGCTAAGTTCGAGGAGGCCAACCAGACACTTAACCAGTTGAAGGATGATTCCATTCACTGGGCGGAGGAGCGAGTGGCTCTCGTCAAGATGGTTCTGACGAAGGCCCTCGTGCAGTCCAGGAGTTCCGAACCTCTCAACTCTACGACGAGGAGTGCTATGAAGCGTATATCGCTGGTCGTGATTTTGCGGTCAGAGTTATGCAGCAAATTGCTCCATCTTTCAACTTTGAGGAGTTTGAGAGGGTCTCTTTCGAGGTCGCGGCTAGAGAGCGAGCTGCTGTTGAGAATGACGTCACTGGAGTTACAGACGCTGCGCCTGCTCCCGAAATCGGTCCTGAAGCTGAGAGCCGCGAGCCTGCTCAAGATGGGGATGACCAGTCTTAAAGTCGTTGTCCACCTTCCTCTATTTTGTGTATTTGTTTTTTTTTATTTTGAAAAGAAATTTCCTATGTAACTGACTTGACTTTTTAGTCAATTGTAATGAAAACTTCTCTTTTCTTCAATGCTGTGTACTTTCTCTAGCTTTTTCGCCCTGTATCAATCGTATGTTGACCATTCGTATTACTAACTCATGAAAAAATGAATTAGACTCAATCTGGGGGTCGCGTGACCATGTCCACGTTGAGATAGACTGGTCTATCGATTGAGATTTTGATTCTACCAAGGGTAGAAGATTGGTCAAGGGAACACGTATGTTCTTTTTAGGGCTATTTTTTATCCATAAAATGGAAAAGCAACCAACAAGAATGATTTTAACTCTACCAAGGGTAGGCAATTGGCCAAGAGAATGTGTGCATTCTCTTTGGGGCAATTCGAGTCCAATTTGAATGGAGAAGCGAAAAAAAATAGTGACTTTTATTTTTATTCACTCGAATGTCGTCTGAAATTACATCGAATTAGGAAAAATACCGTAATAAGTGTTCCACATGCCAAGGGCGACGTATGAGTCTTCCCTGCATATCTTCAAGATAATAAGTACCGGGTCGTACAATTTTGATGACTCGATACGGGCCTTCCCAATTCGGGTCCAACGAACGAGCAGGAGCTCCGAGGTTCTGTCTAAGGACCAAATCACCGAGCTGGAAAGCTCTAGGCCAAACTTTAGTGTTTCGGTAACAAGCAATGCGCTGTTGATGCACTGCTGCTCGCATCTGGGAGGCATTTCTCCATTATTCCAAAAGATCGAGATGAAGTTGAAGGTCTTCCTGATTACAAGTGGGATCATATTGCTTGACTCGATACGAGGGTACTTGAACTTCAATTGGTACTACTGCATTGGTACCGAATGCCAAGGAGAAATGAGTTTCACCTGTAGACATGTGAGTCGTAGTTCTATATGCCCACAAGACCTCTGGCAGGAGTTTTGGACATGCGCCTTTACACTCACCGAGCTTGGTTTTTAAATGGTGCTTGATGATTTTATTCACCGCTTCAACTTGCCCATTTGCTTGGGGATGATATAGAGAGGTGCGGATATTGCGTATTTTTCATTTTTCGCAAAATCCATCAAAAGCAGCATTGTCGAATTGCTTTCCATTGTCGGTGATTATAGTATGAGGGAGTCCATAACGGCATATGATATTTTTCCATACGAACTTGGTGGTCTGTTTCTCAGTGATTGTGGCTAATGGCTCTGCCTAGGCCCATTTGGTGAAATAATCGACTCCCACGATAGCGAACCTATTTTGTCCTTTTCCGGTAGGCAAGGGCCCAATGATATCGACCCCCCATTGGGCGAAGGGCTAAGGGCTATCAATTGGCGTCATTTGCTCAGACGGTATATGAGGTATAGGAGAATCTCACTGACACTTGTCACAATTTTTAGAGAATTCGATTGCATCTGCCTTCATAGTGGGCCAATAGTATCCTTGCCTCATCGCCTTGTATGCTAGAGATCGTCCCCTTGGATGGTTACCACATACCCCCTGGTGTATTTCATCTAGAACATGACGTGCTTCTTCTGGGTGAAGACACCTTAAATAGGGCAAAGAAAAACTCTTGTGCAATAACATTCCATTTTGTAAAGTATACCTGGCAGCTCGATGGCGGATTTGTCGTGCGGATTTTTTATTTTCCGAAAGGTCTCCATCCCTAAGGTAAAGGAGAATGGGGTCCATCCAACACGGAGAGGGATGTACTGTAATCACCTGCTCAAGAGTTGCATGGTCAATACTCGGGCTCTGAAGGTGCTCGATGGGAATTAAATGTGATAACTCAGATTCTGGTGCCAAGGTAAGTTTTGCCAAAGAATCAGCGAGTTTGTTCTTCTCGCGAGCGATGTGGATTATTTCATAATTTTTCAACTTTGCGAGCAGGATGAGCACTCGATATTTGTATAAGGCCATCCTTTCTTCTTTTGCTTCAATTCGCCGAGTACCTGATTGACTATGAGCTGAGAGTCACTGTGAATGAGCAGATTCTGAATTAAGAGGACGTTTGTTAGTTCGAGGCCAACGATCAAAGCCTCATATTCTGCTTCATTATTCGAGATGCGAGAATCAAAATGTAAGGCGTATTGGAAATGCAACCCGTCTGGAGCAACTAAAATTAGGCCCGCTCCACTGCCAGTGGCCCGTGAGGACTCGTCCACGAAAAGTGACCAGGATGGCTGGTCGCTGATCACGACATTATCATCGGGAGAGGAGTATGTGAATTTGGCGATGAAGTCAGCCACGGCGTGGCCCTTGATTGCGGTTCTGGGGTAGAACGAAATATCGTGCTCACTAATCTCGATCGCCCATTTGGTTAATCTTCCTGAAGCCTCGGGTTTTTGAAGGACCTGTCGTAATGGATGATTTGTTGGCACTAATATAGCGTGGGCCTGGAAGTACGGTCGTAGTTTTCGGGCGGCTGTGACTAAAGCAAGGGCCAACTTCTCCATATCAGAATACCGGGTTTCTACGTCCACCATTGCTCGACTGATATAATAAATGGGCCTTTGTATCCCGAAATCTTCTCTTATTAAAGCGGCGCTAATGGCTGTGGAAGACACAAACAAATAAAGGATGAGTTGCTCGTGTGCCACAGGTTTAGATAAAACGGGGGGCGCACTCATATATTGCTTCAATTGTTGAAAATCTTCTTCACATTGTGGTGTCCACTCCCAATCAGATTTGGCTGTGGCTCGAAGGAGCTTAAAGAAGGGTAAACACTTGTCGGAAGCCAGCGAGATGAACCTATTTAACGATGCAATGCGACCAGCCAGACGTTGAACATCTTTGAGAGTGGCCGGGGACTTCATTTCGATCAATGCTTTTATCTTTTTAGGATTCGCCTCGATTCCTCATTGGCCGACCATAAATCCCAGAAATTTTCCAGCAGAGACTCCGAAGGCACATTTTTCTGGATTTAATTTCATCCAATACTTCCTCATCAAGTCAAAGGCTTCTCGAAGATCTACAAGGTGGTCACTTCCTTAAGCACTTTTCACGAGCATGTCGTCGACATAAACCTCCATATTCCGGCCGATTTGCGCGACGAATATTTTATTGACGAGGCGCTGATAGGTGGCCCCTGCATTTTTAAGGTCAAAAGGGATTACCTGGTAGCAATATAGGCCTCGGTCAGTAATGAAGGCGGTATGTTGGCTATCGGGTGGATGCATCATAATTTGGTTATAACTGGAATAGGCATCCATAAAACTAATCAAAGCATGCCCAGCTATTGAATCGACCAGCTGGTCGATTCGCGGAGTTGGGAAGCTATCTTTAGGGCACGCTTTGTTTAAATCCGAATAGTCAATGCACATTCTCCATTTGCCATTAGCTTTTCGAACGAGAACTACGTTCGCGACCCATTCTGGGTAGTCAACTTCTTTTATGAAATTGGCCATGAGCAGCTTCTCGATTCAACCTTGATTGCCATTTGCCTTTCTGCAGTAAAGGCACGTCGGCGTTGGTGGACAGGTTTATAATTCGGATCAATGTTCAAACGATGTGCGATGACGCTGGGGTCGATGCCTGGCATATCTTTGTGAGACCAAGCGAACACGTCTTGGTATTCGATGAGAAAACGAACCAGATCTTCACAGAGGACGCTGGTTAAAGAGGATCCAATGTATACGACTTTTGATGAATCGTCTTTGATTAAGCGGATTGACACTGTTTCTTCCCTGGGAGTTCCTGATTGGAGAGCATTCTCCCTTGGATCCAACGAGGCGGCCGTCGGAAGACTTGATGAATCTTGCTCTATCATCATAACTAGTGTCGTCTGAGCTTTCTTTCGATCTTGTAGGGCTATCTCGTAACAAGACTGGGCTTCTCTCTGATTTCCTCGTACAACCCCAACACCATTCGGGGTAGGAAATTTAACGCACAAATATAAGGGATGTAAAGCTGCCCCAACCTTATTAAGCGATGGTCGCCCCAAAATGGCGTTGTACGCTGATCTCCGATGAAGATAGTCGTCTTCACTGGGCTCTCACCAAAGGTGATTGGAAGGTCGATGCTTCCTTCAGGCGTCACCACTTCGCCCCCGAACTCGACGAGGGGAGTTGAGACTGGCTTGAGCAGGCTTCTGGCGAGTGTCATTTTGTCAAAAGCCTCCAGGTAGAGAATATCAGCAGAGCTACCTATATCCACCATAATACGATGAGTCAGATAGTTTGATACCTTTAACGCGACTACGATGGAGTCTTCGTGAGGGAAGTGAATCCCTTCTGCATCTTTGAGGGTGAAAGAGATTAAAGGACGACTTGACTTTGATATATCGGGAGTTCGTTCCAACCAATAGATATGCTGAGGCTTCTTGGATGCCTTACGGGTTTATGCTTTTCTCAAAGCTTGAAAATCTCCTCCGCAAGTCGGTCCTCCGACGATTGTCCGAATCTCCCCAGTAGGTTCAGCATTTTCTTGTGATGTATGTCGATGAGGTGATTTCTTCTGCTGTGGTGGGGCCTCCCCCCTTTTAGGTGAACAACCTCGTCGGACAACATAATCTTGAAGGTGACCTTTTCGAATAAGAGCTTCGATGTGATCACGCAGAGATATGCAGTCTTGGGTGTTGTGCCCATGATCTTTGTGAAAATAACAAAAGTTGCTCTTATCTCTTTTCTCAGGATTAGATTTGATCTTTGCGGGCCACTTCACATATAGTTTATGCTTGATCTCCATTAGCACCTTTTTCGGAGGCCGGTTGAGGGGGGTGTAGTTATGGTACTTACCAGAGTAGACTTTCTTGGGAGAGAGGTCTCGCCGATCATGCCAATATTTCTTATCTGAATGAGAGATTTCCTCCGGCTTGCGCTTCTTGCCCTGTATACCATGACGCGCTAAAGCAACTTCTTCTGCATTGATATACTTCTGAGCTTTCGCTTGGAATTCTGTCATAGTTTTAGGAGGATTCTTATCCAAAGCGAATCTGAATTTTTCGCTTGTGATCCCAACTATTAGGGCGGTGAGGCCTTTCTCTTCGGTATAACCTTCAGTTTGGATGGGTTCGGCAATGAACCGTAATGTAAACTCCTTTATCGTTTCCCCATGCTGCTGTTTCAAATCCATTAGGTGAGATGCTGGTTTTTGGTGCGGATGCTTTCCATGAATTAGGAGAGGAACAGCTCCGATTGCTGTGAAAAGGACCCGATGGATCGAGGTTTTAACCCACGAAACCATGTGCGAGCTGCCTCCTTTAAGGTTAGAGAAAAAGCTCTACATATGATTTCCGAACCATGTCCCTCCAGCTCCATAAGAGACCTATACGTTTCCAGATGTTCAAGAGGATCGCCAGTACCCGTATATGGAGTGATGACGGGCGTACGATACTTTCTAGGTAAAGGTGCTTACATGACCTCACAGGTGAAAGGAGACTCGGATCGATGTATTGATGCCACCACGGCAGATGGTCGATTCGCCTGATATCGTTGCTCCATATCATCAAAACGATCATGGATTCTCGTGAGGTCTCCTTCTCATGGTAAAGTATAACCTGACGTTTCTACGGTGGACCTATGAGATTGCTATTGGCGGGAAGCACTGGAATGTATGGAATGTGGGGAAAGCACAGGGGGTTGGTTGCCGATTGGCATTTGGTTTGACGGAGGATGATTTGGTTGGACCTGTGGTTCGTCCACAGAGTGTCTGGAAGCCATCGGTATGGACTGCGCCAGAAACCCTCCGGAAGGTAGCTTCTGAGGCTCCAGGAAATGCTGATCAAGCTGGTTAGATAAGTCTTGAAATCCAGCGTTGAGAGTTAGGAGTGTGTTTTTGAGGAAACGCATGACATCTTCTTGACTTCCGGAAGTCTCAAATAACGGGTTTTGTGATGGCACGCTAGGATCTCCTTGAGGGATGCCCGTCGAAGTGGCTTGAGGGATGGGCACCGGTTCTGTAACATCAGGTGGAGGTAATGTCTGCCTTGAAGTGGAAGGATGGACTGTCTTTTTTGGAGGCATCGTGTTCGATGGTGGGAGCGGCTAAATTTGGTGATCAAATTGCGTTCCCACAGACGGCGCCAATCTGTTTACGTCATATTTTGTAACAGGGCCCTCTAGACGTTCACCTTCCTTGCTAGCGATTTTCTCCTGACCTGAAAAGAGACAAAGGAAAAACTACGGGTGGCCGGCGTCCAGCCGTTGGCCCTCCGATGCTTAAGTTAGATAGAGTAGGGCTATAGAGAGAGAAAAGAGAAGATGGGGCTTAAGGATTGAATACCTTTATCATCTGTAGAGTCACATATTTATAAACATCTGAGCGATCCAATCTATTACGTGATCTGTTAGGATTACTGCTGATTTTAAGGGATAAGATGCTTATCTTGTTAATCCTTAGGTACAGGGATAACCTAAGCCTTCCAGATGTCTAGCTGATTACGTCTCTTGATGGATATGTTCAAAGCTGTGAATAAACACAAGCCAAAACCAGCCTATATAGGCTACTGATACTCTGAGACGAGGGACGTCCTTGTTAGAAACCAGATACCAAGACCGTTCATGTGTCGGGAGCTACTCATAGGAGGGGGCTACTCATATCAGGAGTGCTAGCATTTTAGGATGCGACCCCTTTCGACGAGCAAGAGCCGAGCTGCTCGCATTTTAGGATGCGACCCCTTGCGACGAGCACGAGCCAAGCTGCTCCCATTTTAGGATACGACCCCTTCCGACGAGCACGAGCCGAGCTGCTCGCATTTTGGGATGCGACCCCTTGCGACGAGCACAAGCCGGGCTGCTCGCATTTTGGGATGCAACCCCACTTCAACAAGCACGAGGCGGGCTGCTCGCATTTTGGGATGCGACCCCTTTCGTCGAGCACAAGGCGGGCTGCTCGCATTTCTTCGGAGGCCAAATTTATATATAACAGGAGTCAATGAAAATCAGCAACGAAATTTGCATCTTTTCCTTGTTAAGGAGCAGGAGGATAAGATTCCCCTCGAAGTGAATCCAATTTGCTGTTATTTCTTTTTTCAAAAATTCCACCTCAAAGGAGAACAGGTCGACGTGCTCGTGGTGGCTGAATCGACCCGGAAGTCCATACCAGTTTGAATGACGGCAATGGCAGACGCACAAGGGTCTTGATTTTGGGATTTGGTTTTTTTCCACACAAGGACGCATGGATCACGAACCAGAAAGAGTCTGTAATGGTATATATGCAACGGGAAGCAGTCGATTTGTCAAAGATGAGGGTTTGGACGGAGATGTTGCCAAAGGCAGGGTTCCAACGGCTGTAGGGTTTTCAGATCGAGAAAAGTTTATAAAGTAGAGCGAGAGATAAAGGGAGAGCGGCAGCGAGAGAGGGAGGGAGCGAGAGCGAGACAAAGAGGGAGAAGGAGCGCGAGGGAGTGAGGGGGGTAGAAGCTTGTAGAGCGGGAGATGTTTTACGGCTGCGGGCGACCGAGCGAAAACAAAAATTAGAAAAGGGGTGGGGGGGGGGGGGGGGGGGGGGGGGGGTGGATGGTTTCTTGTAGTTCCTTTGGACATGTTTAACTAGTGACATTGGTCGGTGCTCCATGGGCCCCACCATGATGTACGTGTTTTATCCATGCAATCCAATAACTTTTATATATCATTTTAGGGCTTGATAAAAAAAATGAGGCAGATCTAAATCTCAGTTGTACCACACCACGGGAAAACAATACTAATTGAATGTCCACCATTAACGACCTCCCAGGTCCCACTATAATGTTTATTTGACATCCATCACAGACCTTTTAAGGAAAAAATAAATACCAACTCAATCCAACAATTCTATTACCCTAAGAGATTTTCAAAGATATAAGTTCCGTTGGTGAAAGCCTACTTTTTTTTGTTGTTTGTTCGTGTTTGTGTTAAATTATGAACATGTTGGATCTCAAATAAACATCATGGTGGACCCTAGGAGGTTTTCAATGGTGGCCACCACTCCCCATTATTTTCTGTGGTGGGGTCCACTTGAGATTTGGATCTGCCTCATTTTTGGATTATGCCCTAAAATGATCTCTTTAAATGGATGGACGGTATGGATACACCACATACATTGTGGTGGGCCCATAAAACATGGTGATGTCAGTTCAATAGCGAGTCTCACTACTCAACTTGTCAGTAGTTAATGTGTGTAAATTTCTTTTAACAACGTTTTCTGATCGCTGTGGTATGTAAAGAATATTATAGCAGTTCATCCATACGTTGTAAATTACTTTTAACAATGTTTTTTGACCGTTTTAAATTCATTTTAACGACATTTTTCAACCATTGTAAATTCCTTTCAACAACATTTTTCGACCGTTGTGGTATGTAAGACATATTGCAGCGTTCCTCCACACGTTGTAAATTACTTTTAACTGTGTTTTTCGACTATTGTAAATTCCTTTTAACAATGTTTTTCGACCTCTGTAAATGCCTTTTAACGACATTTTCTGACCGCTGTAAAAAGGTTGCTCAATTACATCTTTTAAATGATAGCGTTTTTTTAGCAAACGCAGTAAATTATACTTTTAACAACGTGCATTAAACGAACGCGATTAAAATGTTGTAAAAACTCATATTTGTTGTAGTGTCTTTTTTATTGTAATCCACCGAAGGGTGAAGATATTGGACCCAAGTGTTGTGCTAAACTTGTGATTGTTGTGTAATACACTTTACATAGTGGATTTGTTGATTGGACTAGGTCCCATGGTTTTTACCTCTAATTCTAGACAGTTTTCCACGTAAAAATCATTGTATCGTGTGTGATGATTGTGTTTATTCATCTTAGATATTTAGAGGTGTTTCATGCAACTCAAATATTCCATAATTTAGTAAGTTGGAGATTGCCAGATCCAACATATTATGCATCCTTCCCTAAGAAAAGTGGTATTAAAGGGAACGATTTTGAAGAAGGGATTGTGGTGTTGTTTGAATTATGGAGGATGGCTCATTAAGGATGATCAGCATGAATGGGTCTAACTGGCCAATCTAGAAGGCTAAGATGGAAGAGTTGCTTTACTACAATGACATGTATGCATCGATCTCAGGTGATACTGCTAAACCAGTAGATATGTCCACTGGGGATTGGAAAAAGTTGGGCCGTAAGGTGGTGGGGTTCATCAGATAGTAGTTGGATGAAAGTGTGTTCCACCATGTGTCCACAGAAACCTCTACTGCTAACCTATGACAGAAAATGAAAGGGTTGTATGAAAGGAAGATAGTTAGAAATAAAATCTTCCTGATAAGAAGACTTGTGACCTAAAGTTCAAAGAGAATGGTCTAGTTATTGAGCACATGAATGAAGTGAGCAACATCATGAGCTAACTCTCCGCGATGAAGATGGTTTTTGAAAATGAGCTATAGACCTTTCTATTGCTTAGTTCGTTGCCTGATAGCAGGGAGATAACGGTCGTGTCTCTGAGTAACTTCGTACCTGAAGAAAAAGTGTCCACGGACTAGGTGACAAGTTGTTTACTCAATGAGGAGACAAGAAGAAAATCACAGGGATTGTCTCAGTAGGAGGCCCTGGTATTAGAAGAACGGGGGGAAGTAAAAACAAAGGAAGAGTAATAACCTTGATAAATCATAGGCAAGTCAAAACCCATGAAAGAAGTGAAGTGTTCGAATTATGGTAAGATGACCCACTACTGTTGTAACACCCCGTACTTTTCTGTACTCGGGTGTTACCACGAGAATTCAAAGTATATGTGTATGTGTAATGCCCTTCCGTGACTCTTTCGTCAATGTGTGAGCGACTCCTGATGCCCCAGACTGGCAATGCGTAGTTCGCACCCAAATAACCGAAGTCTTGAGATCCTGAAACTTCTGTCATATTGACCGCTTTGTCCTCGCGATCTCAATGGAGAAAACAGTGCGTTGATCTGATACTCGAGCGCAAAGATATGGCCATTTAATCAAAACACCAAAAAAATGTGGTTGTGCACACTCGTGTGGGGCCACCCAATGTGGGGCCCACTACATGGTCTCCTAGGCAATCATCTCCCTCTCCTTGACATGATTGTAATAATTACAAAAAGAAAATAATAATAAAAAGTAATAATATATAATAATGATGAAAAGAAAGAAAGAAATAAAACAAATTAATAAAAAAAAAGAGAGAGGGGTAATGATGACTAGCATCTCAACCCATGCCTCACCACTCCTATCCCACGTCACCCCTTCCCCCTCCGTTCCTTCATTTAATACAACAAATAAAAAATAAAAAATAAAAATAAATAAAAAAGTGAGATGATATGGTATATAGCTAGGGAGGGAGAGACGTTTCTCTCCTTCCATCCTTCCTTTCTTCTTCCTTCATCTGCCATCCACGCCCTCACTATGTGTGTGTGTGTGTGTGTGTGTGTGTGTGTGAGAGAGAGAGAGAGAGAGAGAGAGAGTGAGAGGAGTGGGCCATCTTCATCAACCTCCCTTCCATCTCAACCATTCATTCACTTCAACCATCAATATCGACCATTGAACGAGGAGATCGGAGTAGGTACACCACTCCACCTTTCATTCCCTTTGATTTCCTCATTTTCTTTATTGCTGATGGATCAAGGTGAACCATAGATGTGGGCCCCGCTTTGAGGAAACGTATGCCATCTAGAGCTCCTTGTCATTTGATGTCATGGATGGAGAGGTAAAGCCCTCTCTGGACACAACAGTCCAGAGAAGGACGTTACTAGACTCCTTTTGGCCAAAGAACGTTGGGGGCCCACTATGGCCTCCACCTTGATGTTTATATGTGATCCACACCGTTCATCCCTTTAACCAGCCCAATTTATGGCGTGATGAAACAAAAATCAGACCAATCCAATAGTCAGGTGGACCGTGCTATGAGGAACGAACTTCCACGGTGCAAATCATTCCAAGGCCTATTGTGATGTTTGTTTTCCTCTTAACCCGTCCTTAATGGGACTCATTTGACCCATAATGATATGGCCGACCCGATGGATGGATTAGATTTTCCATGTGGACCCCACCTGACCAAGAAAAACAAAAACAAAAATTAAAAAAAAAGGGTCACTGGACAGTCAGCGTCCAAAGGACGCTGCTGCCCAGCTACGTGAGGGCGGAAGCCCTTTGAGCGTTAACCTGTGGACCCCACTCGGGAACCCCACCATAATGTATTGGTTTTATCCAAACCGTTCATCTGCTTTGCCAGATCATTTTAGGACATGGGCCCAAAAATGAGGCATGTCCAACTCTCAAGTGGGCCATACAAACGGGAACAATACCCACCATTGAAACATCGTGGATATTGACGTCCGTGCATGAAAGAAAGATACAAATGTTAGTTGATTCAAAAGCCACACGGGTATTATTTATCTTTATGTATATCTTGGATCCAGACTGTTGAGCTCTTAATTGTGCATATTCTAACCCCAATTCATCACTCATTATGCCTGTTTTTATGGCTTACAGACTAAACTAATGCATGGATTTGTGATTGTAGGGATGAGAGAGAGGAATCATCAAATGGAGACTTAAAGATGCCAATTAGAGGCAAAGAAGACTAAAGGACCAAGTGGGAAAGGGTGAAAGAAAGAAGCAAAGAAGAAAAGAAAAGAATGAAGAAAAGACACCCAAGACCGGTCGTCCGACCGATCGTCCAAGGCCCGGGACCAGTCGTCCGACCGGTCCAATCACTCCACATAGGGGCCCAGAGGCCACAACTCACTGGACTATCTAAGATCGGTCATGCGACTGAATTTATTTTCTGGGTGGAAAAATCCCAAAACTCTCTGGACAGATTTTTCACTTTTGAGACCGGTCGTGCTACCGGTCGTCCAGTAGCTCAGACCGGTCGTGCGACCGGTCGTCTGCGTAATGAGGCGTGTTCTACAAGTCCTGATTTTCTCTGCGCACTGCGTAGGCTTACGCAATTTCTGGAAGATTCTGATGCTGCGGAGCCTCCCTACTATAAAAGGACACCTAGGGATCGTTCCTAGGGTATCTTAGAAGAGTTTGAGTAAGGTGGGAGGCAGCGGAAGTGGATTTCAGAGTTCCACAACTCCTTCTAGTTTGTTTACTATTTTTATGTTTTTTCTTAGTTGTTTCATGTTTCCTTAGATCATGAACGGCTAAACTTCTTAGCTAGGGCTAAGAGGTGAAGCTTGTAGTGAATCTAAGATGTTTCAATTCGTTTAAAGTTGGTTTTAAGATTGGATTTCATGTTTATGAACAATGGTTTGAAGTTTAATTCAAGTTCTAAGTAATTTTTCTTAGTCTTATGATGACTCATGGATGTTTGGAAGAATTGCTTAAGTTCTTAATTGTTGTATGTTAGTCTATACCTGTATGGTCCGAGGAATTGGAGTACGCTCTAGTACTATGATCTTCATGTGGGAGCTTCCTACCAAAGTTCTACTTTTCTGGATTTCTGTTGTATGGTGGACTGTGTATGTGATTTGAATCAAGTTCAAATCATGATCTAGCTTTGTCTTGTGACAGGCCTTAATGATGGTTATGATTAAGAACTTAGTCTATTGGAATTGGGACTGACCTATGCAATTGAGCATGCTCATCCTAGCTTGCATTGAGTGAATCATATGCATGGATCTTACATATGGCAGATTGTTGGTTTTAACAGCTCTATCATCCGACTAGATAGATCTTAATTTCGATTCTAGTTAAGAAAGTGAAAAACCACAGCGAATTGAGCATCTAGGATTGCTACAAGTGGATCCTTGAACCCCTAGTGCCTTTTTATAATTGTTTACTTTCAATTTAGTTCAAAGTTGTTACTTACATCAATCTCCTACAAATCTAGTTGTTAGCTTCTCAATAGAAACTATTGGATGTGTTTGTGAATTCCTGCATAAGTCCCTGTGGATCGACCTCGGTCTTACCGAGTTTATTACTACATCGCAACCCTACACTTGGGGAAGCGAACAAGTTTTTGGCGCCGCTGCCGGGGACTTTGACGGTTTTTCACAAAATTTCTGAAAATAGTGTCTATTTAGGATTTTTAGGAATAGTATTAACTTAGTTTGTTTTGTTTGATTTGTTTTCTTTTTCAGGGATTTCTAGGAAGCTGAAGAAGACATAAGGAGCTCAAGTGCTAAATCAGGTTCTATCCTTCTAAACCTTACTCTTCTTCTTCTCCTATTCATATTCATCTCTTGTAGAGTGGGTGGAGACTCCTTTTGGATCTCTGATAGGTAGGCATTGTGCCACCTGGATTCCTATTGGTCGACTCTGCCATCTTGGATCACCTTATGCTCAGAGATTTCTCTTCTCACCTCTACTCCTCTTTCTTCTTTTTCTGCACTTTTCTCAAAAGGTTCAAAGGGTGGGTGGGGAGTTCTCTGAACTCCTATTGACCAAAAGAAATCGGTCTCTATCCTTGCTTCTAGCCTAGCCATTATAAGACACCTTGTGCTTCGGTCTTAGAGAAGAGTAAAGAAAGGAAGGAATAATTCTTTTTCCTTTTTATTTCAGTCTTTTAGGATTTTGCATGCCACATTGGGCTCGGGATTCTAATAATCGACTTATAAGTGAAGGGGGAATAGTAGAAGGAATAGACAGAGAACCACATGCTAGGAGACATCTAACTTCTCCAATTTTGTCTGAAAATATGGCTGTAAATCAACCTAATCCGATGGCCAATCCAAATTTGGGCCAAAACCAAACCGAAACGGGAGAGAATGTGGTTGAGAGTGTTTCCCGACCAAGAACATTACGTGATTACTTGCAACCAGCAAGAGCGAGCACTCCCTCATGCATAATCTTTTCGCAAAATGCAGGGAATGTCGATTTGAAACCGGGAGTGATCCAACTCCTCCCAAAATTCCATTGATTAGACAGTGAAAGTGCCTATCAACACCTTAAGGAGTTTGATGAGGTAATAACCACCATGCACTTTGCAAACGTTACTGATGATGTGGTAAGACTTAAATTATTTCCTTTTACCCTTAAAGATAAAGCTAAAGGTTGGCTTCATGCATTAAGGCTAAGATCAATTGGTGCATGGACTGATATGCATAGGGAATTCATTAAAAAATTCTTCCCTACTCACAAAATGAACATATTGAGGCGCCTTATCATGAACTTTGCCCAAAAGGAAGATGAGACCTTCTTCCAATGTTGGGAGAGGTTTAAGGACTTATTAAATGCATGCCTACATCATGGCTATGAAATTTGGCGGATTATAAGCTTTTTCTATGACGGATTGACTTCACCCATGCGCCAATTTGTAGAGATGATGTGTAATGGGGAGTTCATGAACAAGGACGCCGATGAAGCATTGGACTATTTGGAGGAAGTAGCTGAGAATGCACAGTCTTGGGATACATCTAAACCAGCAAATTCCAAGACTGGCCAACAAAAGGAAAAAGGAGGAATTTATGCCTTATCAGAAGAAGATAGCATAAGTGCACGGGTGGTTAGCCTCACAAGAAGAGTTAAGGCCATGGAATTAAGGAAAGGAGAGACGATTAACTCCAATGACGTTGAAACTGTTTGTGGAATTTGTGCCGGAAATTAACATGCAACACAAGATTGTCCCACAATTTCAGCGGTTCAGGACATCTTACAAGAACAATCAAATGCCATAAACAGTTATCAACGGCAATTTGGTGCTCCAAACTCAAATACGTTTAATGCTAATTGGAAGAACCATCCCAACTTCAGTTGGAGGAATGGACCCACTGCGAATGTAAACAACATCCCTCAAGCTCAACCTATACTAGGTCCATCTCTAGTTATTACTCTAAAAGTTACGCTAGAGGAGATGTTGGGTGTATTTGTATCGGTTCAAGTTGAGTATAACGAAACCAATTCTCTGAAAATAGATGGGTTCATGCAAGAGTAATTGAAATTCAATCAAAATTCAACGCAAACCATCAATGAATTGAAAACCTCAATGGCTAGAGTTGAATCTCACCTCAGTGTTAGGGAGAAAGGCACACTTCCTGCCCAACCTCTTCCTAACCCAAGAACCTAATTTGAGATACAAGATGCAGGCTCATCCTCCCAACATACGGAGCATGTTCAAGCTATCACCACTTTGAGAAGTGGGAAAATAGTTGATAAATATAATCCGGTGAAGGCCCCAAAGCCTAAGGATTCAGAATTTTCCAAAGAGGATGATAGCTCAAACAACACTCCACAAGAGAAAGAGCCGGAAAGGCAATACAAGCCGGTTGCCCTGTTTCCCCAAAGGTTGATTTCACCCAAACCTTTAGGCAAAAATCTGGAAATATTAGAGGTTTTCAAGGAGGTGAAGATCAACATCCCGTTGTTGGCTGCCATAAAACAAATACCATCATATGCCAAATTTCTAAAGGAATTATGTACGGTCAAAAGGAAACACAATGTTCATAACAAAGTACTTTTGATTGAATTTGAGTGCTATCATCAAACAAGAGGTGCCCCAAAAATACAAGGATCCAGGTAGTCCAACCATATCACGCATCATAGGAGACTACCGGATTAAACAAGCCTTACTCGATTTGGGGGCAAGTGTGAACCTCATTCCAACTCAGTTTACGAACAACTTGGGTTAGGTGAATTGAAACCCACCAAAACCACACTCCAACTTGCAGATAGATCCATTCGTATACCGAGAGGAATGATTGAGGATGTTCTAGTCCAAGTTGATAAATTCGACTACCCAGTAGACTTTATTGTCTTAGATACACATCCCGTGATAGCTACCGGTGCTCAAATTCCCGTCATACTTGGCCGCCCTTTTCTAGCTACTTCCAACGCAATTATCAATTGTAGAAACGGGGTTATACAAATATCCTTTGGAAATATGACTCTTGAGCTTAATATATTTGATTTATGTAAACAACCACGGGAGGTTGATGAGGAGATCCACGAGATAAACTTGATTGAATCATTCGTGGAGGAAACTTTCCCCTCAACATTATATTCCGACCCTTTGGAGGCATGTGTGGCCCACTCTCATGAGATAAATGATGACACAATACGAGAGATGGATGCCATTTTAGATGCGATGCCGGTGCTTGATAACAAAAGATGAAGGGCCCTATTTGAGCCTTTGCCCGTAAACGAGAACAAAGCCCTCCCATCCAATATCAAGGCACCAACACTTGACCTAAAAGCATTACCAAGTGAGCTGAAATATGTCTATTTAGGTTGAGATGAGACATATCCGGTGGTGATTTCTTCCCACTTGGATGAGGAATAAGAGAGCATGCTAATGGTCACTCTATTAGAGCACAAGAGTGCCATTGGGTGGTCAATTGCGGATCTCAAAGGCATAGACCCACTGATTTGTACACATCGCATACACCTTGAGGAGAATGCAAAGACATCTTGGCAACCACAAAGACGACTCAATCCAAATATGAAGGATGTGGTTAAGGCCGAAGTGGTGAAACTATTAGATGTGGGTATTATTTACCCAATATCCGATAGTCAATGGGTGAGCCCAACTCAAGTGGTGCCTAAGAAATCCAGAATAACCATCGTAGCCAATGCCAATAATGAACTCGTGCCAACCAGAGTCACTACCGGTTAGAGAATGTGCATTGACTACAGGAAGCTAAACACTGTCACGAGGAAAGACCACTTCCCCTACCGTTTGTTGATCAAATTTTAGAAAGGTTGGCAGGTCATTCCCATTTTTGCCTCCTTGATGGCTATTCAGGTTATAACCAAATAGAGATCGCCCTTGAAGACCAAGAAAAGACTACATTCACATGTCCATTCGACACTTTCGCCTATTGACGGATGCCGTTTGGACTATGTAATGCCCCTGCCACCTTTCAGCGTTGTATGATGAGTATCTTTTCTGATATGGTAGGGACAATTCTCGAATTCTTCATAGATGACTTCTTAGTAATTGGTTGTAGCTTTGATGAGTGCCTTGTGCACTTGAAATCTGTGCTGAAAAAATGTGAAGAAAAGAACCTTGTGTTGAATTGGGAGAAGTGTCACTTTATGGTTCAAAAGGGAATTGTACTTGGTCACATCGTTTCACAAAATGGAATCGAGGTGGACAAAGCAAAAATCGACCTTATCTCTAACCTTCCACTACCCAAGAGCATACGAGATGTGCGGTCCTTTTTGAGACATGCAGGATTTTATAGAAGGTTCATAAAGGACTTCAGTTCACTCTCTCGTCCTTTATGTAACCTACTTCAAAAGGAAAACCCATTCGAGTGGAATGAAGATTGTCAAAAGGCCTTTACCACACTTAAAGGTATGTTGACATGTGCTCCCATAATGCAACCACCTGATTGGAGCCTTCCTTTTGAAATTATATGCGATGCAAGCGACTATGCTATTGGGGCTGTGCTAGGCCAAAGAAAAGAGAAGAAGCCATGTGTTATCCACTATGCAAGTAGAACCTTAAACTCAGCCCAAGCAAACTACACTACTATAGAAAAAGAACTTTTAGCCGTAGTTTTTGCCTTGGACAAGTTTAGGTCCTACTTGATTGGATCCAAGATCATCATATTCAACCTTCTTTCTAAGAAGGATGCTAAACCACGGTTGTTAAGATGGATCCTTCGACTCCAGGAATTTGACATAGAGATACGTGATAAGAAAGGAGTAGAAAATGTAGTGGCTGACCATCTTTCTTGACTTGTCCTCACCGATTCCCCTGAAACGACCGCGATCTTCCTTGATGAACAACTTTTTGCTGTTTCCCAATTGCCATGGTATGAGGACATTGCTAACTATCTTGCTACAGGTACAATTCCTACACATTGGAAAAAGCAAGATAAGGATAAATTCTTCACTGAGGTGCGAAAATTCCTATGGGACGACCCATACTTATTCAAGTATTGTCCCGATCAAATCATAATGAAATGTGTGCCAGATGATGAACAACAAAGTATCATCTCCTTCTGTCATTCTCAAGCATGTGGCTTTTCGACTAAAAAGACCACAGCAAAAATTCTGCAATGTGGGTTTTATTGGCCCACTATGTTCAAAGACACACATGAGTTTTGCAAAACATGTGAACCTTGTCAGAAATTGGGAGGAATCTCCCGTAAAAATATAATGCCACTCAATCCCATCTTAATAATCGAATTTTTTATTGTTGGGGCATCAATTTCATGGGTCCATTCCCATCTTCTTTTAGAAACGCATACATCTTGCTCGCCGTTGACTATGTATCCAAATGGGTCAAGGCCATCCCTTGCCGGAATAATGACCATAAAACGGTCATTCGCTTCTTAAAAGAGAATATTCTTTCCCGATTTGGAACACCTCGAGTCATCATAAGTGATGGAGGGTCTCACTTTTGTAATCGCCCTTTTGAAACCTTAATGAAGAAATATGGCGTCACACATAAAGTGAGCACTCCCTATCACCTATAAACTAGTGGACAAGCTGAGATAACCAATAGGGAGATTAAACACATTTTAAAGAAAACGGTGAACCCCGATCGCAAGGATTGGTTGCTTCGACTTACCGATGCGCTTTGGGCCTACCGTACCGCTTTTAAGACCCCTATTGGAATGTCTCACTATAGACTTGTCTATGGGAAGGCTTGTCACTTGCCTGTGGAGTTGGAACATAGGGCATATTGGGCATTTAAGAAGATGAATTTTGATTCTGACAAGGCGAGCTCGTTACGCAAACTACAATTGAATGAACTTGCAGAAATCTGGAACGAAGCATATGAGAATGCGAGAATTTACAAGGACAAGACGAAGGTGTTCCATGAGAAGAACATTCTTCGTAAGACATTCACGATCAATCAAAAGGTCCTTCTGTATAACTCTCGCCTACATTTATTCTGGGAAAATTGCAATCTCGATGGACCGGTCCCTACATTATGCAAAATGTCTACCCATATGGGACCGTCGAGTTGTTAAATCCAAGGAACGACAACATATTTAAGGTGAAAGGTCAGTGATTAAAGCCGTTCTTTGAGAAATTTTCTTCAGAAGGTATGTCCATACATCTAACTGATCCTGTGTATCAGGATGATTGATCTCCTAGTCTGATGGAGGAATAGAATAGTTAGGATTAGGAGTTGGTTGCTTTTGTTTATTTTTTTTCATAGGTTTGTTAGAAGGAGGAAGAATTCCACTTTTCACTCTCTCAGGTACTATCACTCCTCACTCCCTTTTATTTTAGAATTGCTCTCATGTTTGCTCATTGCACATCTTATACATTGAGGACAATGTAAGATTTGGTTGGGGGGTGTAGGATCATTAGGATGAATCCAGTGTTTTGCAACATCTCGAGCAATTATGTTGAAATTTTTTTATTTTTCTAAAAATTCAAAACTCTTTTGGAAAACTTTGTTTCTATGCATTCAAGATGATATGAGTATAAGAAGAGGAGATATAAAGTGAGTGATGTTGCAAGCTTTGAACTTCTCTCAATATAATGGTTTTATATGTGAATTCCCCTATTTATATGATTGATAGAAAATTTGAACACTTTTACACCTAGTTCACATTTCACGATTTTCATGATTTGAAAGGATTATGTGATTTGTGGATTGGCTAGACTTAGATTTGAGGTGTTGAGGAACCAAGCCGGGGTACTTTGTCCATCCTTGTCCATGGGAAAATAACGAAAGATATGGATTTCTAAAAATCCTATCTAATTTAAAAGAAAAAGGAAAAGGAAGGCTGAAATTGGTAATGATGGAAAATGGTGGAAAATTCCGATTAGGGCTACCTATTACCAACCGGGGGATGGTCTACTCGTAACCAAAGCCGGAAATGGGACGTAGTGTGAAAGTCTTCGGAAGGACGGTAAGGCAAATTCCTGTCATTGGTTTGATGTTGCTCTATATACCTTAAGATTCATAGTTTAGTTGATCCATGAAGAAGATAATCCTGGAAAATCATGAGATGAACTTTCATGATGCACACTAGGTTGAAATTGTTTAAAGTTCTTCTCTTTGTCAACCAATCAGCGGGAATTTCATGTGGATACTTATTATGTTTTGAGAGTTTATGGTTTCAACCTCTATCACCTAATTTCTCTAACTCTTACACTTGTGTAGCTTGGGATGTATAGAAGAATGGTTTCTAAAGGAGAGTTGGGGTTGGAGAATGAAATTAGTTCATGCATGTTTTGCTCGGGACTAGCAAAATGCTGGTTGAGGGGTGTGTTGAGCTCTTAATTGTGCATATTTTAACCCCAATTCATCACTCATTATGCTTGTTTTTATGGCTTACAGACTAAACTAATGCATGGATTTGTGATTGTAGGGATGAGAGAGAGGAGTCATCAAATGGAGACTTAAAGACGCCAATTAGAGGCAAAGAAGACTAAAGGACCAAGTGGGAAAGGGTGGAAGAAAGAAGCAAAGAAGAAAAGACACCCAAGATCGGTCGTCCACTGTTGTGACCGGTCCTTGAATTTATTTTCTGGGTGGAAAAATCCTAAAACTCTCTGGACAGATTTTTCACTTTTGAGACCGGACGTGCGACCGGTCGTCCAGTAGCTCAGACCGATCGTGCGACCGGTCATCTGCGTAATGAGGCGTGTTCTAGAAGGCCCGATTTCCTCTACGCACTGCGTAAGCTTACGCAATTTTTGGAAGATTCTCATGCTGCGGAGCCTCCCTACTATAAAAGGACACCTAGGGATTGTTCCTAGGGTATCTTAGAAGAGTTTGAGCAAGGTGGGAGGTGGCGGAAAGTGGATTTCGGAGTTCTACAACTCCTTCTAGTTTGTTTACTGTTTTTATGTTTTTTCTTAGTTGTTTCATGTTTCTTTAGATCATGAACGGCTAAACCTCTTAGCTAGGGCTAAGAG
This sequence comes from Liriodendron chinense, assembly GCA_003013855.2. Lineage (NCBI taxonomy): Eukaryota > Viridiplantae > Streptophyta > Magnoliopsida > Magnoliales > Magnoliaceae > Liriodendron > Liriodendron chinense. The sequence goes on along the minus strand of ML058508.1, from coordinate 3,919,815 downwards.
GTGAAGCTTGTAATGAATCTAAGATGTTTCAATTCGTTTAAAGTTGGTTTTAAGATTGGATTTTATGTTTATGAACAATGGTTTGAAGTTTAATTCAAGTTCTAAGTATTTTTTCTTAGTCTTATGATGACTCATGGATGTTTGGAAGAATTGCTTAAGTTCTTAATTATTGTATGTTAGTCTAGCCTTGTATGATCCGAGGAATTGGAGTACGCTCTAGTACTATGATCTTCATGTGGGAGCTTCCTACCAAAGTTCTACTTTTCTGGATTTCTGTTATATGGTGGACTGTGTATGTGATTTGAATCAAGTTCAAATCATGATCTAGCTTTGTCTTGTGACAGGCCTTAGTGATGGTTATGATTAAGAACTTAGTCTATTGGAATTGGGACTAACCTATGCAATTGAGCATGCTCATCCTAGCTTGCATTGAGTGAATCATATGCATGGATCTTACGTATGGCAGATTGTTGGTTTTAACAGCTCTATCATCCGACTAGATAGATCTTAATTTCGATTCTAGTTGAGAAAGTGAAAAACCACAGCGAATTGAGCATCTAGGATTGCTACAAGTGGATCCTTGATCCCCTAGTGCCTTTTTATAATTGTTTACTGTCAATTTAGTTCAAAGTTGCTACTTACATCAATATCATACAAATCTAATTGTTAGCTTCTCAATAGAAACTATTGGATGTGTTTGTGAATTCCTACATAAGTCCCTGTGGATCGACCTCGGTCTTACCGAGTTTATTACTACATCGCAACCCTACACTTAGGTTAGCGAACACAGACCGTTCAACTGCTTTGTCTAGTCATTTTAACTATTAGGCCCGAAAATCAGCCATATCCAAATCCTAGGTGGGTCGTACTATAAGAAATAGTGAGATTGAACGGCCATACTCAAAACCTTTCTGCGACCCAGCATGATACTTAATTTCCATTCAAATTTGGATATCAGCCAGGTGGGACTTGCCTCGAGAACCTGTGCGGTCAGAATGATGGAAAAACACAAATATCAGCCTGACATAGAACTCGTGGGGCCACGTGAGTGGACGCTGCCAGGCAACGTGCCTAGGCACGTTGTCCAAGCAGGGCCTAACTCGTGGGGTTCAACTTGATGTATGTGTTTAATCCTCGCCGTCCATCTATTCCTCCACCTTATTCTAGGGCAGGGGCCGAAAAATGAAGAAGATCCAGATCTCAAGTGGGCCATGCTGGAAGAAACAATACAAATCATTGAATTTTAGTGTTTTGGGCCATGTTTGGGTGTCCTTGGTGGGCCCCACGTGGGAGCAATGTAGAGACCACCATTTAGACCTTGAATACTATATGTGTGGCTACAACGATGACATTTTACCTGGGCCAAAGCGGACCCCACATGATCAGAAATTAAGTTCCAAAATGGGGTCGGGCAAAGCTGTGCAGGAATTTCTGTGCAGAAATTCCAAGTGCTCATGTTTGGCCCCGCACCAAAAAATATTTATACATATCCAGCAGGCCCTACCTTATGGGTTTTAGAGACCATGCATGGGTCTACCAGGGGGACTTGACAACATGCTAAAAGGTAATCTCGTTTGATGGTGGGACGTGCCCAAAGTTGGGCCAAAATCATTTATGCACTACCATTTCTGCACAACTCCAAGTACCCATGTTTGGGCCTTTGTTAAAAATTGCACACACACAAACAAAGGGATCCGTCTTATGAGTTTTGAAGACCATACATTGCTCTATGAAGTGGTCATTTTATTTTTCTAGAAAATGGCCCCTTGTGATTTCAAATTGGACCCAAACTTAGACCAAAACCATTTATGCATGTAAAGTCTGTTTAATTAAAAATCTACGTGGGGTCACATCCATGGGATCCACCACCTTCATAAAGTATTAAATAGGTCATTTAAACCCAAAAACTTGAATTTAGAGCCACCACCATAGGGTTGATCTTAACCGTATAAATTATGGATATGACAATCTAACCGCATAAATGGTCTAAAACATGGTAGGGTCGAATTCTTGCGAGCGTGTTCATGTTTCAAGCAACATTGAAAGATGCTTCGATTCTTAAGGTGATGATTCCTCCCCTTGAGCTTTTCGCCTTCATGTTAATTAAGTAATAGTTTTATTCATATATGACTGAAAATTTTACTCTGTCTTATGATTACCTCTGCTGTTTGATTTTGCCATAAATCATATGTTTAATCTTGTTATGCGTGAATTTATTTACAACTGTTAATTATTTACAAATTTTGGAACTGTCATTTTCGTTCCTCACGTTTGGAATATGAAAGTGGAATGTGAATTTGAATGGTTGTAGTCACCTATATTTGATGGGACCTTAAACTGGTGGCCTTTGAAAGTGATTTATTGGAAAGATTCCTGATGGTGTCCTTAGATGGAATTGTCGGACTAAATGTTAAATGAGATGAGATCTTGGTTTTGCCCCTAGCTGGACTAGTATGGAAATATTTTTGATGATGTCCTTATATGGACTCATTGGGCTGAATGTCCTATTGAGATGAGTTGTTGGGATTCCCGATGGACTTGATGGACCAATGGTCCTATGAGATAAATTATTGATTATGTCCCTAGTTGGACTCGTGTGGAAATATTTTGGAGAATTAGTGTGATGAAAGGCCACTAGTTGTAAGGGAATGTCATAATTGGTTTGGTTGTAAATTGGAATAATAATGGTTGGTTTAATCATGCATATCATGGCACAGACGGGACATGTGGTGACGAGACATATTACCGTCGGGTGGTCTGGTTGTTGAGAGCACATACCCTCAAGGTATTTTCGCTGGCTCTAGACCACCATAGAGTGTGTCATTCACTGAGAGCACGTACCTTTGGTATTTTTGCTGGTGATGACCACTCGTGATATTGTGGGGCTGATGTGTGTCCTTAGTGACTTCCAGACCACTAGGGGAGGCCGATGTGTGTCCTTAGTGACTTTCGGATCACCAATTGATGGATTTGCATTGTGGGGCTGATGTGTGTCCTTAGTGACTTCCAGACCACATTTTCCAGCTGGATGTGCATCCCTAGGCTGAGGGACATGTGCATGCATTCATGCATTTAAGAAAGACCGCATCATGGATGTTTTGTACATTTTTTTTTATTCTTCTTGATTAATGTGTTGGTGTATAATCTTGAGGGGACCTCACACTGAGCTGGCTACTCATGCTGTTAAATTTCAACCGTACAGTTGGTGCAGGTGATTTGAATAATGTACAGGTTATTCTGAAATGGAGCAGGATGCTCAGGTTATGCTGGTGTCATGGATCAAAGAGCCGTGTTTAATGGTTGCTGCTTTAAATTTTGTATATAATTGTAATTGTTTATTAGTGTATTCTAAATTAAATTCGAGATATTCGTTTGTATAAACTTTATGGGCACCACTCTGCGATATTTGTTATATCTTTCCTATATGCATGGTTTGTTTTCTTCTGCAGTGAATACCCTTCTTGGAATGACAGTTGAAAATGGACTGAAATGTGAGTTTTCTTCATAGGCTAACGCCCGGGTCTTCAAACACGAGTCTAGAACCCAGGTTGTGAAAATTCGGGGCGTTACAACTGTTCACTCTCCTCAAGTGCAAGGTTACGATGTAGTAATAATTCTCGGTAAGACCAAGGTCGATCCTTAAGGATTGTCGTAAAAATTCTAAACTTTATAACAGGATGGGCTAAATTCGGATTTATATCTATTGATGGAAATTAAGACCATAAAACTATTCATTAAATTAGGAAAATACGCACTAAAGCGCCAAGGATCCACTAATAATCATTCATAATGCCAATTCAAATCATTCAAGCCAATAACTCAATTGGAATTGGAGTTCTATCCCTATCCAATTGGAATATAGAGCAATCAAATCATCACAACATGTCTAACATAGATGGATCATCTACTGAAATAGTTCTCTCATAATCAACTAAGACATTGGGCGTATTCAATCACACAGCCCAATCCTTCACAAAACTATTAAGATTACATTCATGGTTCTTCCTCAGGCCTTGTCACTGGACTTGATTTAGAAGCATGAATTGAATTTCTATTGAACCAAAATTAATACATAAACACCTATCTCCTATCAATTCATAAGAACCCCTTCTAGTTTAGTTCTAGATAAGATCTTAGGAAACTTAGTTTGTAAGATCCCCTAGCATACAACATGTCATGATGGATCTAAGATTTCTACAACCCAAAATCCTATCAATCAACACTCCATTAAACAATCTTAGTAATCAAAACATTGTTGAGCTTCCAATTTATACAGTTTCTAACCCATTACATCGCATCTTATGTATGGTTTGTGTTAACGTCAGATTTTGTAACAGGATCCTCCGGTCGTTCACCTTCTCTCCAACAAAGATTTCCTCCACCGGATTTGTAAGAAGACAGAAAGCAACTAAGGGTGGCTGGTGTCCAGCTGTTAGCCCTCCGATGCTTAAGTTAGGCAAAGCAAGAAGAAGAATAACCAGGCAAAACGAGGCTAGAGATTGAATATTTTGTACCTGTATCTTAATGGAGTCTTCTCCTTATATAGATCAGAGATGATCCAATCTGTTACGTAAAATATCGAGATCCCTGATTTCGTGGGATAAGAATCTTATCCCCATATAGAAGGAAAATCTAATCCAATGACTCGTCCGATAGTTCCGTTCCTTGATGGCGATCCCTTGAGACTCGGAACCACTGAAGAAGATAACCCAAAATCGGCCTATACGGGCTGCTGGTATTGAGGGCTAAGGGAAGTCATCATAGAAAAAGCTGTTCGCATGTTTGGAAGATGGTCACGAGTCCAAATGCTCGTTCATTCAGATGTGACACCTTTCAACGACTTGTGAGAAGGTCTGCTCACAGGAAAAACACAACTTCTCGAAGCTTTGGTAATCGAACATCGTTTTCCTAATATACGAGTATCGAACAGACGTTCTCGATAATCGGATAAAGGTGCTCGCGAGATCGGAGTATCTTCAGAATATGCGAGTCACGAACATACGTTCTCGATAGTCGGATAGAGGTGCTCGCGAGATCGGAGTATCTTCAGAATATGCGAGTCGCGAACATACGTTCTCTATAGTTGGATACACGTGCTCGCGGGGTCTATCTCCAGCAGATGATCCTCGCTATTTTTTACTATAACAGATGCCCCCCAAGTCCTTTCCGCTAAGAATTCTAAGGGAAGGACTTCTATTCACTATCACACGTAACCGCCTGCTGCCTTTATCGAGAACGAAACCATACATGATTAGGCTAGAATTAATGAGCGCCAGCTTTTCGCAGCCTTTCCGCAGTCAGGAAGTGAAGAGACGCTCACCACGTGTCCGGAGAGTTAATGGGCGTGCCTGCTCGACTGCCGCGCCAAAGGGGGGGCTGCCACGTATCACCAGATGCGGCGGAATGATTGCCTATAAATATACGGAGTCCGCCATTACTCTGGTTTTCTGCAGAAGTTTTTCGAACGAAAGAAGTCTTCCGCCATTTTCTTCTCCAACTTCTTCCTTTGGTGTTCCTCCTTCCTCTCTTTTTTTTTGTACGTGGGTGCATATCCTTTTTCCTCTTTTTCTTCTTTTAATCTTCTCATGGCTGGGAACTTTGACGAGACCACCGTCCCTCTAGGTGATGCCACTCAGGAATCCTCTGCTTCTAGTAATGCGAGGGTTCCGGCAGGGAGATACACAGCATCCGGATATCCTTCTGTTTTATCGGAGGACCGGCTGGTTGAGTTATGGGAGAGATATCTGATCCCCGACTCAATCATTCTCCTATTGCCCGGAGATGGAGAGACACCAGACTCCCCTCCCCCAGGATGCGTAGCTTTTTATGAGTACTAACTCATCCTGGGGGTACGCCTTCCCCTCCATCCCTTCATACGCGACGTTCTCCGATGTTACAAGATTGCCCCCGGGCAACTCATCGTGAACGGATGGAGGGTAGTTCTGGGCTCCTTTGCCCTCTGGGCTCAAGCCGGTAACGGGGAGCTCACGGCGGAAGAGTTCCTCCGTATGTTCCATCTGAAGAAGGCGCCCTCCAGCGAAGGCTGGTACTACCTATGCTACTGGCACCGGGATAACTTCGTGCTGGGGAAACCCTCCTCGAACTATCCCGACTGGAGGAAACGGTGGTTCTATGCTTCCAGGAACTGGGAGTCTGCTTCCTCCAGGGGTCCAGGAGTTACCCGTTTTTTCTGTGAAGGTAGGCACAATCCCACATTGTGCTGTTTCTCCAGTTAGAATTTTAGGGTTTCACTTCATTCTTTGACCTCTGTTTGTGCTCGCAGGTATCCCGGCCTTGAACAAACCAAATTTGAAGGGAGGGATTAAGGAGAAGATAGTAAGGGTGTACAAGGTGCCTGTTGGTGATAGGCACATCGAGGCTTGCTTGTCCCCCTCGGGACTCGCAGCAGTGGGATTGATATCCAGCGAAGAAGTCGCAATGACAAAGGCGGGAGAAAAGAGGGGTCTGTTGCCTCGATTAAAAGGCACAAATTCGAAAAGGCAGAAAAAGTCTGCCGGACCTTCTCAACCATCCGCCCGCAAGGGTAGCGACCAACCTGCTCTTCTCGCGAGCACGGTGGGGGCACCGGTGGTGCCCAACATTCCCCCACTGGTGGTCGCACCTGGACCGCTAGTGATTAACATCACTGACAACTCCCCGGATGGGGTAGGGTCCAGCTGCCCCCCAGCTGAAGAGGCTCGCGAGCAAATAGAACCTCGCGAGCCGGTTCCTGCTCACGAGCTGACCCCTGCTGTAGAGGAGGGACCTGCTCGCAAGTCGATGGCCCCGCCTCGCGAGTCGGTGGCCCCGCCTGTCGCGAGCACGGCTGGGTTGGTCGTTGCCCAGCCATCTGGAGGTGGGACATACTCTATTCCTCGCCACCTCCACTCAATTTGTAAATTTTTGTTCGACAACGTTACCCCCCAAACTTTTGGCTCTCTTCCCGAGCCAAGCCCTGAGAACCTCTTCCTTGAGGCGGGGGTAAGGATGGTTCAGGTAAGACCTTGGAGTTTTTATTTAACTTCATTAATTTTGGGCTCTCAAGTGTTTTTTCTCACGTTTTTCTTTTTCATTTTGCAGGGCTTAGATCTCATCTTGCGGACGAAGCGAGATATCATCGCCGCTCGTCACGTGATCGATGAGGCAGAAGGGAAGAGGATCTCCTTGGAGAAGGCGGTCCAGGGACGGGATCAACTGCTCAAGGCCCGTGAGGCAGTGATCTCAAAGAGGGATGAGGAGAAGAAGATCCTCATCGAGAAAGTCCAAGTCCTGACCGATAGGTATCAGGCTTTGGACTCAAACTTCGTGAAGCTCACAGGGTTGAAGGAGAAAGCGGATAGAGAGAGAAGGAGATCTTTCGTCAAGACAAGATCTCACTGGAGGAGCGGCTTGCGGAGGCCAAGTCGCAGCTTAAAGAAGTCAGCGAGAACTTGGAGAAGGAGCATTCCGATCTCGCACAGTTCAAGGATGACTCGATCCACTGGAACGAGGAGAAAGTCGCCTTGGTAAAAATGCTCTCGGAGGAAGGGCCTCGGGCAATTTCCGAGTTCCGAAATTCGCAGCTATATGACGATGAAAGATATGAGTCATATGATGCTGGTCGCGACTTTGCGCTAAGAGTAGTGCAACGAATGTCTCCATCCTTCGATATCGGGGAATTTGGGCGAGTCGCGACCATCATAGCTGCAGAGGAGCAAGCTGCTGCTGAGAACGAGGTGACCGAAGCCACGCAGGCTGGAGGGCCTCCAGAAATGGGCCCTGAAGTCGAGAGCACGGCTCCTCCTCCGAGAGATTGATTTTCCTTTTTTTTCCTTTCTCCTGTACTCACGAGCATATATTTTGTAAACATTTGATATTAATGAAAAGATATTTTTGGAAGTGTTATTGTTCTTGTTGTTTACTTTCTCTTTCCTTTTCATGCAATGAATGCCTTCATGTTTCAATGAGTTTATGCTCAACCCGGGGGGTCGTAATGACCATACCCTCGTGGAGATAGACTGATCTATTGATTGAGAAACGTAGTGTGCTCAATCCGGGGGGTCGTGATGACCGTACCCTTGTGGAGATAGACTGGTCTATCGATTGAGAAATGTAGTGTGCTCAATCCGGGGGGTCGTGATGACCATACTCTCGTGGAGATAGACTGATCTATCGATTGAGACTCCAAGTTTACCAAGGGTAGAAGGATGGTCGAGAGTACAGACAGGCTCTTCTGAGTGTTGAGAGATTGTATGCATCCTCTTCAGGGCTATTCAGGTCCAAGCGAATGAAATAGCGACCAAAAGATATCTTTGGCTTTTTATTCATAAAATGCTGCTATGAACTACATCGAATCTAGGGATAGTATTGTAGCAAATGCTCCACGTGCCAAGGGCGACGTACGGGTTTTCCCTGCATATCTTCGAGGTAATAAGTACCGGGTCGCACAATCTTAATAACCCGATACGGGCCTTCCCAATTTGGATCCAGCGAACGAGCGGGAACTCTGAGTTTTTGCTTCAGAATCAAATCTCCGAGCTTGAAGGATCTAGGCCGAACCTTAGCGTTCCGATAGCGACCAATACGTTGTTGATATGCGGCCGCTCGTACTTGGGAGGTATTTCTTCGTTCTTCCAAGAGGTCGAGATGAAGTCGAAGATCTTCCTGATTACCCAGGGGGTCATACTGCTCGATCCGATACGAAGGCACTTGAATTTCCACTGGTACTACCGCGTCGACACCAAATGCTAAGGAAAAAGGAGTCTCACCCGTTGATGTACGAGTTGTAGTCCTATATGCCCATAATACCTCTGGTAGAAGTTCTGGCCATTCACCTTTGCATTCACCAAGCTTGGTCTTTAAATGGTGCTTAATGATTTTATTCACTGCCTCGACCTGCCCATTCGCCTGAGGATGATATGGAGAAGTGCAGAGATTACGTATCTTCCATTTTTCACAAAATTCATCAAAGGCTGCGTTGTCAAACTGCGTTCCGTTGTCGGTAATTATAGTGTGAGGGAGTCCGAAACGGCATATGATATTTCTCCATATGAACTTAGTAGTTTGTTTCTCAGTAATCTTGGCTAATGGTTCTACCTCGGCCCATTTGGTGAAGTAATCAACCCCCACTATCGCGAATCTATTTTGTCCTTTTCCAGTAGGTAGGGGCCCGATGATATCGACCCCCCATTGCGCGAAAGGCCAAGGACTATCTACTGGAGTCATTCGCTCGGAAGATACACGAGGTATAGGAGAATATAGCTGGCACTTGTCACATTTTCTAGAGAATGCAATTGCATCTGCTTTCATAGTGGGCCAATAATATCCTTGCCTCATCGCCTTATATGCTAGGGATCGCCCCCTGGGGTGGTTACCACATGCCCCCTGGTGTACTTCGTCTAGAACACGAAGTGCTTCTTCTGGATGAAGACACCTTAAATAAGGTAAGGAAAAGCTTTTGCGTAACAATATTCCGTCTTGCAAGGTATACCTGGCAGCTCGAAGACGAATTTGTCTTGCAGCTTTCTTGTCCTCTGGTAGGTATCCGTCTCTGAGATAAAGGATGATGGGATCCATCCAGCATGGAGATGATTGTACCGATATTACTTGCTCAAGAGTCGCTTGGTCGATACTCAGGTTCTGACGATGTTCGATGGGGATCGAATGTGATAACTCAGATTCTGGTGCAGAGGCGAGCTTTGCCAGGGAATCGGCAAGTTGGTTCTTCTCGCGAGGAATATGAATTATTTCATAAGTCTTCAGTTTTGCGAGCAGGATGAGGACACGAGACTTGTATAAGGCCATCCTTTCTTCTTTGGCCTCGAATTCACCAAGAACTAGGTTGACAATGAGCTGGGAGTCGCTATGAATTAATAGATTCTGAATTCCAAGGACAATGGCCAGTTCGAGGCCAACGATCAAGGCCTCATATTCTGTTTCATTATTTGAGACGCGAGAATCGAAACGCAGAGCATATTGGAAATGCGACCCGTCGGGAGCCACTAAAATCAGGCCCGCGACGCTGCCAGTGGCCCGCGACGACCCGTCCACGAAGAGTGACCAAGGAGGTTGGTCGCTGGTCATGGTATTATCATCGGAAGAGTATGTGAATTCGGCGATAAAGTCAGCCACGGCCTGGCCCTTGACTGCGGTCCTAGGACAGAATGAGATATCGTGCTCACTGATCTCGACCGCCCATTTAGTTAAGCGTCCGGAAGCCTCAGGTTTTTGAAGGACTTGCCGTAGTGGATGATTTGTTGGTACTAGAATAGCGTGGGCTTGAAAGTATGGTCGCAGTTTTCGAGCTACCGTGACTAAGGCTAGGGCCAGCTTTTCCATATCAGAATACCTAGTTTCTGCATCAACCATTGCTCGACTGATATAATAAACGGGCCTTTGCACCCCGGAATCCTCTCTTATCAAAGCGGCGCTAACGGCCGTAGTGGACACAGAGAGATAAAGAATGAGTTGCTCATGTGCTACAGGTTTAGATAAAATGGGGGGTGTGCTCATGTATAGCTTCAATTGTTGAAAGGCTTCCTCACACTGTGGTGTCCATTTCAAATCAGACTTGGCCGTTACACGAAGGAGTTTGAAGAATGGTAAGTGTCAGATGCTCGCAAGATGAATCTATTCAACGATGCGATGCGACCAGCCAGACGCTGGACGTCCTTCAGAGTAGTGGGGGATTTCATCTCTACCAATGCTTTTATCTTTTCAAGATTTGCCTCAATTCCACGCTGGCCGACCATGAACCCAAGAAATTTTCCTGCAGATACTCCGAACGCACATTTCTCTGGGTTCAATTTCATTTGATACCTCCTCATTAGGTCGAAGGCTTCTCGAAGATCAGAAATATGATCATCTTCTACGGTGCTTTTCACAAGCATGTCATCAACATAAACTTCCATATTCCTACCGATTTGAGCAGCGAATATTTTGTTGACGAGACGTTGATAAGTGGCCCCTGTATTTTTAAGACCGAACGGCATTACCTGGTAGTAATATAATCCCCGATCTGTGATGAAGGCGGTATGCTGGCTATCAGGTGGATGCATCATGATTTGGTTGTAACCAGAATAAGCATCCATAAAACTGAGCAGAGCATGTCCAGCTGTTGAATCGACCAACTGGTCGATCCGCGGTGTCGGGAAGCTATCTTTGGGACATGCTTTGTTCAAATCTGAATTGTCGACGCACATTCTCCATTTGCCATTTGCTTTCCGGACGAGAACTACGTTCGCGACCCACTATGGGTAATCAACTTCTTTTATTAAATTGACCGTGAGTAGCTTCTCGACTTCAGCTTTGATCGCCATTTGCCTCTCTGCAGTGAAGGCACGTCGACGCTGGTGTACGGGTTTATGCTTCGAGTCGATATTGAGACAATGTGCGATGACATTGGGGTCGATGCCTGGCATATCTTTATGAGACCAAGCGAACACGTCCTGGTATTCGGTGAGAAAACGGACCAAATCTTCACGATGGACACTGGTTAAAGAGGATCCAATGTATACGACCCTAGACGGGTCGTCTTTGGTTAAGTGAATCGCCACTGTTTCTTCCCCAGGAGTTCCTGATTGAAGGGCGTTTTCTCTCGGATCTAACGAGGCGTGTGTTGAAGAGTTGGGTAAATCTTGTGCTATCACCATAACGGGTGTCGCTTGAGCTTTCTTTCTATCTTGTAGGGCGCAAGACCGAGCCTCCTTTTGATTTCCTCGCACAACCCCAACACCATTTGGGGTAGGGAACTTGACGCATAAATAGGATGGGTGTAAGGCTGCCCCAACCTTATTAAGCGACGGTCGCCCCAAAATGGCGTTATATGCTGATTTACGATCCACCACGAGGAAGTTTACGAAGATGGTAGTCTTCGCTGAACTTTCTCCAAAAGTAACTGGGAGATCAATGCTTCCTTCAGGTGTTACCACCTCACCTCCGAAGCCGACGAGAGGAGTCGAAACTGGTTTGAGTAGGCTTCTAGCGAGTGCCATTTTGTTGAAAGCCTCCAGATACAGAAAATCTGCTGAACTACCTGTATCCACCATAATTCGATGAGTCAGATAATTCAATACCTTTAATGCGACTACGATGGAGTCTTCGTGAGGGAAGTGAATTCCTGCTGCATCTTCGAGGGAGAAGGAAATTGGAAGATGGCTGGCTTTTGACGTGCTGGATGCCTGTTCCAGCCAATAAATATATAGGGGTTCTTTAGACGCCTTCCGAGTGTATGCTTTCCTTGAAGTTTGGGAGTCGCCCCCGCAAGCTGGTCCTCTAACGATGGTGTGGATTTCTCCAGTTGGCTCAGCGTCCTCTTGGGCAGTTTGATGATGAGATGGTTCCTTTTGGCGTTGTGAGTGTTGAACCTCCAATTTATACATTGCATTGCCCATTACACTACATGGTTTGCATGATTTTTATGGTTTAAAAGCCTACTTAACATGTGTTTTGTGATCATAGGAATGAGAGCGGACTTCATTCAATTACAAGACAAAAGAATGCAATTGAAGCTTTTGGATGAAGATGAAAGAAGACCAAAGAAAGGAGAAAGCAAAGAGAAGAAAGAGAAGAAGAAAAAGGAGAAAAAGAAGAGAAGAAGAATCAAATGGAAGACAGGCCGACCGGTCATGACCGGTCGGCCATGAAGGCTGACCACATTACATTGGAGCCCGACCGGTCATGACCGGTCGGCCATATACATTGGACAAGGTGGGAACAAAGTCCGACCGGTCAGCCACATCACATGAATAAGAAGTAGATCAGGCCGACCGGTCATGACCGGTCGGCCATGCACACTGGATCAAGGCAGTAGATCAGCCCGACCGGTCATGACCGGTCGGGCATGCACGCTGGATGGGGAGGTCAGTCCGACCGGTCTTGACCGGTCGGCTGCACTCACTGGACGTTTCAAAAAGCTGGTCCGACCGGTCACGACCGGTCGGCTCTGCGTAATAGGAGTCCTTTCTAATTCGGGACTCCGAAATTTGCTGCGCAATGCGAAGTCTTTCGCAGGATCCGACGCAAGGGGGGTTTGTTGCTATAAAAGGACACCTAGGGGCTCTCCCTAAGGTATCAGAGAGGAGAAGGAACGTGAGTTTGGAGGCTGAAGGCGACTGTGGGGCGTCTGCAACATCTATCTTCGGGTTTTTCTAGTTTTATGCTTTATTTTCGAGTTTTTAGTTGTAGCATGACTATGCTCGGCTAAAACCTCTCAGCTAAGGCTGAGAGGTGAAGCTTGTAGCCAGTTCTATGTTAATTTCAGTTTGATTCAAGTACTTTTAATTTAAAGTTGGATTTTTCTTATGTTTCAGTCCAATAGGTGGTAGTTTGAGATGTCTTATCTGAGTTCATGTGCTCCGGACATGAATTCCTTTTAATTCTCTGAGATTAGCACAGGTTGCTTGTTTAGATTCGAATTGTAGTAATCCTTGAGCAGGCCATAGTCCATAGGCATGGCTGTTACTCCGCAGGCTATGAATTTGAATTCTACATTGATTGAATGGACTTGAACTTGGAAGTTCAACTTGAATTGGATGAATGTGTGTGAATGCTTTATTTTCCAACTAGATGAGAGATAGGACTTCAAATCTAGTTGTGTTCTCTACTTGGATTGACTGAATTGACATTGAATTGCTACAAGTGGATCCTTGAAAGCCTTAGTACATTATATCTCTGATTTTTCATTAAGTTACTGTTTTAATTAAACATCCTATTGAAATTGAATTTGCTCTATTAACTGAGTTGCTGAAGTAATTAGGAAGCTGTTACTTGTTCCCTGTGGATCGACCTCGGTCTTACCGAGTTTTATTACTACATCGCAGCCTTACACTTGAGGCGAGCGAACAAGTTTTTGGCGCCGCTGCCGGGGAAATTAGATAATAGTTTTCAAATAATTTCAGTGGCTGTAGAAGTAGATAGGTTTTTCTGATTTTTCTTAGAACTAACAAAGTTTTCTGTTTTGTAGGAATTCTTCTTTCAGTTCAAGCGCATCAGGTGATACCTTTCTAACTTAGTTTTTAGAATTTTCAGATTGCAGTTTTCTAGGTTAAGATTAGTTTTGATTTCTGATTGAGTGGTTTATGTCCCGTTGGGAACGTAACCATTCAAATCGTCTCCAATCTGAAGGTGGTTTAGTTGGACCATTGTCAGTCCATAGACGAGTCCGGAATTATCAAGAGCATTGTGAAAGTTTGGGGAGTATGGAGCAAACACCCTTAAGGAATCCTCCACCCCCTACTCCAACCACAAACGCAAATCAGGAAGGAGTAGGAGAGAATGAGGTACATAATGTTCCTCCAATGAGATCACTACGGGATTACCTACAACCTGCTCGTACAATTACACCTTCTTGCATAGTTCTACCAGCTAACGGTGGGACCCTTGACATAAAACCAGGAGTAATCCAACTTTTACCTAAATTCCATGGGCTAGACTCTGACCGCCCATACTTACACTTGCAAGAATTCGAAGAAGTGTTGGCCACCTTGCATTATCCCAATGTTTCTGGGGATACAATCAGACTTAAACTTTTTCCCTTCACATTGAAAGAAAGAGCCAAAGATTGGCTTCACTCTCTTAGACCATATTCGATTGGGTCATGGGTTGAGATGAACCGAGAATTCTTGAAAAAGTTCTTCCCCGCTCATAAGACAAACACTCTTCGAAGGGCCATAATGAATTTCTCAGCAAAAGAGGGTGAATCATTCTTTCAATGTTGGGAAAGATTTAAGGAGCTCCTGCTTGCTTGCCCACATCATGGCTATGAGAGTTGGCGAATTATAAATTTTTTCAATGATGGATTAAGTCCTAATATGCGCCAATTTGTGGAAATGATGTGCAATGGCGAGTTCATGAGTAAAAATCCAGATGATGCTTGGAGTTACTTGGACATGTTGGCTGAAAATGCCCAATCTTGGGACACCTCGGATAAACCCAAGAACCCCAAGCCTACTCAAGAGAAAGGAGGGATATATGTCCTTAAAGAGGAAGACGACGTAAATGCAAGGATAGCCAACCTCACAAGGAAGGTTGAGGCCATGGAACTTAGCAAAAATGGAGTTTCCAAGTCCAAGGAAGCTGTTGAAACCACATGTGGGATTTGTCTCACCGACTTACACGCTACGCAAGATTGTCCCACAATTCCTGCATTTAAGGAAGTGTTGCAAGAGACAGCCAATGCCACATATGGTTATCAACGGCCCTTCAATGGACCGGTAGGTAATACATACAATGAGAGTTGGAAGAACCACCCGAATTTCAGTTGGAAGAATGCCCCAACAGGCAATCCTACCAACTCCCAAAGAGGGCCACCCATGCAAAATATGGCCCCACCTCAAGTCTCATGGGAGGATACTTTGAGAGCGTTTATGCAAGGGCAAGCGCAAATAAATGAATCAAATCAGCAATTGTTCCAAGAACTGAAAGTCTCGGTTGATGAGATTAAGGGACGCTTGAATGCTAGGGAAGGGACCTTTCCGGCCCAACCTCAGCCCAATTCTAAGCAAGTACATGAAGTAAGCATCCCTAATCCTTCCAACCAAAACATAGAGCAAGCTAAATCCATTACCACCCTTAGAAGTGGTAAACAAATTGACAAAACTATTCCGGTGAAGGCCGATGAGCCTAATCATCCGGTAAATTCTGAGGATGAAAATGGATCTAACCTAGCCCCACAACAACCGGAACGCATTTACAAGCCCATAGCACCATTCCCATCGAGATTGGTTGCCCCAAAATCTCTCCCAAATTCTCAAGATATTCTAGAGATTTTCAGACAAGTCAAGATCAATATCCCTTTACTTGATGCCATCAAACAAATTCCCTCTTATGCCAAGTTTCTAAAAGACCTATGCACAACAAAACGCAAATATAATGTGCAGCAAAAGGCCTTCCTAACTGAGCAAGTTAGTGCCATCCTCACTCAAAAGACTCCCCCAAAATTCAAAGATCCCGGTAGTCCCACCGTCTCATGTATCATTGGAGACTACCGGATTGAACGTGCCTTGTTAGACTTGGGGGCAAGTGTGAACTTGATCCCATACTCGGTATATGAACAATTGGGTCTTGGTGAATTAAAACCCACCAAAACCACATTGCAACTCACTGATAGATCTATCCGTGTACCGAGGGGGATAGTTGAGGATGTTCTAGTCCAAGTTGACAAATTCTACTACCCGGTAGATTTTATAGTCTTGGACACGCAACCGGTTTTGGATGCTAGCACCCAAATACCGGTGATATTAGGCCGCCCATTCCTTGCCACATCAAACGCAATCATCAATTGCCGGAATGGGGTGATGCAATTATCTTTTGGAAACATGACACTAGAGGTGAATGTATTTCACCTGGGCAAAAGACATAGGGATGTCGATGATGATGAGTTCTTCGATGTAAACATGCTTGAAACCTTTGAAGGAGAAGAACTCCTCCAGCTTGAACCACTAGAAAGTTTGGAGACATGCTTAGCACACTTCATGGATTCTAAAGACCCTATCATTAGTGAGATTGTGCATGCATTAAATATAGAAAGACCGGTAGTTGATACTAGCCGGTGGAGGCCCCATTTCGAAAAATTGCCACCAACCACATCAAGGCCTCTACCGTCTAGCATCAAACCACCGAAGCTTGACCTCAAACCATTGCCATCCGAGCTTAAATATGTATATCTGGGTCAAGAGGAAACTTTCCCAGTTGTCATTGCCTCCCACCTAGAAAAAGACCAAGAGCTCAAGTTGATTGAGTTACTCAAACAACACCGGGAAGCCATAGGTTGGACAATAGCGGATCTCAAAGGGATAGATCCTTCGGTTTGCACTCACCGTATACACCTTGAAGAAAACGCAAAAACGACTAGACAACCTCAAAGACGGCTAAATCCAAACATGATGGAGGTTGTCAAAGCCGAAGTGTTAAAGCTATTGGATGTGGGTATCATCTACCCCATCTCAGATAGCCAATGGGTGAGTCCTACCCAAGTTGTCCCCAAGAAATCCGGTATTACCATCATTGAAAACGCCAACAACGAGCTTATACCCACTAGGGTGACCACCGGTTGGCGTATGTGCATTGATTATAGGAAGCTTAATACGGTCACTAGGAAAGACCACTTCCCTCTCCCATTTATGGACCAAATTTTGGAGAGGTTGGCAGGCCATCCCTACTATTGCTTCCTAGATGGCTATTCCGGATACAACCAAATTGAGATAGCTCCGGAAGACCAAGAGAAAACCACATTTACATGCCCGTTTGGTACCTTCGCCTACCGAAGGATGCCATTCGGGTTATGCAATGCACCCGCCACATTCCAACGATGCATGTTGAGTATTTTCTCGGACATGGTGGGTGAGTTTCTTGAGGTGTTCATGGATGACTTTTCTGTTTTTGGTTGTACATTTGATGAGTGCCTCGAGCACTTGAAGTTGGTCTTAATGAGGTGTGAGGAAAAGCAACTTGTATTAAACTGGGAAAAGTGCCATTTCATGGTACAAAGAGGAATAGTCCTTGGACACATCATCTCGTCCAATGGAATAGAGGTAGATCGGGCGAAAATTGACATAATTTCCAATCTACCACCACCCAAAAGCATACGCGATGTGCGGTCCTTCCTTGGACACGCAGGCTTCTATCGAAGGTTTATAAAGGACTTTAGTCACATCTCAAGGCCTTTATGCAGCCTTCTATAAAAGGAGAACCAATTTGAGTGGAGTGCTGAGTGTCAATTAGCTTTTTCAAAGCTAAAAGACATGTTGACAACCGCTCCTATCATGCAACCACCAGATTGGTCCATGCCTTTTGAGCTGATGTGCGATGCGAGCAATTTTGCTATTGGGGCGGTGTTAGGCCAAAAGAAGGATAAAAAGCCCCATGTCATCTACTACGCGAGTAGGACCTTGAATCCTGCCCAAGTTAATTATTCAACTACGGAGAAAGAGCTCCTAGCTGTCATCTTTGCCTTGGACAAATTCAGGCCATACTTAATAGGATCCAAAGTTATTGTTTATACGGATCATGCGGCGCTGAAATACCTTCTTTCTAAGAAGGATACTAAGCCCCGTTTGCTAAGATGGATCCTACTCCTTCAAGAATTCGACTTGGAGATCAAAGATAAGAAGGGGGTAGAAAATGTGGTCGCGGATCATCTATCCCGCCTAGTCCTACCAAATTCCATTGACGAGTCACCTATTGAGGACTCATTCCCGGATGACCAACTCTTTGTTGCTATGCATCCACCATGGTACGCTGATATAGCCAACTATCTTTCCACAGGTGCGATGCCGACTCATTGGACTGCGCAAGACAAACGTAAATTTCTAAGGGAAGTGCGCAGATTTTTCTGGGATGAACCTTTATTGTTTAAATATTGCCCAGACCAAATTATAAGGAGATGCGTCCCCGATGATGAACACAATTCAGTCATCTCCTTTTGTCATGATCAAGCATGTGGGGGTCATTTTTCAGCCAAGAAAACAACTGCAAAAATTCTGCAGTGTGGTTTTTATTGGCCCACATTATTTAAAGATACCCACGAGTTTTGCAAAGCTTGCGAGCGCTGCCAGAAGTTAGGAGGATTATCCCGTCGAAATATGATGCCCCTCACCCCAATTCAACATCTTGAAGTCTTTGACTGTTGGGGCATCGATTTCATGGGACCATTCCCCTCATCTTTTGGACATGTCTATATTCTATTGGCCGTAGACTATGTGTCTAAATGGATAGAGGCTATCCCATGTAGAACCAACGATCATCGTACGGTTCTCAAGTTTCTCAAAGAAAATATACTTTCTAGATTTGGGACGCCTCGAGCCATTATTAGTGATGGTGGTGCTCACTTTTGCAATAGACCTTTTGAAACTTTGATGAAGAAATATGGTATTAGGCACAAAGTGAGTACCCCATACCACCCACAAACAAGTGGGCAAGCTGAAATCTCCAATAGGGAAATCAAACAGATTTTAGAAAAGACGGTGAGACCAGATCGCAAGGATTGGTCCCTACGATTAGATGATGCACTTTGGGCTCACCGTACTGCCTACAAGACACCCATTGGAATGTCCCCTTATAGACTGGTCTATGGGAAAGCTTGCCACTTGCCTGTGGAGATAGAACACAAAGCCTATTGGGCAATTCGGGCCCTAAATTTTGACATAGACAAGGCTAGCTCGCTTCGCAAACTTCAATTAAATGAGCTTGATGAGATCCGGAACGATGCATATGAGAATTCGAGGATTTACAAGAGCAAGATGAAGGCCTTTCATGACAAGCACATCGTAAGGAAATCCTTCCATGAAGGACAGAAAGTGCTCTTGTATAATGCCCGACTTCATCTTTTTTCGGGAAAATTACGATCTCGATGGACCGGCCCATATATTGTTAAAAAAGTTTTTCCTCATGGGGCTGTTGAGATTGAGAATTCAGCAAATGGTGACTGTTTCAAAGTTAATGGACAACGCCTTAAACCATTTGTTGAGAAATTTGATTCAGAGGACATGTCCATCTCCCTGAATGATCCTCTTTATCAGGATTATTGATCTCCTAGTCTGATGGAGGTATAGCTTAGGTAGGTTTATTAGGATTTAGTTGTTGGAATTGCAGACCTCCATGATCGCTCTCTCAGGTACTATTGTTCTCACTCTCTCATTGTTTACCATTGCTCTCATGTTCATGCTAACTAATTATCTTTTTACATTGAGGACAATGCAAGATTTGGTTGGGGGGTGAGATCCCCATGAATTCATGCTAACTAATTATCTTTTTACATTGAGGACAATGCAAGATTTGGTTGGGGGGTGAGATGAGATCCCTCATCTAGCATATTGCAACATTTCGAGCTTCATATGCACAAATTTTTTCGAATTTTCTAACATCTCAAAACTCTTTTAGAAAATTTTGTTTCTATACATTTGAGAGGCTATGAGTAGAAGAGGAGGAGAAACGAAGTGTGTGATGTTGTAGTTTGGAATTTCTTCCAACATAATGGCTTTATATGTTAATTCCCCTATTGTTGTGATTTATAGAAAATTTGAACACCTTTACACCAAGTTCACATTACACGATTTTCATGAGTGACAGGTTTATGTGATTTGTGGATTAGCTAGACTGTGGTTTAGAGGTGTTGAGCAGCCAAGCCGGGGTATTTTGTCCATCCTTGTCCATGGGAAAATAATGAAAGATATGGATTTCTAAAAATCCTATCTAAGTTAAAAGAAAAAGGAAAGAAAGGATGAAATCGGGAAGGGAAGAAAATTGGTGGAAAAAATCCGAAGAGGGCTACCTATTACCAACCGGGGGATGGTCGAACCGTAACCAAAGCCGGAAATGGGACGTAGTGTGAAAGCCGTCGGAAGGACAGTAAGGCAAATTCCTGTCATAGGCTTGCTGTTGCTCTGTGCACCTTGAAATCCCTGGTCTACTTAATCTATAAAGAAGATGATCCCAGAAACTCATGAGATGAACTTTCACTATGCACACTAGGTTGAATTTGTTCGAGTTCTTCTATTTATCAATCAATCAGCGGGGATTTCATGTAAACACTTCTTATGTTTTGAGAGTCCAAGGTTCAGCTTCTAACACCTAATATTTCCAAATTTTACACTTATACATCTTGGGATGGATAGAATCATAGGTTCTAAAGGGGAGTTGGATTTGGAGGGTTGAAATTATTTTCACGCATGTTTTGCTCGGGACTATCAAAAAGCTGGTTGGGGGGTGTGTTGAACCTCCAATTTATACATTGCATTGCCCATTACACTACATGGTTTGCATGATTTTTATGGTTTAAAAGCCTACTTAACATTGTTTTGTGATCATAGGAATGAGAGCGGACTTCATTCAATTACAAGACAAAAGAATGCAATTGAAGCTTTTGGATGAAGATGAAAGAAGACCAAAGAAAGGAGAAAGCAAAGAGAAGAAAGAGAAGAAGAAAAAGGAGAAAAAGAAGAGAAGAAGAATCAAATGGAAGACAGGCCGACCGGTCATGACCGGTCGGCCATGAAGGCTGACCACATTACATTGGAGCCCGACCGGTCATGACCGGTCGGCCATATACATTGGACAAGGTGGGAACAAAGTCCGACCGGTCAGCCACATCACATGAATAAGAAGTAGATCAGGCCGACCGGTCATGACCGGTCGGCCATGCACACTGGATCAAGGCAGTAGATCAGCCCGACCGGTCATGACCGGTCGGGCATGCACGCTGGATGGGGAGGTCAGTCCGACCGGTCTTGACCGGTCGGCTGCACTCACTGGACGTTTCAAAAAGCTGGTCCGACCGGTCACGACCGGTCGGCTCTGCGTAATAGGAGTCCTTTCTAATTCGGGACTCCGAAATTTGCTGCGCAATGCGAAGTCTTTCGCAGGATCCGACGCAAGGGGGGTTTGTTGCTATAAAAGGACACCTAGGGGCTCTCCCTAAGGTATCAGAGAGGAGAAGGAACGTGAGTTTGGAGGCTGAAGGCGACTGTGGGGCGTCTGCAACATCTATCTTCGGGTTTTTCTAGTTTTATGCTTTATTTTCGAGTTTTTAGTTGTAGCATGACTATGCTCGGCTAAAACCTCTCAGCTAAGGCTGAGAGGTGAAGCTTGTAGCCAGTTCTATGTTAATTTCAGTTTGATTCAAGTACTTTTAATTTAAAGTTGGATTTTTCTTATGTTTCAGTCCAATAGGTGGTAGTTTGAGATGTCTTATCTGAGTTCATGTGCTCCGGACATGAATTCCTTTTAATTCTCTGAGATTAGCACAGGTTGCTTGTTTAGATTCGAATTGTAGTAATCCTTGAGCAGGCCATAGTCCATAGGCATGGCTGTTACTCCGCAGGCTATGAATTTGAATTCTACATTGATTGAATGGACTTGAACTTGGAAGTTCAACTTGAATTGGATGAATGTGTGTGAATGCTTTATTTTCCAACTAGATGAGAGATAGGACTTCAAATCTAGTTGTGTTCTCTACTTGGATTGACTGAATTGACATTGAATTGCTACAAGTGGATCCTTGAAAGCCTTAGTACATTATATCTCTGATTTTTCATTAAGTTACTGTTTTAATTAAACATCCTATTGAAATTGAATTTGCTCTATTAACTGAGTTGCTGAAGTAATTAGGAAGCTGTTACTTGTTCCCTGTGGATCGACCTCGGTCTTACCGAGTTTTATTACTACATCGCAGCCTTACACTTGAGGCGAGCGAACAGTGAGGCTTTCGCCCTTTCTGGTGATCGATTTTTACGAGCGACATAATCCTGGAGATGGCCCTTTCGAATAAGGGCTTCAATATGATCTCGTATAGAGATGCAGTCTTGGGTTCTATGCCCGTGATCTTTGTGGAAGTAACAGAACTTGCTCTTGTCTCTCTTCTCGGGATCGGATTTGATCTTTGCAGGCCATTTTACATATAGCTTGTGTTTAATTTCCATTAGAACCTTTTCATGAGACCGATTGAGAAGAGTGTAGTTATGATATTTACCAGAATAAGGCTTTTTGGGAGAACGATCGCGCTGATCACGACGATATTTTTTATCAGTAGAAGAAGTTCCTTCTGGCTTGCGTTTCTTACCCTGTGCTCCATGGCGTGTCAATGCGACTTCTTCTGCATTGATATACTTCTGAGCTTTGGCTTGGAACTCTGCCATAGTTTTCGGAGGGCTTTTATCTAAGGCAAACCTGAATTTTTCGCTCGTTATTCCGGCTATGAGGGCTGTAAGACCTTTTTCTTTAGTATAACCCTCAGTTTGAACGGCTTCGGCAGTGAATCGTACTGTGAACTCCTTTATTGTCTCCCCATGCTGCTGTTTCAGATCCATTAGATGGGAGGCTGGTTTCTTAATGCGAATGCTTCCCATAAATTGAGAAAGGAATAACTCCGATAACTGTGAAAAGGAGCTGATGGAACGAGGTTTTAGCCCCCGAAACCACGTACGAGCTGCTTCTTTCAATGTTAGGGAAAAAGCCCTACACATGATTTCTGAGCCATGTCCCTCCAACTCCATAAGAGACTTATATGTTTCCAGGTGTTCAAGAGGATCACCAATACCTGTACACGGGGTGATAACAGGCGTTCGATACTTTCTAGGTAACGGTGCCTCCATAACCTCGCTGGTAAAGGGGGACTCGGATTGATGTATCACCGCCATGATGGCAGATGGCCGATTCGCCTGATATCGCTGTTCCATGACGTCAAAACGATCATGGATTCTTTTGAGATCTCCTTCCCATGGTAAGGTATAGCCTGATGTTTCGACGGTGGAGCCTTGAGGTTGAGGTTGTCGAGACGAACTAGAATGTATAGAATGTGGAGACGGCACAGGGAGATGGTTGCCAAGTGGTGTCCGGTTTGATGGTGGATGGTGTGGTGGGACCTGTGGTTCGTCCATAGAATGTCTGGAAGCCACTGGTATGGGTTGCGGTGGTAACCCTTCGGAGGGTTGTCTCTGTGGTTCGGGGAAATGCTGATCAAGCCGATTCGACAGGGCCTGAACTACGGCATTTAGAGTTAGAAGAGTATTTTCGAGGAAATGCAGGACATCGTCTTGATTTCCAGAAGCCTCCAATAATGGGTTTGCTGATGGCATATTTGGGGCTCCTTGAGGGATATTCGTCGATGTGGGTGGAAGAACAGGTATGGATTCCGTCTCATCGGGCGGAGGTGGTGCCTGCCTTGAAGTCGAAGGATGAACAGCCTTTTTAGGAGGCATTGCAGAAGGATTTTGATCGGTGGTTAGAACGATTGATTTTGACGATCAAGTCGTTCCCACAGACGGCGCCAAACTGTTAACGTCAGATTTTGTAACAGGATCCTCCGGTCGTTCACCTTCTCTCCAACAAAGATTTCCTCCACCGGATCTGTAAGAAGACAAAAACCAACTAAGGGTGGCTGGTGTCCAGCCGTTAGCCCTCCGATGCTTAAGTCAGGCAAAGCAAGAAGAAAATAACCAGGCAAAACGAGGCTAGAGATTGAATATTGTGTACCTGTATCTTAATGGAGTCTTCTCCTTATATAGATCAGAGATGATCCAATCTGTTATGTAAAATATCGAGATCCCTGATTTCGTGGGATAAGAATCTTATCCCCATATAGAAGGAAAATCTAGTCCAATGACTCGTCCGATAGTTTCGTTCCTTGATGGCGATCCCTTGAGACTCGGAACCACTGAAGAAGATAACCCAAAATCGGCCTATACGGGCTGCGGGTACTGAGGGCTAAGGGAAGTCATCATAGAAAAAGCTGTTCGCTATGTTTGGAAGATGGTCGCGAGTCCAAATGCTCGTTCATTCAGATGTGACACCTTTCAACGACTTGTGAGAAGGTCTGCTCACAGGAAAAACACAACTTCTTGAAGCTTTGGTAATCGAACATCGTTTTCCTAATATACGAGTCTCGAACAGACGTTCTCGATAATCGGATAAAGGTGCTCGCGAGATCGGAGTATCTTCAGAATATGCGAGTTGCGAACATACGTTCTCGATAGTCGGATAGAGGTGCTCGCGAGATCGAAGTATCTTCAGAATATGCGAGTCGCGAACATACGTTCTCGATAGTCGGATACACGTGCTCGCGGGGTCTATCTCCAGCAGATGATCCTCGCTATTTTTTACTATAACAGTTTGCATGCTTAAAAGATCCATTTAATGCATGTTTTGTGAATGTAGGAATCAGAGAGTGACTTCACTCAATTGATGCTTAAAAGATAGCATTTGGAAGCTCCTTGATGATGATCCAAGGTGGACCAAAGAAGAAAGAAGAAAGAAGGAAAGAAGAGAAAGAAAGGAAGAAAAGAAATCAAAAGAAAAGGGCTATGACCGGTCAAGAGCGGTCAGCCACTCCACTGCCCCTTTGTGAAGCCGTTGGAGAGAGGACCTGGACACGTCCGACCGGTCAAGACTGATCGGCCATGTGGTCAGCCTCCCTCTTACACTCCCTGGACACCCCATAAACAAGTCTGACCGGTCAAGACCGGTTGGCCATCCAGGCTTGACTAGTTAAGACCGGTCGGCCAGTGTATTTCTGCAAGGACTCTAGTAGGCTTGCTCTACAAGATCTGGTTTTTGTGGGTTGCGTAGGCGGCTACATAAATCTAGATGTTTCTGAGTCGGTGGGACTCTTCTACTATAAAAGGATACCTAGGTTTCATTCCTAAGGCATCATAGAAGGTTAAGGATTTCGTGGGAAGTGAAGAGGATCGTCGTGGAGCGTCTACAACTCTCTCGAACTAGGTTTTTTATGCTTTTCATTGTTTTTAGTTGTAGCATGATGATGTTCGGTTAGAAACTCTTAGCTAAGGCTAAGAAGTGAAGCTTGTAGCTAGTTATCATATTGAATTTGTTTGATTCAAGTACTTTACTTTAAGTTTGTATTTTTAAGTTCTAGTTTGAATAAAGTTGGTATTTTTGGATGTTTTATGAGAGTTCATGTACTTCGGACATGAGTTCCTTATAATTCTCTGAGATTATCATAGTTGGATTGATTAGATTCGAATTGTAGTAATCCCTAAGCATACCATAGTCCATTGCCATAGTTGTTACTTCGAAGGCTACATATTCGAATTCTATGTGCTTCATTAAGACTAGAATCTTATTTTTCGACTTAAGTGAGGATTGTTTGTGTTTGAATGCTAAATCTTCCAACTAGAAGAGAGATAGAACTTCAATTCTAGTTGTGTTTATTCTTGGATGAATGAATTCACATAGGGCTACTACAAGTGGATCCTTGAGGCCTTAGTTCCTTTAAATTACAAATTTTTACAATTTACTGTTTTAAGTTTATAAACTTGAACTTCTAAATTAATTGAAATTGAAGTTGCTGGAATAATTTGAATTCATTTACCCTAATTCCCTATGGATCGACCTCAGTCTTACCGATATTTATTACTATATCGCAGCCTTGCACTTGAGGCGAGCGAACAAACATCCCATGTAAGAGAAATCACAAGAGATAGAAGATTAACTAAAAATACTAGCTTTATTTCAAACTTGAATTAGAAGTGTTCTTTATTAAACAAAAAATACTTGAACTAATTCAAATTAAACATTGTAAATAACTAAAAGCTTCACCTCTTAGCCCTAACTAAGAGGTTTAGCCAACCATTAATAGGTTAAACTAAAACTCAAAAGCAAACTAAAGAAAAATATAGAAAAACCAAGTTTGGAGGAGTTGTAGATGCTCCACAGCAATCTCCTTCACCTCTCACGACTTTCCAAGCCTTCTATGATACCTTAGGAATGAGCCCTAGGTGTCCTTTTATAACTTTGATGCTCCACCGCTTCAAAAAGTTTCAGAATCGGTGCAATACTTATGCAGCACGCATATAAATCTGAGCTTCTAAGAGAAGCTATTGGAAATCTAAAAAATCTTGATTTTTACACATGGCTGACTAGTCTTGACCGGTAGTGGCACTGTAGCGACCGGTTCTGGAGGAGGTCCAGCAAGCTTAAGAGAGGGAACTGCACATGGCTGACCAGTCTTGATAGTCGGACCTATCTGGCCTTGGTCCAGCAAGCTCTAGCAGTTGCTCGAGTGGTATGTAGAGGCTGGCCGACCGGTCTTGACCGGTCTAGCCCATTGCAAATGGTGGATTTCATTATATCTCTCTCTCTCTTCTTTACTTGCTTCTTCTTTCTTCTTTGACCCACCTTTAATCATCATAAAATGGCTTCTAAACATGTTCTTTTAGCCTTTAAATAGGTGAGGTTTCTCTTTCATTCCTATAATCACAAAACGTGCATTAGATAGGTCTATAAACATAAGAATCATGCATAAATGTGATGAAATGGGGTTAGAATATGTATAAATTAAGAGCTCAACACACGCCCCAACTAGCATTTTGCTAGTCCCAAGCAAAACAAGCGTGAAACAAATTTCTTCTCTAAAAGCTCAACTCTCTCTTGGAAACTATACTTCTATAGACTTAAAGACATACAAGTATGAAATTCAGAGAATCTTAATGATATGAAACTGAAATCATAAACTCCCTAAACATAATAAGTGTTTTACATAGAATCCTTACCGATTGATTGAGAAATAGGAGAATTTGAACAAGTATGGTCTAACGTGCATAGTGAATGTTCATCCCATGATTCTTTAGGATTACCTTCTTCATAAATTAGCAAAGTAAAAGATTTAAAAGATATAAATCAACCAAATTCCTATGATAAGAATTTGCATTACCATTCCTTCGATGGTGTTTCGCTCCCAAAGTGTAGGGTTGCGATGTAGTAATAATTTGGTAGAGACCGAGATCGTCCTCAGGGACAAACTCAGCAATTCACAAAATTTCTTAAAATAATTTCTAATTGAAATGAAACTACAATAAACCTGAATTTGAATGTATAGGAATAATCTATAAACTTGAGATGAAATTAATAATCTAAAGAAGAATTAGGGTGCCAAGGATCCACTTATAGCTATCCTTGATGCATAATTCACTTTGGTTTCTCAATTACACAACTAGAATCGAAATCAAATCATATCTAGCCGGATTATAGAGCAGTTAATTCAGCAAAACAATCTGTCATATGTGTTGTTTCATCAACATGATTCCCTCAATTAGGACTTGGGCACACTCAATTGCATAGGCCAATCCTAGTACAAATAGATTAAGATCATAACCATGATAAACATCAAACCCTGTCACTAGGCTTAACTAAAATCATAATTTGGACTTGATTTAAATCATATGAACAAGCAACACATATTTCAGACTTACAGAAAAGATAGAATTTTGGGTTTGAAGTTCCCACATAAAGATTTAAGTTCTAAAGCGTCTTGAATCTAATTCCTCGGAGCGTATAGGTCTAGATCTTTGCAAAACAACTTCCAAACATCCATGGGTCATCATAAGATTAAGAAAAACTACTTGAAACTTCATTCAAACTCAACAAACCATTGTTCAATATTAAAAACAATCCATGAAACCACTAAAACGAATTAAAACATCTTAGAACTACTACAAGCTTCACCTCTTAGCCCTGAATAAGAGGTTTAGCCGACCATGCTAAGAGAAAACAGGAAAACTAATGAAAACATGAAAAACTAGAAAGAAAACTAAGTAAAGGGAGTTATAGAACTCTAAATCTGACTTTCTCCGCCTCCCTATGTGATAGATCTCTTCTAGGTTAGCTTAGGAACAAAGTGGAGGTGTCTTTTTATAGAACTCTGAATCTGTCTTTTTATAGGCTTTGGGCCTCAGCAACAAAGAACCTTTGAGAAATTACGTAGCCCTCCCGTTTTGCGCAGGAAAAATAGGATTCCAGAAACAGAAATTTCTATTTCTAGACGTCGGCCTTTGGTTCGGGATAGGTTAAATTTCTACCTTTTTTGGCCAAAAACTCACTGGACTGAAAAAGTAGGTCGACGACCGGTCGAGACCGATCGCCAGACCGGTCGACCATATAAAAAAGTTACAGAAACTTGTTTTTCAAGCTCCAAAAAAATCACGTGCTGCGTAACCTTTTGCGCAATTCTGGAACTTTCTGAGGTGGTGGAACTTCTAATCTATAAAAGGACACCTAGCGACTTGTCTAAACTCATCATAGAAGGCTTGGGAAGTCGTAGGAAGTGGAGAGGAGCATCGTGGAGCGTTCGTAACTCCTCCAACTAGGGTTTTTATGGTTTTCTATGCTTTCATAGTAGTTTTCTTTTGAGTTTTAGTTTAATCTGTTAATGATTGGCTAAATCTCTTAGCTAGTGCTAAGACGTGGAGCTTATAATTGTTTGCAATGTTTAATTTGAATCAATTCAAGTACTTTTGGGTTTAATGAAGAAAACTTCTAGTTCAAGTTTGAAATAAAGTTGGCATTTTTAGTTAATTTTCTATCTCTTGTGATTTCTCTTACATGGGATGTTTTGATTACTGAGATTGCTTAATGGGGTGTTGATTGATAGGATTCTGGGTCGTAGAGATCATGGATCCATCATGATACGTTGGATGCTAGGAGATCTTACAAACCAAGTTTCCTAAGTGCTTATCTAGAACTATACTAGAAGTTCTTATCTTTGGGATTGATCTGAGATAGATGTTCATGTACTGATATTGGTTTAATAGAAGTTCAATTCATGTTTCTAAATCAAGTCTAATGACAAGACTTGAGAAAAAATCATGAATATGATCTCAATTGTTTTGTGAAGGATTGGGCTGTGTGATTGGATACTGTTAAAACTAGAAAAATCGTGCTCATCAGCAGGTTTTCCTATGTTTCATTATTCTGGGGGAATTCTAAGTATAGAGACATTCATAGACAATCATAAGCAATCACAAAGTGTATGCAAGAGAGATATCGCAATGCAAATTTTATTCCAGAGATTTTGATATCTTTTACATTCCAGGCTATGATACTGGTCACGAGCCTTTAATTATACCAATGGATGATCACCCTTGATTAGAAGACAAAAGTAAATGAATACATACTTCATAGATAAGTTAAATAAAGCATTAACAGAGCATGAATGTAAATTAAACAAATCACAAACAACATAAAGATTTTTACATGGAAACCCTTGCGGGAGAAAACCACGTACAAAGCGACAAGATTTCACTATGAATGTAGTTATACAATAAATGGAATGTTAGAAAGAAATCCCGGATAGATCGAGCAAGTAATTTAAATCGTCAAGGATTATATGGTCTTGAGTTCATGTTCGTATAGACCTATTTGTTTTCTTGTTATGGACTGAGCCACATTTCTTAGACAAGTCGGATGTCTATGTCCTATTTTCTTTCGGATTGTCCGGGTTGAGAGACTGTCAGGATTTAAGTGTGTAACTCTAGGCCCGCGCCTGTTACTGTGAACAGGTGACCGCTGGAATACATGAACATCAAATGTTGGTCGGCATAACCCAAGGCACGCGCCCGTATTTTTATGATGGGTGACCTTAGGAAAGCACTCTGCTATTTTCCCGATCGAGGTTTTTAATCGAGTGGTGCAACTCTGGGCCTGCGCCTGTTACTGTGAACAGGTGACTGCTGGAATACATGAACATCGAAATGTTGGTCGGCATAACCTAAAGCCCGCGCCAGTATTTTTATGACCGGTGACCTTAGGAAAGCAATCCGCAACTGCCTCATCAGCACAACCAACGGACCCGTTGGCAATGGGTAAGGCATCGACTATCTTTTTCATAATGGCAATCCATAGCAGGATGTTTCAAGCTTAGTTAGAACTCTTTTATTTATTGTTTCTCGTGGTAACCATAACCCCTTAGGTTTAGCCTCAGACCTTTATCCGGGATGAATGGAGCTTTGTACAGTAAAGTAAATGTGTTTCTTCTGGAGTTGGGCGACTCGTCTTTGAGAACACTCCTTCAGAGTATTTTCCAATGATCTATTCGAGATCAAATAGGCTATATCTAGCCAAGATCCTTTGGGGATTCAAATTCAATGGGTTAGATTGGCTGTTTCTGATGCCCGCAAATAGCTAAGTATCAGGTCCGATAGGTGCCCGCATATGCCAATTTATGATGAATGATGGGGATCGGTACCCCGTAAATGTTTAACTCAGCTGTTTGATAGCCTGAGCACTTTATCTTTGCCCAAGCATCTTTGATATCGCGGTCGATTTCATTTGGCATTAGTTAGTTTTCGAGCCGACAGGGCACTTTTCAGGGCTGAAAACGACTAAGTAGTGGACCTGTTTGCGGTCTAATTATGGCATTCAGTGAATATCATTAATGACTGTCTTTAAACAGGGGTGGATTATGTCCACGAGGATCATGGTGCGATCGCGTTTCGATTCGCTTAGCGTAAGTCGATTTCCGAGCTGACAAGGCACTTCCCAAGGCTAAAAATGACTAAGTACTGGGCCTGCTGACCTCTTAATTAAGGTATTCGGGATTCTTGAGTTTGGATAACCTCATCGTAGTGCATGATTATGATGTATCATGTCATGAGGAAGAAAAGTTTCCCTCTCGGGCTCGGTCCAATTCCGCACGATTATCCTCTGTTTTGGCCGTTTTCGGTTCTTTCAAAGGGATTTTCGGAGCTGCCAAATTGGTTAAGTGTTGGTTGTTTTTTATCAAAATAATGATTTGGGCTATTTATCATTGACCGTTGGAGAATCCGATTCAGGGGATGGGAAGATCTTGTCGGTGTGCATCTAGGAGAGGCGGTTTGATTGAAAACCGATCCCGATCTTAGGCGGGCCACACGATAGAAGGTCCACCCCTCCAACCAGCATCCAGGCGCACGGAGGGGGGTGTGCATGGGCGCATGTGGTTGGCAAAAGGCTGCTTGACGCATGTGTACAGGAGGTGGGCGCATGTGTGCACCTCCCGGGCGCATGTGGCCTATGTACTTAAAAGAGAGAAGGATTTCCAAAGTTCCGGGCGCATGTGGTATTACACATGCGCCCAAACTCCATTGGTGGGCGCATGTCCCTCTAGACTTAGTGAATTTTTAGGTTTTCCTAGCTCCGGAAAGAGTAGGTGCATGTGAGCCAGCACTTAGTGCATTTCTGCATTTCTGGACAAGAAAAAGCCGGCGCATGTCATTTTAGCACTTAGAGAATTTCAGAATTTCAGAATTTCTGGCCCCAGAAAGGATGGGCGCATGTGCCTCCAGCACTTAGTGCATTTCGCCTTTCCCGGTGAGAAAAAGCCGGTGCATGTCATTTTAGCACTTAGAGAATTTCAGAATTTTCTCTACACTTGGGATTCCTATCGGGAAATCCCTTTCCGGCGAGGGATTCCGACGAGGGAATCCATTCCAGCAAAGGCATCCGGCGAGGGATAACAGAGCGGGTGCATGTACCTCTTGCGTCGCTCTAAGTTTAGAAGAAGATGATTTCGTCCTAATGTCATCAGGTGACCTTGCTATTTATAGTAGTGCAATCGGGTTAGAGTCCGACCCGGCCGGTATTTTCCAGCCATGTGGTGGAAAGCCGGGTGCATGTGTCTCTGAAGCATTACCCGGCGCATGTGCTAGGCGGAAGTGGTGAGTGCCAGGACCCGGGCGCATGTCATTTCAAGCCGGGCGCATGTCTTTTCCGGCGCATTTTTCAGGCGATTTCCAAGAAAGTGTTCGGATCGATTCCTTTCGAACATAGGGTGTGGGCGCATGTGGTGGAAAGCCGGGTGCAAGTCTTTTCCGATGCTTTTTTCATTTTTCCCACTACTTAGCCAAATTTTAGGATTTTGAATTTTTGTGAGAGAGAAATTCCAGGCTAAGAATATTTCAAGATTTCAGGCTTCGACGGGAGACCTCCAGAGGACAGCTACCTTTCCTGGGGATGCGATCATTATCACCAAGCCACTTATAGGCTAGGATGGACCTCCTGAATGAACAAGATGGGGTGTGGAAGTCCAGATGTTGTAAATTTTGGTACTTCCTAATTTGGAGCCTCCGGGTCTGTTCGTCGTATAGGAGCGTTGTTCCAGGGAGCGCGCACATGGAAATACGCACCGCACGGACTTCAAACTTGCTATTTAAGGGTTTTGGGGTGCTCCGAATCATTTGGCGGTGGTGTGGTGTCCAGTTCCACTCTAAAATGGTAGTTATAGGCTTACAGACCCTTTTTGGTCAGCTCCAAGCAGGGATGAAACGCATTTCGAGGTTCGCAGGTAAAGATATGTATCGCATGACTTCAAAACTTGCAGGTTAAGGGTTTTAAGATGTTTCAGACCATTTGGCAGTGATTCGCATGTCCAGTTATGCTTCAAAATGCTGTTTATCGATTTTAGTCGCTACCGAGTGATCAGGATTACACTGGCCTTTTTTTGGGCTTTTTCGGTTTCAAAACTGATTCGAATCATTGTCAATGGACTATGGGATTTTATTTTACAATGGGTGCAAATTTGAGCCCCAACAAGTGGCCCCTCGGTGTGCTGCGCTGGATGCTTACGTCACGCTGGTGCAGTGCACCGATCCATCAGGCTCAAGTATAAATAGTTGACTCACTGAGTCATTCCAACATTTTTTCGAGTCAGAAAATCTGATTTTCCCAAGGTGAGAGAGCTCATCGTTAGGGTATGGGCGCATGTGGTCCCCTTGTGGGCTCATGTGGCCTGCCATCACTTTTTGTTTAGCGAAGGAATTCCACTTGGGAGCATGTAAAACACCCTGTTACTTTGGGCATGCCCAGGGCACTGCCCAGAACTTGCATTTGTCTAGAAATTGGAGGTGGGCACATGTGAGGATGCACATGCGCCTGGTGCACCGCATTTCAAACTTACTCTCTTTCCTCCTCTAAGCCGGGCGCATGTTAGACTACATATGCGCCTAAGGTCTTGTAAGATGTTGTTTACACTCCTAATGTTTGTGGCTTGGGCACATGTGAGGGGCCACATGCGCTTAGGGCTCCTCCTTGGGCACATGTGAGCCTAACACTTAGCCAAATTCTCAACATTTTGGCCCCGCTTTGCACTTGGTGAAGACATTGCCTATCTGGCTCAATTCTCAGTCAAATTCGATGTCGTTTGAGACCAGATTGCTTAAAATTCAAGCACGATGGGAACTTAGTGCCTGGGGCCTATAGTAGGCTGCCTGCTTTGGCCTGTTACAGCTTGTAACTATTTATTTTAGGCAGGTTTAGGGTATACCTGCCGGACAGCGCTCAAGTACTTCGGACGTACGCAAGATTGCTA
The DNA here is from genome assembly GCA_003013855.2 of Liriodendron chinense. Lineage (NCBI taxonomy): Eukaryota > Viridiplantae > Streptophyta > Magnoliopsida > Magnoliales > Magnoliaceae > Liriodendron > Liriodendron chinense. The sequence goes on along the minus strand of ML058508.1, from coordinate 3,886,265 downwards.
TGTGTGAACAATTGTGTACATCCGATGTTGGGATTGTTTCTTGTCTTTACCCAGCACTTGTGACATGTGTGTGCTTATTTGTCGTATGCACACTTGAATCTTGTTACTCTCATGTTTTTTTATGGATCATAATTTGTTTGTGTGTGCAATCTATGATTGGATTATGTGATATTGTTTTTTATGATGCGTACCTTATTGTGTTGTTTTGTTGCATGCAATGGAGCTTTCTCCTGATGTTTCCTTGTTTGCGTGCAACAGCAAATCATGGCAGAGATGACAAGATCTTCTGGTGAAGTTTTTGGGTCGCAAGTCTCTAGTCCCTCATCTCCGCAACACGGGAAGAAGAGGACGGCTGAAGATACTGTCGATCCATCTATAGTAAAGTCTTGTCCGCGCTTCCCTGCGACAACTGATCCTGAAGTGAAGGATTTCTCTAGTCGTATTAAGCAGCTTCCCCATGAGGTGTTAACGCATATTTACGTGGAGAAAACCGCATCCGTGTCTCCGACATAAGGGACTGAGGAAGAATGGTCCTCTTGGTATTGTTAACTTGCTGGTGCTCTGAGTGTCATCAAGGTAGGTCCTTCTAGTTTACTTGCCCAACATCCCGGGGATAATCAAGAAGTTCAGAAGAAGAAGAAGAGACGGGATCGAGGTAAGAAATTGGCTGAGGCAGTCGGTCAGGAGGAGCAGTCGACACAGCTCATCGATCTGAAGAATGACCGGATGAAGATTGGCTGGGATAGAAACTAAATCGTCGCAACGTGCGGTTTCTTCAATGTGAACCCCTACAACGACCGAGTCATTACACATGAGAAATCTCTTATGAGGCACCAACCCCTCCCGAGCATCGAGCCATCCCACGATCAATGCCCTTTTCAGTTCTACGGGGTTGGAAGGTAGACATCTGTTCCTGAGCAGTTGTTGACTACTTTATTGGTTGACGATGGGAGAGAACAACGGGTAGGTCTCCCAAGAGAAATGGTCTTCCTTGCTCCGACTTGTGATCTTCATTCTCTTTCTCCAGCCCATTATTTCAAGACAGTTTAGCAAAGGTTTCGGCATATGGATAAGACGATGATGTGGACGACGAGTAGTTTCCGTACGCGAGGTCATCTGAACGAGCGAGTTAGTTATGAGCCGTGGGCAAAAGAGATTTTGGTCCATCACGAGAAGATTCTGAAGCAAGTCGGTCTGTATCAGGCTATTGATGTAACTTCTAGGCATTTCTTCCGTGATCCAACAATCATTCAGAGCTTCTTGAATTACTGGTCTTCTATTACTAATTCATTCCACTTTCCGTATGGGGAGATGAGTATAAATTTATGGGATCTCCGGATGATGGCTGGCTTGCCTGTACTAGGACAATATTACCAAGAATTTATCTCAGCTAATGAAGAGCTGTCTTCATCTTGGCTTAAAAGTCCTCGAGATGCATTCGCTCGCCTCAAGTGCAAGGATGCGATGTAGTAATAAATCTCGGTACGACCGAGGTCGATCCATAGGGAATAAGAAAACAAATTCTCAGTTATTCCAGCAACTAAGATTGTAACAAACCAGAGATTCAATGGAGATAATTATGCTAAAACAGTAACTTAAGAAAATTCAATAATAAGGAACTAAGGCTTTAAAGGATCCACTTGTAACAATCCCATGTCAATCCAATCAATCCAAGCATAAAACTCAACTAGATTTGAAGTCCTATCTCTCATCTAGTCAGAAAATAAAGCTTTGAAGCACATTCAATCCCACTCAAGTTGAACTTTCAAGTTCTAGTCCCATTCAACCACATATAGCATTCGAAATCATAGCCTTCGGACTAACAGCCATGACTATGGACTATGGCCTGCTCAAGGGTTACCATAATTCGAATCTAATCAAGCAAAACATGATAATCTCAGAGAATTGCAAGGAATTCATGTCCAGAGCACATGAACTCTCATAAAACGTCTAAAACTATGAATTTTATAAGAACTAGAATATCAAAATTCGAACTTGAAGTAGAACTATTTGAACTAAACTGAATCAAACATGAAATTGGCTACAAGCTTCACCTCTCAGCCTTAGCTAAGAGATTCTAGCCGAGCATTGTCATACTAAAACTAGAACTCATAAAAGAAAACTAGAACACATAAAAACTCGGAGTTCGGAGGGTTGCAAACGCTCCACGATGGCTTCCTTCCTCTCCCACGAAGTTCCTTAGCTTCTATGATGCCCTATGAAGAGACCCTAGGTGTCCTTTTATAGTGGGGAAGCTCTGTTGCGTCGAAAACATCTAGAATTTTCGTAAGGATATGCATTGCTTAGAGAAAATCGGAGTTTCGAATTAGAAACTATCTGTCTAATGCATGGCCGACCGATCAAGGTCGGTCGGACTGGGCTGGCCGACCGGTCTTGACCGACCGTGCATGTGTATTTTGAGTTCAGGGAGTGCCAAGGACGCCCTGACCTATTGGTCCGACTGGTCAAGACCGGTCGGACCATACTGGTCTTTGATCCAGCTGAGCTTCCAAGGGGTGGCTGAGCGGTCTGGCTCCTTTGGCCGACCGGTCAAGACCGGTCGGACCTTCTTCTCTTCATATTTTCTTTCTTCCTTTCTTCTTTTCTCTCCTCTCCTTGCTTTCTTCTTTCTTTGGCTCCTTTTTCAATCTTCATCTAATAGCTCTAAATGGCTCCTTTTGGTCTCTGATTAGGTGAAGTCTGCTCTCATTCATACAATCACAATACCTGCATTAGATGGGCCTTTTAAACATGCAAACCATGCATGTAATGTGATGTAATGGGCTATACAATGTATAAATTGGAGGTTCAACACAACCCCTAACCAGCTTTTTTGCTAGTCCCGAGCAAAACATGCGTAAAACAATTTCAAACCTCCAAACCAACTCTCCTTCAGAAACTGTGTCTCTATCAGTTCCAAGACATACGAGTGTAAAATTCAGAAAAATGAGGTGATAGACGTTGAAACTTTAAACTCTCAAAAGATAATAAGTGTTTATATGAAATTCCCGTTGATTGATTGATAAATAGAAGAATTCGAACAGAATTCAACTTAGTGTGTATAGTGAAAGTGCATCTCATGAGTTTCTGGGATTATCTTCTTCATAGATCAAGTAAACCATGGATCTTAAGGTGCACAGAGCAACAACAAGCCTATGACAGGAATTTGCCTTACCGTCCTTCCGACGGCTTTCACACTACGTCTTGTTTCCGGCTTTGGTTACGGGTAGACCATCCCCTGGTTGGTAATAGGTAGCCCTTTTCGGAATTTTCCACCATATTTTTTCATCATTCCCAATTTCATCCTTCCTTTTCCCTTTTCTTTTAAATTAGATAGGATTTTTAGAAATCCATATCTTTCATTATTTTCCCATGGACAAGGATGGACAAAGTACCCCGGCTTGGTTTCTCAACACCTCAAATCTAAGTCTAGCTAACCCACAAATAACATAATCCCTTCAACCATGAAAATCGTGTAATGTGAACTAGGTGTAAGAGTGTTCAAATTTTTTATCAATTACATAAATAGTGGAATTTACATATAAAAACATTATATTTAGAGAAACTCAAAACTTACAACATCACACACTTCGTATCTCCTCTTCTTATACTCATATTATCTCGAATGCATAGAAATAAGGTTTTCTAAAAGAGTTTTGAAATTTTAGAAAATTCAAAAAAATTTGTGCATATGAGGCTCGAAATGTTGCAAACTACCCCAACCAAATCTTGCATTGTCCTCAATGTAAAAAGATATGCAATAAGCATGAACATGAGATCAATGGTGAAATATAAGAGGGTGAGAACAATAATACCTGAGAGAGTCGATCATGGAAGTCTACAACTCCAACAACTAAATCTACTAAGCAAGTAAAACTAAAATGACTAAACGTACCTACACTACACCTCCGTCAAACTAGGAGATCAATCATCCTGATACACAGGATCATTTAGAGTGATGGACATGTCCTCTGAATCAAATTTCTCAACAAATGGTTTAAGGCGTTGTCCATTTACTTTAAACAGTTACCATTCGCTGCATTCTCAATCTTAACAGCCCGATGAGGAAAAACTTCTTTGACAATATATGGGCCGGTCCATCGAAATCATAATTTTTCTGGAAAAAGATGAAGTCGGGAATTGTACAAGAGTACTTTCTGACCCGCATGGAATGATTTCCTAAATATATGTTTGTCATGAAAGGCCTTCATCCTACTCTTATAAATCCTCGAGTTCTCATATGCATAATTCTGGATCTCATCAAGCTCATTTAATTGGAGTTTGCGAAGCAAGCTAGCCTTGTCAATGTCGAAATTCAAAGCCTGAATCGCCCAATAGGCTTTGTGTCCAATCTCCACAGGCAAGTGGCAAGCTTTTCCATAGACAAGTCTATAAGGGGACATTCCAATGGGTGTCTTGTAAGCGGTACGATGAGCCTAAAGCGCATCATCTAATCTTAGTGACCAATCTTTGCGGTCCGGCCTCACCGTCTTTTCCAAAATCTGTTTGATTTTCCTATTGGAGATTTCAGCTTGCCCACTTGTCTGTGGGTGGTATGGGGTACTCACTTTATGCCTAATGCCATATTTCTTCATTAAGGCTTCGAAAGGCCTATTGCAAAAGTGAGAACCACCATCACTAATGATGGCTCGAGGCGTTCTAAATCTGAAAAGTATGTTTTCTTTGAGGAACTTAAGAACCGTACAATGATCGTTGGTTCTACATGGAATGGCCTCTATCCATTTTGACACGTAGTCTATGGCAAGTAATATATAGACATGTTCAAAAGATGAGGGGAACGGTCCCATGAAATCGATGCCCCAACAGTCAAAGACTTCAAGATGTTGAATTGGGGTAAGATGCATCATATTTCGATGGGATAATCCTCCTAACATTTGGCAACGCTCGCATGCTTTGCAAAACTCGTGGGTGTCCTTAAATAGGGTGGGCCAATAAAAACCACACTGTAGAATTTTTACAATAGTTTTCTTGGCGGAAAAATGACCCCCACATGCTTGATCATGGCAAAAGGAGATGACAGAATTATCAGGGACACAGTCTCCTTATAATTTGGTCTAGGCAATATTTAAACAGTAAAGGTTCATCCCAGAAAAATCGGCGCACTTCCCTTAGAAATTTACATTTGTCCTGCGCAGTCCAATGAATCAGCATCGCACCTGTGGAAAGATAATTGGCTATGTTAGCGTACCATGGTGGATGCATAGCAACAAAGAGTTGCTCATCAGGAAATGAGTCCTCAATAGGTGACTCGTCAATGGAATTAGGTAGGACTAGGCAGGATAGATGATCCGCCACCACAGTTTCTACTCCCTTCTTGTCCTTGATCTCTAAATCGAATTCTTGAAGTAGGATCCATCTAAGCAAATGGGGCTTGGCATCCTTCTTAGAAAGAAGGTGTTTCAGTGCCGCATGATCTGTGTAAATGATGACCTTGGATCCTATTAAGTAAGGCCTGAATTTGTCGAAGGCAAAGATGACGACTAGGAGCTCTTTCTCCATAGTCGAGTAATAAATTGGGTGGGATTCAAGGTCCTACTTGCGTAGTAGATAACATGGGGCTTCTTATCCTTCTTTTGGCCTAACACTGCCCTAATAGCATAATCGCTCGCGTCGCGCATCAACTCAAAAGGTATGGACCAATCCGGTGGTTGGATGATAGGAGCGGTTGTCAACATGTCCTTTAGCTTTGAAAAAGCTAATTGACATTCGACACTCCACTTAAATTGGTTCTCCTCTTGGAGAAGGTTACATAATGCCCTAAAGATATGACTAAAGTCCTTTATGAACCTTCTATAAAAACCGGCGTGTCCAAGGAAGGACCGCACATCGCATATGCTTTTGGGTGGTGGTAGATTGGAAATTATGTCAATTTTTGTCCGGTCTATCTCTATTCCATTAGACGAGATGATATGTCCAAGGGCTATTCCTCTTTGTACCATGAAATTGCACTTTTCCCAGTTTAAAACGAGGTTCTTCTCCTCACACCTCATCATGACCAATTTCAAGTGATTGAGGCACTCATCAAAAGTACAACCAAAAACAGAAAAATCATCCATGAATACTTCAAGAAATTCACCCACCATGTCCAAGAAAATACTCAACATGCATCGTTGGAATGTAGCGGGTGCATTACATTGCCCGAATGGCATTCTTCGGTATGCGAAGGTACCAAACGGGCATATAAATGTGGTTTTCTCTTGGTCCTTTGGGGCTATCTCAATTTGGTTGTCGCCAGAATAGCCATCTAGGAAGCAATAATAGAATGACCCGCTAACCTCTCTAAAATTTGATCCATGAATGGGAGAGGGAAGTGGCCCTTTTCTAGTGACCGTGTTGAGCTTCCGATAATCAATGCACAAACGCCAACCGGTGGTTACTCTAGTTGGTATAAGTTCGTTGTTGGTGTTTTCTATGATGGTAATACCGGATTTCTTAGGGACAACTTGAGTAGGACTTACCCATTGGCTATTTGAGATGGGGTAGATGATACCCACATCTAGTAGCTTTAACACCTCGGCTTTGACAACCTCCATCATGTTTGGATTTAGCCTTCTTTGAAGTTGTCTAGTCATTTTTGTATTTTCTTCGAGATGTATACGGTAAGTACAAACCGAAGAATCTATCCCTTCACTACCAGAAAAATGACTTTTCCCGACAGCCGAAAGCCGTCGGATGGGCCGTCTGGAAAGGGGGCGTCACAATTGCTTTCCGATGGTTATGGGCCGTCGGAAATTCCGACCGCGATAAGCCGTCGGTCGATCGCCGAAAATTCCGGCGGTGATGACCCATCGCAATTTTTGACGGAGATTAGCCCTCGCAAATTCCGACGGTTCATGACTGTCGGCGTTGCTTTAGCAAAAAATAAAAAAAAACCATCAGCGCTTGAGCATGGCCACAATAACCATTACAAGAAAATTAGTCTTTTACAACAGGTCATGACCGTTGTAAAAAACAGGTCTTGCTAGTTCTAAATGCTCGTAATATACATCGGGTTCCAACCCTTGTGAAAAGGGTAAACGTTTACAACTACTATGGCCCATTACAAAAGAAAGTATTAACAATAGTGCTGGCTTGTTGTAAAATCATTAACTTGTTTAGTAAATGCATTAAATATCATGGTTCATGTGAGATTGTTTTGGTAATTTTGTTATGCTTATATGACTAATGAACACATGGAATAAAAAATTGGGTGGTAGCAGGAAAAAAAGTACTATTTGCAACGGCTCTGCCACCACCCAAATTTTTTTATTCCCTATGTTCATTAATCACATAAGCATCACAAGATAACCAAAAGAATCTCACATAAACCATGATATTTAATGCATTCACTTGTCCATTCCATAGCAAGATATCTCACCATTATAAAATGTATAAATCTCAAGAAGCGCACATATAAACAATAAGATGATACTTAAATGATGAGATAGTAATAATAAAATCTTACCTCATCTTCACCATAAAAGTAGGATTCTGGTAGTAGGATCCTCAAGTGTGAATATGATCCTATAGAGACATGTCTCAAGAGTCCTTAGGCTGTCAAGGATATATGGCGACAAAGCACAAGAAACACTTCAATTTCTTCCCTATTGAATTGGGTATCCCACCGTTGAATTATTAGTTGAGAGTTCGAGCATTTCGAGCTTCTCCATCCTTCCAATGTCGGTAGGAATAGGACCTAAAATGGCATTGTTCTGCAGCAACCTATATAGGGTAATGTATTATAAAATCAATATAAGATTTCAATCTAGAAGTTGGTGACAAAAAATAGCAAATGGGTCCCTCAGATAATCTCATAAAAAAGAAAAAGAAAAAAGAAAAGCATCTTTTAGAGCCTAAGCAATCTTGATAGCAAAAGAAACATTAAGTACATTTTTTTATGTCATCTTTTTTTTTTTTTGGTTAAAACTTTTTTTACCAAACCAAAACAGAAACTGTATAGAACAAACTGCTCACCTCACGTTACAACCAGCCCAGCTATAACTGAGGAACCAATGCCCAGACGATAGACTAAAAAAAAAAAAAAACAAATGAATAGGGCAACAGAAACTTCTGAGAGGACCAACATCTGCAACCAGGACTCCACCCATTACCTACAAGCAACAACACAACAGACACCTACTACAACCAGTAATCCTGCAACCACCACCAGCCAAACATCACACAACAAAGCATCCACCCACAACACCAGCAACCAACACCCCTAGTCACTCTAGAGAAAACAACCATTACTAAATAAAACATTTAGTTATCTTTTATAAATGGGGAATCGAAATTGTCATAATTTTTACAAAAGAAAAAACTGAGTACAACTGGTCTTCTCATCAGATGGACCACATATGTTCATGTTGACTATTGAGCATCAGACATTTTTCTAGCCATTAATTTCCTCAATCGTTTAGCCCACTTGATGATCAGGCCGGCTTAACTCATGGGAACTGTATGTTTGTAGTGGGCCACATGTTATGAATGGCCCGGATTTCCTAGTGTGCCCAGCAAGTTCTGCAAAATCATTAATTTGCAAGAAATCCTTCAGGTCTCCTTTCATTGGAAAACACAAATAATATGCACAAATACTAGGAAAGTAACTTCTAGATGTTGTGAGTCATTTCAGTGTTTTTTCTGCTGGAAAAAATCCATCCATCAAACATCCCAATGCAAAAAGCTAGTTGAAGCTCAAGGTACAGTTTCAGAGAAAAAATGAAAATAAATAGCTTTTGCAAATGGGCTGAAACAGTACTCATAAGACAACATATGAACATAATACAATGTGTATTAAATGTTAGTTGCTAAAATAGAGAATTTTACAAGCAATAGAGAAGCAATTCCCTAATCAGATTTAAAAGAACATGTGCATCTTTATCATCAAAAGAAAATAACAGTAAAAAATAAGGTAAAGAAATTTCATACCAAATGTAGGTAGGCCTGATGGTGTTGAAGGTAAAACCAGTGGCCATGCCCGTTTGTGCTTCGGTGTAGGTTGTGTGGTCGAAGGAGTTGCAGCCACCAGCGGGTTCAATTCCCAGGGAGAAACTCTTTCGGGACAGGGATTGCTGAACATTGAACCTGAGTGGAATTCAAGCATTTAGATAAAGTTGAAACCCAATTGGAACACAAACTATAGTGACTTGGTATGGTTTCAAAACTTTTGGCAAAAGGTGTTACCTTTAGGGATCTCAAACCAGAATTTGCCCAACGAGATGATAGAGTGTCTCCAACACTAATGATAGTACCACTAAATCCGAGAAATCATTGTAAAAAAAAAAGAGTGAAAATTGGTGTGCGCTTTCTTATTTCTTGTAAGATCAAAACCATAAACACAGCCAATACAATATTATTTCTCTATGGAGCTTCCATTCCCTCAAAATCTCATCTTAAACCTCATACCAACAAAGAGTTTGTGGTTCTGAGCTTCAAGATACTTGTTGACACTTGCTACAAACTCAGACTGGCTTGTCTTGTATAACAGATATTTTGTTCAGATGTCTTTCTTTCTTCCTTCTAAGCCAAGTCTAAGTTGGAACATTGAATTAAACCCAAGAAAGAAGGCCTGGGCCATTTGTAGCTTTGTTTTTTCTTTTTTGAGGGGAAAAGAAGGGTCATCTTAATAGTTGATTTTCATCTTTAGCTTTCCTCTATAAAAAGAAGAAAAGATGTAATAAATTAATTCCAAGGCAGAGAAATACAAGGTAGTTGTTTTAAGGCCAAGGGTGCAACTTGGGCCGGTTGAGTTGTATTGAGGGTGTTCATAGGGCAAATGTAGTATGGCATGTAATTGTTATTAAGGACTATGTAACAAATTAAGCCACCACATCATCTGTTCAGTAAGAGTTATTATAAACACTTTGAATTTCAAATCCCACCAGAAAATGCTCTCATAGTGAACCTGTTTAGGAACTCGACACCTCCATCACTTCTAAATTAGATTTGGTTTTTCGTAACTTCACCCAAAATAACTCCAATTTAATGTTACTTTATTTTCCCTTAATTTCTATGATGGAGATGGAGAAGCCATGACTGAGGGAGAGATTCTGATGTGCATATGCGTTGAATGGCTTGAACCCAATGTTTTTTCTAAGACCTTTTTGTATCATATTATGGTTATGCCGGTTCAATAGATAACCACCAACTTCAAAAGCCTAGCTGAATAGAGTTGAGATGGTATGAAGCATCTTACCACTATGCTAAAAAGGACAACAGTTATGGAGCTGGTGATCATAATGGCATTCCCAGGTAGTTGAGTATGTCCAGACCTTGTAAACTGCAATCAAAATAAATAGTTATCATTACAAAATGATAAGACCACAAAACATATCAGGTCAATTCCCTGTATAGCTCAGCCTACCTACATGGCATGCCAAGATGGAACATACATATGGTGAACGATCTGAGCAGTCCCTTGGGAGGGTCCCCATTGTGTAGATTACCAAAGATTGAAAATCAAGCCAATCCATGTAGAGAAAAAGACAAATGTCCTACAACTTTTGAAACAAGTGAAAATGAATACCGCCGTTTTTAAATTTGTATCTACTTCATTTTTGGAACCAAGCTTCTAGGTATGCGCTGCGCCAAAAGACCAGATGGCAAATAGCATACCGCCATTTTCAACAAATACATGAGGCCCTCCCTAAGCTGTATGGAGTCATTCGCGTGAAGGCCTGGTTATGAACATCAATCAAAGCAATGAATTATGAAATGAAATCATTAAAAAAAAGGAATTAGCAAAAAGACTTTCTGGAGTGTAGACATCTGTAGGCTATAATCAACTGGTTATTGCAAAAGCACCTCAAATCTCAACAATTTCTTGAAAAGATGGGGAAGTTAGAAGACTCCCAGACATGCATGTTAGCATGCATGTTCCCATTCCCTAACTGAATTCCACATCCCAATTACACATGGATGCACATTCAATATTGACTGATAGAACATAATTTCAGCTAGAGTTTAGACATTTTTTCTTAAAGGATGTTAGCACTTTTGTTGTTTGTATATAGGCCATTGGTCAGCCTATTATGTATATTACCTTGAGCCAAAACAAAATTCTAACATACCAAGAGCATCGGCTTTCACTGCACAAACTCATTTAAGAATATAAAATGCCTTCCAAATTTATACAATCGAATAAGCAAAAATAGAGTGACTGAAACAGAAAGTAATAAATGGCATGTTTCCAAATGAACGAGTCCCCAAACAAAATCAGCCCACCTATACATCCAACTACATATTGGTAAGTTTTTTCATATACGAGATTTCTTATATATCGTAAACAATAGCAGCTGCTGCTGCCCCGCTGTATCCCAAATCTCAAATACAAGAAGGACAGAACAGCCAGGCAAGTTAAGATGGACAAATCATGTCATTTTAGGCATGAACAGATGAAAACTCGTAACAAATCACACTAGTTCTGAAAATCCTGTGTTTTGGGGCAAACCTTCATTTTTCAATCCTTGTGGCAGACCCTACAAATACCCATTTGGTTAACCACCACTGAGGTTTTGTAGCCCTCATAAGTGAGAGTATAAATGACCTCCTACACCCCTAAAGTGGATCCCATGTGATCGGTGAACAACGCCCAAAATGAAATTGCGTCGGGTAGCCTAACTTGACACCCTACGCATACGCGTGCGGAAGCTTGAGGAGCAACTAGAATTATGGCTGAACCTATAGGAGAGGGGTATAAGGACCTTTTAAAAATTCTTTTCGCCTACTTTAACAAATCAGCAAATTAAAATACGTAAGCGATTAACACTTCGGCTTCCAAGCCTAAGTGGGTCCCATTAAAAGACTAGCAAGAGATAAGAGCAATAAGCAACCTAGTCTAAGTGACTCATGTGGACTATAGAGGATGGATCAAGAAATGCTCAAGTCAACATGAGGTAGTGAAAGTACATCTTGTGAGTGTGGATGCCTATCAAGTGCCTAGCATACATTCCTAACTAAGCATTCATAATTAACCAATTAAATGCAATGCATTAAAGAGAAATGTGCTCCAATACAATCACAAACACAAGGATGTATAGTGGTTCGACTACTTGTCTACTCCACTCTCGGTTCAAGTACTCAACCCCTTTGAGCACACCGGCATTCACTAGGGAGTTTAAATCTGGTTCCTCCCAACCAAGGTGTTTTAACTCGGATCCACCCAACCGGGGAGTTTACAGGTTCCTCCCAACCTACACGGTTGCACCCGTGTTGGTGGCTCCCCCTTGGAGACTTTGTTTTAGGCCCGACTAACGTACCAAGGAACGGCTGACGTCCCTAGATTTTAGGCCCAACTAATAGGCCAAGGATCGGCTAACGACCCCGGGGCGAGTTTGTCAAACAAACTCTACACTCAACTCCCACAGGGAATTGAGTGGATGGACTCTTAACAAGACAACCTTACTTGTTGGATTGAGCCCCTTGTTGCACCGTCTTGGGTTGCTTCTTCTCGCTCTCCCGTGCTTGAATCAGCTCCCCTTGTGCTCCCCCGATCATTGACGCCGCTGCTTTGCCAAGGCTTCAGCTCCAAGATCAGCTACCTTGCATGTGATGGTCCATTGGAGATGCCCAAGGTGCTAGGGAATGGTGAATCCTCTACAAATGGTAGGAAATGGATTTCCTAGAGGAATGCACCTATATGGACTCCTAGGTAGTGTTTAGACAAAGGGTTTAACTATCATCAAGGTGTCTAAACCCTAGGAATCAAGAGGGAACAAGTCCTATTCTCAAGATGCCATTGAATGGCCCAAGCTTGTGATGAAAACACAAGGAGAATGACTTGCTATGGGTTTGGGATAGAGCCTCTAATGATCTCTAGCAATGGTGGCTTCTATCTCCTCAAAATCCCCTCACTTAGCTCAAAAAACGAATCCCCCTTTTAAATAGATTTTCTTCCAATGGTAAAAAAACATGTAGATTCTCGCATCTCCGATTGATCGGAGACCTGTCCGATTGATCGGACGGAGCCCTTCCGATGGATCAGAAGATTGTCCGATTGATTGGAAATATGTCCAGTGGATTTTCAAGGTTGCTGGAAAAATTTCCGATTGATCGGAGCTTCTGTCCGATTGATCGGAGTCCTATCGGAGCCAACGTCCGATTGATCGGAGATCAATCGAAAACTGCTGTTTTGAGCTGTTTTGTTTACAGCAGCTTCCTCCTTTTAAATTAGTCTAACTTATCATGTTTTCATGGAGTTCTAAGACTAATGATGATGACTAAGGGTATACTTAGTTGGTCCAAGTCATCTAAGAGGTTATGGGTTAGGTTTTGGTCAAGGCAAGGCACACCAAGGCATCACATTTACCTGATTCTTCTTTCTTGATGCAGCCGGGCCACTTGAGTCTTCGGTCTTCGTCTTTATTAAGCTCAACCGACACTAGACCTACTAACCTAAGTAATTGACAAACAAGGTGCACTAGTATACCACAGAAAAGTGCACTAACAATCTCCCCCTTTGTCAATTACTTACAAAAACCTAACCTACCAAAACAAATACATGTACAAGAGATTACATTGATATAAAATGAAATACAGGACTCTTGACATGCCTAATCTAAGCAGCTCCTCTTCAGTTTGCTCCCCCATAACCTGTCAATCCCTGCATCACAAAACATAGCAAACTAGTTTTGGTGGGACATGATCTTTCTCCCCCTTTTTGTCAGCAATTGACAAACTATTCTCTCCCCCTTAATGATATATCAATAATGTTAAGGTAAGAGAATATAGTATGTCGCAGTTATAACTATAAGCACATGCTAAAAAGGAGAGTATAGGGTGCATGATCTTTAAAACATGGAGCATGCTAAGGATCATGATTAACAAGAAAATGTAACTATTTAAACATAGTTAATCATGCATAATTGGTCATCTATGATATACATTAAGCATTAAAGCTCAAGGGCATATAGCCCAATCAACCAACCTCCCCTAATGGTATATCAAGACCAATACTAAGCAAAGATTAGCATACAATGAAGCATAAAACTCAAGATGATTAACTAATCTAAGCATGGTGATAATCTAGCAAGCAAATATATCAATTAAAAGCAAGGCTAAATTATCAAAATTGGGCTCATGAGGCTTGAATCCTCTGATTTGCCCATACACACATAAATGAGGCTGAAATTCTCAGATTTTCCTATTAAAGCATTTCTAGCTACCCTCACTAACTATGTTTAGTTTGATTTGCCTAAGGGTAACTAATTTCCTCAACACCCTCATAAAATGTAGCATGAGGTGAGGGGTTGGGAACTCCTTCTACTCCTAGAAGGGATAGCGGTTGGGATCCCCTCTTAGATAAGCGGGAAGAGGGGTAGTGGTGGAAGCCGAGAGAGCTAGATCATTATGTTGGCTCCCATCACTAGCGGAGTCATCGGATTTGGAGTCCGACTCCTCCGTATTATCCCACGTGGCAGCCATTGCCTTTTTACCTTTCGGTTTAGGCGTTTCCGGACAGTCCGGGGCAATATGGCCACGTTGACCGCAACCGTAACATCGGACGGATGAAGGTTTGGATGATTTCCCTTTATGTTTATCACCCTTCTTGTCCTTCTTGTCACGGCTATTCCCTCTATCAAATCTGAGGAATCTCTTGAATTTTTTGTTTAATTTTTCTTCCTCATCATCCTCATCATCGCTATCTTCCTCCGACTCACTCTTAATTTTCTTATGTTTGTGAGAGGATTTTAGGGCGATGTTTTTCTTCCTAGAGGGGGGCCTTAAAGTGTAGTTCATAAGTTTGTAGGGAACCTATGAGTTCTTCTACTTTCATGTTATCTATGTCTCTACACTCGTCTAAGGAAACTATCTTGGAGTCAAATCTTTCCGAAGGGACCTAAGTATTTTTCTACAAATCCTTCCTTCCGGAACCCAATCCCCCAAGACAAACATGGAGTTGCAAATATCTGACAATTTAGTATAAAACTCCATGAAAGTTTCAGTCTCTTCCATCCTAATGTTTTCAAATTTGGTGGTTAAGAGCTGAAGCTTCGAGCGTCTTACTGTGCTAGTTCCCTCGTGGGTAACCTCAAGTATATCCCACGCTTCTTTTGCAGTTGCGCATGTGAGAATGAGCTGAAATTCTTCCGGGGAAACCGCACAGCAAATCGCATTGAGAGCTTTGGTATTTGCCATGTATTGAGCTCTCTCTATGTTATCCCATTTGGAATCATCTTTAGGAATGACAATATTTTTCCCATCAACCTCCACTTGCTCGGTGGGCAAGGTATATCCAGTTTGTGTGCTAAGCCACACCGGACGGTCCATGGATTGGAGAAAAATTCTCATTCTCGCCTTCCAATAAGCATAGTTGGACCCGTCAAAGAAAGGTGGACGGTTGGTGGTACTCCCATCTCGGTTAGACATTATGCTAGTGCTCCGGTATCGGATCTTACTCTAGACGATTACATCCTTGAAGAGCAACCCGCTCTGATACCAATTGAAATTGCGTCGGGTAGCCTAACTTGACACCCTACGCATACGCGTGCGGAAGCTTGAGGAGCAACTAGAATTATGGCTGAACCTATAGGAGAGGGGTATAAGGACCTTTTAAAAATTCTTTTCGCCTACTTTAACAAATCAGCAAATTAAAATACGTAAGCAATTAACACTTCGGCTTCCAAGCCTAAGTGGGTCCCATTAAAAGACTAGCAAGAGATAAGAGCAATAAGCAACCTAGTCTAAGTGACTCATGTGGACTATAGAGGATGGATCAAGAAATGCTCAAGTCAACATGAGGTAGTGAAAGTACATCTTGTGAGTGTGGATGCCTATCAAGTGCCTAGCATACATTCCTAACTAAGCATTCATAATTAACCAATTAAATGCAATGCATTAAAGAGAAATGTGCTCCAATACAATCACAAACACAAGGATGTATAGTGGTTCGACTACTTGTCTACTCCACTCCCGGTTCAAGTACTCAACCCCTTTGAGCACACCGGCATTCACTGGGGAGTTTAAATCTGGTTCCTCCCAACCAAGGTGTTTTAACTCGGATCCACCCAACCGGGGAGTTTACAGGTTCCTCCCAACCTACACGTTTGCACCCGTGTTGGTGGCTCCCCCTTGGAGACTTTGTTTTAGGCCCGACTAACGTGCTAAGGAACAGCTGACGTCCCTAGATTTTAGGCCCAACTAATAGGCCAAGGCTTGGCTAACGACCCCGGGGCGAGTTTGTCAAACAAACTCTACACTCAACTCCCACAGGGAATTGAGTGGATGGACTCTTAACAAGACAACCTTACTTGTCGGATTGAGCCCCTTGTTGCGCCGTCTTTGGTTGCTTCTTCTCGCTCTCCCGTGCTTGAATCAGCTCCCCTTATGCTCCCCCGATGGTTGACGCCGCTGCTTTACCAAGGCTTCAGCTCCAAGATCAGCTACCTTGCATGTGATGGTCCATTGGAGATGCCCAAGGTGCTAGGGAATGGTGAATCCTCTACAGATGGTAGGAAATGGATTTCCTAGAGGAATGCACCTATATGGACTCCTATGTAGTGTTTAGACAAAGGGTTTAACTATCATCAAGGTGTCTAAACCTTAGGAGTCAAGAGGGAACAAGTCCTATTCTCAAGATGCCATTGAATGGCCCAAGCTTGTGATGAAAACACAAGGAGAATGACTTGTTATGGGTTTGGGATAGAGCCTCTAATGATCTCTAGCAATGGTGGCTTCTATCTCCTCAAAATCCCCTCACTTAGCTCAAAAAACGAATCCCCCTTTTAAATAGATTTTCTTCCAACGGTCAAAAAACTGGGCAGATTCTCGCCTCTCCGATTGATCGGAAGAAGGTCCGATTGATCGGAGACCTGTCCGATTGATCGGACGGACCCCTTCCGATGGATCGGAAGACTGTCCGATTGATCGAAAATATGTCCAGTGGATTTTCAAGGTTGCTGGAAAAATTTTCGATTGATCGGAGCTTCTGTCCGATTGATCGGAGTCCTATCGGAGCCAACGTCCGATTGATCGGAGATCAATCGGAAACTGCTGTTTTGAGCTGTTTTGTTTACAGAAGCTTCCTCCTCTTAAATTAGTCTAACTTATCATGTTTTTCATGGAGTTCTAAGACTAATGATGATGACTAAGGGTATACCTAGTTGGTCCAAGTCATCTAAGAGGTTATGGGTTAGGTTTTGGTCAAGGCAAGGCACACCAAAGCATCACATTTACCTGATTCTTCTTTCTTGATGCAGCCGGGCCACTTGAGTCTTCGGTCTTCGTCTTCATTAAGCTCAACCGACACTAGACCTACTAACCTAAGTAGTTGACAAACAAGGTGCACTAGTATACCACAGAAAAGTGCACTAACACAAAATTGGAGCCAGCAATAGTTGTGCAGAAAATGTGCAGAAATTCCAAGTACCCATATTGGGCCTTGCACCATAAATTCCATGCACACTTTCAGCGGATCCCACCTTAGGGGTTTTGATGCCCATATATAGGGCTATCAAAAGGTCACATCCTCTTGCCCAAAGTGGACCCCATGTGATCGTGAATCATACCCAAAAATGGGCCCAACCAATTTCTGCACAACCTGAAAACTGAAAACCTGTTCTAATAGATCTTGTGGGGCCCATCTCTGTGGGGTCCACCAACTGTGTGTGGGTGTTATCTGACCATCTAGACCCTTGACATGGTCCGTTGAAATTGTAAGCTTGGGTTTGACCAACCCAAATCTGTTAGTGGGGCTGTATAGATGTTGAGTTTTTGTTAATAAAGATTTTAGTTAAAAAAAAAAAAACGACCTGTATTTGGTCAACCTAAACCCAACTCAATTTCAAATTGGGTTGGCATTTTCCAACTCGAGGACCTTGACTACCCAACTGGACACAACTGGAACTCGTGTTGGGTCAACGAAACCCAAGCTGCAGCCCTACCCAACACATACACATAAGTCAAACACAAAAAAAAAACTTTCATTTGTATGGCCCATGCAAAAAAAACAAAAAAAAAAAAAAGATTTGTCCCTAATTACTCCTCTTAACTGCAACTGCACAACAATATAAGGGTGTAAACTGCAATTTGAGTTGCGTGTACAAGCAATCCTGATTGTTCAAGTTGCGGGCACCATTGCCGGCTGGTCATATACAAAAACATCATAAGAAAACCTAACGGTAGTGCCATCAAATGGAGTGCTAAAAAGGAAAAAGCTAATAGTTCAAATTCAAATTCAATGGTCAAGGTCAAGAGAACCCAAACAGTTGCAATTTTTGCGGCCATCATCCATATTCAATTCACTCCATGCATCTAAAATAGGCCCCTAGACCCTCATTACCTAAATCTAAAGGTCATCACCAATTCGTTCACGAATTTGTACTCCAATCTTGCTGTCTACGATGGTCAAGCTTTAAAACCCAGTTTTTGCTGTCCAAACAGACAAATTTGAGTGCCTCATGCTGTCCAAATTGGACAGTTCTAAAGTTCAATATGCCATTCACGTTTGGACAGATTCTAAGGCCAAACATCTTGTCCACTTGGACAGATTGTACTCCTAACTTGCTGATCATAATAGATCAATTTGGACCTCATCATGTTGTCCACTTTTGGTCATTAGGGTCCCGATATATGTTGTCCACATTCTGTTCAATTTGGACCTTATCATGTTGTTCCATGTGTGGTGATATGTATGTGGTCCAATGTGCATGTGATGACTTTTCCCACAACAAACATGGCAAAATATTTAAGGGGTACAATATTATCAGCTATGATACCCAAATATGTGAAAAGGTCTCATAAGAATCAATAGGAAAATAGATGGAGCAATAATCTCCCTTAATACTCTGATTGTACAAGTGAAAGAGCCACCAATATATAGTTTAATCAAGAGGAAATGATGGAACTATGACATTTTCCTACAATTTTTCATGACGGGGAAATCACCCTCATATGGCAATTAACTTTCTTTCAAGTCCAACTTGCAAGTAACATAATTGTAATTTGGAACCCAGACATTCAGTATTGATGCTAAGGAAATCACAATTTGGTCATTTCAACTCTATTTGATTAGTAAATTCCAATTCGATTGGATATCACATCTAAAGGCAGCCTAAGTAAATTAGACAGCTTCACAATACAAAAACTTCTGCAATTTTCTTAAAAGAAAAAAAGTTCTCTTAGTTTTTTCTCACATCTAAAACATGAGCAGAAAATAATTAAAGTCCGCTGATTAAGAACGTCCATCTTGCTGGGCATACAGTGATGTGCAATGACATAAAAGTTGCTCTGTTGGTACAATACTAACTGCCTTATTTTCTCTGTCCAAGGAAGATTGTTGACCATTTTATTTTTAGATTCCTGTTTGAATTACATGAATAGATAAAACAGGACTGTCCACCACCTGGTATAATATTTGTAGCATCACCATCCACTGTAGGGCCCATCGGATGGACAATCTAGATCATTTTTTCAAGCATCCATGTCGGTCCCATCATCGATTGGCCAAGCAAGAGAAGTGAAATGAAACAGTTTAGAATATGTCTCATCTTTTAATATTAAAATATGACTCCACAAACAAGTTTGGCATTTTCTGTTCTTTGGCATCACCATTTCTGAAACCAACACATGTATGTCTAAGTTGCTTTGTAAAAGTGGCAGAGCCCATACCTCATTAGGGATCGGTTGCAAGGTCTCGCCAACATATCCAATAATGGGAGGTATTAGTGCTCTCCTCTTCCCTGCAAAAGAACCAAAATTTTCAAGACTAAAATTTACCATGGAAGAGAGGAACTTAAAAGCAGAAAGTGTTGTAAGCTAATGTAGCCCTGAAATCATAAAGAAAAGAGAAGAAATAAACAGCATGTATCTTACCAATAAAACTAATCTACAAATATTTTTCATTTAACAATTCAAAGGACATAAATGCTCATGTGCATTCATACTTTCACATGTACCTACATTAGTATATGCAGTATGCATATACCTGATCCTTGCTCACCACAATCTCCATCGTCACTTTAGCCACAAACTTGTCTTTGGAAAATTCAGAGGCAAGAATTGCAGCACCCAAGAGAATTGAGCAATATATAGCAAAACAATACTAAAAGAAAAGAATGTCCTTGCCTCGTTGGTAGACTCTTTGGAGTTTCAACAAGAGGTCTTAGGTTTGAAACCCATAGGTGGTGAAATACCCAACTAGCAAGTGACTGTGTGGGGGTAGGTGCGTGGGTAAAAAAAAAAAAAGCGCCATGAACATCATCGGGTACAAAAATCAGAATATTCCTCTAGTTGGGCGGACACACCATTGGGATCATTGGAGAACCGAAAATCTGATTCAACATAGAGGTGTGACCCGCCTAGTGAGAGGATCAGCCTGTTTTTCGTGGAGGGTGATATTCATAGCGGGGGCCTACTCTTTTCCATGGCAATATCAAAGGCCCTGATGGTTGTCACGAGTACTGTTGAACCTCCAATTTATACATTGCATTGCCCATTACATGACATGGTTTGCATGATTTTCATGATTTAAAGGCCCATCTAACACATGTTTTGTGATTATAGGGATGAGAGCGGACTTCATTCAATTAGGGATTAAAAGAAAGCCTTTGGAGCCATTGGATGAAGGATGAAAGAGGACCAAAGAAAGAAGAAAGCAAGGAGAAGAGAAAGAAGGAAAAAAGAGGAGAAAAGAAAGAAAGAAGAACAAGTTGAAGAAGGACCGACCGGTCTTGACCGGTCGGCCAAGGGAGCCAGACCGGTCTTGACCGGCCGGCCACGCACGCTAATCAAAGTGAAGACCAGACCGACCGGTCTTGACCGGTCTACCATGCACACTGGAGGCTAGAATGAAGTTCGACCGGTCTTGACCGGTCGGCTATGCACGTTGATCGTTTGTTAAAACAAGCCCGACCGGTCTTGACCGGTCGGCTGCACTCCCTGGATGGTTAAAAAAACCAGTCCGACTGGTGTAGACCGGTCGGCTCTGCGTAAACAGAGTCCTTTCTAAATCGGGACTTTGAAATCTACTGCGCATTGCGTAACCTTTCGCAGATTCTGGATGTTTCCGACGCAAGGGAGCTTTCTTACTATAAAAGGACACCTAGGGGCTCTTCCTAGGGTATCAGAGAAGCTAAGGGACATGGTTCTAAGGAGGGGAAGCTATCGTGGAGCGTCTGCAACTCTCCTATTTCCGGTTTTTTTTAGTTTTATGCTTTTATTAAGAGTTTTTAGTTGTAGCATGAATATGCTCGGCTAGAACCTCTCAGCTAAGGCTGAGAGGTGAAGCTTGTAGCTAATTCTATGTTGGATTTAGTTTAACTCAAGTAATTTTAATTCAAGTTTGGATTTTTCTCATGATCCAGTTTCTTAAAGTGGTAGTTTGAGATGTTTTATGAGAGTTCATGTGCTCCGGACATGAATTCCTTGCAATTCTCTGAGATTATCATATAATGCTTGTTGAGATTCGAATTATAGTAACCCTTGAGCAGGCCATAGTCCATAGGCATGGCTGTTACTCCGAAGGCTATGGTTTAGAATTCTACATTGTTTGAATGGGACTAGAACTTGGAAGTTCAACTTGATTTGGATTGAATGTGTGCGAATGCTTTATTTTCCAACTAGATGAGAGATAGGACTTCAAATCTAGTTGCGTTCTCTACTTGGATTGATTGAATTGACATGGGATTGCTACAAGTGGATCCTTGAATGCCTTAGTACTTTAAATCACTGAATTTTCATTAAATCACTGTCTTAGTTAATTATCCAATTACATCTGCTTTTCTTGCAAAAATTGAGTTGCTGGAGTAGTTTGAAATTGTTTCTATTTCCCTGTGGATCGACCTCGGTCTTACCAAGTTTTAGTACTACATCGCAGCCTTACACTTGAGGCGAGCGAACAAGTTTTTGGCGCCGTTGCCGGGGATTTAGATAACGGTTTTCAAATAGTTCAGTGGCTGTAGAAGTAGAAGTAGATAGGTTTTCTGATTTTCTTAGAACTAACGAATTTTTTCTGTTTTGTAGGAATTCTTCTCTAGTTCAAGCGCATCAGGTGATACCTTTCTAACTTAGCTTTTTCAGAATTTTTTTAGATTAATTTCAGATTTCAGTTTTTTAGGATTTAGGATTAGTTTAGTCTTTGGTTGAGTGGTTTATGTCCCGTTGGGAACGTAACCACTCAAATCGTCTCCAATCTGAAGGTGGTCTAGTTGGACCATTGTCAGTTCATAGACGAGTCCGAAATTATCAAGAGCATTGTGAAAGTTTGGGGAGTATGGAACAAACACCTTTAAGGAATCCTCCCCCCCTACTCCAACTACAAACGCAAATCAGGAAGGAGTAGGAGAGAATGAGGTACATAATGTTCCTCCAATGAGATTGCTACGGGAATACCTACAACCTGCCCGTGCAATTACACCCTCTTGCGTGGTTCTACCAGCAAACGGTGGAAACTTTGATATAAAACCGGGTGTAATTCAACTCTTACCAAAGTTCCATGGGCTAGACTCTGACCGCCCATACTTACACTTGAAAGAATTCGAAGAAGTGGTGGCCACCTTGCATTACACCAATGTTTCCGAAGATACCATCAGACTTAAACTTCTTCCTTTTTCATTGAAAGAAAGAGCCAAAGATTGGCTTCACTCTCTTAGACCACATTCGATTGGGTAATGGGTTGAGATGAACCGGGAATTCTTGAAAAAGTTCTTCCCGGCTCATAAAACGAACACCCTTCGAAGAGCCATAATGAATTTCTCGGCTAAAGAGGGTGAATCTTTTTTTCAATGTTGGGAGAGATTTAAGGATCTCCTGCTTGCTTGCCCACATCATGGCTATGAGAGTTGGCGAATTATAAATTTTTTCAATGATGGATTAAGTTCCAATATGCGCCAATTTGTGGAGATGATGTGCAATGGTGAGTTTATGAGTAAAAATCCAGATGAGGCTTGGAGTTACTTGGACATGTTGGCTGAAAACGCCCAATCTTGGGATACATCGGATAAACCCAATAATTCCAAGCCCACTCAAGAGAAAGGAGGGATCTATGTCCTTAAGGAGGAAGACGATGTGAATGCAAGGATAGCCAACCTCACAAGGAAGGTTGAGGCCATGGAACTTAGTAAAAGTGGAGTTCCCAAGTCCAATGAAGCTGTTGAAACCATATGTGGGATTTGCCTCACCGATTTACACGCTACGCAAGATTGTCCCACAATTCCTGTATTTCAAGAGGTATTACATGAACACGCCAATGCCACATATGGTTATCAACGGCCTTTCAATGGACCGGTAGGTAACACGTACAATGAGAGTTGGAAGAACCACCAAATTTTAGTTGGAAGAATGCTCCTACGGGCAATCCTACCAACTCTCAAAGAGGGCCACCCATGCAAAATATGGCCCCACCTCAATTCTCAATGGAGGATACCTTGAAGGCGTTTATACAAGGGCAAACACAAATCAATCAAACGAATCAGCAATTGTTCCAAGAGCTTAAAGTCTCGGTTGATGAGATTAAGGGACGCTTGAATGCTAGGGAAGGGACCTTTCCGGCCCAACCTCAGCCCAATCCAAAGCAAGTACATGAAGTAAGCATCCCTAATCCTTCCAACCAAAACATGGAGCAAGCCAAATCCATCACCACCCTTAGAAGTGGTAAACAAATTGACAAAACTATTCCGGTGAAGGCCGATGAGCCTAATGATCCGATAAATTCTGAGGATGAAGATGGATCTAACTTAGCCCCACAACAACCGGAACGCATTTACAAGCCCGTAGCACCATTCCCTTCAAGGTTGGTTGCCTTAAAATCTCTCCCAAATTCTCATGATATTCTAGAGATTTTCAGACAAGTCAAGATTAATATCCCTTTGCTTGATGCCATCAAACAAATTCCCTCTTATGCCAAGTTTCTAAAAGACCTATGCACAACAAAACGTAAATATAATGTGCAGCAAAAGGCCTTCTTAACTGAGCAAGTGAGTGCCATTCTCACTCAAAAGACCCCCCCAAAATTTAAAGATCCCGGTAATCCCACTGTCTCATGTATCATTGGAGACTACCGGATTGAGCGTGCCTTGTTAGATTTGGGGGCGAGTGTGAACTTGATCCCATACTCGGTATATGAGCAATTGGGTCTTGGTGAATTAAAACCCACCAAAACCACGTTGCAACTCGCTGATAGATCTATCCATGTACCGAGGGGGATAGTTGAAGATGTTCTAGTCCAAGTTGACAAATTCTACTACCCGGTAGATTTTATCGTCTTGGACACACAACCGGTTTTGGATGCTAGCACTCAAATACCGGTAATATTAGGCCGCCCATTCCTTGCCACATCAAACGCAATCATCAATTGCCGGAATGGGGTGATGCAACTATCTTTTGGAAACATGACACTAGAGGTGAATGTGTTTCACTTGGGCAAAAGACATAGGGATGTCGATGATGATGAGTTCTTCGAGGTAAACATGTTTGAAACTTTTGAAGAAGAAGAACTCCTCCAACTTGAACCACTAGAAAGCTTGGAGATATGCTTAGTGTAAGACCCGTACCCTGAATTGCCCTCCGTACGTTTAGTTTCCGGTACCGGTACGTCGCGGACGGACCAAATTAGAGAGCCTTGATCGCGACCCTGATTTAGTACCGCAACGACCTAAGACTTGTACCCTTGCGACCGCGCGGGCGCCACGATTCTAACGCCGCGTGGCACGCCCCATTGCGATACCCGGTGTGTAAGATGCATACGTTCGTGCAATTCGAGGTGGGCCACGCAACGCGCGTGTGGCGTGGGCCCCACTTGCACAATTCCCAACAACATGTCAAATCAATCACCATCACCCTCACCCATACCCCTATCATTATCTAGCCATCATCACCATACCCACCCCCATCACTCTCTCACCTCCAAAAGTCAACCATAACCCATACCTCTCATGCTCTCTCCCATCATCATCATCATCATCATTACATCATGCACCCCCCTCTTCCCATACAAGAGCCATACGTAGGGGGGGTGGCCTTCTCATTCCCATATTTGCAAGGAGAAAGAAAGAGATTTGAGAAAGAGAGAGAAGAGAAAGAAGAGAGAAAAGTAGAGGGATTTGAGAGATTGAGTGAGTTTAGAGAGAGATTTAGAGGGAGATCAAGAGAGAAAGAGAGAGGTTGAAGGAGGAGATCAAGCTTGGAGGACCCCGATCATCATCCGGACCGTCCGATCGGCAATCCAACCGTCCAACCATCATTGTGAGTGCAAAATTCCCCCATTTTTCTCATTTATCTTTCATTTTCTTTTCCTTGGGCCCACCTTGTGATGGGCAAAGCGATGGGTGGGCTGGATCGTCTATGAATGGGCCCCACATAATAATAATAATAATGATAATAATAATAACAATAATAATTAATATAAAAAAAGAGAGAGAAAGAAAAGAAAAGGAAGGTGAAGCTGGCCGCTGGACAGTCAGCGTCCAGAGGACGCTGCTGCCCAGCAGCGTCTGCCCCTGTTGGGCTTGACATTGGGCCCACTCGTGGGACCCCCCTTTGCTGCATGTATTGATCCACGCCGTCCATTTGTTTCTTCAGCCCATTTTAGGTCTGAACACAAAAAATGAAGTAGATCCAGATCGTAGGTGGACCACACCATCGGAAAACATTGGAGACAATGATGTGGACTGCTGAACTTCTTTGGCCCACCTTGATGTTTGTAGGCCCCGTAGCACACCCAATATAGGGTTCTTTGGGTCCCCCATGAGATGGGGAACCTGATGGACGGATTGGATCCTCACTAAGTGGGCCCCACTTGATAAATAAGAAAAAAAAAAGAAAAAAAAAGAAGGTAAATAACTTCCGGACGCTGGCCGTCACAGCGTCTGGGACGCTGGAACCGTCCAGCGTCAGGACGGCAGGAATGGGTCCCCACTCGTGGGACCCACCTTAATGTTTTTATTGTATCCACACCGTCTATCTGTTTTCCCATATCATTTTAGGGCTAAGGCCCAAATATGAAGCAGATTCAAATCTCAAGTGGGCCGCACCGCAAGAAACAGTGGAGGCAAGGATGCCCACTGTCAAAACTTCTTGGGCCCACCGTGACATTTGTAGACTGTTCCACCTGCCCAATATTGGGCTCATTAGGTCCCCAAGGAGATGAAGAACCTGATAGACAGAGCGGATCATCCTCTTGTGGGCCCCACTGGGGGAAAACTATAGAAAAACAAAAAAGAAAAAAAAAAGAAAAAGAAAAAGGAAAAGAAGATAAGGGAAGGCGCTGGGAGTAGCAGCGTCCACGGACGCTGGGCTGCCCGGCCGCCCAATCTATGTCCCACCACGTGGGACCCACCATGATGTATTTGCTCTATCTGAGCCGTCCATCTGTTCTCCCATATCAATTCAAGGCCAAGGCCCAAATGTCAAGAAGATCCAGATTTGGGGTGGGCTTCACTACAGAAAACAGTAGGGACAGTGACCCTACCGTTGATACCTTCCTACGGCCCGCCATGATGTTTATTTGAGATCCAACCTGTTCATAAGTTCACACATGCGTGTGAAAAAGGGAAAACAACAATATCAGCTTGATCCAAAGCTTCTGTGGGCCCCACTTGGTAAAAAAATAAAATAAAATATATAAATATATATATGCATATAATAAATAAATAAATAAATATGAGGTCTGCCAAGCCAGTGGCCCACTCGTGGGACCCACCTAGAATGCATGCGCTCTATCTATTCCGTCCATATGTTTTTCCAGCTCATTTTAGTGGCTGAGCCAAAATTGAAGCATATCCAAATGTCAAGTGGACCATGCCATGGGAACAGTGGGAATAATGATCTCCACCGTTGAAATCTTCCCAGCCCTACAGTGATGTTTATTTGTCATTCAACCTGTCCATAAGATCACATGTACATGGATTAATGGGAAAACAAAAATATTAGTTTGATTCAAACTCTTGGGGCCCATTTGGGTGCTACGCTCTGTGGGTCCCACCACGATGTATCTGTTTTATGTATGCCGCCCATCTGCTTTTTCATATTATTTTAGGGCCGTGGGCCCTCATAATGAGGTAAATACAAGCCTCAAGTGGACCACATTGTAGGGAAACCGTGGCCATTGATGCCCACCTTTGAAACCTTCCTTAGGGCCATTGTAATGTTTATTTTTCCATCTAACCAAAGGTGATGGGGCCCAACTTCGGGTCCCACCTTGATGAATGTTGAGTATATCGTGTCGTTCTTCTTGGCAGGGGTGTGGGCCCAGTTTTAGGTGGGCCACACGTAGAAAATAAGGGTGATTGAATGCTTACCATTGGAAACTTTACAGGACCCATCTGTTATATTTATTTGCCATTCTTCTTGTTAATAAGTCACCCAGCCATGGGTGGGGTTCCACACGTGTGGTGTGCGGGCCCCACCGTGGTGTTTGATTGCCATCTCACTTGATTAGTGGGGAAAGCACAAATATCGGGTTGATCCCAAACTGTTGGGGCTCATTGATGTATGTGGCTTCCCCACTCCTTTGTGCGGTTATACCCAACCACGGGTCCACCTTGTTATGCATGTGTTCTATCCACGTCAGCTATTGGCCTCCATGGTGCGATATGTATGTTGCCCATCGATTAGGACCGCCTTAATTGTTGTGCTTAATCCAAACCATCCAAATGAATGGACCCTAGCATGTTATGTACAGGATGGCCCTTGGGACCACCTTAGTGTGCGTGTTTGAATGACCGCGTTGTCCATCCCGTGGACCCACCTTGATGATTAGTTGTGTAAACCCTTATTGAAAGGTCATCCTTAGAGTTTGCTTGATCCAAGTCACAGGGCTACCTTTTTAAACTCACCCTGTTGAACCGTCTTGTCAATTCACCTTCTTAACTCACCATGTTGACCCGCCTTATGAACCTGCCTTATTGACTCACCCTATTAACTCACCATGTTGATTGATCTTGGTAACTCAGCTTGTATACTCATATGACTCACCCCTTCTACCCTTGTACCCAATTATTAAAGACCACCATATCGTGTATATCTCATCCACACCGTCCGTTTACCTTTACGACGAGTGTGGGGCTCATCCTCGACGTTCATATGTCATCTAGGCCATCCATTATATGGAGCCTATCTTGTAGTATGAGGTTAGACCTGTTGTCCCTTTTTGGACCTCATTGTATTGACCACCTATCGCAGGTTACCCTACCATTTATAATCCTCTGTCATCACACGTCTATCTTGCAACCCCTTCTATGACATTCCTTTTATGGACCATTATTGTGTTCATCTCCACTGTACTACAGGATTATGGGTCTCGGCATGATTTTGGGTATTCTACTCTTGCCGCTCAAGTAGGTTCTACCTTTGATGTGTCGGTAGTGTTTTCAATCATTTTCTTTCCATTTGGGTTATCTGAATATTGAAGGTTAATCCACACTGTTCAGTTGTTGGACCATCTGTATTGTTGTATACCATCCATTTAGAGTCTTATCTCTTTATGTTTGCTTGTATTATAAGTTAATTATCTTTTTATGCTATTTTTAGTATGTCTGTTGCCACACGTAGTGTTAATTGGAATATTCTTATGCGATCTATATAGTATATGCTTTGACGACCACTATGCATGTGTAATGAGTATGCATCCCGAATCACCATTGTTAGTTGGGGACCACTAGGGTATAAACGCATTCATAAAGCATTCGAGATGTAGTCGCGCAAATGTAATTCATGTGCTCTCTATCGCAAACCTCTCCAATAGGTATGGGACTATTCGAGGACAAGAATCTATCATCCTGACTTACACTGTATGGTAGGAATAGCTTAGCATACCTTGTAGCCCTTGGTGCGAGATTCCCTGGCTAGCGACATCCCGCACTATGACTCGATCATTCATATGTGTCCCCTCATCTTAATCATATCTTAAATAGGTTGGACTAGATTGATTTATAGCCATCGTGGTAGATGGACTACTTGTTGGCACTCATACTGTATACTTGACTCATGCATCATGAATGCTTGGCTCATCTGATTGTCTTGTATCAACCGGCCATATCGGTCGTAATTGTTGTGCAGTTCATTACCAGCTGACGGTGACATTGTGTTTGAGACCTTATAGTTTTATGGTGCTCTTTGGAGACTTGCACGGGCATGTCGTCCCACGTTTGTATGCATGGTTGCATTTCGCACCGTTTGCTTGTGCCGCATATAGCATGGTTACTACGTTGAAACCACCGCTCCATCGTGGTTTGCAGGAACACCGGAAATATGTGATCTTTAAACAGGATGCCATAGATGTCCCTGGGTGAAAGTTCCTAAACCCGTTGGTACCAAGGTGGATGCTCCATTCAAGGACCGGGTGGTTTTATCATACACCAGTATGCCGAATACCAAACGGCGGTGTTTTCCACTGCACGTGGTCAGTTTGGAAGGAGGTCTGACCTAACCTGCCGGAAGAGTGTTGGCAAAGGGGGTTGAGCTTGACCAGCTGTGAGTAGGTCCGCTATTGCACCAGATAGGCTTTGGCATTCTACTGGTGAGTAGTGAGGTCTGTGAGACCCCGGTGATGTTCCGTTTTAGAGATGGTATTGGTATCACTGTATGGTGTGGGACGGTCCTGATGTGGGCGGGTGTGATGTGGGCGGGGCTGTAAGCCTGGGCGAGCTACCACACTGGGCGAGCTACCAGTTCCGAGTCCTGCATTGCTTACGTGATTGCGTTATGACTGTTCGTATCTGGACCACTGTACTTAGAGGTGGTGATTTGCATACATGCATTGGATCATTATATGCGACATTAGGCCCTGTAGGCCATTGCATAGTTTGAGTATATAGCCTTGGTAGGCTGGTTATCTGTATTGCATGCTTGAATAGCCTTGGTAGGCTGGTTACTTGTATTGCATGCTTGCATAGCCATGGCAGGCTAGTTATCTGTATTGCATGCTTGCATAGCCGTTGTAGGCTGGTTATTCATATCATATGATCGTGTAGCCTAATTAGGCTAGGTTTTGGTTTAGATTTCTCATCATGCTTTACTACTTACTCTGATATTTATCATGTTTGTCATACGCATTGCGCACGCACACACGCACTCACAAAGCTTCATTCGAAGCTTATGCGCGTTTGTTACGCTGCAGGTTATACCAGAGTGTATCAGCAACGTTGAGTTGGAGTTGGGAGTGCAGTAGCAGGAGGTGCCAGATTGTGCACAGTTTTTATATTTACGCATTGTGTATTTACTTTTCAGTACTGTATATAAACGAAATGATTTAGTGGAAATATTGTGTTTGTCTTTGATGGTACTCATATGGTGATGCTCATGTTTCAAAAAAAAATTTAGACCCTAAAATCCTCCTTGTTGTATCCCAGGATCGGAACCTGGCGTGTGGGGTTAGGATCCGAGATCGGGGTACTACGGAGGCTGCCACCTCTGAATTCGGGTGACAGCGAATGGACGTCGAGAACCGAATTTGGGGCGTGACAGGAGTTGGTATCAGAGCATGACTTGGGAGCTACCTGTGAACAACACAATATTTTTACTTAGCGTTTTAGGATTAGATCACCCCTCATTTGTTGATATTTGCGAACTTAGAATCACTAGGATTCCCAATGGTATAGTTCTTTAATCATAATATGTTTGCAGTTTTCTGAGGCTAAGGGTTTCTTGTCCCTTCTTTTTTTAAAGATGGACACGACACCAGTAGCTGAAGTTGAGGCTGGTACGTCCCAGCCAGAGTTAGCACCTGTCACCCTAGTAAGCGCAGAGCAATTCCAGGGGATGCTCCGGTTGATGACCGCTTTGTTCGAGCAACAGAAAGCACCCCTAAGGGATAGCAAGAAGAGGAAGTTCTCCCCTAGCAGTTCCCAGACGACACAGTTTTTAGAGAAGACCCCATCGCGGATCTCAGGTCCCTGTTTCGAGTGCGGTGAAGCTGGCCATCGAAGGAAGGAATGCCCTCAGCGACCAAGAGCACCTAAACAACAACCATGGCGCAGAGCACCGATTGCACCAATCCCTCCGATCGTAGGTCCTCGAAGAACTAGGTGTCAAAGGAAGGTTCATCCGCAGAAGCCGCCTACGACACCACGAGCACCCGACCTCCAAAGGCCATTCAAGGGCACTTGTTTCGAGTGTGGCGAGATTGGACACCGAATTAGGGACTGCCCATCCCGTCAGCAGCAGTACTAGAGCGTTGTTCCCTCGACCCCGACATTTTGCGGTAGACACCAGAGAAGATTGACACCATCAAGAGGTGTACGCATGCTATGTGGACTTAGCGATGTTTGCAAACTTTCATTGATTTTTTGTATACATTTTAGCTTCTATCTATATATACGTGTGGTTTATTTTGACTTCGTTTTGTTGTGAATTTCGAGGACGAAATTTTTATAAGGAGGGGAGAGTTGTAAGACCCATACCTTGAATTGCCCTCCGTACGTTTAGTTTCCGGTACCGGTACGTCCCGGACGGACCAGATTAGAGAGCCTTGATCGCGACCCTGATTTAGTACCGCAACGACCTAAGACTTGTACCCTTGCGACCGCGCGGGCGCCACGATTCCAACGCCACGTGGCACGCCCCATTGCGATACCCGGTGTGTAAGATGCATACGTTCGTGCAATTCGAGGTGGGCCACGCAACGCGCGTGTGGCGTGGGCCCCACTTGCACAATTCCCAACAACATGTCAACTCAATCACCATCACCCTCACCCATACCCCTATCATTATCTAGCCATCATCACCATACCCACCCCCATCACTCTCTCACCACCAAAAGTCAACCATAACCCATACTTCTCATGCTCTCTCCCATCATCATCATCATCATCATTACATCATGCGCCCCCCTCTTCCCATACAAGAGCCATACGTAGGGGGGGGGGTGGCCTTCTCATTCCCATATTTGCAAGGAGAAAGAAAGAGATTTGAGAAAGAGAGAGAAGAGAAAGAAGAGAGAAAAGTAGAGGGATTTGAGAGATTGAGTGAGTTTAGAGAGAGATTTAGAGGGAGATCAAGAGAGAAAGAGAGAGGTTGAAGGAGGAGATCAAGCTTGGAGGACCCCAATCATCATCCGGACCGTCCGATCGGCAATCCAACCGTCCAACCATCATTGTGAGTGCAAACTTCCCCCATTTTCTCATTTATCTTTCATTTTCTTTTCCTTGGGCCCACCTTGTGATGGGCAAAGCGATGGGTGGGCTGGATCGTCCATGAATGGGCCCCACATAATAATAATAATAATGATAATAATAATAACAATAATAATTAATATAAAAAAAAGAGAGAGAAAGAAAAGAAAAGGAAGGTGAAGCCGGCCGCTGGACAGTCAGCGTCCAGAGGACGCTGCTGCCCAGCAGCGTCTGCCCCTGTTGGGCTTGACATTGGGCCCACTCGTGGGACCCCCCTTTGCTGCATGTATTGATCCACGCCGTCCATTTGTTTCTTTAGCCCATTTTAGGTTTGAACACAAAAAATGAAGCAGATCCAGATCGTAGGTGGACCACACCATCGGAAAACATTGGAGACAATGATGTGGACTGCTGAACTTCTTTGGCCCACCTTGATGTTTGTAGGCCCCATAGCACACCCAATATAGGGTTATTTGGGTCCCCCATGAGATGGGGAACCTGATGGACGGATTGGATCCTCACTAAGTGGGCCCCACTTGATAAATAAGAAAAAAAAAGAAAAAAAAGAAGGTAAATAACGTCCGGACGCTGGAAACGTCCAGCGTCAGGACGGCAGGAATGGGTCCCCACTCGTGGGACCCACCTTGATGTTTTTATTGTATCCACACCAGTCTATCTGTTTTCCCATATCATTTTAGGGCTAAGGCCCAAATATGAAGCAGATTCAAATCTCAAGTGGTCTGCACCGCAAGAAACAGTGGAGGCAAGGATGCCCACTGTCAAAACTTCTTGGGCCCACCGTGACATTTGTAGACTGTTCCACCTGCCCAATATTAGGCTCATTAGGTCCCCAAGGAGATGAAGAACCTGATAGACAGAGTGGATCATCCTCTTGTGGGCCCCACTGGGGGAAAACTATAGAAAAACAAAAAAGAAAAAAAAAAGAAAAAGAAAAAGGAAAAGAAGATAAGGGAAGGCGCTGGGAGTACCAGCATCCACGGATGCTGGGCTGCCCGGCCGCCCAATCTATGTCCCACCACGTGGGACCCACCATGATGTATTTGCTCTATCTGAGTCGTCCATCTGTTCTCCCATATCAATTCAAGGCCAAGGCCCAAATGTCAAGAAGATCCAGATTTGGGGTGGGCCTCACTACAGAAAACAGTAGGGACAGTGACCCTACCGTTGATACCTTCCTACGACCCGCCATGATGTTTATTTGAGATCCAACCTGTTCATAAGTTCACACATGCGTGTGAAAAAGGGAAAACAACAATATCAGCTTGATCCAAAGCTTCTGTGGGCCCCACTTGGTAAAAAAATAAAATAAAATATATAAATATATGTATGCATATAATAAATAAATAAATAAATATGAGGTCTGCCAAGCCAGTGGCCCACTCGTGGGACCCACCTAGAATGCATGCGCTCTATCTATTCCGTCCATATGTTTTTCCAGCTCATTTTAGTGGCTGAGCCAAAATTGAAGCATATCCAAATGTCAAGTGGACCATGCCATGGGAACAGTGGGAATAATGATCTCCACCGTTGAAATCTTCCCAGCCCTACAGTGATGTTTATTTGTCATTCAACATGTCCATAAGATCACATGTACATGGATTAATGGGAAAACAAAAATATTAGTTTGATTCAAAACTCTTGGGGCCCATTTGGGTGCTACGCTCTGTGGGTCCCACCCATCTGCTTTTTCATATTATTTTAGGGCCATGGGCCCTCATAATGAGGTAAATACAAGCCTCAAGTGGACCACATTGTAGGGAAACCGTGGCCATTGATGCCCACCTTTGAAACCTTCCTTAGGGCCATTGTAATGTTTATTTTTCCATCTAACCAAAGGTGATGGGGCCCAACTTTGGGTCCCACCTTGATGAATGTTGAGTATATCGTGTCGTTCTTCTTGGCAGGGGTGTGGGCCCAGTTTTAGGTGGGCCACACGTAGAAAATAAGGGTGATTGAATGCTTACCATTGGAAACTTTACAGGACCCATCTGTTATATTTATTTGCCATTCTTCTTGTTAATAAGTCACCCAGCCATGGGTGGGGTTCCACACGTGTGGTGTGCGGGCCCCACCGTGGTGTTTGATTGCCATCTCACTTGATTAGTGGGGAAAGCACAAATATCGGGTTGATCCCAAACTATTGGGGCTCATTGATGTATGTGGCTTCCCCACTCCTTTGTGCGGTTATACCCAACCACGGGTCCACCTTGTTATGCATGTGTTCTATCCACGTCAGCTATTGGCCTCCATGGTGCGATATGTATGTTGCCCATCGATTAGGACTGCCTTAATTGTTGTGCTTAATCCAAACCATCCAAATGAATGGACCCTAGCATGTTATGTACAGGATGGCCCTTGGGACCACCTTAGTGTGCGTGTTCGAATGACCGCGTTGTCCATCCCGTGGACCCACCTTGATGATTAGTTGTGTAAACCCTTATTGAAAGGTCATCCTTAGAGTTTGCTTGATCCAAGTCACAGGGCAACCTTTTTAAACTCACCCTGTTGAACCGTCTTGTCAATTCACCTTCTTAACTCACCATGTTGACCCGCCTTATGAACCTGCCTTATTGACCCACCCTGTTAACTCACCATGTTGATTGATCTTGGTAACTCAGCTTGTATACTCATATGACTCACCCCTTCTACCCTTGTACCCAATTATTAAAGACCACCATATCGTGTATATCTCATCCACACCGTCTGTTTACCTTTACGACGAGTGTGGGGCTCATCCTCGACGTTCGTATGTCATCTAGGCCATCCATTATATGGAGCCTATCTTGTAGTATGAGGTTAGACCTGTTGTCCCTTTTTGGACCTCATTGTATTGACCACCTATCGCAGGTTACCCTACCATTTATAATCCTCTGTCATCACACGTCTATCTTGCAACCCCTTCTATGACATTCCTTTTATGGACCATTATTGTGTTCATCTCCACTGTACTACAGGATTATGGGTCTCGGCATGATTTTGGGTATTCTACTCTTGCCGCTCAAGTAGGTTCTACCTTTGATGTGTCGGTAGTGTTTTCAATCATTTTCTTTCCATTTGGGTTATCTGAATATTGAAGGTTAATCCACACTGTTCAGTTGTTGGACCGTCTGTATTGTTGTATACCATCCATTTAGAGTCTTATCTCTTTATGTTTTCTTGTATTATAAGTTAATTATCTTTTTATGCTATTTTTAGTATGTCTGTTGCCACACGTAGTGTTAATTGGAATATTCTTATGCGATCTATATAGTATATGCTTTGACGACCACTATGCATGTGTAATGAGTATGCACCCCGAATCACCATTGTTAGTTGGGGACCACTAGGGCATAAACGCATTCATAAAGCATTCGAGATGTAGTCGCGCAAATGTAATTCATGTGCTCTCTATCGCAAACTTCTCCAATAGGTATGGGACTATTCGAGGACAAGAATCTATCATCCTGACTTACACTGTATGGTAGGAATAGCTTAGCATACCTTGTAGCCCTTGGTGCGAGATTCCCTGGCTAGCGACATCCCGCACTATGACTCGATCATTCATATGTGTCCCCTCATCTTAATCAT
This sequence comes from Liriodendron chinense, assembly GCA_003013855.2. Lineage (NCBI taxonomy): Eukaryota > Viridiplantae > Streptophyta > Magnoliopsida > Magnoliales > Magnoliaceae > Liriodendron > Liriodendron chinense. The sequence continues at coordinate 3,850,635 of ML058508.1, read as the reverse complement.
ATCTTAAATAGGTTGGACTAGATTGATTTATAGCCATCATGGTAGATGGACTACTTGTTGGCACTCATACTGTATACTTGACTCATGCATCATGAATGCTTGGCTCATCTGATTGTCTTGTATCAACCGGCCATATCGGTCGTAATTGTTGTGCAGTTCATTACCAGCTGACGGTGACATTGTGTTTGAGACCTTATAGTTTTATGGTGCTCTTTAGAGACTTGCACGGGCATGTCGTCCCACGTTTGTATGCATGGTTGCATTTCGCACCGTTTGCTTGTGCCGCATATAGCATGGTTACTACGTTGAAACCACCGCTCCATCGTGGTTTGCAGGAACACCGAAAATATGTGATCTTTAAACAGGATGCCATAGATGTCCCTGGGTGAAAGTCCCTCAACCCGTTGGTATCAAGGTGGATGCTCCATTCAAGGACCGGGTGGTTTAATCATACACCAGTATGCCGAATACCAAACGGCGGTGTTTTCCACTGCACGTGGTCAGTTTGGAAGGAGGTCTGACCTAACCTGCCGGAAGAGTGTTGGCAAAGGGGGTTGAGTTTGACCAGCTGTGAGTAGGTCCGCTATTGCACCAGATAGGCTTTGGCATTCTACTGGTGAGTAGTGAGGTCTGTGAGACCCCGGTGATGTTCCGTTTCAGAGATGGTATTGGTATCACTGTATGGTGTGGGACGGTCCTGATGTGGGCGGGTGTGATGTGGGCGGGGCTGTAAGCCTGGGCGAGCTAGCACACTGGGCGAGGTACCAGTTCTGAGTCCTGCATTGCTTACGTGATTGCGTTATGACTGTTCGTATCTGGACCACTGTACTTAGAGGTGGTGATTTGCATACATGCATTGGATCATTATATACAACATTAGGCCTTGTAGGCCATTGCATAGTTTGAGTATATAGCCTTGGTAGGCCGGTTATCTGTATTGCATTCTTGTATAGCCTTGGTAGGCTGGTTACTTGTATTGCATGCTTGCATAGCCATGGCAGGCTAGTTATCTGTATTGCATGCTTGCATAGCCGTTGTAGGCTGGTTATTCATATCATATGATCGTGTAGCCTAATTAGGCTAAGTTTTGGTTTAGATTTCTCATCGTGCTTTACTGGTTACTCTGATATTTATCATGTTTGTCATACGCATTGCGCACGCACACACGCACTCACAAAGCTTCATTCGAAGCTTATGCGCGTTTGTTACGCTGCAGGTTATACCAGAGTGTATCAGCAACGTTGAGTTGGAGTTGGGAGTGCAGTAGTAGGAGGTGCCGGATTGTGCACAGTTTTTATATTTACACATTGTGTAATTACTTTTCAGTACTGTATATAAACGAAATGATTTAGTGGAAATATTGTGTTTGTCTTTGATGATACTCATATGGTGATGCTCATGTTTCAAAAAAAATTTAGACCCTAAAATCTTCCTTGTGGTATCCCAGGATCGGAACCTGGCGTGTGGGGTTAGGATCCGAGATCGGGGTACTACGGAGGCTGCCACCTCTGAATTCGGGTTACAGCGAATGGACGTCGAGAGCCGAATTTGGGGCATGACACTTAGCACATTTCATGGATTCTGAAGACCCCATCATTAGTGAAATTGTGCAAGCATTAAATATAGAAAGACCGGTAGTTGGTACTAGCCGGTGGAGGCCCCATTTTAAAAAATTGCCACCAACCACATCAAGACCTCTACCGTCTAACATCAAACCACCAAGCTTGACCTTAAACCATTGCCATCCGAGCTTAAATACGTATATTTGGGTCAAGAGGAAACGTTCCCAGTTGTCATTGCCTCCCACCTAGAGAAAGACCAAGAGCTCAAGTTGATTGAGTTACTCAAAGAACATAGGGAAGCCATAGGTTGGACAATAGCGGATCTCAAAGGGATAGATCCTTCGGTTTGCACTCACCGAATACACCTTGAAGAAAATGCAAAAAGGACTAGACAACCTCAAAGACGGTTAAATCCAAACATGATGGAGGTTGTCAAAGCCGAGGTGTTAAAACTATTGGATGTGGGTATTATCTACCCCATCTCAGATAGCTAATGGGTGAGTCCTACCCAAGTTGTCCCCAAGAAATCCGGTATTACCATCATTGAAAACGCTAACAACGAGCTTATACCGACTAGGGTGACCACCGGTTGGCGTATGTGCGTTGATTATAGGAAGCTCAACACGGTTACTAGGAAAGACTACTTCCCTCTCCCATTTATGGCGGGCCATTCCTATTATTGCTTCCTCGATGGCTATTCCGGATACAACCAAATTGAGATATCTCCAGAGGATCAAGAGAAAACCACATTTACATGCCCGTTTGGCACCTTCGCTTACCGAAGGATGCCATTCAGGTTATGTAATGCACCCGCCACATTCCAACGATGCATGTTGAGTATTTTCTCGGACATGGTGGGTGAGTTTCTTGAGGTGTTCATGGACGACTTTTCTGCTTTTGGTTGTACGTTTGATGAGTGCCTCAAGCATTTGAAGTTGGTCTTGATGAGGTGTGAGGAGAAGAAACTTGTATTAAACTGGGAAAAGTGTCATTTCATGGTACAAAGAGGAATAGTCCTTGGACATATCATCTCGTCCAATGGAATAGAGGTAGACCGGGCAAAAATTGACATAATTTTCAATCTACCACCACCCAAAAGCATACGCGATGTGCGGTCCTTCCTTGGACACGCCGGTTTCTATAAAAGGTTTATAAAGGATTTTAGTCATATCTCAAGGCCTTTATGCAACCTTCTACAAAAGAAAAACCAATTTGAGTGGAGTGCCGAATGTTAATTAGCTTTTTCAAAGCTAAAAGACATGTTGACAACCGCTCCTATCATGCAACCACTAGATTGGTCCATTCCTTTTGAGTTGATGTGCGATGCGAGCGATTTTGCTATTGGGGCAATGTTAGGCCAAAAGAAGGATAAAAAGCCCCATGTTATCTACTATGCAAGTAGGACCTTGAATCCCGCCCAAGTTAATTATTCGACTACGGAGAAAGAGCTCCTAGCTGTCATTTTTGCCTTGGACAAATTCAGGCCATACTTAATAGGATCCAAAGTTATTGTTTATATGGATCATGCGGCGCTGAAACACCTTCTTTCTAAGAAGGATGCTAAGCCCCGTTTGCTTAGATGGATCCTACTCCTTCAAGAATTCGACTTGGAGATCCAAGACAAGAAGGGGGTAGAAAATGTGGTGGCGGACCATCTATCCCGCCTAGTCCTACCAAATTCCATTGACGAGTCACCTATTGAGGACTCATTCCCTGATGAGCAACTCTTTGTTGCTATGCATCCACCATAGTACGCTGATATAGCCAATTATCTTTCCACAGGTGCGATGCCGATTCATTGGACTGCGCAGGACAAACGTAAATTTCTAAGGGAAGTGCGCAGATTTTTCTGGGATGAACCTCTATTGTTTAAATATTGCCCAGACCAAATTATAAGGAGATGCGTCCCCGATGATGAACATAATTCAGTCATCTCCTTTTGTCATGATCAAGCATGTGGGGGTCATTTTTCAGCTAAGAAAACAACTGCGAAAATTATGCAGTGTGGTTTTTATTGGCCCACGCTATTTAAGGACACCCACGAGTTTTGCAAAGCATGCGAGCGCTGCCAGAAGTTAGGAGGATTATCCCGTAAAAATATGATGCCTCTCACCCCAATTCAACATCTTGAAGTCTTTGACTGTTGGGGCATCGATTTCATGGGACCATTCCCCTCATCTTTTGGACATGTCTATATTTTGCTTGCCGTAGACTATGTGTCTAAATGGATAGAGGCTATCCCATGTAGAACCAACGATCATCGTACGGTTCTCAAGTTCCTCAAAGAAAACATATTTTCTAGATTTGGGACGCCTCGGGCCATCATTAGTGATGGTGGTTTTCACTTTTGTAATAGACCTTTCGAAACTTTAATGAAGAAATATGGTATTAGGCACAAAGTGAGTACCCCATACCACCCACAAACAAGTGGGCAAGCTGAAATCTCCAATAGGGAAATCAAGAAGATTTTGAAAAAGACGGTGAGACCGGATCGCAAGGATTGGTCCCTAAGATTAGATGATGCACTTTGGGCTCACCGTACCGCCTACAAGACACCCATTGGAATGTCCCCTTATAGACTTGTCTATGGGAAAGCTTGCCACTTGCTTGTGGAAATAGAACACAAAGCCTATTGGGCAATTCGGTCTTTAAATTTTGACATGGGCAAGGCTAGCTCGCTTCGCAAACTCCAATTAAATGAGCTTGATGAAATCCAGAACGATGCATATGAGAACTCGAGAATTTACAAGAGTAAAATGAAGGCTTTCCATGACAAACACATCTTCAGGAAATCTTTCCATGAAGGACAGAAAGTACTCTTGTATAATTCCCGACTTCATCTTTTTTCGGGAAAATTACGATCTCGATGGACCGGCCCATATATTATCAAAGAAATTTTTCCTCATGGGGCTGTTGAGATTGAAAATGCAGCAAATGGTAACTATTTTAAAGTTAATGGACAACACCTTAAACCATTTGTTGAGAAATTTGATTCAGAGGACATGTCCATCACTCTGAATGATCCTGTCTATCAGGATGATTGATCTCCTAGTCTGATGGAGGTATAGCATAGGTAGGTTTTCTTTAGTTTTGCTGTTTTAGTAGGTTTTAGTTGTTGGGTTGGAGAATTCCATGATCGCTCTCTCAGGTACTATTGTTCTCACTCTCTCATATTCTACCATTGCTCTCATGTTTAGGCTCACTTCATATCTTTTGCATTGAGGACAATGCAAGATTTGGTTGGGGGGTGAGATGAGATCCTCATCTAGCAGTTTGCAACATTTCGAGCTTCATATGCGCAATTTTTTTGAATTTTCAAAAATTTCAAAACTCTTTTAGAAAACCGTATTTCCATGCATTCGAGGTGATATGAGTATAAGAGGAGGAGATACGAAGTGTGTGATGTTGTAGTCTTGAACTTCTACCAACATAATGGTTTTATATGTTAGTTCCCCTATTGTTGTGATTGATAGAAAGTTTGAACACCTTTACACCAAGTCCACATTACACGATTTTCATGAGTTGATAGGTTTATGTGATTTGTGGGTTAGCTAGACTTTGATTTAAAGGTGTTGAGCAGCCAAGCCGGGGTATTTTGTCCATCCTTGTCCATGGGAAAATAACAGAAGATATGGATTTCTAAAAATCCTATCTAATTTAAAAGAAAAAGGAAAGAAAGAATGAAATTGGGAAGGAAAGAAAAATGGCGGAAAATTCCGAAAAGGGCTACCTATTACCAACCGGGGGATGGTCGAACCGTAACCAAAGCCGGAAATGGGACGTAGTGTGAAAGCCGTCGGAAGGACGGTAAGGCAAATTCCTGTCATAGGCTTCTTGTTGCTCTATGCACCTTAAAATCCTTAGTTTACTTAATCTATGAAGAAGATGATCCCAGGAACTCATGAGATGAACTTTCACTATGCACACTAGGTTGAATTTGTTCGAGTTCTTCTATTTATCAATCAGTCAGCGGGAATTTCATGTAGACACTTCTTATGTTTTGAGAGTCCAAGGTTTCAGCTTCTATCACCTATTTTTTTCAAATTTGACACTTGTACATCTTGGAATGGATAGAATCATGGGTTCTGAAGGAGAGTTGGGTTTGGAGGTTTGAAATTATTTCACGCATGTTTTGCTCGGGACTAGCAAAAAGCTGGTTGGGGGGTGTGTTGAACCTCCAATTTATACATTGCATTGCCCATTACATGACATGGTTTGCATGATTTTCATGATTTAAAGGCCCATCTAACACATGCTTTGTGATTATAGGGATGAGAGCGGACTTCATTCAATTAGGGATTAAAAGAAAGCCTTTGGAGCCATTGGATGAAGGATTAAAGAGGACCAAAGAAAGAAGAAAGCAAGGAGAAGAGAAAGAAGGAAAAAAGAGGAGAAAAGAAAGAAAGAAGAACAAGTTGAAGAAGGACCGACCGATCTTGACCGGTCGGCCAAGGGAGCTAGACCGGTCTTGACTAGCCGGCCACGCATGCTGATCAAAGTGAAGACCAGACCGACCGGTATTGACCGGTCGGCCATGCACACTGGAGGCTAGAATGAAGTTCGACCGGTCTTGATCGGTCGGCTATGCACACTGATCGTTTGTTAAAACAAGCCCGACCGGTCTTGACCGGTCGGCTGCATTCCCTAGATGATTAAAAAGACCGGTCCGACCGGTCTAGACCGGTCGGCTCTGCGTAAACAGAGTCCTTTCTAAATCGGGACTCCGAAATCTGCTACGCATTGTGTAACCTTTCGCAGATTCTGGATGTTTCCGACGCAAGGGAGCTTTCTTACTATAAAAGGACACCTAGGGGCTCTTCCTAGGGTATCAGAGAAGCTAAGGGACGTGGTTCTAAGGAGGGGAAGCTATCGTGGAGCGTCTGCAACTCTCCTATTTCCGATTTTTTTTAGTTTTATGCTTTTATTAAGAGTTTTTAGTTGTAGCATGAATATGCTCGGCTAGAACCTCTCAGCTAAGGCTGAGAGGTGAAGCTTGTAGCTAATTCTATGTTGGATTCAGTTTAACTCAAGTAATTTTAATTCAAGTTTGGATTTTTCTCATGATCTAGTTTCTTAAAGTGGTAGTTTGAGATGTTTTATGAGAGTTCATGTGCTCCGGACATGAATTCCTTGCAATTCTCTGAGATTATCATATAATGCTTGTTTAGATTCGAATTATAGTAACCCTTGAGCAGGCCATAGTCCATAGGCATGGCTGTTACTCCGAAGGCTATGGTTTAGAATTCTACATTGTTTGAATGGGACTAGAACTTGGAAGTTCAACTTGATTTGGATTGAATGTGTGTGAATGCTTTATTTTCCAACTAGATGAGAGATAGGACTTCAAATCTAGTTGTGTTCTCTACTTGGATTGATTGAATTGACATGGGATTGCTACAAGTGGATCCTTGAATGCCTTAGTACTTTAAATCACTGAATTTTCATTAAGTCACTCTCTTAGTTAATTATCCAATTACATCTGCTTTTCTTGCAAAAATTGAGTTGCTGGAGTAGTTTGAAATTGTTTCTATTTCCCTATGGATCGACCTCGGTCTTACCGAGTTTTATTACTACATCGCAGCCTTACACTTGAGGCGAGCGAACAAGTACAAAAATGATTTAAGTCTCAAGTTACAAGTAAAAAAATAAAAAATAAAATAGCCACAAGATGCAAAATAGGAGAGTTTTTTTTTTAATCTTTTTTTGTTTGTATATAGGCCATGGGTGAGCCTATTATGTATATTACCTTGAGCCAAAACAAAATTCCAGCATACCAAGAGCATCAGCTTTCACTGCACAAACTCATTTAAGAATATGAAATGCCTTCCAAATTTATACAATCGAATAAGCAAAAAAAGATTGACTGAAACAGAAAGTAATAAATGGCATGTTTCCAAATGAATGAGTCCCCAAACAAAATCAGCCCACATATACATCCAACTACATATTGGTAAGTTTTTTCATATACGAGATTTGTTATATCGTAAACAATAGCAGCTGCTGCTGCCCCGCTGTATCCCAAATCTCAAATACAAGATGGACAGAACAGCCAGGCAAGTTAAGATGTACAAATCATGTCATTTTACACATAAACAGATGAAAACTAGTAACAAATCACACTAGTTCTGAAAATCCTGTGTTTTGGGGCAAACCTTCATTTTTAGACCCTTGTGGCAGACCCTACAAATACCCATTTGGTTAACCACCACTGAGGTTTTGTAGCCTTCATAAGTGAGAGTATAAACGACCTCCTACACCCATAAATTGGATCCCATGTGATCCGTGAACAACGCCCAAAATTGGAGCCAGCAATAGTTGTGCAGAAACTGTGCAGAAATTCCAAGTACCCATATTGGGCCTTGCACCATAAATTCCATGCACACTTTCAGCAGGTCCCACCTTAGGGGTTTTGATGCCCATACATAGGGTTATCAAAAGGTCACATCCTCTTGCCCAAAGTGGACCCCATGTGATTGTGAATCGAACCCAAAAATGGGCCCGACCAATTTCTGCAAAACCTAAAAACTGAAAACCTGTTCTAATAGATCTTGTGTGACCCATCTCTGTGGGGTCCACCAACGGTGTGTGGGTCTTATCTGACCATCCAGACCCTTGACATGGTCCGTTGATCAAAGCGGAGTGATCCCTATCTCAAAATTCATTAATTTTTACACCAGAAACACAAAGTAGAAAAATCTAATTAAACCCCTTTCTCACCAAAACAGATAATTATCCTTAGTAAAAAAAAAAAAAGATCCTGATAAATCTAATTGAACCTTTTTCTCACCAAAACAGATAAATCTAGATCCCAAACAAAGCAAAATTCCAACGAAATCACCACATAAATAACAAACCCACTTATCATCAAATGCCAAATCCATGTGCTGTACAGGCATTCTATTAAAGCACGTGAGAGGCATCCTTCGCACTCCCACACTTCCCATAAATTTCTACATGATTTCGCATGATACACTGCATCCAAAACTCAAGTGGGCCACATTGCATGAATCAATGGGAATTGATGCCGCCATTGAAAACACTTGGGCCCACCATGATTTTTGTGCTATCTCCACTCCTTCATCCAAAAAGATAGTGGAAGAGAGAGAGAGAGAGAGAGAGAGAGAGAGAGAGAGAGAGAGAGAGAGATTACATGCCCTTGTAGACCTTGGCATGGCCGCCCTATCTTGGGGCGGAGGTAGAGGAGCTTGGGATCGATGAGCCATCGATCATTGAAGAGAGAGAGAGAGAGAGAGATTGCATGCCCTTGTAGACCTTGGCATGGCCGCCCTATCTTGGGGCGGAGGTAGAGGAGCTTGGGATCGATGAGCCATCGATCATTGATCTTTGCCTCGTCAGCGATGGAATCGGGGCAGAGGTAGAGGAACTTGGGGCGCAACGAGATAGAGGGAGAGAGAGGGGATTACCAGATATTTGCCCTTAAGGGCGGGATAGCCGATTTGGAAATTTTGGTTTCCCTCCCTCCACGCTACCACGGGCACGGATTTCTGAGAAAGCCTTGCGCAAGTTCCTACGCTGGGAATCAAGGTGGGGCCCACATTGATGTTTTTTTTATAAATCCACCCGTCCATCTGTTTTGGGAGCTCATTTTAGTACAATAAAACAAAAATGAACCAGATCCAAGACTCAAGTGGTCCTCACTAAAGGAAAAGGTGGGTAGGTAAATTACTACCGTTGAAACCTCCCTGGGTCCACAGTGATGTTTATATGACATCCATACCGTTCATAACGTCACTACTACTGGGATGAACTGGAAACACAAATATTATCCTGATTCGAAACTCATGTGGGTCCACAAATATTTCAACTATGGACGTTCAATCCTCACGTTTTTGGCCCACTTGAGTCTTGGATCTGGTTCATTTTTGTTCTCATGTCCTAAAATGAGGTCCCAAAACAGATGGACGGGGTGGATTTATCAAAAAAATCACTGTGGGCCCCACCTTGATTCCCAGCGTAGGAACTTCCTGCGCAAGGCTTTAGCAGGAAATCCACTGCCCCGCTGCCACTGGCCAGGTGGCTAGTGGTCGGTGCTCTCTGTGCCCCACCATGATGCATGTGTTTTATCCACACCGTACATTCATTTTTCCAGATCATTTTACAAATGAATCCCATAAATGATGCAGATATAAATCTCAGGTGGACCACACTATAGGAAAACAATAATGATTGAACGTCCACCATTAAAATCCTCCTAGGGCCCACTGTAATGTTTATTTGACATCCAAATTGTTTAGGTCATATGGACCTGGATGAAGGGAAAAAAACTAATATCAAGTTGATCCAAAACTTTTTTGGCCCTAACAACTTTTTAGTGGTGAACGTTGAATTAACATTGTTTCATGTGGTGTGGTCCACCTAAGATTTGGATATGCATTAGCTTTGGTACCTCATCCTAAAATCGTCTGTAGAAATGGATGGACAACGTAGATATATAAAAAATCATCAAAGTGGGCCCCACGGTAAGGGTAACACCCACTAAACTGTTACACGGGTAACACCTAATTCGCACCCGTTGCCACTAGCCAAGTGACTAGTGGTCAGTGCTCTATGGACCCCACCATGATGTATGTGTTTTATCCGGACCGTTCATCCATTTCTCAAGATCATTTTACCACTTAAACCCATAAAAAATTGGATTTTCGTTCAAGTCTGTGTACATTTCACACCATTAGATGGGTTGATACTACCACGTGCTGTGTGGGGCCCACCATGATTTATTTGTTCTATCCATGCGGTCTATTAATTGTTAAATATTATTTTATGGATTTATAGAAAAACTTAACCACATCTAAATCTCAGGTGGACCACACCGCAAGAAACCAATAATGATTGAATGTCCACCACTATAACAAAACTTGTGATTGAGTAATAACATAGTGGGTGTTATCCTAATCGTGTGGGGCCCACCTTAATGTATTTTTTTTGTAAATCCACTCCATCCATTATTTTCCTATATCATTTTAGGTCACCATTCAAAATCTTAAGAAGATCCGAATCTCAGGTCAACCATACCACTAGAAACAGTGATGAATGACCATTAAAAACTTTTTATGAGCCACAAAATTTTTGAATCGAGCTGATATTCTTATTTTCCCTTCATCTAGATCTTTTTGACATTATCAATGGGTTGGATGGCAAATAAACATTATGAAAACCTTATTATGTGCCTTTTGGAATTTTTAATGGTGAGGCACTCAATCACCACTGTTTGCTATGTTGTGGTCCACCTGAGATTTAGAACTACTTAAGTTTTGAGAGCCCTTACTAAAATGATTTGTAGAAACAGATGAATGGTATGGATATATAATACATAATCAAGGTGGGCCCCACGGCAGGCGAAACACCCGTGATGTTACGCGGGTAACAGCCAACAAAATGGGCTATACCCCCATCAGGACAGATGCGGTTTAACTAATGACCCTGGTTGATGCTCTGCATGACATTTATCAATAGGTTAGAATACAAATAAACATTAAGGAAACGTTACAATGGGTCGGCCTTTGGAAATTTTAATGGTGAGGCACTCAAATCAACATTTCATGTGGTGTGATCCACCTGAGATTAATTTCTCTCTGTAAATTTTGGTATCACATCTTAAAATGGTCCATAGAAAACGGATGGACGGTGTGGATATATAATAAAAATCATCAATGTGGGCCCCATGGTAGGGGTAACACCCACTAATCTGTTACATGCATGGATAACACCTAGCTAATTCGCACCCCAATTCGAGTGATGATTGGGGTGATAGAAACAGACGGTCCAGACAACGAATCATGGGGTCCACTGTGTTGTATGTGATTCATCCATGCTATCCATCCCTTTTTACATATCATTTTAGGGCATTGTTCACTCCCCAAGTGTAGGGTTGCGAAGTAGTAATAATTCGGAAAGACCGAGTATCGTTCCCACAGAGATTTATGAATGGGTATTCTCAGAATTTAACTAAAACAACTAGTAATTAAGATCCTATTAAGAACTAAAACTGGAAAATAGCAAATCTGGGTTTAAACAGTGAATGTGTAAGGTAATTTCAATCTAAAAAGGCACTAGAGCGCCAAGGATCCACTTTTAATAAGTTTCAATGCATCAACACAACTAGGTCTCTCATAACTCAATCGGAATCGAATTCATATCTCTATCCAATCGGAATATAGAGCGGTTCAATCAACAATTATCCAAAACAAGTGCTTATTCATTGATTTGATTCCCACAATAATACTCAGGCCTTGGGCACACTCAATTGTGTAGGCCAAACCTCTTTTCAATCTAGTTGAGACTCACAACCATAGCCTTCATCAAATCCTGTCACTAGACTTGATTACAACTAATGATTAGAACTCTAATTAAATCAAAATCAATCAACAAACAACTCTTTCAGATTACTACAAAAGATAAGAACTTTAGTTGAATGAGTTCCCACATGAAAATCAGGCCATTGCATACAAGGCAATCAAAGAATCTACCATGCCCGGAGTCGATGATAGATCAATGAACTACACAAGCATAAACAATGCTCATAAGCTAAATTACTAAGTTAGGATCACTAAGAATCACATGAGCCCGGAGTCATCAAGAGATCAAAGTAAAAACCCAACTAGTACTTGATTCAAACTCACATTAACTAAAATTCATCAATTAAATCATAAAAAGGAAACCTAGGTTGCATCAATCCATCAAAAACGAATCAAAAGCTTCACCTCTTAGCCCTAGCTAAGAGGTTTTAGTTCATCTCTAACATCCTTGAACTAGAAGCCTCAAAAACATAAAAAACTACTAAAACAGGAAGAAAATTAAGAAAACTCGAAGTAGAATCCGTCTCCCAAGCAATCCCCACGTCCTAGCATCCTTTGGTATGAAGGGAAGAAGTCATTTTATATCTTGGAGGTGTCCATTACGCAAGAAACTTCCAGATTGTGCGTAAACTTACGCACTTGCGCAGAGAAATTCGGCGCCTAGAATAGAGACCTTGCTGTTTACGCATGTCCGACCGGTCGCATGACCGGTCTGAGCCTATGGACGACCGGTCGCACGACCGGTCTCAAAACTGCATAATCTGTCGAGAGAGTTTTTGTGTTTCTGGACTACTCTCGACCTGTCTGGCGACCGGTCTAAGAGGAGAAAAAAAATAGTCCAAAAAAATACACTTAAGACCTGTCTGGCGACCGGTCTACAGACAGGTCTAAGAACAAAATTTTAGTTTTTCTTCTTTATCTCTTCTCTTTCTTTCTTGCTTCTTTCTTCCACCTTTTGGCACTTGTTCTATTGATCTTCAATGCATATAAAGTGACTCTTTTAACCATGAATTGGTGAAGTCTCCTTCTCATTCCTACAATCACAAATCTATGCATTAGATTAGTCTTTAAATCATGAAACGTATGCATAATGAGTGATGAATTGGGGTTAGAATATGCACAATTAAGAGCTCAACACACCCCCCAACCAGCATTTTGCTAGTCCCGAGCAAAACATGCGTAAAACAAGTTTCATTCTCCAAAACCCAACTCTTCTTTAGAAACTATTCTTCTATACATTTCAAGACACACAAGCGTAAAAATCAAAGAAATTAGGTGATAGAGGTTGAAACCTTAAACTCTTAGAACAAAATAAGTGTTTATATGAAATTCCCGCTGTTTGATTGATAAATAGAAGAACTTGAACAAATTCAACCTAGTGTGCATAGTGAAAGTTCATCCCATGAATTTTCGAGATTATCTTCTTCATAAATCAACTAAACTATAGATCTCAAGGTGTATAGAGCAACAACAAGCCTATGACAGGAATTTGCCTTACCGTCCTTCCGACGGCTTTCACACTACGTCCCATTTCTGGCTTTGGTTACGGGTAGACCATCCCCCGGTTGGTAGTAAGTAGCCCTAATCGGAATTTTCCACCATTTTTCCATCATTCCCAATTTCATCCTTCCTTTCCTTTTTCTTTTACATTAGATAGGATTTTTAGAAATTCATATCTTTCGTTATTTTCTCATGGACAAGGATAGACAAAGTACCCCGGCTTGGTTTCTCAATACCTTAAATCAAGGTCTAGTTAATCCACAAATCACATAATCCTTTCAAATCATGAAAATCATGTAATGTGAACCAAGTGCAAAAGGTGTTCAAATTTTCTATCAATCATAAAAATAGGTGAATTCACATATAAAACCATTATATTAAGAGAAATTCAAAGCTTGCAACAACCCTCACTTCATATCTCCTCTTCTTATATTTATGCCATCTCGAATGCATAGAATCAAAGTTTTCCAAAAGAGTTTTGAATTTTAGAAAAATCAAAAATTTTCTACATCATTGTTCGAAATGTCACAAAAGCTAGCAGATTCATCATCTAAGGAATCTCTCACCCCCCAACCAAAACTTTACATTGTCCTCAATGTAAGAGTGTGTACAATGAATGCAACACATGAGAGCAATGCCAAAAGAAAAAGAGAGTGACAAAGAGAGATATCACCTGAAGCATATATTTCATGGCAAGATTAGCTTTTGGAGATGGATTACTTCACAAATAAATCAACTAATCAAAGCAAATCCTAATGGGAAAGCATTCTAGAAAACTATTTAAAATCATCCTCTGTCAGACTAGGAGGTTAGTCCCAACAACTCATCCAAAAGCATAAAGTCAAGCAGAATCATTAGATGGATTAAAAGGTTTCACAGTAAAGTCATCCAATATCCTGCTTTACAATATACATGTGTGTAATTGATCCAGATAACCCAATGAAAATCCCAAAAAGGAATTTCAGCGGGTTCCTTAATATTTTCATCACATGTATAAGAGGAGACATCATCATATTTATCAGAAAAAATATGTCTCCATTCAGATTTTCTTGGGCTTTGGTATTGCAAATATGGATCACCTCAGTGTTGGTGGAGTTCAGTGTGCATGATCCACAAAGGTGTTGAAATATGAATTGATTTCTCAGCACAAAAAGGTATTGTTTCCACATCCTTCTCTCGGCTAACGTCATATGCCGATACCGACTCGAAAAGTGTGACCATATCCCTTATCATATCATCATTCTCATCAAGGGAGTAAGTCATATCTTCATCTAAGTGACCGGAGTAAAAAGGTGAGAGGGACTCATCTTCCACGATAGAATTGATCATGTTTATTTCATGGACCTCCTCTTCTTCATCCTCTTGTTGGTTGTCAATATTGAAAGCATTCAACTCAATCGTCATATTGCCAAAAGACATTTGTATGACCCCACTCCTACAATTTATGATAGTGTTTGATGTAGCTAGGAATGGGCGGCCAAGTATGACAGGAATTTGGGGGCCAATATTAACCATGGGTCTCGTGTCCAAGACAATAAAGTCCACCGGGTAGTAAACTTTGTCAACTTGGACAAGAACGTCCTCAATTACCCCTCTCGGAATACGAATTGATCAGTCAGCAAGTTGTAATGTGGTTTTGGTGGGTTTTAATTCACCAAAACCCAATTGTTCATAGACCAAAAAGAGAATTAAGTTTACACTTGCCACTAGATCAAGTAGAGCATGTTTCACCCGGTAGTCTCCAATCACACATGATATTGTTAGACAACCGGGATCTTTGTATTTCTTGGGCATCCCGTTGTTGATAATGACACTTACATTCTCTGTCAAAAATGCCTTCTTTTGCACATGTATTTTTCTTTTGACCGTGCAAAGGTCTTTTAAAAATTT
The DNA here is from genome assembly GCA_003013855.2 of Liriodendron chinense. NCBI lineage: Eukaryota > Viridiplantae > Streptophyta > Magnoliopsida > Magnoliales > Magnoliaceae > Liriodendron > Liriodendron chinense. Next base: position 3,835,367 of record ML058508.1, on the reverse strand, counting down.
AGCATATGACGGTATCTGTTTAATGGCATCCAACAATGGGATGTTGATTTTGACTTGCTTGAAAACCTCCAAAAATTCCTGATATTTATCTTGAGGTTTGGCTGAAATCAAGCGTTGGGGGAATGGAGCAACGGGCCTATATTCTTTCAATGGCTCTTTTTCATTCATGGCGGTGCTAGGTCCATCATCTTCTTTGGAAGAAACCGGATCATTAGGCGTTGAAACCTTCACCGGATCAGATTTTTCAATAATTTTACCACTTCTAAGAGTGGTGATGGCCTTAGCATGTTCCATATGTTGGTTAGAAGAACTAGGCATGCTTATTTCGCATTGTGGTTTTGGATTTGATATGGGTTGGGCTGGAAGAATCCCTTCCCTTGCGTTTAAGCAAGCCTTGATTTCCTCCACCGAATTTTTAAGCTCAAGCATTATCGTATGGTTGGATTGATTTATTTGAGCTTGACCTTCCATGAATGCTTTCAAAGTATCCTCTATAGGCATTTGAGGTGGGGCCATAGGAATTTGCAATGGGGGCCCCCTTTGAGGATTATTTTGATTAGCCGTGTTTCCATTCGCCCAATTGAAGTTTAGGTTGTTTCTCCAACTAGAATTGTTCGTGTTTGAATTTGGAGTACTAAAAGGTCGTTGATAACTATTCAAAGCATTTGATGCACATTGGAAGCACAAATACCACAAATAGTTTCAACAGCCCCCTTTTGTTGGGTTGTGTCCACTTTCTTTAGTTCCATCTCCTCGACCTTTCGCGTGAGTTTAGCCACTCTAGAACCTAGATCATCTTGCCCATTTAAAACATAAATTTCTCCCTTTTCCTGGGCTTGGGGTTGATTTGAACTTGTTGGCTTAGATGTATCCCATGCTTGTGTGTTTTCAGCCAACATGTCAAAATAATCCCAAGCTTCCTCTGTTTCCTTGTTCATGAACTCCCCATTGCACATCATCTCCACAAATTGCCGCATGGTTGAGTTTAATCCATCATAGAAGAAACTAATCAATCTCCACCGTTCATAGCCATGATGTGGGCATGTGTTTAATAGCTCATTATACCTTTTCCAACATTGGAAAAAGCTTTCTTCTTCTTTTTGGGCGAAGTTCATTATGGCCCTTCTTAGTGTATTGGTTCGATGAGTAGGGAAGAATTTTTTAAGAAATTCCCTAGTCATCTCAGCCCATGTCCCAATAGACCTTGGCCTTAAGGAATGTAGCCATGATTTGGCCTTCCCTTTCGAGGAAAAAGGGAATAATTTGAGTTTTATTGTATCCTTGGTCACATTGTCATAGTTTATTTTGGCAATAACTTCTTCAAATTCCTTAATATGTAGATACGCGCTCTCAGAGTCGACTCCATGGAATCTAGGAAGAAGTTGGATCAACCCCGGTTTAAAATCAATATTTCCCACATTGTGAGGGAAAATTATGCAAGAGGGAGTACTCGTCCTAGCTGGTTGTAAATAGTCACGTAAAGTTCTAGGTTGAGGTACATCCCCCACTTCATTCTCATCCAATTCAGTAAGGTTTGGGGCTGGATTTTGATGTTGATTTACCCCTTGATTTGGTTGATTTTCAGCCATCTCTCTAGTAGTTCCAGGAAAATTTTGATGTTTTCTAGCTCGAGGCTCTCTATCAATCCCTTCAATAATTACTCTGTCACGATTGAGTCGGTTATTAGAATCCCGAGCCCAATGTGGCATGCGAATCCAAAAAGAATGAAACAAAAAGGAAAAAGAATTCTTCCTTCTTTCCTTTACTCCTCTCTAAGACTTAAGCACAAGGTGTCTTGCAATGGCTGAGCCAGAAGTAAGGATAGAGACCGATTTCTCCTAGTCAATAGGGGTTCAGAGAACTCCCCACCCACTCTTTGAGTCTTTTGAGAAAAGTGCAGAAAAAGAAGAAAGATGAATAAGATTGAGAAGAGAAATCTCTGAGCACAAGGTGATCCAAGACGGCAGAGCCGACCAATAGGAATCCAGGCGGCACAAGACCAACCTATCAGAGATCCAAAAGGAGTCTCCACCCACTCTACAAGAGATGAATATGGTAGGAATGAGTAGGAGAAGAAGAAGAGTAAGGTTAGAATGATAAAACCTGATTTGTGACTTAAGATGCCTACTTCTTCTTCAACTTCCTAAAAATCCCTGAATTAGACCTATGTTAGAATCCTGCAAAAATCAAAACAAAGTAAGTTAGTATTTAGAAGAAAACCTACCCTAGAAAGCAAAAAAAATCCTAAACCTATCTTAACACAATCTCAACTAAGAGTTATTTAAAAAAATTCTAAAAATACCGCATAGAAATCCTCGGCAGCGGCGCCAAAAACTTGTTCACTCCCCAAGTGTAAGGTTGCGAAGTAGTAATAATTTGGAAAGACCGAGTATCGTTCCCACAGAGATTTATGAATGGGTATTCTCAGAATTTAACTAAAACAACTAGTAATTAAGATCCTATTAAGAACTAAAACTGGAAAATAGCAAATCTGGGTTTAAACAGTGAATGTGTAAGGTAATTTCAATCTAAAAAGGCACTAGAGCGCCAAGGATCCACTTTTGATAAGTTTCAATGCATCAACACAACTAGGTCTCTCATAACTCAATCGGAATCGAATTCATATCTCTATCCGATCGGAATATAGAGCGGTTCAATCAGCAATTATCCAAAACAAGTGCTTATTCATTGATTTGATTCCCACAATAATACTCAGGCCTTGGGCACACTCAATTGTGTAGGCCAAACCTCTTTTCAATCTAGTTGAGACTCACAACCATAGCCTTCATCAAATCCTGTCACTAGACTTGATTACAACTAATGATTAGAACTCTAATTAAATCAAAATCAATCAACAAACAACTCTTTCAGATTACTACAAAAGATAAGAACTTTAGTTGAATGAGTTCCCACATGAAAATCAGGCCATTGCATACAAGGCAATCAAAGAATCTACCATGCCCGGAGTCGATGATAGATCAATGAACTACACAAGCATAAACAATGCTCATAAGCTAAATTACTAAGTTAGGATCACTAAGAATCACATGAGCCCGGAGTCATCAAGAGGTCAAAGTAAAAACCCAACTAGTACTTGATTCAAACTCACATTAACTAAAATTCATCAATTAAATCATAAAAAGGAAACCTAGGTTGCATCAATCCATCAAAAACGAATCAAAAGCTTCACCTCTTAGCCCTAGCTAAGAGGTTTTAGTTCATCTCTAACATCCTTGAACTAGAAGCCTCAAAAACATAAAAAACTACTAAAACAGGAAGAAAATTAAGAAAACTCGAAGTAGAATCCGTCTCCCAAGCAATCCCCACGTCCTAGCATCCTTTGGTATGAAGGGAAGAAGTCATTTTATAGCTTGGAGGTGTCCATTACGCAAGAAACTTCCAGATTGCGCGTAAACTTACGCACTTGCGCAGAGAAATTCGGCGCCCAGAATAGAGACCTTGCTGTTTACACATGTCCGACCGGTCGCACGACCGGTCTGAGCCTGTGGACGACCGGTCGCACAACCGATCTCAAAACTGCATAATCTGTCTAGAGAGTTTTTGTGTTTCTGGACTACTCTCGACCTGTCTAGCGACCGGTCTAAGAGGAGAAAAAAACAGTCCAAAAAATACACTTAAGACCTATCTGTTGACCTGTCTGGCGACCGGTCTACAGACAAGTCTAAGAACAAAATTTCAGTTTTTCTTCTTTATCTCTTCTCTTTCTTTCTTGCTTCTTTCTTCCACCTTTTGGCACTTGTTCTATTGATCTTCAATGCATATAAAGTGACTCTTTTAACCATGAATTGGTGAAGTCTCCTTCTCATTCCTAAGAGTGGTGACGGATTTGGCTTGCTTCATATGTTGGTTAAAGGGATCAGGAATGCTTACTTCATGTACTTGTTTTGGATTGGGCTGAGGTTGGGCCGGAAAGGTCCCTTCCCTAGCATTCAAGCGCCCCTTAATCTCATCAACCAAGACTTTAAGCTCTTGGAACATTTGCTGATTCGTTTGGTTAATTTTCGTTTGCCCTTAAAGTATCCTCCATTGAGAATTAAGGTGGGGCCATATTTTGCATGGGTAGCTCTCCTTGAGAGTTGGTAGGATTGCCCGTGGGAGCATTCTTCCAACTGAAATTTGGGTGGTTCTTCCAAGTAGAATTGTACGTATTACCCACCGGTCCATTGAAAGGCCGTTAATAACCATATGTGGCATTTGCATGTTCATGTAATACATCTTGAAATGCATGAATTGTAGGACAATCTTGCGTAGCGTGTAAGTTGGTGAAACAAATCCCACATATGGTCTCAATAGCTTCATTGGACTTTGAAACTCCACTCTTACTAAGTTTTATGGTGTCGATCTTCCTTGTGAGGTTGGCTAACCTTACATTCACATCGTCTTCCTCCTTGAGGAGATAGATCCCTCCTTTATCTCTCTTAAGTAGGCTTGGGGCTATTGGATTTATCCGAGGTATCCCAAGATTGGGCATTCTCGGCCAACATATCCAAATAACTCCAAGCTTCATCTGGATTTTTGCTCATGAACTCGCCGTTGCACATCATCTCTACAAATTGGTGCATATTAGAACTTAATCCATCGTTGAAGAAGTTTATAATTCGCGAACTCTCGTAGCCATGATGTGGGCAAGCAAGTAGGAGGTCCTTAAACCTTTCTCAACATTGGAAGAAATATTCACCCTCTTTAGCTAAAAAATTCATTATGGCTCTTCAAAGGGTGTTCGTTTTATGAGTCAGGAAGAACTTTTTCAAGAATTCTCAGGTCATCTCGTTCCATGACCCTATTGAGTGTGGTCTAAGAAAATGAAGCCAAGTCTTGTCTCTTTCTTTCAATGAAAAGGGAAAGAGTTTAGGTTTAGTGGTATCTTCCAAAACATTAGTATATTGCAAGGTAGCCACCACTTCTTCAAATTCCTTTAAGTGCAAATATGGGCTGTCAGAGTCTAGCCCATGGAACATTGGAATAAGTTGAATTACACTCGGCTTAATATCAATGTTTCCCTCGGTTGTTGGTAAGACCACGCAAGAGAGTGTAGTTGCACGGGCCAGTTGTAGGTAGTCCCGTAATGATCTCATTGGAGGAACGTTGTGTACCTCATTCTCTCCTACTCCCTCTTGATTTGCGTTTGTAGTTGGAGTAGGGGGGGAGGATTCCTTAAAGTGTTTGATCCATACTCCCCAAATTATCACAATGTTCTACAGATTTTCAGATTCGTCTATGAACGGATAGTGGTCCAACTAAACCACCTTCGGATTGGAGACGATTGTTGTGGTCTCGTTCCCAACGGGACATAAACCACAAAATCTGAAAGCTAAACTAATCCTGAATCTTAAAATCTGAAAATAAATAAAACAAAAACTAAAAGAGTTCAAGTTGGATGGATAGTACCAATTTGCTTGAATTAGAAGAACTTCCTACAAAACAAAACAAGCTTTGTTAGTTCTAGAATTCAGAAAAACTTATCCTAAGAAAACAATAAATCCTAACTACTTTTATTCTATAGCCACTAAAATAATTTAGAACTGTTATCTAAATTCCCCGGCAACGGCGCCAAAAACTTGTACGCTCACCTCGAGTGCAAGGTTGCAATGTAGTAATAAATCTCGGTAAGACCGAGGTTGATCCATAGGGAATTAGAAAATGAATTCTTAGTTATTCCAGCAACTAAGATTGTAACAAACCAGAGATTCAATGGAGATAATTATGCTAAAAAAGTAACTTAAGAAAATTCAATAATTAAGGAACTAAGGCTTTAAAGGATCCACTTGTAACAATCCCATGTCAATCCAATCAATCCAAGCATAAAACTCAACTATATTTGAAGTCCTATCTCTCATCTAGTCGAAAAATAAAGCTTTGAAGCACATTTAATCCCACTCAAGTTGAACTTCCAAGTTCTAGTCCCATTCAACCACATATAGCATTCGAAATCATAGCCTTCGGAGTAACAGCCATGCCTATAGACTATGGCCTGTTCAAGGGTTACCATAATTCGAATCTAATCAAGCAAAACATGATAATCTCAGAGAATTGTAAGGAGTCCATGTCCGGAGCACATGAACTCTCACAAAATGTCTAAAACTATCAATTTTATAAGAACTAAAATATCAAAATTTGAACTTGAAGTAGAACCACTTGAACTAAACTCAATCAAACATGATATTGGCTACAAGCTTCACCTCTCAGCCTTAGCCGAGAGATTCTAGCCGAGCATTGTCATACTACAACTAGAACTCATAAAAGAAAACTAGAAAACATAAAAAAAAAACCCCCAGTTCGGAGGGTTGCAAACGCTCCACAACGGCTTCCTTCCTCTCCCATGAAGTTCCTTAGCTTCTATGATGCCCTAAGAAGAGACCCTAAGTATCCTTTTATAGTGGGAAAGCTTTGTTGCATCAAAAACATCTAGAATTTGTGTAAAGATACGCATTGCGCAGAGAAAATCAGAGTTTTTAATTAGAAACTATCTGTCTAAGGCATGGCCGACCGGTCACAGCCGGTCGGACTGGGCTGGTCGACTGGTCTTGACCGGTCGTGCATGTGTATTTTGAGTCCGAGGAGTGCTAGGGACGCCTTGACCTATGGGCCGACCAGTCAAGACTGGTCGGACCATACTGGTCTTTGATCTAGCGAGCTTCTAAGGGGTTGCCGACCGGTCTAGCTCCTTTGGCCCACCAGTCAAGACCGGTCGGACCTTCTTCTCTTCATATTTTCTTTCTTCCTTTCTTCTTTTCTCTCCTCTCGTTACTTTCTTCTTTCTTTGGATCCTTTTTCAATCTTCATCCAATAGCTTTAAATGGCTCCTTTTGGTCTTTGATTAGGTGAAGTCTGCTCTCATTCCTACAATCATAAAACCTGCATTAGATGGGCCTTTTAAACATGCAAACCAAGCATATAATGCGATGTAATGGGCTATACAATGTATAAATTGGAGGTTCAACAAGATGCTTACCATTCGGAGGCTTGTCTGGAGTTATTCACTAAGTTGTCACAATTCGACAATATTATAAAGATCCATTACGACGACTGGTTAATCTACTTTAACCAGACGATGAAGTAATATTTCTTTTGATACCTTCTTTTGTACTTTATATTTTGCATGCTCTTAGCTTCTATTCTTCTGATATGGAACTTTTCTTTTTTCTTGAAGCATTGATTATGATGAATATAAAACCCCGCAGGAAGACCAAGTCTTGATGAAGGAACATTTTGAACATAGATTCCACAATCCAAATGAGCTTACGTCAACTTGCGAACTAGCAGGCTTCTTAGCATACTGGCTGTCGGCAGTTGTGCTGCCTAGCTTCAAGGGTGCTGATGGGGTAAGGGTTTCTTGCTTCGTCGTGGCAGGAGCTCTTGCAAATGGCCATCGATATTCTTTAGCACCGCCAGTGTTGTGCAGTCTATATAAGGCTTTCGACAATATTGTCAGCAACAAAGATCGACCCGGGAGAGGGATGAACATGGCTTATTGTCCGTGGCATTTCTTCTGTGGGTGGTTGGGCATATATTTCCCGTGGACATATGGAATGGATCTCTTTCAATATCTTCGCACCCATCACGCGCCTCTTTACTGTTACGGAAAGCTTGAGATGATAGCGCATTCATCTGATTGGATAGCTTCGAAAATCGGTAGCTGGGTGGATATTTGCTTCTACCACTTTCCTGTTTCTAACGTCGAAGAGGATCGAGAAGTCGTTGACGATGAACGTTCTGTGAATACTCTTGATAGGGAGTTTCTGGTGCCTATTTGTACTGCTTCACTTCCACTGCGTGAAGGAATAGAGTTCTGGCGGGAGCCTTATTACCCCAGCCAGTTTGCCAGGCAATTTGAATATGATCAGGGTGTTCCGATAATGTTACCAGATGTAACCAAAGTAGAGCGGGCGTATGGCACAGGTCCTGTTCATTGGGAGTGGATATGGCATCAACTTCTAATGACGCGAACGGGCGGAGGTTCATGCTTCTCGGCCTCTATTGGAAGACTGGAGGTCCTTATGGCTGGCTGAGATGGTGGGTGCATCAGTATGCTCTGATTTGGAACAACAACTCTATTGATGATCCAATCTACATTCCTCCTCCAAAGCTGACAGAGGTTCTTGCTGATGGATTGTGCTATTATAGAGAACAGGCCGAAGTGTATTTGTCATCAAGTATTAGGCATAAGACTTCTCTGAGTGTGTCAATTGACCATCGTAAGGAGGATACGGCATTGGACGGCTGGCATACCTTCGGAGTGTCTTTGGTGAAATGGTCACAAGAATTCAGGTTCACACGTCTTCTGGTGATTGAAGGTGATAAGGATGATAATCAGTTAATTGGTGAAGAGGACCCAACGACAACTAAGCCGGTGAATGAAATATCAGACCATGTTGGTGTGAGAAAGCAAGTCGGGCAGATTGGAGAAGATAATCTGCAAGGGACCACTATGTCGATGAATGACACCACTGTGTTCGTGACCTCTAGTTCTTCTAATGTTGAGGGTATGGTGGAGGTGTCAACATCGACTGAGGTAATTAATGTTGATAATAACACTATTGAATCTTCAATCATGACTTCGGAGCTACCGACTGAGATCACTGAGTTATTCGTTGACACGAAGGCACACGTTGAGAATCCCTTAGAATCTGTTGCTGGCTCATCTCTCGCCCCTGGTAGTGCTCTCTCATAACTTCTTGATATATTCTTCTTTCTACGTTTATCATTTCATTATGCTCACCACATTTCCTTGCCACAGTTATTGTTGACTCTGGTGCTGTCGTTCATGGAGCGTCCGAGGTTCCTTGTTTCGATCATTTGAACTATTTTGGACGAAGCATATTGAGGAGTTTGTTATCGAGTATCTAAAAAACGCTGGCTGATCCACATGAATGGCATATATTGGGTGCTGGAATGAAAGTGTTGGTGGCTTGCGTTGGAGTGATAGGACCTAATGCACTCGTGATTGTTGATCATATTTCTTTGTTCGAAAGCTCCGTCACGAGGGTAGTGGCTGCTGAACGCATCGAGCCAGACCCTATTATTGAAGGGAAACGAAAGATCGTGGTTTCTCTGGGACCTGTAGTAGAGCATCATATGCGGTCAACGATGGATGCACGAGCGTCTTCTCAAAGCAATAAGACATAACATAAGGGTGTCTGGATCGTCTGGCCGAAATCGATGTTGAGATTAAGTACTTGCAGGTGGAGAAAATAGTTGTGGGCTTCGAGGCTGCTCATCTTGAGTCAATAGTTGCTCAGGATCAAATAATTGTTATAAGGCTTGAAAGTGAGGGCGAAGTGATGTGCAAGCAGCTAGAAGATTTAACCACTGAGCTCCAAAATGTTCCCGATCCTGCATTGATATTATCTGAGGCTAAGTCGGCGATGGAAGCTGCCAGGGTGGCTGTGATCAAGTTGATATCAGGATGTCTAGAGAAGCGGTGATCTTTACTTTTGATATTCTTCTTGCCAATTTTTTTATGTACAGAAACGATCATGGGGCTTCGTCTTGACTAGATTTCACAATCTTTATAATCGATGTAAGGGATCCTTACCTTTTGACCATTCATGTATGCGGTGTTGAAAGATGTTAACTATACTTTTGTTAATGAAATGACAATGGCAATTACCTTTCTATTGTGTGATATTGTGCAATGGGTGTTAAAATGCATTGCAATATAACTGAATAGTAATCATAACTATGATGAATGGTAATATTAAATATTTACGATAATTAATGCATAACGAAATGAAGAGAATAATACTTCCCTTTGTCATCGATCTCGGGATGTCTTGGGTTTCCAGATCTGGGATATGCTCGCGTCGTAACCGGATATTTTCTGGCCTGCCCCCAGTCATTTCTTCTTACAAACTTGAGTTTCTCATCATATATTGGGGCTTTCCCCCAGTTGTCTTCTTCTATAAACCTGAGTTTCTGATCATATATTTATTGGGGCTTGCCCTCAGTCGTTTTCTTCTATAAGCCTGAGTTTCTCATCATATATTGGGGCTTGCCCCCACTGTATTTAACTCTTCGTTTTGCGCTACTATCCCCTTCTGATGAAAGATGTCTTGTGCTTTAGAAATCCATATAGAATACCCATCTGATCGTAATCTTTAATCGCATATTCTTGTTGCAGGATTATTCATAAGAGAAAGTCGCCGATATTCTCAAAGCAAAGTGATATATAATAGGATGTCCTGACCATCGTCACATAAAGCCATATGTATATATATCGGAGATTCCTGATTCTGACCTTTCCACATATAGAATAGAAGAATCTCACAATAATAACGAGGAGATTCGCTATAAAATAAGAAAGCTGAATATATGGCGAGACGTTCTGATTATTTTCGTGTAAGACCAAGTGCGTATGTATAAAGGTTGATAATAATAGAATATCCCGATCATCTTCATATAGAACCTTATGTATAAGAGAGCATCATCCTTGGATAGCTTTCATGGAATGGTTTCTTCTCTCTTCATATGAGGCTATATATATGAAAGATCAACGACTCTTAATTGCTCCCATATAGAGTAGAAGAATGCCAGAATGTCATAATGATAACAAGAAGACCATGATGAAATAATAATATGAAGACATTGCATCTCATGCGGATGTTCTATAGAATACCATCCTTTTATTGAATTGGATTGATTTAAAAGTTCTGAAGATATGATTATGATTGGACATCTCGAATTCATGATTGATAGGAGTGATGCAGAGATTTATCTTTGATCCGATGATGTGGAAATTTGATTCACGTGATGTTAGGATCTTATTTGATGAGGTAGTGATTTCATTTTGATACAGATATTTGATGTTCAATTTGACTGATCGATCTTTACGTGGTTCAGTTTAACCTCATACTCTGGAGGGATCTGGTGTAGTTAACCTCATATCTTGGAGGGATTTGGTGCAGTTTAGCCTCATACCCTAGAGGGATCTGGTGCAATTTAACCTCATACCCTAGAGGGATCTGGTGTAGTTTAGCCTCATACCCTAGAGGGATCTGGTGCAGTTTAACCTCATACCCTGGAGGGATCTGGTGTAGTTTAGCCCATACCCTAGAGGGATCTGGTGTAGTTTAGCCTCATACCCTAGAGGGATCTGGTGCAGTTTAACCTCATACCCTAGAGGTATAGCACAGTTTAACCTCATAACTCGTTGGAGGGATAACACAGTTTAACCTCATAACTCGTTGGAGGGATAGCATAGTTTAACCTCATAACTCATTAGAGGGATAACACAGTTTAACCTCGTAACTCGTTGGAGGGATATGGTTCAGTTTATCCTCATAACCTGGAGGCTGTATAGTTCAGTTTATCCTCATAACCTGGAGGCTGTATGGTTCAATTTATCCTCGTATCTGGAGGTTGTATGGTTTAGTTTTCCTTGTATCCTAGAGGTTGTATGGTTCAGTTTATCCTCGTATCCTAGAGGTTGTATGGTTCAGTTTATCCTCGTAACCTGGAGTATTTTCTCAACTCGTATAACTCGGAGCGCAAGGGTATATTTGTGTTTATACAGAGTTCAGTGACTTGGTGCCTATACAGAGTTCGGCGAGATTTGCGCTTATGCAGGGTTCAACGACTTTGTGCCTATGTAGAGTTTAGCAAGATTTGCACTTATACAAAGTTCAGCGACTTTGTGCCTATACAGAGTTCGGCGAGATTGTAGACTCAGCGGGGATTACCCATGGCACTATGGCACTCACAGGAACCTGTTAAGTCGGTTAGCAATTTTCTTTTCCTTCCGCTCTTTTAATTTTTGAGTCGATAGTTGCTTTGATTATTACTTTGATTGTCATGTTGACGGTTGCTTTGGCTGCTTCTCCGGCTATGAGATTGACCGCCACTTCAATTGTCGCTTTATTTATCGTGTCAACAACCACTTTAAATTTCACTTCAGTTGCTCATTCGCTTGATGAAGAAAACCCGTTGCTTGCCCCCTATGATATCTTGGGCAGAAATGGTGTTTTGAGCGGCACCCTGCCCTATCAGGATTGCCAGGGCATCATCAATGTCCTTCGACTGCTTTGTTAAGTCATTCTGAATCTTGAACTAGCTCATCAATTGCTTCTTGGATTGTTGGCGGTTAATTAGTTTGTTCAAATAATTCTTCGTCTTGGACCGCCTAATCCATCATGTCCTGCATTGATCGCCCCTCACGTGTCGGCTTCTGCTTTGTCAGAATGGCTTTGACAATGATCCTTTCGACCGTCTCTTCAACTATTTTCTGTGTAAATGGCCTGATATGCCCCCTATGATTCTTCTGCCAACTATTGAGTGGGTGAAGCAGCCCTACGGGCTATTCTATGTGTGATTAGGGTGGCTAAGGCATCCTGGATCTCCTTCACTCACCTCGATAACTGAGCTTGGGTCAATTCGTTGATCTGCTCCTGAGTTGTTAACGGTTAAACATCTTGTTTGATCGGCTCTTCACCTTCAATTATCTACACCATCACGAACTGTACTAGCCGCTCCTCACGAATCGGCCTTAATTTCATCTGACTGGTCTCAATGACAATCTCCTCTCTTGCTTTTATGACTATTTTTTGCATATTCGGCTTGATCTGCCCCTTGTCTAGGTGGTTCACTTCCAAGAGAGTTGGTAAACTACCAAGTGAACGTGTGAACTTTTGTGGCCTCATTGCGGTAGTCTGGTCAGCAGTGTAAATTTATTTGAAAGAGGAGAAAAAGAGAGGTAATATCTATCCCTAAATATTAATCCAAATCTCCTTCCGTGTTATTCTAAAAAGAGCGCTGCTAACTTGTTCTGGTTGTCACTGACTTTTTTTATGGTGCGGCATGCCTTGACCACAGTGGTCTTCAAATATGGAGCCTTCATCGTTGTTTTCTTCATTTCCTTCGGCTGTTTGCGGCTTCGAGTTAGTTGTTAGCCAGACTTGAAAGTGGTTGGTGTTGTCACAGTGGAATGCGAGAAGCAGAATCCTCTAGTCACGAAAAAGATAAGTACAGATGACATTTCTTCTATTCTTAAGGTCAGTATTTTCGCTAGTTTTCACTGCACAATCACATCTTCATTAGAACATTCTACAACTAAATGTAGAAAGTGCACGACTTTACGAGTCGCAATAAAAGTTAGACATAAAACTAAATGCGCAGCAGGAATACACATGCTTGTGTTATCTTTTAAAACTTTAGGATTTTTGAAAGTTTTGAAAACTTCAATTTCAGATGCTTTTGCCTTAAAGATGAAGGGAAGAACGTTCCCGATGAGAGTCACCAGTTTGGCACCCATGAAGGCACCGAACATTTCTCCTTGCCGTAACCTTTCTTACGTACACATTAGTGTCTACAAATGATTTATCTTAGAATGTCTATTTACTCAGAAATAACCAGGGATTCTAGTATTATTCGATCCCCAACAGAGTCGCCAGTTTGTTAAAACTAGAAAAATCGTGCTCGTTAGTAGTTTTTCCTGTGTTTCATTATTCTGGGTGAATTATGAGTATAGAGACATTCATAGACAATCATAAGCAATCACAAAGTGTACGCAAGAGAGATATCGCAAGGCGAATTTTATTCCAGAGATTCTGAGATCTTTTACATTTCGGGCTGTGATACTGGTCACGAGCCTTTAATTACATCAATGGATGATCACCCTTGATTAGAAGGAAAAAGTAAATGAATGCATGCATAATAGATAAGTTAAATAAAGCGTTAAGAGAGCATGAATGTAAATGAAATAAATTACAAACAACATAAAGATTTTTACGTGGAAACCCTTGCGGGAGAAAACCACGGCACAAAGCGACAAGATTCCACTATGAATGTAGTTATGCAATAGATAGAATATTAGAAATAAAGCCCGGATAGATCGAGCAAGTAATTTAAATCGTCAGGGATTATGGTCTTGAGTTCATGGTCGTATAGACCTATTTGTTTTCTTGTTATGGACTGAGCCACATTTCTTAGACAAGTTGGATGTCTATGTCCTATTTTCTTTTGAATTGTCCGGGTTCAGAGACTGTCAGGATTCGAGTGTGCAACTCTGGGCCCGTGCCTGTTACTATGAACAGGTGAACACTGGAATACACGAACATCGAATGTTGGTCAGCATAGCCCAAGGCCCGCGCCCGTATTTTTATGACGGGTGACCTTAGAAAAGCACTCCGCAACTTTCCCGAGCAAGGTTTTTAATCGAGTGGTGCAACTCTGGGCCCGCGCCTGTTACTTTGAACAGGTAACTGTTGGAATACACGAACATCGAAATGTTGGTTGGCATAACCTAAAGCCTGCGCCTGTATTTTTATGGTGGGTGACCTTAGGAAAGCAATCCACAACTGCCTCATCAGCTCAACCGACGGACCCGTTGGTGATGGGTAGGGCATCGACTGTCTTTTTCATAATAGCAATCCATAGTAGGATGTTTCAAGCTTAGTTAGAATTCTTTTGTTTGTGGTTTCTCGTGGTAACCATAACCCCTTAGGTTTAGGCTCGGACCTTTATCCGGGATGAATGGAGCTTTGTACAGTAAAGTAAATGTGTTTCTTCTGGTGTCGGGCGACTTGTCTTTGAGAACACTCCTTCTTCTGAGTATTTTCCAATGATCTATTCGAGATCAAATAGGCTATATTCAATGGGCTGGATCGGCTGTTTTTTATACCCGCAAATGGCTAAGTATAGGGTCTGATAAGTGCCCGCATATGCCAATTTATGAAGAATGATGGGGATCGGTACCCCGTAAATGTTTAACTCAGCTGTTTGATAGCCTGAGCACTTTAGCTATGCCCCAGCGTCTTTGATATCACGGTCGATTTCATTTGGCATTAGTCAGTTTCCGAGCTGACAGGGCACTTCCACTACAAAAAAAAAAAAAAAGACTTTTCCCAACGGCCCCGCCTTTTTTTTCGACGGCTATGAGCAATCGGCATTTCCGACGGTCTAAAACCGTCGGCGAATGTCTATCAGCCGTCGGGAAAAACTACCCAAAAAAATACATCCCCAACGGTCCCGCCTTTTTTTCAAAAGATGTCGGAATCGCCGACGGTCTGAAACCGTCGGCAAACGAAAATATGCTTCTTTTCATAATTTAATGAAACACACCCACCCTGTTATCCTTACATTGGGGGCCACCTACATGATTTAATGTATATCCATGCCGCCCATCAATTTTAAAAGCTCATTTTAGAGTTTTACCCCAAAGAAGGAGCCAGGTCAAAAGCTCAAGTGGACCACACCATATGGAGCCATATCCATGCCGTCAATTGTTGATTTTAGTGTTGCCCACTTGGACCTTCAATCTGCCTCATTTTTTGGATCATACCCTAAAATGATATGTAAAAAGGGATGGACAGCATGGATGAATCACAAACAACACAGTGGACCCCATGATCCCCTGTCTGGACTGCCTATTTCTAGCACCCCAATCATCACTTGAATTGGGGTGCGAATTAGCTAGGTGTTACCCATGCATGTAACAGATTAGTGGGTGTTACCCCTACCATGGGGCCCACATTGATGATTTTTTATATATCCACACCGTCCATCCGTTTTCTATGGACCATTTTAAGATGTGATACCAAAATTTATAGAGAGAAATTAATCTCAGGTTGATCACACCACATGAAATGTTGATTTGAGTGCCTCACCATTAAAATCTCCAAAGGCCGGCCTATTGTAACGTTTCCTTAATGTTTATTTGTAATCCAACCTATTGATAAATGTCAAGAAGATCTGTATGAAGGAAAATTAGAAAGATAATATTGATCCAAAGCTTTTGTGGCCCGCAACAATGTTTTTAATGGTTATTCATCACTCCTTCTATTGGTATGGTCCACCTGAGATTTGGATCTTCTTATAATTTTGGATCGATTCCTAAAATGAGATGAAAAAATAGATGGATGGAATGGATATACAGAAAAAAAATCAAGGTAAGCCCACACGGTAAAGGTAACACCCACTAAGTTGTTATCTTCTAATTCAACTACAACAAATTGTAGGTGTTAACGGCGTGCGGTAAAAGAACACCATCAATGACCTATTTTTATGGCATGCACCAATCTAGCATTGTTAAAGATCGACTTTAATGGCATTTACTAATTGAACGCCGTTAAAACACATTGTTGAATATCTTATACGATGGTTAATTTGCATATCGTCTTTGATCCTGCCACTACTGTAGCAGGTACTGATCGGTGCTTGTGGGGCCCACCGTGATTTATGAGTTTTATCCATTAAACATGCCTTAAACATTATAGGGCCCTAGGACGCTTTTAATGAACTGTGGACATTCAATCACTACTGTTTTCTTGTGTTGCGGTCCACCTAAGATTTAGATATGGCTTATTTATAGGATCAAGCCTTGCTATAATTAATCTTGAGAAATAAATGGACAACATGGATAAAACACAATAATCGTGGGGTCCATAGAGCCCGATGACTAGCACCTGATTACCAGTGTCAATAGCCAAACTGTTGGGAACCGAGGGGCCTACTATGATGTTTGTGAAAAATCCACCCTGTCCATCCGTTTTGTGAGCCCATTTTAGGACATGCATGAGACAAAAAAATGAGCTAGATCCAAAAGTCATGTGGGTTGAAAACATAAGGATTGAATGACCATGGTTTAAATATTTGTGGGATCATAAAAGTTTTTAATCAAGCTAATATTAATTAATTAATTTGTTTTTTCATGTTCATCCCAGGAGGACTGATGTTGCGAGCGGTATGGATTGTAATGGTAGATCTAAATGTCAACTGGACCAACACAAGAAACAATGTAATTGAATGCCCACCGTTAAGCTTCTTGGAGGTCATGAAAGTTTTAGATCAAGCTGTTATTTGTTTTTTCCTTGTATCCATGTCTGTATGACCTAATCAAGAGGTTGGATGTCAAATAAACATTGGTGGACATTCAATCACTACCATTTTCTCATGGTGTGGTCCACCTGAGATTTAGATTTGCCTCATTTTTTAGATAAAGCCCTAAAATGATAAGTAGAAATTAATGGACAACCTGGATAAAACACATACATCATGATGTTAAAAGCATCAAGGGCTTTTTCGTTTTTCAATAAGAAGATCCAATTCCCTCGGATGACTGTAAGTTGTACTGCTCCTAGTAACTTATGGGCCCTTGATCAGTCAGATTGATTGATCTGGATCGTTCATTAAATGATCAAGGCCCCATTTCTTGTGTTATTACCATGTAAAAATTACACCAACCAAATGATTCCAACGGACCGATCAACTGCCTTTAAAATGGACAATCAGGATCATTCACAAAAAATTAAGGGGGTTCAATCAACAATTTAAACCCTTCATTTGTTGGGGCCTACCATAGATCGCTCTTAGTTCTCAATAGCTCCTTTAAGAAGAGAATCCTGACCATCAGTCCATGGCTTATGAAATGGATGGCTAGCTATTCCTATAAATTAGAGCATTTGATCAGTACTGTGAATTAACACACTAGACCACACCACAGAAGAATAGTGTTGATTGAACGTCCACCATTAAAAACTTCCCAGGGTCCACCGTGATGTTTATTTGCCATCCAACCTGTTGATAAGGTCACACAGACCTAGATGAAGTGAAAACACAAATATCAGCTTGATCCAAAACTACTGTAGCCTCCAAGAAGTTTTCAATGGTGAGAATTCAATTCCCACTTTTTCCTGTGGTGTGGTCCACCTGAGATTTGGATTTGCCTCATTTTTTGGCCCATCCACTAAAATAGGTGGAAAAATGGATGGACAGCGTGGATAAAACACATACATCATGGTGGGGCCCACACAGATTTGACACAAGCCACCTGGCTGGTGTGGGGTCACTAGCCAATCCACGTCCGCTGGACATTATGAATGATATGGATGGCATATAAACATCATTATGGACCCCATAGAGTTTCACGATGAGAATTTCCCTACCCACCTCTTGCTTTTGTGCGGCTCATTTGAGTCTTGGATCCCGTTCATTTTTTGTCTCAACGGCTAAAATGGGCTCACAAAATAGTTGGACGGTGTAGATTTCTCATAAACATCATGGTGGGCCTCACCCACATTCCGAGCGCAGGCAGCAATATGAGGGTTTCCGCCAATACCCAAAATGAAAAAGGGTTTTTTCCAAAACCCATCTCCCGCCTCTCCCTCTTTGAAAAAGGGTTTTTTTCCCAAACCCATCTCCCGCCTCTCCCTCCCTTTCTCCTTGTCCGATCTCCATCCCTCTCCCTCTCTCCGTCTCTCGTCACTGTCGAGGACGCGGCCCTCTCCGTCCCTCTCCCTGCACCGATCGGAAGAAACAGAGGGTTTCTTCAGCCATTCCACTGCTACCCCTTTATTTGGTGTCACAGGTATCTCTTTCTCCCTCAAACATCGAATAGTCTTGCCCCATATTTAAAAACGTGGACCGGATAGCATCAGGCCATTTTATAAGATACATGTATGCCATGTATAATAGCATTGCATAGCATTTGTTTGATGAAATGTCTATGTTTGCATTTTTCAATTTATAAATGTATGCCATGTATAGAATAGTCTTACCTTTAATTGTTTGTTGTGAATGCTTAAGTGTGCACAGCATGTGTTTGCTGAAATGTCTTTGTTTTACATATTTCCTTAAGTATGTTGCTGAAATTTTCTAAGTACTAGACTGTTGCAAGTAGGCCTATTTGCCACCTTATGGTGGGCCTCATGATCTGTATCTAAGGATCTCACAATGGGATATGTCTATTCTACATGTCAGTGTATGGTATTGTCCTACTACTTCATTGGAAATAACCCTCATGTGTTGGTGAAGTGGAGCCAAAGTTAGGACAAACTCATTGCTAAAGACTGCAAGTCTGAATATTGTGTTTGGGACTTTGGGTCCCCGTGGTGAAGTCCATGTATGAGGTATATTGGGGCCACTAAGATGAATTTCTAATCTACATAAGTGTGTAGATAAATGATACTTTAGTTGGACCAATGTGGGCCTTAGGTGATCTTTCGTCTGACTCCAAGTTGGGGCTAGGCAGAGTTGTGCAGAAATTTCAGATGGCTATGTTGGGCCATGTGCCAAAAATTGTACACATGTAATCAGAGGGTCCTACCTTATGGAATTTTATGACCAAATATGGGAATACCGGGGACACTTGACGGTATGTCAAAATATGGTCTCATGTGTCTGTGGCAACCTCCCAAAGTTGGACAAAAACCATTCCTGCACAACATTTCTGCATAGCCCTTCAAGTGCCAATGTTTGAGCTCTCGCCAAAATTTATAAACTCGTCTTCAAGGGGCCATAGTTTCTAAGTTGTGAAGCCCATGCATGGGGTTGCTAGATGAGTAAATTCTTTTTTCAAATGTGAGCCCCACATGATCACAAGGTAGGCCCCAAGACGGCCCAAAACCATTTATGTGTTATACCAAAACTTATGACTATTTGGGTAGAACTTGGCATGGACCCATTTCCATGGGCTCCACCTCTCATCCTAAGATATTTTATGGACTAATTAGGCCCTGGACATGAACGATTCACAGTGGTAGACTATTTCCTAGCGGGCCACCTTATGTGGACCTTACCCTTGCTCATGTGGCCCGTATTATATGTCTTCTGAACTTAATTTATACTATGATAATGTGGGTCATGTGGTGTACATCTTCATTGTCCATTTATTTATCATAAGTTATTTGGGTCCTTGGGCCTATATAAATGAATTAAAAGTAAGGCCCAAGTGGGACAAATACCAAGAGAGATAGTTGGGAGTGAGAAGTCCACCATAGTGACTTTACTTGGACCCGTTGGGTAGGCCCATTTCATAGTGGGCAGCGTGCCTTGCACAGTACCATTAGTCAAGTAGACCACACCCAATGAGTCCATGTTGGATTATATGAGTTCTAGATTTGGGGCCTTTTATATGATTTACTTATGCATTTAACTAGTAGGCCCAAAATGATGTGGAATGTGAAATAATGTTGGCATCTTGATCCTATGTTTGAGATTGTGCATGGTTTTATTTAATGGTTAAGATGATGATGACGATGATGATTGAATTGATGGTAGGTTGAATTTTTTGACAGTTTAAGGTTGAATAGATTGCAGTGTTAATGCACACGCTAGTTCTGTTTCATCTCTCCCTTTCTCTCCGGAGTATTCCCTGCACTTGTTTTCATCGTCAAATATCCATACTTTTTGTGGATAGTTGACGTGGAATCAAATGCATGATCAATATTTCTCGAGAGATAAGGGGATATGCAGTCGTAGAAGTTGGACTGATATTTGATTGTTATGGTTGTGTGCTTTCTATAGGTACACATCATAATTAAAGAGGTTGTATCCAATGGATAGGGAGTGGATTACTCTACATTACCTAGACCCACGTTTTATGGATGGTATTTTAACTTTCGTTACATTCGCATCAGAACACCTTCCTGGTAGAGAAACCATTCATTGCCCATGCACCAAATGCAGATGTATACGTTTACCTTACATAATTGACGATGTGAAGGTACATCTGATGAAATATGGATTCGATCCAACATATAGGGTGTGGAACATGCACGGTGAGCTTGCAACACCCAAGTATACCGAACATGCTCCAAGTTCCCACCAGTACCCCAGTGTGGTAGACTTAAACGACATTGTCAATGCGGTTGTTGAAGACCTTGGTGGTAATAACCTAGATGAAGTTGTTCAGGATGACCCTAATGTAGCCCCCGAAGTTGCATACATTTTTGGGGATGCTACAGGTAATGAGTTTGAAGCAAATCTACGAGATACAATGACTGAGCTGTATCCTGGTTGTCAAGAATCCACCTTGTTGACTTTTATTGTACAACTTTTAAATTAAAGGTGAACCATGGATGGAGTGAACAAAGCTTTACCGATCTCCTTCAACTACTCCAAAGTGTGTTGCCATCCGATAATAAGACCCCAGTTAATACCTACCAAGCGAAGAAGATCATTACAAAATTGGGTCTTGATTACCAGAAGATCCATGCTTGTCCAAATGATTGCATGTTGTACCACGAGAAGAAGATGAGTTGTCCAAACTGTGGTACTTCTAGGTACAAAAAAGAATCATATTCTAAGTCAAAAGGAGCGAAAGTACCTGCCAAGGTGTTAAGGTATTTTCCAATAACACCAAGGCTACAAAGGATGTACAATGTGCCGTGGGTGGCAAAAGAGATGACCTGACACTCAAATGGAAAAATGCAGAGTGGAAAGATAGGGCATCCGGTTGACTCCAGCACATGGAAGCTTGTCGACAACAAGTATGAGGATTTTACAACTGAGCCTCGCAATGTTCGATTGGGTCTAGCCACTGATGGGTTTAACCCCTTTGGGACTTCCAGCACATCGTATAGTTCATGGCCTGTTATGTGTGTAACGTACAACCTTCCACCGAAGCTATGTATGAAACCGCAATTTACTATACTCACTTTGCTCATCGAAGGGCCACGACAGCCGGGGAAAGATATTGATGTTTATTTACAACCATGATTGCTGAGTTGCAAGACTTGTGGCGGAAAGGGATCATGAAAATTGATGCATACCATGGAAACAAATTCAACATGCGTGCTATCTTGTTGTGGACAATCCACGACTTTCCCGCACTTGGTAATGTTTCTGGTTGTAGGACAAAGGGTAAGTATGGTTGTCCTGCATGTGGCCCTAAGACAGATTCATTGCGACTACACCATGGAATGAAACATGTTTATATGGGTCACATACAGTGGTTGCCACTCAATGACAAGGCTAGATATGACTCAAGTGCAAGCACCTTTAATAAGGAGGAGGACCACCGCCAATTCGTCTAACTGGGACAGAGGTCGAAAGAAGTGTTGCGAAGCTAAATGTGTAGTGGGAGAAGATCAAGAAGAAGAAACGAAGGGGTATAGGAGGACAGGAGCAAGTGGATGATGTTAAGTCAACATTGCTTCTTTAAGAGGTCTATATTATTTGATCTAGATTATTGGAAGGAGCTGCCCGTACGCCACAACCTTGATGTTATGCACATCGAGAAAAATGTATGTGAAATACTTATTGCCTTGATGTTGAACACAAAGGGAAAATCCAATAATGATGCTAATGCACGAAGGGACTTGAAGCAATTGGGAATTAAGAAGCGTTTATGACTGAAAAATATCAACGGTAAGGTGATCCAAAAAGAGGTCCTTTCTTGTTACAAAAAGAAGAGAAAAAACTTTTCATTCAGACTTTGCACGAGTTGCGTGTTCCGGTCGGTTTTAGTGGAAATTGGAAGAACATTGTAAAGGAAGATAACATGGATTTAAAGGGCATGAAGTCTCATGATTACCATGTGTTGATGCAACATTTGCTTCCAATTTTAATCCAGCATGCATTCATGGATAGCAAGCCCATCCGCGCTATAATTAGAAGCTTATGTACCTTCTTCAACGCCCTTTGCTCATGAACCATTGATATTGAAATGTTATTAATTCGCGAGAAGGGCATGGCTAAGACGTTATGTGAGCTTGAAATTACATGCCCTCCTTTTATTTTTGTTGTGATGATGCATCTACCAATCCACTTGGCTTACGAGGTTCGCGTATGTGGTCCTGTTTACTATCGATGGATGTATCCATTTGAAAGGTATGATATGAGTTTAATGTGAAAAAATTGGACTAGACATTTTCATTTATATTTCTTAAGTTTCATTAACTCATTCAGGTTCATGAAGATGTTTAAGGCATATGTACGCAATAAAATGCGACCAGAAGGTTGTATAGCTGAACGGTACATACAAGAGGAGACACTTGTACACTGTAACCAATATAGAGGGAAAAAGAAAACAAGCCTCTTGGAGAAACTAGAAAAGTGATTTAACGGATAAACTTCACTCTTGTCGAGGTCGGAAGATTTTGTTAACGACTTCGACGGTGAAGTCCTAGGTCCAATTGGCCCGGGTCAAAATGTCGTCCTAGAAGGTATTGAGTATGAATAGGCTCGTATCTGGGTTCTGAAGAGTCAACCTATCTACGATACATGGCAAAGGTATATATTGGACTTAGCTTGTATGTATATGTCTTCTTCATTTTTTATTCAATAACATTGTAATAACAATCCTAAAAAAAGGTCACGTCTATAACATCATTCTTCGTGTAGGAAGTATGACAATTTCTTGCAGCAACGCAAGGTAGTTGCAGGGAAGAGGACCAAGGTGGCGAGTAATGATGAGTTTATACCTTGCTTGAAGAAGCATTTAGAGTTAGATGAATCAACTAATGAAGACTTTAAAGACATATTCAGGGGACCAACTCATTTTTCTATACAATACAATAAGTATTGTATTAATGGTTTCTTATTCGTCACTAAGGACTACAAGGAGAATAAAACGAATCAGAATAGTGGGGTTAGCATAGAGAGTATAGCCACCTTTCGATCTAGTGCTAAGGACAGGAACCCAGTGGATGAATGTATACCTTACTATGGAGTCATCCGGAAAATAATCCAAATGGGGTACCGACATGGGTACAAGCCGATTCTATTCAAGTGTGATTGGGTGAAGGTGACGCAACGAGGTGTTTCTTTTGACGTTAAAGGAAATCTTACCATGTTGAATTTGTCTAATCTTCTTAGTTCAGACAAATTAGGTGATGAGCCATTCATTCTTGCAGAGCATGCCGTGTAGGTTTTCTATTCTAGAGATCCAAAATATCACGATTGGCATGTGGTCTTGGAGGTTCCAAGAAAGATTTTTGTCGAAGATGAACCATGCCTTTTATTAGAAAAACGGGTTGTAACTCTTGACGATGTAGGACCTGATCTAACTGAAGTAGAGATTGGTGATGAGTTATTATACGATGACCCTGAAGACATCCATGTGGTTGTTGAAAAAAAGAAGAAAAGAAAGCGAGCTAGAAGATGAACCTCATTTGTTCTACTTTTGTGCATGTATTTAAATGAGTTTTGTGTTTTGTCTATTATTGCACTCCATGTAGATGTTGGATCCTTGTTATATATTAAAATATGCATTTGATTTTTGAATGTTACATGTACATTCTAAGTCAAATAAGACTTGTATTGAAGTCTTATATGCATTTCACTTCATTCTATGTCATTCACTTTTAATTTCTTACGGCTTAGCAGCAGATAAGAGTCTTACATGGATGTGGAGGAAGAGGCATTGGGCATAGAGCCGCTTGCGGATGTAGCCCATGACGAGTTGCCTGGGGTTACAGCCCCTGAAGATGCTAGAGGTAATAAGATACCTCTCCTTGACTATGTTGAACTAAAGTTTATTTTACTTTGACCATGTATATTGATATTTAATATTGCTTGGGGTTGTACCTATTCTTCTTTTGATGTAGACGGGTCGTTGTCTACATCTTCTAAGAAGAGAGGACCCGCGCGAGGTAAGGAATTAATTGAGGAATTGAAGAAGAAGTTCATAACAACTAATAAACATGGGCAACCAAATGCATTGGATTATAATCTAGTTGATTTCTCAACATCCCTCGGTGTCCTCACATGAACAAATATCCCGATCACCTACACGAACATCCGCGATATGCCTTGTGAGCACATTCAGATGGTCATTAATGGCTTGGGGAGAAATTATGAGTTTCAACATGAGAGTGTGTAGTTAGATTACGTTCCGAACTGCATGAAGGCATGTTGGATGAATTACAAGACTTATTTATACACTAAGTTTATCAAGGGCAAGGATCCTGCAGTTGTGAAACAAGATCCTGCCCCTGTTGGTGTGCCTATTAAGGACTGGATTACCTTTGTGGATCAACGTAATAGCCAAGATTTCATGGAGTTAAGTGCAAGGAATGCATCCAATCGGGCCAAGCAAGTTGGCCCTTCTACACTTGGGCGGCGTAGCTTGGCTGTCACACGCCATCAGATGGTATATGTCTTAAAATATACATCGTATTATTTATTTCAAATTATACCAAGCATTCCTTCATTCCATTAATGATGCATATTGATATTGATGTAACATGGGAAAGGCACTTGAGAAGAATCTCACCTCTGATGCCGAGATCAATAGGTCTAATATGTACATTTAAGCCCATACAACAAAGGAAAACGAATTCCAGTTTCCTGAAATCTTAGTAAGTGCAACCCTCGTACCTCCTGACTTCTTCCATCATATGGAATATAAATGTGAGTTTGAGTTGTAATGGTTTCTTTTGGATTTTGTCATAGGAAAAAATAAAGGAGGCTCAAAGTAGTAATCCTGGATCTCTAATGACTGGTATAGATGATGCCCTTGCACAGGTATGCTTGAACATCAAATACTTGAGTTTACATGTAGTTATGCCTTTTCTGATAAATTGACTTTCATTTCTGTCTATGGTCAATTGGGAGTGACAGTAGAGGGTGCATGCGGGGTATAGGTGGAACTGTATCTAAGACTGCATTGAAGGAAACAATCCCCGTATTAAAAAAGCTCAACACGGTGACACAAGAGCAAGATAATTTGGCACATAAATTAGAGGATATTGATAAAACCCTGTCACAACTCCAACAGACTGTTAAAACCATGGAAGAAAGTCAAGGGCAATCGGTTGTTGTTCCTACCCCTGCAACATTTCCATTTAAATCTAGTCAGGCCTCTTCGGTATGTACATGTTTCCCTAATACTAGTTTGAGCTTATGTTTACACTATAAATTAAGATGTGTATTGATGACATGCATTTTGTATAGCCTGATTCGCTACATTGGGCAAGAGATGCGATCTTTGCGATTGTAAGAAATGGGTACTTGCTCGTGGTGAGGTGCATGGAGTTGATCCTACCGCATTAGTCCATGGATCTGAGCTAGGCGAGGGAAATTATAGCATTATATTGACCGAGATTATTGTTGGGCATGCAGAGTTGTGGAAGGAAGATGGTTATCATCATATATTGGAGAGGTCGGCGTGGGAGGATTTGTCATTTGGCCTCGACAATTTATTACGGTCTATCCGTAATATTTATGAATAGACTTTGTACTTATTCACACCTATCAAACAATCCCATGTATTGTTCGGTTTTTTTGTGGTTGACCTTCAACCCAATTTCTTTTATTGTGCCTTTTTTATCTAAGCAATGGGTGAATGGTATTTCGATGATTTTTGGCAAGATGAGGTACATTTATCTTTAAGGATGTATGCATTTGACTAGCTTGGTACATGATCTTTTGTGACTTGGGTCTCAAACTTGATTTCCTTGTGTGTTTTTTTATTATCTTGTTATAACATGAAAATGCACTCTTGAAGATTTCTTGTAAGATAAAATATATTAACTATTATTGATCATTTATGTAGGTAAGATCGATGGATGGATGTTATAGCCAAATTGTGGTAGTCGAAGATGGTGAAGATTCGAACCTTTATGACGGTATTCGACATGCGAGCACCTTTGTGACAATATTCGACATGCGAGCACCTTTGTGATGGTATTCGACCTGCGAGCCCGCATGGTCGAGGCTCACATATTGAACAAGTACGACGTACAACTCCCAAGCCACCGAGCCCTTATGGTCGAGGCTCGAATATTGGGGAAGTACGGAATACCCTTCTGGATATACGAGCATCTCAATAGTGGTTGTCAAAAGGTTCTGCACCTCAGATATGCGAGAAGTTATCTTTGAGCCTGAGCGTCCTCCGCCTTTTCAGTACCAGCAACCCATATAGACCAACGTTGGGCTTATCTTAATTCATGGTTTCGAACCACAGGGGATTGCCATCAGGGAACGTAATCGATTAGATGACTAATTGGATCAAGCCATTTCCCTTATCTAAGGAGCTACAAGATAAACACCTTATCTCCGGATATCAGGAGTAATCTTAACACCTTGCGTAACAGATTTGATCACTTGGATCTATATAAATAGACGATTTTATCAATGAAAAAGGTACACAATCTCTAAGTCTCAAATCCCGTCACTTCCTTTTACAACCATGTCCCGTCTGACTTAAGTTTCAGAAGGCCAATGGCCGGACGCCGGCCACCCTTAGTTTTCTCTTGTGTTCTTTCAGGTTCGAAAGGGAGCTGGCTTGAAGGAAGGTGAACGTTTGGAGGATCCTGTTACCAAATCCAATGTAAACAGATTGACGCTGTCTATGGGAAATGATCGTCAGGATTAGCCATTCTAATCACTGACCGAAGTTCTCCCACCATGCCTCCCAAGAAGATGGTTCATCCTTCCACTTCAAGGCAGACACTACCTCCGCCTGACATTACTGAACCAGCGTCTAACGTCCCTCAAACTGCTCCGACGGGCATTCCCCAGGGGGATCCTAGCTACCTATCACAAAACCCATTGTTCGATGCATCTGGCAATCGAGAAGATGTTATGCGTTTCCTTGGAAACACGCTTCTGACTCTCAAAGCTGGGTTTCAAGCCTTATCTAATCGGCTCGATCAAAATTTTCCGGAGCCCCAGCGGCAACCTCCAGAAGGGTCGCCACTACAACCTATACTAGTGGCTTCTAGACATTCTGCAGGCAAGCCACAAACCCAACCAAATCCTCCTCCATCAAACCGGATGCCACTCGGCAATCAAGTCCTGGTACCCCCTCCACATTCTATACACCCCAGTACTTCACGGCAACAACAATCTCAGGATCTGCTGTCGAAACTTTAGGTTATACCTTACCATGGGAAGGGGACCTCAAAAGAATTCATGATCATTTTGACGATATGGAACAATGATATCAGGCAAATCGACCATCTGTTGCTGTGGCGTCAATACATCGATCTGAATCTCCTTTCACTTGCGAGGTCATGGAAGCACCTTTACCTAAGAAGTATCGCACGCCCGTCATCACTCCATATACAGGTACTGGCGATCCTCTCGAACATCTGGAAACGTACAAATCTCTTATGGAACTTGAGGGACATGGTTCAGAAATGATGTGTAGGGCTTTTTCCCTAACCTTAAAGGATGCAGCGGTACATGGTTCCGGGGGCTCAAACCTCAATCCATCGAGTCCTTTTCTCAGCTATCAGAGTTCTTCCTTTCTCAATTCATGGGAAGCATCCACACCAAAAAGCCGGCATCTCATTTAATGGACTTGAAACAGCAGCACGGGGAGACGGTAAAGGAGTTTACCGTTCGTTTCACTGCAGAAGTCGTCCAGACTGAAGGTTATACCGAAGATAAAGGCCTTACCACCCTCATAGCCGGAATTACAAGCGAGAAGTTTAGATTCGCCTTAGATAAAAATCCCCCTATGACTATGGTGGAATTCCAAGCAAAAGCCCAGAAATACATCAATGCAGAAGAGGTGGCTTTGGCACGTCATGGTATACAAGGTAAGAAGCGCAAGCCGAAGGAAATTTCTCCCTCAGATAAGAAAGACCGGCGCGATCGACGGGACCGCTCCCCTAAGAGGCCTTACTCTGGTAAATATCGAAATTATACCCCTCTTATCCAATCTCCTGAGAAAGTATTAATGGAGATCAAGCACAAGCCTTACGTGAAGTGGCCTTCAAAGATCAAGTCCGATCTCGAAAAAAGAGATAAGGATACATGTTACAATACACATGTGTGTGAGTGACCCAGATAAGCCACTGAAAATTCAAAAAAAGAATTTCAGCGGGTTCCTTAATGTTTTCACCACATGTATAAGAGGAGACAACATCATATTTGTCAGAAAAAATATGTCTCCATTCAGATTTTCCTGGGCACTGATTTTGCAAGTATGGATCATCCCAGGGTTGCTAGAGGTCGGTATGCATGATCCATAGAGGTGTGGAAATATGAATTGATTTCTCAGCACAATAAAATGTTGTTTCCACATCCTTCTCTTGGCTAACGTTATATGCTGATACCGACTCTAAAAGTGCGACTGTATCCCCTATCACATCAACATTCTTATCAAGAGAATAGGTCACATCTTCTAAGTGATTGGAGTAAAGAGTTGAGAGGGGCACATCTTCCACAATAGAATTGATCATATTTATTTCGTGAACTTCTTCATCTTCATCCTCTTGTTGGTTGTCAATATTGAAAGCATTTAACTCAATCATCATATTGCCAAAAGACATTTGTATGACCCCACTCCTACAATTGATGATAGCATTTGATGTAGCTATGAATGGGCGGCCAAGTTTGACAGGAATTTGAGGGCCAAGATTAACCATGGGTTGTGTGTCAAAGACAATGAAGTCCACTGGGTAGTAGATTTTGTCAACTTGGACAAGCACGTCCTCAATCACCCCTTTCGGAATACGAATCGATCGGTCAGCAATTTGTAATGTGGTTTTGGTGGGTTTTAATTCACCTAAACCCAATTGTTCATAGACCGAATAGGGTATTAAGTTCACACTTGCTCCTAGATCAAGTAAAGCATGCTTTACCCGGTAGTCTCCAATTATGCATGATATTGTTGGACTCCCAGGATCTTTGTATGCCTTGGGCATCCCGTGATTTATGATAACTACCTAATATTGTATAATTAACCCTAGTTCTTAAGGGCATTATCATTGTTTTTCCAGTTAATTATCCCTCATTAGGTGAATTTTCTGTCTTCAGGTGATCAGGAGAGGTTGCGCAAGATTCAATCCAATCAGGGCATTTAAAGGCCCAAAAGAAAGCAAGATCAGGCGTGTTGGTAATCTTGAAGCAAATCAAGCCATGGAGATCGAACCCTGGACTGTTTTAATGGTGGACATGAAAGACCGCATCACAGCGCCACTCATTTTGAAGATCCAGGTTGTGCAAGTTTGGACGATCAAGATTGGATGTCTACATGTGGGACTAGCCGTGCATCAAGTGACAAGTGGAGGACGTCTCAACCATCCGATCAGCTGGTCAGCATGATAGAGATCCAACTCCACCAGCCGCCCAAGCTTCAATCCACGACCATCCATTCAACATCAACACCGTCCATCATGTATGCAATGGCAAAAAGACGGACTATCCATCCAACGTCCATGACCATCAATCAGCAATGGACAACTGATCTAGCATCCAAGCTGCCTCATCAACTCTAATCGAATGGACCGACGGCTGATCATCATCAGTCGTGCAACACATCCAGTGCAGCAGATGGAAGTCATTATCATCACCATCCAGCAGCAATGGACGATGGTGATCAACCTCAATTCCAACCAGCAAGTGGCCACCGTCCACATCCAGCCTTCCTTCATCTCCATCATCGGCCAGCATGATCTCCACCGTCCAACAAAGATGGACGTCTTCCAGCCCACACGTGCAGCACATGCAGAGCAGGCCGTCCATCCATGAAAGTTGGATGATGAAGAGCATTAGCGTCCATCAAGCGCCCCACCTGTTGCACGTGCAGCAACTCCATGCAACAACGGCCAGCAGAGGGCAATCCACTGTCCATTTGTTGGATGCCCAACAGAGCTTGCACACAAAAGCTCTTCATCTGCGCCATCCAAACATGACCAGGTGTTGAAACATCCACCGTCTATCCCATCCCACACGTACAACCAAGGGCTGGATGTCCCAATCAGGAATGTATGCAACACATCAGCCCATCATCATCACACATCGGATCAGCTGGATGGTCCAGATTCCAGCACCAGCTATGGTAGCCCCATCCATCTAGTCGTTAGCTGCATCAAATGCCAACCGTCCATCTCCAGACATGCTAAAATCTCAGCACGTCCCACCATTTGACGACCAGCAATGGCTGGACTCTCTTCCTCCTGCCTCGTCACCATCCAACTGTTGGACCGCACCATCTCTTCATCCAGTTGAATGAGCCCTCAACATCCACACATGCAACAGAGGGTGGACGCCCATCATCCAGCAACAATTCTTCCATGTCAGCTCCAACACGTGCCAACTCATCCTGCAGAGGACGTCTCTAACAGCAGCAATGGAGGAGATCTTCCACCGTCCATGAACAGCAGCGATGGAGATGATCTCTCCAACGTCCAAAGCAGGTGGACCATCACCATGATCTTCACCGTCCAAGGCCACCCAACCTTCATCCGTGTCTAGCTAGAAGGTGGGCCACATATCAGACAGCTCCATGACGTCCAGCAATGATCTCCACCGTCCATCCCATGTTCTAGTGGACCCCACCATATCCAGCTCCATCAACTGCAAGTACGTCCAGCAGTTGAAGCCACTTCACCAGCCGTTCATCCAGATCTCAGCAGCAGCTGACCATCCATGGTGTCTGGCATCCAGCAAGATCAGCAGCCCTTTTTGCATCAACAAGCAGCTAGATCTCCAACACCCTCACACGTGCAGTCCACTCCAGCTCCTCAGCCGTCCATCAAGATGGCCCCATGCACAACGTCCAAGCTTCACACGTGCAGCAACTCCAGCAAGTGGCCACCGCCCAAGCTGCAGTTTCACTAGCCGTACACACAGTGGACAACAGCTACTCAGCTTCCATCAACCATCGTCTGCACAAAGGACAGCCCCATCTCTCTCTCACTTGTGTCAGCCACCAAGCAAGGCATCTCTCCTCCACATGTGCAAGCAAGAAAACCTTTCTCCACTCCCACATGTGTGGAGGCTAGAAAACACACACTCTCTCTCTTCTCTATACTTAGAATCTAAGGAACTCACTATACTTAGACTCTAAGGAAACTCTTTACTTAGACTATACGGAACTCCATACACTTAGACTCTAAGAGAACTCACTATACTTAGACTCTAAGGAAACTCTTTACTTAGGTTCCAAGTAATTTCACTCTCCCTTATCTTATAAAAGGGGTTGCTCCCTTATCCCTCATCATCCCATCCCATTCTCTATAACTCCTCCCTTCTCTTCTTTAGTTTTCTTTCTTTCTTTTGTAGTGTAGAGTAGTTTTCTCCTTTGTAGAGAATTTAGTCTTCCATTATAGCATGGTTGGCTAAACCTCTAGCTAAGGCTAGGGGTGAAGCCTTTGAAGAAATTTGCAAGCTATGGTTCTTTTGGTTCAACATTGTGTGGTGTAAATGTTGGAGTTCTCTTTGGTTGATTGGTTCGGTTATCCACCTCGGCAGACGCTATTGTTGTGCAAGCCCCTTGATCCATCGTCGACTCCGGGCACGTTGGATGCTTGGGATCCCTTAAACACCAATTAGCTAGTTCATGATCGATAAAGTCCCTTGATCCATCTTCGACTCCGGGCACGTTGAATGCTTTGGATTCCCTACGGTCATCGAGCTAGTGCAGGTAAAGTCATCGATCTGTAAAATCCCTTGATCCATTGTAGACTCCGGGCACATTGGATGCTTTGGATTCCCTGCGATTGATAGACGAGATCTTAACGGTTGGATCGGTCAATCAAAGCCTCCTATCTTATAAGTATGCATTTAATCGTATGAATTGTGATCTTATCGGTTGACTTGTTGGCAAAGTTGTTGATCTATACAATTCCTTGATCCATTGTCGACTCCGGGCACAGTGGATGCTTGGAATTCCCTGCGATCAACTAACGAGTGCTTCATGGTCAAATCAATCGGTTCAGATCACCATCTTTTATGAAATATGCGAATGGTTTAACTGTTTTATCTTCTGGTTGGAATGAATCTTTATTCAATTCTAGTTGAGTTATAGTTGGACCAACGAATCGAATCTTGTGAATGAATCAAAGGTGGATCCCTGATGCCTTAGCCCCTTTTCTATTTTTATCTTTCACCACACACAACTTGCTCCACTCTCGTGGATAAACCAGATTTCATCTCACTCACCTAAACTAATTCCTCTAAGTGTTCTTAACCCCGATCCCTGTGGATCGACCTCGGTCTTACCGAGTATTTTACTACTTCGCTACCTGCACTTGGGTATGCAATCTTCGGATTGTAGCAATTTATAATGGCGCTTACATTTTCTGTCAAAAATGTCTTCTTTTGCACATGTATTTTTCTTTTTATCGTACAAAGATTCTTAAAAAACTTAGCATATGACGGTATTTGTTTAATAGCATCCAACAACGGGATGTTGATCTTGACTTGCTTAAAAACTTCCAAAAATTCCTGGTTTTTGTCTAAAGGTTTGGTTGAAATCAACCTTTGGGGAAACGGGGCAACCGGCTTGTATTGCCTTTCTTGTTCTTTCTCTTATGAAGTGTTGTTCGGGCTATCATCCTCTTTGGAAATTTTCGGATCATTAGGTTTTGGGGCCTTCACCGGATTAGATTTATCAATTATTCTCCCACTTGGCAAAGTGGTGATAGCTTGAACATGCTCCATATGTTGGGAGGATGAGCTTGCGTCTTGTATCTCAAAATGGGTCCTTGGGTTAGGAAGAGGTTGGGCAGGAAGTGTGCCTTTCTCCCTAACACTGAGGTGAGATTCAACCCTAGCCATTGAGGTTTTCAAGTCGTTGATGGCTTGAGTTGTATTTTGATTAAATTTCAATTGCTCTTGCATGAACCCATCTATTTTTAGAGAATTAGTCTTGTTATACTCAGCTTGAACCGATACAAATGCACCCAACATCTCTTCTAGTGTAGCTTTTGGTATAATGACTAGGGATGGACCTAGTAAAGGTTGATCTTGAGGGATATTGTTTACATTCGCAGTGGGACCATTCCTCCAACTGAAGTTGGGATGGTTCTTCCAACTAGAATTAAACGTGTTTGAGTTTGGAGCACCAAATTACTGTTGATAACTGTTTATGGCATTTAATTGTTCTTGTAAGATGTCTTGAACTGCTGAAAGTGTGGGACAATCTTGTGTTGAATGTTGATTTCCGGCACAAATTCAACAAACAGTTTCAACGTCCTTAGAGTTGATCATCTCTCCTTTCCTTAATTCCATGGCCACGACTTTTCTAGTGAGGCTAGCCACACGTGCACTTAAGCTATCCTCTTCTGATAGGACATAAATTCCTTCTTTTTCCTTTTGTTGGCTAGTCTTGGAATTTGTTGGTTTAGATGTATCCCAAGACTGTGCATTCTCAGCCAATTCCTCCAAATAGTCACATGCTTCCTCGGCTTCCTTATTCATGAACTCCCCATTACACATCATCTCTACGAATTGGCGCATGGGTGAAGTCAGTCCTTCATAGAAAAAGCTTATAACCCGCCAAATTTCATAGCCATGATGTGGGCATGCATTTAACAAGTCCTTAAACCTCTCCCAACATTGGAAGAAGGTCTCATCCTCCTTTTGGGCAAAATTCATGATAAGGAGCCTCAACATGTTCGTTTTGTGGGTAGGGAAGAACTTTTTAATGAACTCCCTATGCATATCAGTCCATGCACCAATTGATCTTGGCCTTAATGCATGAAGCCAACCTTTAGCTTTATCTTTAAGAGTAAAAGGAAATAATTTAAGCCTCTCCACATCATCAGTTACGTTTGCAAAGTGCATGGTGGTTATTACCTCATCAAATTCCTTAAGGTGTTGATAGGCACTTTCATTGTCTAATCCATCGAATCTCGGGAGGAGTTGGATTACTCCCGGTTTCAAATCTACATTCCCTGCATTTTGTGGAAAAACTATGCATGAGGGAGTGCTCGATCTTGCTGGTTGCAAGTAATCACGTAATGTTCTTGGTCGGGGAACATTCTCAACCACATTCTCTCCCGTTTCGGTTTAGTTTTGACCCAGATTTTGATTGGCCATAGGATTGGGTTGATTTACAGCCATACTTTCAGAAAAAATTGGAGAATTTAGATGTCTCCTAGCATGTGGTTCTCTGTCAATTCCTTCTACTATTCCCCCTTCACTAATGAGTCGGTTATTAGAATCACGAGCCCAATGTGGCATGTAAATCCTAAAAGAATGAAACAAAAAGGAATTCTTTCTTCCTTCCTTTACTTCTCTCTAAGACCGAAGCACAAGGTGTCTTGCAATGGCTGAGCCAGAAGCATGGATAGAGACCGATTTCTCCTGGTCAATAGGGGTTCAGAGAACTCCCCACCCACTCTTTGAATCTTTTGAGAAAAGTGCGGAAAAAGAAAAAAGAGGAATAGAGTTGAGAAGAGAAATCTCTGAGCACAAGGTGATCCAAGACGGCAGAGCCAACCAATAAGAATCAAGGCAGCACAAAGCCAACCTATCAGAGATCCAAAAAGGAGTCTCCACCCACTCTACAAGAGATGAATATGATAGGAATGAATAGGAGAAGAAGAAGAATAAGGTTAGAAAGATAGAACCTGATTTGAGACTTTATGATTTCTAACTTCTTCTCCAACTTCCTAAAAATCCCTACAAAAGAAAAATATCAAAACAAAACAAACTTAGTACTAGAATCCTAAAAATCCTAAATAGAAACTATTTTCAGAAATTTTTTGAAAAACCGTCAAAGTCCCCGGCAGTGGCGCCAAAACTTGTTCGCTTCCCCAAGTGTAGGGTTATGATGTAGTAATAATCTCGGTAAGACCGAGGTCGATCCACAGGGACTTATGTAGGAATCCACAAAAACTTCCAATAGTTCTACTAAATAGCTAACAAACAGGTTTGATGTAAACAGTAATGTTGAATTAAACTGAAGGTAATCAATTAATAAAAAGCACTAGGGGTTCAAGGATCCACTTGTAGCAATCCTTGATGCTCAATTCGCTATGGTTTCTCACTTTCTCAACTAGAATCAAAATTAAGTTCTATCTAGTCGGATGATAGAGCAGTTAAGCCAAACAATCTGTCATATGTATGATCCATGTATATGATTCACTCAATGCAAGCTAGGACGAGCATACTCAATTGCATGGGTCAGTCCCAATTCCAAGAGGCTAAGATCACAATCATAACCATCATTAAATCCTGTCACAAGACAAAACTAGATCATGATTTAAACTTGATTCAAACCATATATACAGTCTCACATACTTCAGAATTTCCAGAAAAGTAGACTTTTGGTAAGAAGTTCCCACATGAAGATCATAAATCTAGAGCGTATTCCAATTCCTCAAATCATACAGGTCTAGACTAGTTGTTCACAACAATTAAGAACTCAAGCAATTCTTCCAAACATCCATGAGTCATCATAAGACTAAGAAAAACTACTTAGTACTTAAATTAAACTTCAAACCATTGTTCTTCAATAGAAATCCAACTTAAACCAAATCAAACGAATTGAAATATCTTGGATTCACTACAAGCTTCACCTCTTAGCCCTAGATAAGAGGTTTAGCCGTTCATGATCCAAGGAAACATGAAAACAACTAAAAAAACATAAACTAGAAAGCAAACTAGGAGGAGTTGTGGAACTCCAAAATCGACTTTCGCCGTCTCCCACCATGCTCAATCTGTTCTAGGATGCCCTAGGAACGATCCCTAGGTGTCCTTTTATAGTGGGGAAGCTCTGCAGCGTCGGAATCATCTAGAAATTGCGTAAGGATACGCACTGCGCAGAGAAAATCGGAGCCGGATTTGGAAAGTGCTCTGTCTTCACATGGCCGACCGGTCGGATTGGGCTGGCCGATCGGTTACGACCGGTCGGACTGTCTATCTAAACTGTCCAGCGTGTATTTTGGCAGAGGGCAGTCTCTGGCCGACCGGTCTAGACCGGCCGGCCTTGTTGCATCCAATGTCCAGCAAGTTAGGGGGAGATGGCCGATCGGTCTAGACCGGTCGTGGCCCTCCTGGCCAACCGGTCACGACCGGTCTTGGCCCTTTCTTCTTCATTTCCTTCTTCTTTTCTTCTCTCTCTGCTTCCTTCTTTCTTCTGCCCACCTTGGGTCTTCATCCAAGGCTCTTAAAGAGATCTTTTTAGTCTTCAATTGGGCAGAATCCCTCTCATTCCTACAATCATAAAAGTATGCATTAGATTAGTCTTTAAATAATAAAAACCTTGCATAATGAGTGATGAATTGGGGTTAGAATATGCACAATTAAGAGCTCAACATTTTCCAGTAAAAGACGGAGGATTTCGTTCCCTAATTATCGATTCTCCAAACCTTCGTCCTAATATTCCGGTGTGGACCTAAGATCATGGGATCGCCGTTCACGAATTCAGCTCGTTGTAAGGCCGAGATCGGCTGAGGTCGGTTCATGGAAAATGTTCGGGAATATACTCTCATTGGGTCGGTTGAGACCGACCTATGTTTAGGTCGGTAGTGATAGGCTCAGTTCTGGTAGGCCAGTCCAGACCAGTCTAGTTCAGACTTTTAGGTAGGCTCTTCGCCCGTAACAGTGGCCACTTCTCGGCTAAGAAGACCACATCCAAAATTCTGCAATGTGGGTTCTATTGGCCCACCATGTTCAAAGATACCCACGAGTTTTGTAAGGCTCGTGAGCCTTGTCAGAAATTAGAAGGAATATCCTGTCGAAATATGATTCCACTCAATCCCATCTTACCAATCGAGATTTTTTATTGTTGGGGCATCGATTTCATGGGTCCATTCCCATCTTCTTTTGAAAATTTGTATATCTTGCTTGCCGTTAATTATGTTTCAAAATGAGTTGAGGCGATCCCATGTCAGACCAATGACCATAAAACAATCATTTGTTTCTTAGAAGAAAACATTCTTTCCCGGTTTAGAGCCCCTCGAGTCATTATCAGTGATAGAGGGTCTCACTTTTATAACCGGCCATTTGAAGCGTTAATGAAGGAATATGGTGTTAATCATAAGGTGAGCACCCCTTATCACCCACAAATAAGTTGACAAGCTGAGATATCCAACAGGGAAATCAAACACATTTTAGAGAAAACAGTAAACCCCGATCGCAAGGATTGGTCACTTTGACTCATCGATGCGCTCTGGGCTTACCGTACTGCTTTCAAAACCCCGATTTGAATGTCTCCCTATAGAATTGTCTATGGAAAAGCTTGTCAATTGCCTGTGGAATTGGAACATATAACATATTGGGCGATAAAGAAAATGAATTTCGGTTCTAACAAAGTAAGCTCGCTGCGCAAACTTCAATTGAATGAACTTGTGGAACTCCAAAATGAAGTGTATGAGAACGCGAAAATTTACAAGGATAAGATGAAGGTGTTCCATGATAATAACACCCTTCGTAAGACTTTTACGATTAATCAAAAGGTCCTTATGTATAACTCTCGGCTATATTTATTTCCGAGAAAATTGAGGTCTCGATAGACCGGTCCCTTTATTATCAAAACTGTATATCCTTATGGCACTGTCGAGTTGTTAAATCCGAGGGATGGTAACAAAAGCTTGTTCGCTTCCCCAAGTGTAGGGTTGTGATGTAGTAATAATCTTGGTAAGACCGAGGTCGATCCACAAGAACTAACTTAGGAATTCACAGAATTACTTCCAATAGTCTCTAATTGAAATCAGAACTAAAAAAAATTAGAAATTGAATGTAGATGGGTACTCTAAAACTAAAAGTGAATGTAACACTACAAAAGAAGCACTAGGGTGCCAAGGATCCACTTGTAGCTATCCTTGATACATAATTCGCTGTGGTTTCTCACTTACATAACTAGAATCGAAATCAAATCCTATCTAGCTGGATGATAGAGCGGTTATATCATTAAACAATCTGTCATATGTATTGTTTATCAATATGATTCCCTCAATTCAAGTTAGGACTTGAGCACACTCAATTGCATAGGTCAATCCTAGTTCCAATAGGTTAAGCTCACCACCATAATAATCATCAAACCTTGTCACTAGGCTTAACTAATATCATGGTTTAAACTTCATTCAAATCATATAAATACTCACCACATATTCCAAAATTCTCGGGAAAAGATAGAACTTTGGTTTGAAGTTCTCACATGAAGATCCAAGTTCTAAAGCGTCTTGAATCCAATTCCTCAGAGCATACAGGTCTAGATCTTAGTAAAACAATTAAGAATTAAGATAATTATCCCAAACATCCATGAGTCATCATAAGATTTAGAAAAATTAACTTAAACTTCATTCAAACTTAAGCAAACCAACGTTCAACATTAAAATTCAATCCACGAAACCCTAAAACGAATCAAAGCATCTTATATAAACTACAAGCTTCACCTCTTAGCCCTAGCTAAGAGGTTTAGCCTATCATGCTAAAAGAAAACATGAAAGCTAATAAAAACATGAAAAATAGAAAGAAAACTAAAAAGAAGGAGTTATAGAACTCCAATTTCATCCTTTTCCGCCTCCCCCTATAGTAGATCTCTTCTAGGATAGGTTAGGAAGGATGTAGATGTCTACTTTTATAGCAAAAATCCGCCTCTCACTTGGAAACTTCTGGAATTGCATAACTCCTTACTTAGCTTACGCAGACATGTCTGATTGATCAGAAATACCTCCGATTGATAGGACAGTAAACTTCGATGGATCGAAAGTCAACCGATTGATCGTGAAAGAGTCCAGAGAGTTGCTATTTTCCACCGCTTATTTTGATTGATCGGATATGATTCCGATCGGTCAGACACCTCCTTTCAATTGATCGTAGATGTGATGATTGATCGAAAATATGTTCAGAGAGTTAATCAAAAATTTAATTTTTCTGGTATGTCCGATGGATGGTCCAATCGATTGGGGACCCATCGGAAACTTCTCCGATTGATCGTAGACCCATCGGCGATCCATCGGAAATGCCTGTTTCTTTAATTGCTTCTTTTTTCTCTTTGGACATTCTTTGCTTGATTTCTTCCTCTCCTTCTTCCTTTCATTTTCTCTTCAATGACCCTTTGAAGTGTCCTTTAACATCCATATGGTGATGCCTCTCTCTTATTCCTACAATCATAAAACCATGCATTAGGTAGGTCTTTAAATGTATAAATCGTGCATAGTTAGTGATGAAATGGGGTTAAAATAAACACATTTAAGAGCTTAACACACCCCCAACCAGCATTTTGCTAGTCCTGAGCAAAACATGCGTGAAATAAATCCATCCTCTAAAACTCAACTCTCTCTTAGAAACATTCTTCTATAAACCCTAAAACATACAAGTAAAAATTTCAGAGATAATCAACAATGGAAATTGAAATCTTTAACCCTCCAATTTGTTGAGCCTCCAATTTATACATTTGCCGACCCATTACATCACATTATATGCATGGTTTTCATGTTTAAAGACTAATCTAATACATGTTTTTGTGATTGTAGGAATGAGAGGGAGATTTCACCAATTCATGATTAAAAAAGTCACTTTGAATACATTGAAGATCAATAGAACAAGTATCAAAAGGTGGAAAAAAGAAGCAAGAAAGAAAGAGAAGAGAAAAAGAAGAAAATCTGAAAAAAAAGATGCCTTGGACCTATTTGTAGACCGGTCACCAGACAGGTCTACAGTTATTTCTAGACTGTTTTTTCTTTCTTAGACCGGTCGCCAGACAGGTCAAAGGTGCTCCAGAAACTCTTATTTTCAATTTTAAGTTTTCAAATTGCAAAAGGACTTCGCAGATTCTCGAAGTTTTTAAGTTGGTACAGGATTTCTCTTATAAAAGGCCACCTCTACTCTCTTCCTAAGGCATCTAGCAACGTGGGGAGCAAAGAGATCAAGACTTACAATTAGTTTTATTCTTCTTCTAATTCTAGTTTCTAGTTTTTAATGCCATCTTTTAGTTAACCTCTTAGCTAGAGCTAAGAGGTGAAGTTATAGTTTGTTTCAATGCTTTAATTCATTTCTTCAAGTACCCTTTACTTATTTATGGATTTTTAAGTTCTAGTTTAAATAAAGGTTGGATTTTTAGAAGTTTTGTGAGAGTTTGTGTACTCCAGACATGAGTTCATTGCAATTCTCTGAGATTACCATGATTAGGTTGTTTGAATTTGAATTGTAGTAACCCTTGAGCATGCCATAGTCTCTTGGCATGACTATTACTCCAAAGGCTACAAGTTCAAGTTCTATGTGCTTCATTAGAACTAGAAATCTGATTTCCAGATTTAAGTGAGACTATTTGTGCTTGAATGTTATATCCTCCAATTAGATGAGAGATAGGACTTTGATTCTAATTGTGTTGTGCTTGGATGAATGGATTGGTATTGAACTATTACAAGTGGATCCTTGATGCACTAGTTCTTCTTATTTTCAGATTTTCCTATTTTATGTGAAAAAACTGTTTTCCTAAACTTCTTAAATTCTAGTTATTAGAGTAGTTGGAATTATTTACCTCTTTCCCTGTGGATCGACCTCAGTCTTATCGAGAATTATTACTACATCGCAGCCTTGCACTTGAGGTGAGCGAATAAGTTTTTGGCGCCGTTGCTGAGGAAAAGGTTAAACGGTTCTAATTGTTCTAGTAGCTATAGAGTAGTTTTAGTTAGGTAGGATTTTCAGTTTTTATAGAAGCAAATTTTCTGATTTTTTTAGATTACTAACAATTTTTTTGTTTTTGTAGGACATTGTTGCTAACATAGTTCTCACCTTTACGGGTGATATCACCTCATCTCCCTTTTTATTTTTATTTTTCCTAGATTAGGGTAGTTTCCAATTCTTTAAAATTTCATCATGTATGATTGGACGAATGGTGCATACAAGTACCTTTTGGAGGATGAGACGACAGATTGGGGGACCTAAACTCAATGTGATCGGGATCCCTCCAAGCATGAGTATTTTTCTGAGATTCAAAGAACCTCCACTACCCTCACACGTAAGAAGATGCGTGAGTACATTAATGAAAACAACACACATGTTGAGACACGACGTAAGACGATGGGGGAACACCAGAATGAAGCAAAATCGAATAATGATCATCCGGAGAAAACATTACGTGATTACCGGATTGAAAATAACATGAGTGTTCCACCGGTTATGGTAAGAGGTGAGCAACAACAAAATGAATGGGTGAATAGTGGACAATCGATTAAGACAATGCGTGATCACTTGTATGAATATGCCTATCAACCATCATATAACTTTTCATCCTACAATGCGTACGGTCTTAATTGGGGAAACCTCCATTCTCCTTGTTCAAGGGAAGAACCAACTGTGGTTATTAATAATCACCCTAAAACGTCTTCCTCTTATGATGACATGTATACACAAATACTTGAGGAAATATGGAAAGAGTATGTAGATGAACAATCAAATCAAGCTTACTCACCATCTTGTGAAGATGTTGAGCTTGAAATTGGGGGGCATCGAATCAATCCTCTCTAATGAGGAGGATGGGGCTACCCAAGTCCCACCTTCTTCGAATTTAATGAATAGACTTTTAGAGGAGATTGACCTCAATGATCCCAATGCCATCATCAATTATGGTGAGTCCACAATCTATTTTGGATGCTTTGAACTTAATGATGAAGAGATTTCAATGACGGTTGACGAGTACGAGGAATTCATTAAATCTGAAAGCGATAGTGGGGTTACTTAGAATGAGAGGTCAGTGGATGCTTATGAACTTATGGTTTCTTTTTTCCTAAGGGCATAATGATAATGAGTCTCTAAAGGATATGCATGCTAGAGAGATGGCCGAGGTTGATATTTTTTAGTCACTCCACCAACTTGATATGCTTAATTTTAATGGGAGAATGAGACTCCCATGAGTGAAAATTCAGATTCTTTGGACGAATGCTTGACTCACTTTGAAAATTCAAATGAGCCTATTATTCAAGAGATTGTTAAAGCCTTGCATACTTTCGACTTGGTGCCTCATACTAGTTATGGAGAACCTAGTTTGGAA
Source organism: Liriodendron chinense (assembly GCA_003013855.2). Lineage (NCBI taxonomy): Eukaryota > Viridiplantae > Streptophyta > Magnoliopsida > Magnoliales > Magnoliaceae > Liriodendron > Liriodendron chinense. Next base: position 3,793,006 of record ML058508.1, on the reverse strand, counting down.
GAATTCCACTCCATGGAGGGCGAGTCCCTCACAATCAAAACTGAATTTTTGCACTCACTCAAGTAAGATCATGATCCTTCATCCGACTATCTCGATTTCTTAGAGGAATACTTGGCCCACTTTTATGATTTTGATGATGAGATGATTAAGGAGTTGGATATTTTTTTAAACACGGTGTTGGTGCCTAAAGAACACCATTCCACTGATTTACACTCTTTACTATTGTTTGTGGAAGCACTATGCAATTCTGAAATTGTGAAGGAAACAACTTTAACGAGTGAAAACTTGATGAATGTCTCTCCACCATCATGGGTTCTTCAGCCCATTAAGAATTCTGATTGTGAGGACCCATTTTTAATCAACTACGACCCAGTTCAGAATTTGAGGAGATATCTTTTTGCTACACTTATCTCCTCCTCTCATGCATGTGGTGTACATAAATATTGGACTTCAATGAAGACAAGCACCCATGTCTACTGTCGAGCGGGACTTTGGATGGTCTTCATGAGAAATTTATTGAAATTCATGATGATCCTGCTCAAATTTGATCATGTAGTCGATCAGACTAATCAAAGGTAGGTAGGTAGGTTATGATCTATTTTTCTGCATTTAGGATTTAATAAGTCTCATCAAGACAATGGAAGATGCTAGAATTGATCAACTTGCTCCCTTAGGTACTCTCGTTCTCACTCTCCTTTATTTTATTTCATTGCTCTCATGTCATGCTTATTGCATATCTTGTTACATTGAGGACAATGTAAGATTTTGGTTGGGGGGTGAGATACGTAAGATGAATCTACCAGCTTTTGTGACATTTTAAGCAATTATGTAGAAATTTTCTGAATTTTTTGAAAATTCTAAACTCTTTTAGAAAACTTTGTTTCTATGCATCCGGTATGATACGAGTATAAGAAAAGGAGATACGAAGTGAGTGATGTTACAAGTCTTGAACTACCTTTAATATAATGGTTTTATATGTGAATTCCCCTATTTATATGATTGATAGAAAATTTGAACAATTTTACACCTAGTTCACATTACACGATTTTCATCGTTTGAAAGGATTAGGTAGATTTGTGGATTGGTTAGACTTAGATTTGAGGTGGTGAGGAACCAAGCCGGGGTACTTTGTTCATCCTTGTCCATGGGAAAATAACGAAAGATATGGATTTCTAAAAATCCTATCTAATATATAAAACAAAAAGGGAAATGAATGATGAAAATATGGGAATAATGGAGAATGTGGTGGAAAATTCCGAAAAGGGCTACCTATTACCAACCGGGGGATGGTCTACCCGTAACCAAAGCCGGAAATGGGACGTAGTGTGAAAGCCGTCGGAAGGACGGTAACGTAAATTCCTGTCATAGGCTTGTTGTTGATTTGTACACTTTTAGACCCATAGTTTAGTTGATCTATGAAGAAGATAATCCCATAAACTCTTGAGATGAACATTCACTATGCACACTAGGTTGAATTTGTTCAAGTTCTTCTATTTATCAATCGATCAGCGGGAATTCTATATGAACACTTATTATGTTTTGAGAAGTTTAAGGTTTCAGCTTCTATCACCCAGTTTCTCTGATTTTTGCACTTGTATGTCTTAGAATGGATAGAAGCATGGTTTTTTAAGGAGAGTTGGATCTTGGAGAATTGAACTTGTTTCATGCATGTTTTACTTGAGATTAGCAACATGCTGCTGGGGGGTGTGTTAACCCTCCAATTTATACATTTGTCGACCCATTACATCACATTATATGCATGGTTTTCATGTTTAAAGATTAATCTAATACATGTTTTTGTGATTGTAGGAATGAGAGGGAGATTTCACCAATTCATGATTAAAAAAGTCACTTTGAATACATTGAAGATCAATGGAATAAGTGTCAAAAGGTGGAGGAAAGAAGCAAGAAAAAAAGAGGAGAAAAAGAAGAAAATCTGAAAAAAATGTCTTAGACCTGTCGCTAGACTTGTTTGTAGACCGGTCGTTAGACCGGTCGCCAAACAGGTCTACAGTTATTTCTAGACTGTTTTTTTTCCTTCTTAGACCAGTCGCCAGACAGGTTGAAGGTGCTCCAGAAACTCCGATTTTCAATTATAAGTTTCCAAATTGCGGAAGGACTCCGCGGATTCTCGAAGTTTCCAAGTTGGTGCGGGATTTCTCTTATAAAAGGCCACCTCCACTCTCTTCTTAAGGCATCTAGCAACGTAGGGAGCAAAGAGATCAAGACTTAGGAGGCTTCCTAGCCTCCTACAACTAGTTTTCTTCTTCTTTTAGCTCTAGTTTCTAGTTTTTAATGCTTTCTTCTAGTTAGAGGTGAAGTTTGTAGTTTGTTTCAATGCTTTAATTCGTTTCTTCAAGTACCCTTTACTTATTTATGGAGTTTCAAGTTCTAGTTTAAATAAAGGTTGGATTTTTAGAAGTTTTGTCAGAGTTTGTGTACTCCGAACATGAGTTCCTTGCAATTCTCTGAGATTCCCATGATTGGGTTGTTTGAATTCAAATTGTAGTAACTCTTGAGCATGCCATAGTCTCTTGGCATGGCTGTTACTCCGAAGGCTACAAGTTCAAGTTTTATGTGCTTCATTAGAATTAGAAATTTGATTTCCAGATTTAAATGGGACTATTTGTGCTTGAATGTTATATCCTCCAATTAGATGAGAAGTAGGACTTTGATTCTGATTGTGTTGTGCTTGGATGAATGGATTGGTATTGAACTACTACAAGTGGATCCTTGATCTCTAGTTCTTCTTATTTTCAGATTTTCCTATTTTATGTGAAAAAACTGTTTTCCTAAACTTATTAGATTCTAGTTATTAGAGTAGTTGGAATTGTTTACCTCTTTCCCTGTGGATCGACCTCGGTCTTACCGAGAATTATTACTACATCACAGCCTTGCACTTGAGGTGAGCGAACACAATTACCGTAAATGTTCTACGTAGTGATTAACAAATAGAAGATGTAGAACAAATGTGGTCTACTATGCAAAGTGAATGCTCATTTCATGAACTTCAGGGATTCCCTTCTTCATAAATCAATCAAACTGACGATTTAAAGTGTATAGATCAACAAGAAGCTTATGATAAGAAATTGCCTTATTGTTCCTTCGACGGCTTTTACACTACTTCCTATTTCCAGCTTAGGTTACGGGTAGACCTTCCCCTGGTTAGTCAATAGGTAGCCCTTTTTGAAATTTCTAAATAAATATTTAATAATAACCAAATTTTCTTTCTTTTCTTATTCATTAGATAGGATTTTTAGAAATCCATATCTTTCATTATTTTCCCTCTTTTTTTTTTATATTCTCATGAAAAAGGATGGACAAAATTCCCTAGCTAGGTTCCTCAACACCTTAAATCGCAGTCTAATCAATCCACAAATCTAACAATCCCCTCGATTATGAAAATCGTGTAATGTGAGCTAGATTCAAAAGTGTTTAAAATTTCTATGAATCATTCAATATGGAATTTTATATTGAAATATACTATATTTAAAACAGTTTGAGGATTTCAAAATCACAATATTTGATCTCTCTTCCTTTTTATAAAGTCAATAAAAAGAATGCTTTCCAAGAGAGTTTCAAAATTTCAGAGATTTGAAAAATCTCTACATGATTGCTCGAAATGTACAAAATACTAGAAGATCGAATCTCACCCCCCAATCAAATCATACATTGTCCTCAATGTAATAAAATGTAAATGCAATGATAATCATGAGAGCAATGATACATAAGAGGAGTGAGGAATGATAGTACCTGAGAGAGCAAAAGTTGGAATTTTACCTCCTTCTAACAAACCTACTAAAAAGTAAATAAAGCAAAAGCAACAAAATCCTAATCCTAAACTACTCTATGCCTCCATCAAACTAGGAGATCAAGTATCCTGATACATAGGATCAGTCAAAGGTATGGACATACCTTCTGAGGGAAAGTTCTCAAAGAATGTCTTTAATTGTTGACAATTCACTTTAAAGATGTTACCGTTCCTTGGATTCAACAACTCGATGGTCCGATAAGGATACATAGTTTCACAATGAAGGGACCGATCCATTGAAAATAAATGTAGGCAAGAATTATACATATGGACCTTTTGATTGATTGTGAAAGTCTTATGAAGGATGTTCTTATCATGGAACACCTTCATCTTGTCCTTGTAAATTCTCACATTCTCATATGCCTCATTCCGGAGTTTCGCAAGTTCATTCAATTGAAGCTTGCACAGCGAGCTCGCTTTGTCAGAATCAAAATTTATTTTCTTTATCACCCAATATGCCCTATGTTCCAACTCCACAGGCAAGTGACAAGCTTTTTCATAGACAAGTTTATAGGGAGACATTCCAATGGGGGTCTTGAAAGAAGTACGGTAAGCCCAGAGCACATTGTTAAGTCAAAGCGACCAATCTTTGTGATATGAGTTTACTATTGTCTCTAATATGTGTTTGATTTCCCTGTTGGATATCTAAGCTTGTCCATTTGTTTGTGGGTGATAGGGAGTGCTCACCTTATGATTAACACCGTATTTTTTCATTAAAGATTCAAATGGTCAGTTACAGAAGTGAGACCCTCCATCACTGATAATAACTCGAGGAGTTTCAAACCGAGAAAGAATGTTTTCTTTTAAAAATCGAATGACTATTTTATGGTCATTATTCCGGCATGGAATTGCATCAATTCATTTTGAAACATAATCAATGGCAAGAAAAATATATAAATTTTCAAAAGAAGATGGGAATGGGCTTATGAAATTAATGCCCCAACATCCAAAAAGTTCAATTGGTAAGATGGGATTGAGTGGCATCATATTTCGATGGAATATTCCTCCCAATTTCTAGCAAGGCTCATAAGCCTTACAAAAATCATTCGTATCTTTGAACATGGTGGGCCAATAAAACCCACATTGTAGAATTTTGGCCGTGGTCTTCTTAGTCGAGAAGTGGCCACCATATGCTTGAGAATGACAGAAGGAGATGATACTGTGTTGCTCATCATCCAGCACACATCTCCTTATAATATAATCGAGACAGTACTTGAACAAGCAGGGGCCGTCCCACAGGAATTTTCTTACCTCGTTGAAGAACTTATCCTTGTCTTGCTTTTTCCAATGTGACAGAATTGTACCTATAGCAAGATAGTTAGCAATGTCTGCATACCATGGTAATTAGGCGACTTTGAAAAGTTGTTCATCAGGGAACATGTCATTGATCACAGTCGTCTCAGAGGAATCGATGAGAACAAGTTGTTGAGCTCTTAATTGTGCATATTCTAACCCCAATTCATCACTCATTGTGCATGAAGACTCATTGAATGCATGATTGGTGATTGCAGGATTGAGAGTGGACTCCGCCTAATTGGTGACAAAAGGACCTCATTTAGAACTATTTGGATGAAGATCGAAGGAGGACCAAAGAAAGAAGGAAGCAAGGAAAGAAGAAAAGAAGAAAGAAAGAAGAAACTGAACCAGAAACAAGCCAAGACCGGTCATGACCGGTCGGCCAGGAAGGTCAGACCGGTCGCACGACCGGTCAGCCAGCGTTCCAGGCATGCTGAGCTTACTGGACCTAAGCCAAACATAGCCCGACCGGTCGTCACCGGTCGGCCAGGCCAGTCCGTCCGGTCCAGACTAGTCGGCCAGAAGTTCTTTCATAGTCCAGAGCTTGCTGGACTGTTTTCCCATTGAGGCCCGACCGGTCGTCCGACCGGTCGACCACGTGAAGAATCAGGACTTTCTAATTTTAGTCCGATTTTCTCTGCGCACTGCGTAACTCTTACACAGATTCTCGATTCTTCTGAAGTTGCGGAGCCTCCCTACTATAAAAGACACCTAGGGATCGTTCCTAGGGTATCTTAGAAGGGTTTAAGCAAGCTTAGAGGCGGCGGAAGTGGATTTCAGAGTTCCACAACTCCTTCTAGTTTGTTTTACTGTTTTTATGAATTTTTTGGTTGTTTCATGTTTCCTTGGATCATGAGCAGCTAAACCTCTTAGCTAGGGCTAAGAGGTGAAGCTTGTAGTGGATCCAAGATGTTTCAATTCGTTCTAAGTTGGTTTTAGGTTTGGAATTCATGTTTATGAACTATGGTTTGAAGTTTATACAAGCTTTAAGTAGTTTTTCTTAGTCTTATGATGACTCATGGATGTTTGGGAGAATTACTTAAATTCTTAATTGGTTTGCATTTGTCTAGACCTTTATGATCCGAGGAATTGGAATACGCTCTAGTACTATGATCTTCATGTGGGGACTTCCTACCAAAGTTCTACTTTTCTGAATTTCTGTAATGTGTATGGACTGTGCATGTGATTTGAATCAAGTTTAAATTGTAATCTAGCCTTGTCTTGTGACAGGACTTGAGGATGGTTATGATTGTGAACTAAGCCTTTTGGAATGAGGACTGACCTATGCAATTGAGCCTGCTCAGCCTAGCTTACATTGAGTGAATCTTATGCATTGGACTTACATATAACAGATTGTTTGGTTTAACAGCTCTATCATCCGACTAGATAGATCTTAATATTAATTCTAGTTGAGAGAATGAGAAACCACAGCAGATTGAACATCAAGGATTGCTGCAAGTGGATCCTTGAACCCCTATTGCCTTTTTATCATTATTTACCTTCAATTTAATTTAAAATTGTTACTCACATCAAATTCATACAAAAAACCTGATTGTTAGCTTATCAATAGAAACTTTTGGATGTGTTTGTGAAATCCTACATAAGTCCCTGTGGATCGACCTCGGTCTTACCGAGTTTATTACTACATCGCAACCCTACACTTGGGGAAGCGAACAAGTTTTTGGCGCTGCTGCCGGGGATTTTGACGGTTTTTCACAAATTTTTGAAATTAGTATCTATTTAGGATTTTTAGGATTTTAGGACTAACTTAGCTTGTTTATTTGATTTTTCTTTTCAGGGATTTCTAGGAAGCTGAAGAAGAAACAAGGATTTCAAGTGCCAAATTAGGTTCTATCTTTCTAAACCTTACTCTTCTCCTTCTCCTATTCATTCCTATCATATTCATCTCTTGTAGAGTGGGTGGAGATTCCTTTTGGATCTCTGAAAGGTCGGCCTTGTGCCACCTGGATTCCTATTGGTCAGCTCGGCCATCTTGGATCACCTTGTGCTCAGAGATTTCTTTTCTCACCTCTACTCCTCTTTCTCCTTTTTCTGCACTTTTTTTCAAAAGATTCAAAGAGTGGGTGGGGAGTTCTTTGAACCCCTATTGAGCAGGAGAAATCGGTCTCTATCCTTGCTTCTGGCTTAGCCATTGCAGGACACCTTGTGCTTCAGTCTTAGAGAAGAGTGAAGAAAGGGAGGAAGAATTCTTCTTTCTCTTCATTTCATATTTTTTATTTTGCATGCCACATTGGGCTCGGGACTCCAATAACTGACTCATAAGTGAAGGGGGAATAGTAGAATGAATTGACAGAGAGCCACGTGCTAGGAGATATCTAAACCCTCCAATTTTGTCTGAAGGTATAGCTGTGAATCAACCTAATCCAATGGCCAATCCTAATCTGGGCCAAAACCAAACTGAAACGGGGGAGAATGTGGTTGAGGATGTTCCTCGACCTAGAACTTTACGTGACTTCTTGCAACCAGCAAAAGCAAGCACTCCCACATGCATAGTATTTCCACCAAATGTAGGGAACGTGGATTTGAAGCCGGGAGTGATCCAACTTCTCCCTAAATTCCATGGATTAGACAGTGAAAGTGCCTATCAACACCTTAAGGAGTTTGATGAGGTAATAACCACCATCCACTTTTCTAATGTGACTGACGATGTGGTGAGACTTAAATTCTTCCCTTTTATTCTTAAAGATAAAGCAAAAGGTTGGCTTCATGCATTAAGGCCAAGATCAATTGGTGCATGGACTGATATACATAGGGAATTCATAAAAAAATTCTTCCCTACTCACAAAACAAACAAGTTGAAGCGCCTTATCATGAACTTTGCCCAAAAGGAAGATGAAACCTTCTTCCAATATTGGGAGAGGTTTAAGGACCTATTAAACGCATGCCCACATCATGGCTATGAAATTTGGCGGGTTATAAGCTTTTTCTATGAAGGACTGACTTCACCCATGTGCCAATTCGTAGAGATGATGTGTAATGGGGAGTTCATGAATAAGGAGGCTGATGAAGCATGGGATTATTTGGAAGAATTAGGCTAAGAATGCACAGTCTTGGTATACATCAAAACCAACAAATTCCAAGACTGGCCAACAAAAGGAAAAAGGAGGAATGTATGTCTTATCAGAAGAGGATAGCATAAGTGCACGAGTGGCAAGCCTCACAAGAAAGGTCAAAGCCATGGAATTGAGGAAAGGAGAGATGATTAACTCCAATGACGTTGAAACTATTTGTGGAATTTGTGCCAGGAAACCAACATGCAACACAAGAGTGTCCCACAATTTCAGCAGTTCAGAACATCTTACAAGAACAATTAAATGCCATAAACAGTTATCAACGGCAATTTGGTGCTCCAACCTCAAACACGTTTAATGCTAGTTGGAAGAACCATCCCAACTTCAGTTGGAGGAATGGACCCACTGCGAATGCAACCCCTATCCCTCAAGCTCAACCAATACTAGGTCCATCTCTAGTCATTACTCAAAAGTGACGCTAAAAGAGATGTTGGGTGCATTCGTATCGGTCCAATCTGAGTATAATAAGACAAATTCTCTAAAAATAGATGGGTTCATGCAAGAGCAATTGTAATTCAATCAAAATTCAACCCAAGCCATCAATGAATTGAAAACACCAATGGCTAGAGTTGAATCTCATCTTAGTGTTAGAGAGAAGGGCACACTTCCTGCCCAACCTCTTCCTAACCCAAGAACTCAGTTTGAGATACAAGATGAAAGCTCATCCTCTCACCACACGGAACATGTTCAAGCTATCACCACTTTGAGAAGTGGGAAAGAAATTGACAAATCTAATCCGGTGAAGGCCCCAAAGCCTAAGGATCCGGAAATTTCCAAAGAGGATGATAGCTCAAACAACACTCCACAAGAGAAAGAATCGGAAAGGCAATACAAGCCGGTTGCTCCGTTTCCACAAAGGTTGATTTCACCTAAACCTTTAGATAAAAATCTGGAAATTTTAGAAGTTTTCAAGCAGGTGAAGATCAACATCCCGTTGTTGGATGCAATAAAACAAATACCATCGTATGCTAAATTTCTAAAGGAATTGTGTACAGTCAAAAGAAAACACAATGTTCACAACAAAGTACTTTTGACTGAGAATTTGAGCGCCATCATCAAACAAGAGGTGCCCCAAAAATACAAGGATCCGGGTAGTCCAACCATCTCATGCATTATAGGAGATTACCGGATTAAACAAGCCTTACTCGATTTGGGGGCAAGTGTGAATCTCATTCCATACTCGGTCTACGAACAACTTGGGTTAGGTGAATTGAAACCCACCAAAACCACACTCCAACTTGCTGATAGATCCATTCGTATACCAAGAGGAATGATTGAGGATGTTCTAGTCCAAGTTGATAAATTCTACTACCCAGTAGACTTTATCGTCTTGGATACACATCCCGTGATAGGCACTGGTGCTCAAATTCCCGTCATACTTGGACGACCGTTTCTAGCTACTTCAAATGCAATTATCAATTGTAGAAACAGACTTGTACAAATGTCCTTTGAAAATATGACCCTTGAGCTTAACATATTTGATTTATGCAAACAACCACGGGAGGTTGATGATGATATCCACGAACTAAACATGATTGAATCATTCGTGGAAGATACATTCCCCTTATCACTATCTTCCAACCCTTTGGAGGCATGTGTGGCCCATTCTCATGAGATAAATTATGACACAATACAAGAGATGGATTCCATTCTAGATGTGATGCCAGTGCTTGATAAAAAAAGTTAGAGAGCCCTATTTGAGCCTTTGCCTGTCAATGAGAACAAGGCCCTCCCATCCAACATCAAGGCACCAACACTCGACCTAAAAACATTATCAAGTGAGCTGAAATATGTTTATTTAGGTCGAGATGAGACATACCCAGTGGTGATTTCTTTCCACTTGGATGAGGAACAAGAGTATAGGCTAATGGCCACTCTATTAGAGCACAAGAGTGCCATTGGATGGTCAATTGCGGATCTCAAAGGCGTAGACCCACTGATTTGTACTCATCGCATACACCTTGAGGAGAATACGAAGATATCCCGGCAACCACAAAGACGACTAAATCCAAACATGAAGGATGTGGTTAAGGCCGAAGTGGTGAAACTATTGGATGTGGGTATTATTTACCCAATATCTGATAGTCAATGGGTGAGCCCAACTCAAGTGGTGCCTAAGAAATCTAAAATAACCATCGTAGCCAATGCCAATAATGAACTCATGCCAACTAGAGTCACTACCAGTTGGAGAATGTGCATTGACTACAGGAAGCTAAACACTGTCATGAGGAAAGACCATTTCCTCCTACCGTTTGTTGATCAAATTTTAGAACGGTTGGCGGGTCATTCCCACTTTTGCTTCCTTGATGGCTATTCAGGGTACAACCAAATAGAGATTGCCCGTGAAGACCAAGAAAAGACTACATTCACATGTCCATTCGGCACTTTCGCCTATCGACGGATGCCATTTAGACTATGTAATGCACCTGCCACCTTTCAGGGTTGTATGATGAGTATCTTTTCTGACATGGTGGGGACAATTCTCGAAGTCTTCATGGATGATTTTTCCGTATTTGGTTGTAGCTTTGATGAGTGCCTTGAGCACTTGAAATCTGTGCTGAAAAGATGTGAAGAGAAGAACCTTGTGCTGAATTGGGAGAAGTGTCACTTCATGGTTCAAAAGGGAATTGTACTTGGTCACATCGTTTCACAAAATGGAATCGAGGTGGACAAAGCGAAAATTGATCTCATCTCTAACCTTCCACCACCCAAGAGCATACGAGATGTACGGTCCTTTTTAGGACACGCAGGATTTTACAGAAGGTTCATAAAGGACTTCAGTTCACTCTCTCGTCCTTTATGCAACCTACTTCAAAAGGAAAATTCATTCGTGTGAAATGAAGAATGTCAAAAGGCCTTTACCACCCTTAAAGATATGTTGACATGTGCTCCCATAATGCAACCACTTGATTGGGGCCTTCCTTTTGAGATTATGTGCGATGCTAGCGACTATGCTATTGGGGCTGTGCTAGGCCAAAGAAAACAGAAAAAGCCATGTGTCATCTATTATGCAAGTAGAACCCTAAACTCAGCCCAGGCAAACTACACCACTACTGAAAAAGAACTTTTAGCCATAGTTTTTGCCTTGGACAAGTTTAGGTCCTACTTGATTGCATCCAAGATCATTATATTCACTGACCATGCCGCGCTTAAATATCTTCTCTCTAAGAGGGATGCTAAACCACGGTTGTTAAGATAGATCCTTCTACTCCAAGAATTTGACATAGAAATACGTGATAAGAAAGGAGTAGAAAATGTAGTAGCTGACCATCTCTCTCGACTTGTCCTCACTAATTCCCCTAAAATAACTGCGATCAATGACATGTTCCCTGATGAACAACTTTTTGCTGTTTCCCAATTACCATGGTATGCGGACAATGCTAACTATCTTGCTACAGGTACAATTCCTACACATTGGAAAAATAAGATAAGGATAAATTCTTCACGGAGGTGCGAAAATTCCTATGGGACGACCCATACTTATTCAAGTATTGTCCCGATCAAATCATAAGGAGATGTGTGCCAGATGATGAGCAACAAAGTATCATCTCCTTCTGTCACTCTCAGGCATGTGGTGGCCACTTTTCGGCTAAAAAGACCACAGCGAAAATTCTGCAATGTGGGTTTTATTGGCCCACCATGTTCAAAGACACACATGAGTTTTGCAAAACATGTGAACCTTGTCAGAAATTAGGAGGAATTTCTCGTAGAAATATGATGCCACTGAATCCCATCTTAATAATCGAAATTTTTTATTGTTGGGGCATCGATTTCATGGGTCCATTACCATCTTCTTTTGAAAATACATACATCTTGCTTGCCGTCGACTATGTGTCCAAATGGGTCGAGGCCATCCCTTGCCGGAATAATGACCATAAAACGGTCATTCACTTCTTAAAAGAGAATATTCTCTCCCGGTTTGGAACACCTCGAGTCATCATAAGTGATGGAGGGTCTCACTTTTGCAATCGCCATTTTGAAACATTACTGAAGAAATATGGCGTCACACACAAAGTGAGCACTCCCTATCACCCATAAACTAGTGGACAAGCTGAGATATCCAATAGGGAGATTAAACACATTTTAGAGAAAACGGTGAACCCCGATCACAAGGATTGGTCACGTCGGCTTACCAATGCGCTTTGGGCCTCCCGTACTGCTTTCAAAACCCCTATTGGAATGTCTCCTTATAGACTTGTCTATGGGAAGGCGTGTCACTTGCCTGTGGAGTTGGAACATAGGGCATATTGGGCTATTAAGAAGATGAATTTTGATTCTGACAAGGCAAGCTCGTTGCGCAAACTACAATTGTATGAACTTGTAGAAATCCGGAACGAAGCATATGAGAATGCGAGAATTTACAAGGACAAGACGAAGATATTCCATGATAAGAATATTCTTCGCAAGACATTCACGATCAATCAAAAAGTCCTCATGTATAATTCTCGCCTACATCTATTTTTGGGAAAGTTGAGATCTCGATGGACCGGTCCATACATTGTGAAAAATGTCTATCCATATGGGACTGTCGAGTTGTTAAATCCAAGGAACGACAACATTTTTAAGGCAAATGGGCAGCGATTAAAGCCGTTCTTTGAGAAATTCCCTTCAGAAGGTATGTCCATACCTCTGAATGATCCTGTGTATCAGGATAATTGATCTCCTAGTCTGACGGAAGTATACAGTAGTTAGGATTAGGATTTTGTTGCTTTTGTTTACTTTTGCTTAGGTTTGTTAGAAGGAGGAAGAATTCCACTTTTCACTTTTTTCAGGTACTATCATTCCTCACTCCCTTTTATGTTCAAATTGCTCTCATGTTTTGTTTATTGCACATCTTTTACATTGAGGACAATGCAAGATTTGGTTGGGGGGTGGAGGATCACTTGGATGAATCCAGCGTTTTGTAACATTTCAAGCAATTATGTGGAAATTTTTCGATTTTTTTTCAAAAATTCAAAACTCTTTTGGAAAACTTTGGTTCTATGCACTCAAGATGATATGAGCATAAGAAGAGGAGATATGAAGTGTATGAGGTTGTAAATCTTGATCTTCTCTTGGCATAATGGTTTTATATGAGAATTCCCCTAATTCTGTGATCGATAGAAAATTTGAACACTCTTAAACCTAGTTCACATTACATGATTGTCACGAGTTGAAGGGATTATGTGATTTGTGGATCAGTTAGATTTTGATTCAAGGTGTTGAGACATCAAGCCGGGGTACGTTGTCCATCCTCGTCCATGGGAAAACAATGCAAGAAATGGATTTCTAAAAATCCTATCTAAATTAAAAGAAAAAAAAAGGAAAAGGAAGGATGAAATTGGGAATGATGGAAAAATGGTGGAAAATTCCGATTAGGGCTACCTACTACCAACCGGAGGATGGTCTACCCGTAACCAAAGCCGAAAATGGGACGTAGTGTGAAAGTCGTCGGAAGGACAGTAAGGCAAATTCCCGTCATTGGCTTGTTGTTGCTCCATATACCTTGAGATCTATAGTCTGGTTGATCTATGAGGAAGATAATCCTTGAAACTCATGAGATGAATTTTCACTATGCACACTAGGTTGAATTTGTTCAAGTTCGTCTATTTATCAACCAATCAGCGGGAATTTCATATGAATGCTTATCATGTTTTGAGGGTTTACAGTTTCAACCTCTGTCGCCTAATATTTCTAACTCTTACACTTATGTATCTCGGAATATATAGAAGAATGGGTTCTAAGGAAGAGTTGAGTTTTGGAGAATGGAATTGGTTTCACGCATGTTTTGCTCGGGACTAGCAAAATGCTGGTTGGGGGGTGTGTTGAGCTCTTAATTGTACATATTCTAACCCCAATTCATCACTTATTGTGCAAGAATTTCATGATTTAAGACTCATTGAATGCATGATTAGTGATTGCAGGATTGAGAGTGGACTCCGCCTAATTGGTGACAAAAGGACCTCATTTAGAACTATTTGGATGAAGATCGAAGGAGGACCAAAGAAAGAAGGAAGCAAGGAAAGAAGAAAAGAAGAAAGAAAGAAGAAACTGAACCAAAAACAGGCCAAGACCGGTCGTGACCGGTCGGCCAGGAAGGTCAGACCGGTCGCACGACCGGTCGGCCAGCGTTCCAGGCATGCTGAGCTTACTGGACCTAAGCCAAACATAGCCCGACCGGTCGTCACCGGTCGGCCAGGCCAGTCCGACCGGTCCAGACCGGTCGGCCAGAAGTTCTTTCATAGTCCAGAGCTTGCTGGACTGTTTTCCCATTGAGGCACGACCGGTCGTGACCGGTCGGCCAGCCAGCCCAACCGGTCGTCCGACCGGTCGGCCACGTGAAGAATCAGGACTTTCTAATTTCAGTCCGATTTTCTCTGCTCACTGCGTAACTTTTATGCAGATTCTTAATTCTTCTGAAGTTATGGAGCCTCCCTAATATAAAAGGACACCTAGGGATCATTCCTAGGGTATCTTAGAAGGGTTTAAGCAAGCTTGGAGGCGGCGGAAGTGAATTTCGGAGTTTCACAACTCCTTCTAGTTTGTTTTACTGTTTTTATGAGTTTTTTTGTTGTTTCATGTTTCCTTGGATCATGAGCAGCTAAACCTCTTAGCTAGGGCTAAGAGGTGAAGCTTGTAGTGGATCCAAGATGTTTCAATTCGTTCTAAGTTGGTTTTAAGTTTGGAATTCATGTTTATGAACTATGGTTTGAAGTTTATACAAACTTTAAGTAGCTTTTCTTAGTCTTATGATGACTCATGGATGTTTGGGAGAATTACTTAAATTCTTAATTGGTTTGCATTAGTCTAGACCTGTATGATCCGAGGAATTAGAGTACGCTCTAGTACTATGATCTTCATGTGGGGACTTCCTACCAAAGTTCTACTTTTCTGAATTTCTGTAATGTGTATGGACTGTGCATGTGATTTGAATCAAGTTTAAATTGTAATCTAGCCTTGTCTTGTGACAGGACTTGAGGATGGTTATGATTGTGAACTGAGCCTTTTGGAATGAGGACTGACCTATGCAATTGAGCATGCTCAACCTAGCTTACATTGAGTGAATCTTATGCATTGGACTTACATATAACAGATTGTTTGGTTTAACAGCTCTATCATCCAACTAGATAGATCTTAATATTGATTCTAGTTGAGAGAATGAGAAACCACAGCAGATTGAACATCAAGGATTGCTGCAAGTGGATCCTTGAACCCCTAGTGCCTTTTTATCTTTATATACCTTCAATTTAATTCAAAATTGTTACTCACATCAAATTCATACAAAAAACCTGATTGTTAGCTTATCAATAGAAACTTTTGGATGTGTTTGTGAAATCCTACATAAGTCCCTGTGGATCGACCTCGGTCTTACCGAGTTTATTACTACATCGCAACCCTACACTTGGGGAAGCAAACACAAGTCTAGAGAGATGGTCAACCGCTACGTTTTCTACTCCCTTTTCATCTCATATTTCTATGTTAAATTCCTAGAGTAGGAGGATCCATCACAACAAGCGTGGCTTAGTATCCTTCTTAGAAAGAAGGTACTTAAGTGCGACATGATCGGTAAATATTATGATCTTGGATCCGATCAAGTAGGACCTAAACTTGTTCAAAGCAAATACTACGGCTAAGAGTTCCTTTTCCATAGTGGTATAATTTGCTTGAACCAAGTTTAGAGTTCTACTTGGATAGTAGATGACGTATGCCTTTTTCTCTTTTCTCTAGCCTAACACCGCCTTAACAGTGTAGTCACTAGCATCGTACATAATCTCAAAAGGAAGGCTCCAGTCAAGTGGTTGCATTATAGGAGCACAAGTCAACATACCTTTAATTTTAACAAAGGCATTTTGACATTCCTCATTCCATGCGAATGAGCTTTCCTTTTGGAGAAGGTTACATAAAGGACGAGAGAGAGAACTAAAGTCCTTTATAAACCTTCTATAAAATCCTGCGTGTCCTAAGAAGGACCGCACATCTCGAATGCTATTAGGTGGAGGGACGTTAGAGATAAGATCAATTTTAGCTTTGTCCACCTCGATTCCTTTTTCTGAAATAATGTGACCAATGACTATTCCCTTTTGAACCATGAAATGAATTTTCTCCCAATTCAAAATGAGGTTCTTCTCTTCACATCTTTTTAAAACTGTTTTTAAGTGCATAAGGCACTCATCAAAATTACAACCAAATACTGAGAAGTCGTCCATGAAGACTTCGAGAATTTTCCCCATCATATCTGAAAAAATACTCAACATACAATGCTGAAAACTGGCAGGGGCATTGCATAGTCCAAACGGCATCATTCGATAAGCAAAAGTGCCGAATGGACATGTGAATGTTGTCTTTTCTTGGTCCTCTAGGGCGATCTCTATTTGGTTATATCTTGAATATCTATCGAGGAAGCAAAAGTGGGAATGACCTGCTAACCTTTCTAAAATTTGATCAACAAACGGTAAGGGGAAGTGGTTTTCCTCTTGATTGTGTTCAGCTTCTGGTAGTCAATGCACATTCTCCAACCGGTAGTGACCCTAGTTGGCATGAGTTCATTGTTGACATTGGCTACGATGGTTATTTCGGATTTCTTAGGCACCACCTAAGTTGGACTTACCTATTGACTATCAGATATTGGGTAGATTATACTCACATCCAATAGTTTCAACACCTCGGCCTTAACCACCTCCTTCATGTTTGGATTAAGGTGTCTTTGTGGTTGCCTAGATGTCTTCGCACTCTCCTCAAGGTGTATATGATGAGTACAAATCAGGGGGTTTAGGCCTTTAAGATCCGCAATTGACCACCCAATGACATTCTTATAATCTTTTAGAGTGGCGATCAACCTATTCTCTTGTTCCTCATCCAAGTGGGAAGAAATCATCACTAGATATGTCTCATTTCGACCCAAATATAAATATTTCAAACCTGTAGGTAATGATTTAAGTCGAGCTTCGAAGCCTTGATACTAGATGGAAGAGGCTTGTTCTCGGTTAAAGGCAAAGTCTTAAATGGTGTCTTCCATCTGCTAGTGTCAAGTACCAGCACAGAGTCTAAAATGGTACCCGTCTCTTGTATCATGTCATCATCAATCTCATGAGAGTGAGCCAAACATGCCTCTAAGGGATCGAAAACGAATGTCAAGAGGGATGTATCTTTCACGAACGAGTCAATCAGATTTATTTTGTGGTCCTCATCATCACCATCCCTTGGTTGTCTGTATAAATAAAAAATATTCAGCTCGAGTGTCATATTTCCAACGACATTTTTACCAACCCATTTCTACAATTGATAATTGCATTTGAGGTGGCTAAGAAAGGGCAGTCAAGTATGACAGGAATTTGAACACCGACAGCAATCACAGGATGTGTGTCCAAGATAATAAAATCCACTAGAAAGTAGAATTTATCAACTTGGGTAAGAACATCTTCAATCATCCCTCTCGGTATATTGTTCGCTTGCCTCAAGTGCAAGGCTACGATGTAGTAATAATTCTCGGTAAGACCGAGGTCAATCCACGGGGAAAGAAGTAAACAATTCCAACTACTCCAATAACTAAAATCCAAGAAGTTTAGGAAAATAATTTTTAACATAAAACAGGAAAATCTGATATTTGGAAAGAACTAGGGCATCAAGGATCCACTTATAGTAGTTCAATACTAATCCATTCATCCAAGCACAACACAATTAGAGTCAAAGTTCTATCTCTCATCTAATTGGAGTATATAACAATCAAGCACAAATAGTCCCACTTAAATCTGCAAAATCAAATTTCTAGTTCTAATGAAGCACATAGAACTCAAACTTGTAGCCTTCAAAGTAACAGCCATGCCAAGAGACTATGACATGCTCTGGGGTTACTACAATTCGAATCTAAACAAACTCATCATGGCAATCTTAGAGAATTGCAAGGAACTCATGTCCGGAGTACACAAACTCTCATAATTCATCTAAAAATCCAAACTTTATTCAAAGTAGAAGTTCAAAATCCAAAGTTAAGAAAAAGGTACTTGAAATAAAAGAATTAAAGCATTAAAACCAACTACAAATTTCACCTCTAGCTCTAACTAAGAGGTTAACTAAGAAAAAGCATATTAAAACTAGAACTAAAACTAAGAAAATGAAGAAAAACTAGTTGTAAGAGGCTAGGTAGCCTCCTAGGACTTGAACTCCTTGGTTCCCATGTCCTTGATTGCCTTGGAATAAAAAAGAGTCACCTCCTTTTATACTACAACAAGAGTACCGCAACATAACAGATTTTGTTTCGCTTCGTACAGCTTAACCAATGGTCGGATTGCCTTCAAATTTGATTTGTAGCTTCCTTGTAATGTGATCTTCCTCATAGATGATTTAGATTTTCGAGATCTTCTGAATGGGCCCACCAATCAGATAAGCGACCGCCTCTCAAAATCGCGCAATTCGGATGCCTCTAGAACCAGTCATCTTGCTTTCAATGCTACGGAGTGTACAGAGGTCGGATTGATATTAAATTTTGGACATTGGAAGAAACCTTCCTCCTCTAGATGATAGATGGATTATATTTTACAAATCAACTCCAAAATTTGGTGCAAAAATTAGAATAGTTAGGCCTTTTATAAAATCTACGCAGTTGAATCTTTTTTATCTGAAACTTTGTGGTTATTCATATATAGATGTGGTCTAGAAGATTGTTAAAGTAGATTCTTCATATCATCAATGATGGGCCACCTAGATCATTCCAGTGAATAGCGAAATCTGAAAACCTTCTGGACAATTTGTATTATTTTGGCCGCCACGGTCAATCCGTAACTCTGATTGACAGGAAACCACTTAGGTTATTTCGAAGTCGAGCTCCTCTTCGACATGAATGTGTTAGATTTCCAAATATCATCAAGATGGCACCCAGAAACTGGGCCGAAAAATAAAAAAGGACTGCCTATATTTGAAATTTACTTTAGAAAGTGCAAGGCCAACCTGTCATCTGACCAGTCGGCCGGCCGGTCAGACCACAGGTCGGCCTTCATAAAATTAGTCCAGAGAGTTTGCTGTTTCTGGAGGGTTTGGCCGGCCGGCTGGTCGGTGGCTGCGGTCGGCCGGCCGGTCGGGCTGCAAATTGTGACTTTTTCACACTTCTCTTCCTCCATTGCATTGTATCTTTCCTCCATCTCATATCCTTTATTTCTTTGATCTTCAAGGCATACAAAGTGACTCTTTTAACCATGAATTGGTGAAGTCTCCCTCTCATTCCTGCAATCATAAAAACATGTATTAGGTGAGTCTTTCAAACATGAAAACCATGCATATAATGTGATGTAATGGGTTGGCAAATGTATAAATTGGAGGCTCAACACACCCCCCAACCAGTATTTTGTTAGTCCCGAGCAAAACATGCGTGAAACAAGTTCAAATCTCCAAAACCAAACTCTCCTTCAGAAACTATGCTTCTATACATTCTAAGACATATAAGTGCAAAAATCAGAGAAACTGGGTGATAAAAGCTGAAACCTTAAACTTCTCAAAACATAATAAGTGTTCATATAGACTTCCCACTAATCAATTGATAAATAGAAGAAATTGAACAAAGTCTACCTAAAGTGCATAGTGAATGTTCATCTCATGATTTTTTTGGACTATCTTCTTCATAGATCAACTAAACTATGGATCTAAAAGTGCACAGATCAACAACAAGCCTATGACAGAAATTTGCCTTACTGTCCTTCCGACGGCTTTCACACTACGTCCCATTTTTAGCTTTGGTTACGGGTAAACCATCTCCCAGTTGGTAATAGGTAGCCCTTTTCGAAAATTTCCACCATATTCTCAACATACCTATATTTTCTTTCCTTTTTATATACATTAGATAGGATTTTTAGAAATCCATATCTTTCGTTATTTTCCCATGGACAAGGATGGACAAAGTACCCCGACTTGGTTCCTCAACACCTCAAATTTAAGTCTAGCCAATCCACAAAGCTACATAATCCTTTCAAACCATGAAAATCGCGTAATGTGAACTAGGTGTAAAAGTGTTCAAATTTTCTATCAATCATATAAATAGGGGAATTCACATATAAAACCATTATATTAAAGGTAGTTCAAGACTTGCAACATCACTCACTTCGTATCTCCTTTTCTTATACTCGTATCATCTCGAATGAATAGAAACAAAGTTTTCTAAAAAGAGTTTTGAATTTTTAGAAAATTAAAAAAAAATCTAGATAATTGCTCGAAATGTCACTAAAGCTAGTAGATTCATCTAAGGAATCTCACCCTCCAACCAAAATCTCACATTATCCTCAATGTAACAAGATATGCAATAAGTATGACATGTGTTAATGTCAGATTTTGCAATGAGATCCTTCGGCTTTTCTCCTTCGCTCCAGGAGAGATTTCCACCACCAGACCTGAAATAAGACAGCGAATAAGGGTGGCTGGGGACCAGCCGTTAGCCCTCCGACGCTTAAGTTAGGCCACAGAAGAGAAGCCAAGCAAAACGGGACCCAGCTTGAGTGATTAGTACGTACCTTTCTCTTAATGGAGTCACCCCTTTATATAGATCTGAAGCAACCCAATTTGTTACGTAAGATATCGAAATCCCGCTGATGTCGCGTACGATACCGAAATCTCGCTGATTTAGTGGGACAAGATCCTTATCCTTAGAGGCAAGATCTAACCCAATAACTTCTTCCGGCAATCACGTTTCTTGATAGCAATCCCCGAAAAGGAAGGGGACGCCGAAAGGGTGAAGACCGCCGCGCTGGATGTAACTCTGCTTGGTATCGCAGAGGGATTAAACAAGCCACTCGATGGGAACCGGATGCTGGAAGTATGAGGACCATCCAAACCAAAAACGAAGACTCAGGACTATTCTGATGTCGGGAGCTGCTTGTGTCAGGGATGCTCGCATTCGTGAGATGCGACCCCTTCTGACGAGCCCGAGCAGAGCTGCTCGCATCCGGGAGATGCGACCTCCTCTGGCGAGCCCGAGCCGATCTGCTCGCATTCGGAAGATGCGACCCCCTCTGGCGAGCACGAGCCGAGCTGCTCGCATTCGGAAGATGCGACCCTCTCTGGCGAGCACGAGCCGAGCTGCTCGCATCGGAAGATGCGACCTCCTCTGGCGAGCACGAGCTTGACTGCTCGCATTCATTATGACCGCGATCCTGCACTTCTCGATAGACTATATTTGCCTACAACAGATGCCCCCCAAACCCTTGGTATTGAGGAACTATGCCAAGGGTTTTGCTAGTGTTGACAGCTGGGTGCTGGGAGATAATCGCGCATGATTCACTTATCGTGCCTCCGCATTTATGATGACCAGCTTTTGCGCAGCTTTCTCTGCCGCCAGAGATGAAGCGTCAGGTGCCACGTGTTTCCGTATTTAATGCTAGCGTCCGTTCGTCTGACGTGCCGAATGAGAATCTGCCGCGTGTCCAGCAAATCAAGCGGAATGATTGCATATAAATATCGGACTTAGAAAAATTCCTTCATTTCCGGATTCCATTGCTGCAGAGCTTTCTTCTTCTTCTTCCTTCTCTATTCTGGAGTGAAAAACCTCTTTACGGAGGTACCCTTCTTTCTTTTTCCTCTTTCATTTCATCTTCCATCTCCTTTTTATAATGGCGGAAATCTCTGACGAAGAGATTATTCCTCTGGGAGATGAAACCCCTGACTCCTCTGAATCCAATAACGCCAGAGTACCGGCTGGGAGGTATTCTGCCTCCGGTTACTCTTCCATCTTGACGGAGGAAAGACTCTCTAACCTTAGAGAGGTTTATAGGGTTCCAGATTCTGTTTTATTCAGACTGCCTGGGAGAGGGGAGACAGCCGATGCACCACCGCCTGGGTGTGTGGCTGTTTACGAATACTTCTTCAAAGTGGGCGTACGTCTTCCCCTCCACCCCTTTATTCGAAACTTCCTCCGTCTCTACAAGATTGCCCCGGGCCAACTTATAGTTAACGGCTGGCGGGTTCTTCTAAGTGCTTTCGTCCTTTGGAAGCAGGCGGGTAACGAGGAGTTAACCGCTGAAGAATTTTTGAGGTTATTCCAGCTGAAGAAGGCGCCAGCTAGCGAGGGTTGGTACTACCTCTGCTTCTGGCACCGGAATAACTTCATTTTGGGGAACCCTTCTTCCAACTGCCCGGGATGGAGAAAGAAGTGGTTCTATGCCTCCGGGAACTGGGAGTCCGAGATGGGATCCGACCCCAAAGGCCATAATGTTAATCGCCATTTTGGCGAAGGTGGGTTAAGTGCCTGTTTACTTGTCCGAAAGGGAACAATAACCTTGCTGTATTGACGATTTAATGAACTTTCCTTTTTGCTCTCAGGAATTCCAATTGGTGTGAAGCCAAATCTGCGAGGAGGGCTCAACGAAAAACTTGTCAAAGTCTACAAGCTCCCTGCGGCTGCGCGCCACGTCAGCACTGCTCTAGAACTTCGTCATCTTTGTGCAGCCGGTCTCACCTTCCGAGAAGAGATGACGAATGTTGGCGATAAGAGAGGCGCACTGGGGGTACTTCCCCGGCTGAAGGGCGCTGCCTCGAAGAGGCAAAAGAAAACTTCGGGGGGTCCTTCAGCTGCGCCTACTCTCGCAGAGGAGCCTGCTCGCGGCCTCCAAGCCGCCTCTGGAGGAGTCGCGAGCACTTCTCGTATGACCGCGACCCCTCCGGTCAACGCGACCCCTCTCTCCACCGTGCCCCCGCCAGCTGACCTTCCTCGCCCTCCAATCATCGAGGTGGCCGACAACTCACCGAAGGGTGATCGAAGAGGGGGAGGCCTCCCTCCAAAGGGGCCTCCAAGCGAGCCTACAACTGCTCGCGAATTGTTAATGCCCGTCCCTGGCGTCGCGAGTGCTCGCGAATCGGGGCCCAAAGAGATGGTCGTAGCCCAGGCTTCGGGCTCGGGGACTTTTGTCATTCCTCCACACTTGCATCCAATATGCGAGTTTATGTTTGACAAGATTTCCCCCAACTCCTTTGGGAGTCTCCCCGAACCAAGCCCTGAAGCCCTCTCCACCGACATTGGGGTGAGATTGTTACAGGTAACTACAGATTCGTGTTTTTCGTCTCTGATAAGGTGGATCGCTTTAATTTACTTCCTTTCTCACACACATGTATTTTGTTTTATATAGAGCTTGGATCTCACGCTTCGAGTCAGACGTGACATCGAAGCAGCTCGCCGCAGCGTGGAGGATGCGGAGAAGAAGAAGAAGATGATGGAAGTAGAGGTCCAAGGGAGGGACCGCTTGGTGAAGGCCTTGGAGGTTCAAATCTCCAAGTTGGACGAAGAGAAGAAGATTCTCCTGATCAAGATCCAATCCCTGACTGAGCGCTTTCAGTCAGTGGACCTCCAGCTCGCAAAGCTTCAAGAGATCCATTCCAAGAGCGAGAAGGAGAAGGAGATTTTTCGCAAGGATAAGGTCCAGCTTGAAGAATGGCTCAAGGATGCTCGGACCAAGTTCGAGGAGGCTCGGACCCAGCTCGGTGAGGCCCAGAAGCGACTTAATCAGCTGAAGGATGACTCCATCCACTGGGAGGAAGAGCGAGTGGCTCTCGTTCAGATGGTATCTGATGAGGGTCCTCGCGCAGTTCAGGAGTTTCGTACTTCTCAACTTTATGACGAGGAGCGATACGAGGCATACATCGCTGGTCGCGATTTTGCGGTCAGGGTTATGCAGCTAATTGCTCCAACTTTTAACGTTGAGGAGTTCGACAGAGTGGCATTCGAGGTTGCAGCTAAGGAAAGGGCTGCTGCTGAGAACGAAGTCACCGGGGCAACAGATGTTGCTCCTGCTCCTGAAGCTGGTCCTGAAGCTGAAAGCCGCGAGCCTGCGCAAGAGGATGACCAACCTTGACCTCGGCAGCTTCCCATATTATGTTTCTTTTTTTTTTTTTTTTTTCTTTTTTTTTTTTTTATAGAGAAGAGATCTGTAATTGTAAGGTTATTATTTTAATGAACACTTACTTTTTTAATATTGTGTATTCTTCTCTTTCCTTCATTGTTGCTTTGTTTTGATCCCATTTGATTCATCAGGGGATGCGACCCACTAATGCGAGCACGAGCTTCGCTGCTCGCGATTTTAGAGTGCATGACCGCGAATTCGATCACGAGCCGCAGTGCTCGCGATTAGGGTGCATGACTGCGACCCTATTCAAGCACGCGCTATGCTGCTTCGCATTTTGGAATGCGATCACTCAATCCGGGGGTCGCGTGACCATGTCCACGTTGAGATAGACTGATCTATCGATTGAGATTTCGATCCTACCAAGGGCAGGAGGTTGGTCAAGAGATGGTATACATCCTCTTCAGGGCTTGTTCAGGTCCATGTAAATGGAGAAGCAACCAACTAGTAACAACTTCAATCCTACCAAGGGTAGGCAATTGGCCAAGAGGATGTGTAAGCATTCTCTTCAGGGCTATACAGGTCCATGTAAATGGAAAAGCAACCAACTGATATCTTCTATTTTATTCATAAAATATTGTAATGAACTACATGGAATCTAGGGATAGTATCGTAGCAAATGCTCCACGTGCCAAGGGCGACGTACGGGCTTCCCCAGCATGTCTTCAAGATGATAAGTTCCAGGTCGCACAACCCTGATAACCCGATACGGGCCTTCCCAATTTGGATCTAATGAACGGGCAGGAACTCCTAGATTTTGCCTTAGTACCAAATTTCCGGGTTGGAAGGATCTAGGCCGAACCCTAGCATTTCGATATCGAGCAATACGTTGTTGATACGCTGCCACTCGCACTTGAGAAGCATTTCTTCGCTCTTCCAGGAGATCGAGATGAAGTCGAAGGTTTTCGTGATTGCTCGCGGGATCGTACTGCTCGATCCGATATGAGGGGACTTGAATTTCCACCGGTACCACTGCGTCAACACCAAATGCTAAGGAGAAAGGAGTTTCACCTGTTGATGTACAAGCCGTGGTTCTATAGGCCCATAATACCTCTGGCAGAAGTTCTGGCCACACCCCTTTACATTCACCTAGCTTGGTCTTTAAATGGTGCTTTATTATTTTATTTACTGCCTCGACCTGCCCATTCGCCTGAGGATGATATGGAGAAGTGCGGAGATTACGTATTTTCCATTTGTCGCAAAATTCATCAAAGGCTGCGTTGTCGAACTGCGTTCCGTTATCGGTAATTATAGTATGAGGAAGCCCGAAACGACATATGATATTTCTCCATATAAACTTAGTAGTCTGTTTTTCAGTAATCTTGGCTAACGGTTCTGCCTCGGCCCATTTGGTGAAATAATCAACCGCCACGATCGCGAACCTATTCTGTCCTTTTCCCATAGGTAAGGGCCCGATGATATCGATCCCCCATTGGGAAAAAGGCCAAGGGCTATCCACTGGGGTCATCCGCTCAGACGGTACACGAGGTATGGGTAGATATCGTTGACACTTGTCGCATTTTTTAGAAAATTCGATGGCGTCTGCTTTCATCGTGGGCCAATAATATCCTTGCCTCATCGCTTTATATGCCAGGGATCGCCCCCTGGGATGATTACCACATGCCCCCTGGTGTATCTCATCTAGAACACGATGTGCTTCTTCTGGATGGAGACACCTTAGATATGGCAAGGAGAAGCTTTTTCGCAACAATATTCCATCTTGTAAGGTGTACCTGGCAGCTCGAAGCCGAATTTGTCTCGCAGCTTTTTTGTCTTCTGGAAGGTATCCATCTCTGAGGTAAAGGATGATAGGATCCATCCAGCATGGAGACGATTGTGCCGATTGAACTTGCTCTAGAGTCACTTGGTCGATACTCAAGTTCTGACGATGTTCGATGGGGATCGAATGTGATAACTCTGATTCCGGCGCAGAAGCGAGTTTTGCCAAGGAATCGGCAAGTTGGTTCTGCTCGCGAGGGATATGAATTATTTTATAAGTCTTCAACTTTGCGAGCAGGATGAGGACACGAGACTTGTATAAGGCCATTCTTTCTTCTTTGGCTTCGAATTCACCAAGAACTTGGTTAACAATGAGCTGGGAGTCGCTATGAATTATCAAATTCTGGACTGCGAGTAAAATGGCCAGTTCGAGGCCAACAATTAGGGCCTCATATTCCGCTTCATTATTGGAGATGCGCGATTCGAAACGCAGAGCGTATTGAAAATGCGACCCGTCGGGAGCCGCTAAAATCAGACCCGCTCCACTACCAGTGGCCCGTGACGATCCGTCCACGAAGAGCGACCATGGAGGCTGGTCGCTGGTCCTGACATTATCTTCAGAAGAATACGTAAATTCAGCTATGAAGTCGGCCACGGCCTGGCCCTTGATTGCGGTCCTAGGACAGAATGAGATATCGTGCTCACTGATTTCGACCGCCCACTTAGTTAAGCGCCCGGAAGCCTCAGGTTTTTGAAGGACTTGTCGTAGTGGATGATTTGTTGGTACTAAAATAGCATGTGCTTGAAAGTAAGGTCGCAGTTTTCGAACTGCCGTAATTAATGCTAGGGCCAGTTTCTCCATATCAGAATACCTATTTTCTGCATCGACCATTGCTCGACTAATATAATAAACGGGCCTTTGCACCCCGGAATCTTCTCTTATTAAAGCGGCGCTAACAGCCGTGGAAGACACAGATAAATAAAGAATGAGTTGCTCATGAGCTACAGGTTTAGATAAAATGGGAGGAGTGCTCATGTATTGCTTCAGTTGCTGGAAAGCTTCTTCACACTGAGGTGTCCACTTCCAATCAGATTTGGCCGTTGCACGAAGGAGTTTGAAGAAGGGCAAACACTTGTCAGATGCTCGCGAGATGAATCTATTCAATGATGCGATGCGACCTGCCAGACGCTGAACGTCCTTCAGAGTAACAGGGGATTTCATCTCTATCAATGCTTTAATTTTTTCAGGATTTGCCTCAATTCCACGCTGGCCAACCATGAACCCAAGAAATTTCCCTGCAGACACTCCAAACGCGCATTTTTCTGGATTTAACTTCATTTGATACTTCCTCATCAGATCAAAAGCTTCACGAAGATCTGAAATGTGGTTATCTTCGACGATGCTTTTCACGAGCATATCGTCGACATAAACTTCCATATTCCTACCGATTTGAGCAGCGAACATTTTGTTGACAAGACGTTGATAGGTGGCCCCTGCATTTTTAAGACCAAACGGCATTACCTGGTAGCAATATAGTCCTCGATCTGTGATGAAGGCAGTATGCTGGCTATCAGGTGGATGCATCATAATCTGGTTGTAACCAGAATAAGCATCCATAAAGCTGAGGAGAGCATGTCCGGCTGTCGAGTCGACCAGCTGGTCGATCCGCGGTGTCGGAAAGCTATCTTTGGGGCACGCTTTGTTCAAATCTGAATAGTCGACACACATCCTCCATTTGCCATTAGCTTTCCGGACGAGAACTACGTTTGCGACCCACTCTGGGTAGTCAACTTCCTTTATGAAATTAGCCGCGAGTAGCTTTTCAACTTCAGTTTTGATTGCCATTTGTCTTTCTGCAGTAAAGGCACGTCGACGCTGATGTACGGGTTTATGCTTCGGGTCAATGTTGAGACGATGTGCAATGACATTAGGATCGATGCCTGGCATATCTTTATGAGACCAAGCAAACACATCCTTGTATTCGGTGAGAAAACTGATCAAATTTTCACGATGGATAGTGGTCAAGGAGGACCCGATGCACACGATTTTAGATGGATCGTCTTCGGTCAGGTGGATCGCCACTGTTTCCTCCCCTGGAGTTCCCGACTTTAGAGCATTCTCTCTCGGATCCAACGAGGTGGTCGAGGGATCACCGGGCGATCCTTGAGTTATTTGCAGGATGGGCGTCGCTTGAGCCTTCTTTCGATCTCGGAGGGCTATCTGGTAACAGGACCGTGCCTCCTGCTGACTTCCTCGCACGACCCCTATGCCATTTGGTGTCGGAAATTTAACGCATAAATATGAAGGGTGCAAGGCCGCTCCAACCTTAATTAGTGACGGTCTCCCCAAGATAGCGTTATACGCTGATTTTCGATCCACGACGAGGAAGTTTACGAAGACGGTGGTCTTCGCTGGACTCTCCCCAAAGGTGACTGGGAGATCGATGCTTCCTTCTGGTGTCACCACTTCTCCTCCAAAGCCGACAAGAGGGGTCGATACTGGCTTGAGGAGGTTTCTGGCTAGTGCCATTTTGTCGAAAGCCTCCAAATACAGAATATCGGCCGAGCTACCTGTATCCACCATAATTCGATGAGTCAGATAATTTGATACCTTTAGTGTGACTACAATGGAATCTTCATGAGGGAAATGAATTCCCGCTGCATCTTCGAGGGTGAAAGAAATTGGGGGATGGTTAGCTTTCGAAGAGTTGGACGTTTGTTCCAGCCAATAGATCTGCTGGGGTTCTTTGGACGCTTTTCGGGCGTATGCCTTTCTTGAAGCTTGAGAGTCACCCCCGCAAGCTGGACCCCCGACGATAGTGCGAATTTCTCCTGTGGGCTCAGCATCCTCTTGGTCGGTTTGAGACGGTTCCTTTTGGCGAGATGAGGTTTTCGCCCTTTCTGGTGACCGATTTTTACGAGCAACATAATCCTGGAGATGGCCTTTTCGGATAAGTGCTTCGATATGGTCTCGTAGAGAGATACAGTCCTGAGTCCTATGCCCGTGATCTTTGTGAAAGTAACAGAACTTGCTCTTATCCCTCTTCTCGGGATCGGATTTGATCTTTGCGGGCCACTTCACATACGGCTTTTGTTTAATCTCCATTAGAACCTTTTCAGGGGATCGATTAAGAGGAGTGTAATTATGATATTTACCAGAGTAAGGCTTCCTGGGAGAACGATCACGTTGATCACGACGGTATTTCTTATCTGTAGAAGAAGTTCCTTCTGGCTTGCGTTTCTTACTTTGTACTCCATGGCGTGTCAAAGCGACTTCTTCCGCATTGATATATTTCTGAGCTTTGGCTTGGAATTCCGCCATAGTTTTCGGCGGGCTTTTATCTAAGGCAAACCTGAATTTCTCGCTCGTTATTCCAGCGATGAGGGCTGTGAGACCCTTTTCTTCAGTGTAACTCTCGGTTTGAACGGCTTCGGCAGTGAACCTTACTGTGAACTCTTTTATTGTCTCTCCATGTTGCTGTTTTAGATTCATCAGATGGGAGGCTGGCTTTTTAATGCGAATACTTCCCATGAATTGAGAAAGAAATATCTCCGATAATTGGGAAAAAGAACTGATGGAAAGAGGCTTTAACCCCCGAAACCACGTACGAGCCGCTTCCTTCAACGTAAGGGGAAAAGCCCTACACATGATTTCTGAACCATGTCCCTCCAACTCCATGAGGGACCTATATGTTTCCAGGTGTTCTAGAGGATCGCCAATACCTGTGTACGGAGCGATAACAGGCGTTCGATACTTTCTGGGCAACGGGGCCTCCATGACCTTGCTTGTGAAGGGAGATTCAGATTGATGTATTGCCGCCATGACAGCAGACGGTCGATTTGCCTGGTATCTCTGCTCCATGACATCAAAACGGTCTTGGATTCTTTTGAGATCTCCTTCCCATGGCAAGGTATAGCTAGACGTTTCGGCAGTGGAGCCTTGCGGTGGAGGTTGTCGAGACGAACTGGAATGTATAGAATGTGGAGACGGCACAGGGGGATGGCCGCCGAGTGGTGGGACCTGTGGTTCATCCACAGAATGTCTGGAGGCAACTGGTATGGGTGGCGGTGGTAACCCTTCGGAGGGTTGTCTTTGCGGTTCAGGGAAGTGCTGATCAAGCCGATTTGACAGTGCCTGAACTCCAGCGTTTAAAGTTAGGAGAGTGTTCCCGAGGAATCGTAGGACATCATCCTGATTTCCAGAAGCCCCCAATAATGGATTTGTTGATGGCATATTTGGGGCTTCTTGAGGGATATCCGTCGGAACAGGTGGGAGGGCAGGTGCGGATTCCGTCTCACCGGGCGGAGGTGGTGCCTGCCTTGAAGTTGAAGGATGAACAGTCTTTTTAGGAGGCATCACCGAAGGATTTTGATCGGTGGTTAACACGATTGATTTTGATGATCAAGTCGTTCCCACAGACGGCGCCAAACTGTTAATGTCAGATTTTGCAATGAGATCCTTCGGCTTTTCTCCTTCGCTCCAGGAGAGATTTCCACCACCAGACCTGAAATAAGACAGCGAATAAGGGTGGCTGGGGACCAGCCGTTAGCCCTCCGACGCTTAAGTTAGGCCACAGAAGAGAAGCCAAGCAAAACGGGACCCAGCTTGAGTGATTAGTACGTACCTTTCTCTTAATGGAGTCACCCCTTTATATAGATCTGAAGCAACCCAATTTGTTACGTAAGATATCGAAATCCCGCTGATGTCGCGTACGATACCGAAATCTCGCTGATTTAGTGGGACAAGATCCTTATCCTTAGAGGCAAGATCTAACCCAATAACTTCTTCCGGCAATCACGTTTCTTGATAGCAATCCCCGAAAAGGAAGGGGACGCCGAAAGGGTGAAGACCGCCGCGCTGGATGTAACTCTGCTTGGTATCGCAGAGGGATTAAACAAGCCACTCGATGGGAACCGGATGCTGGAAGTATGAGGACCATCCAAACCAAAAACGAAGACTCAGGACTATTCTGATGTCGGGAGCTGCTTGTGTCAGGGATGCTCGCATTCGTGAGATGCGACCCCTTCTGACGAGCCCGAGCAGAGCTGCTCGCATCCGGGAGATGCGACCTCCTCTGGCGAGCCCGAGCCGATCTGCTCGCATTCGGAAGATGCGACCCCCTCTGGCGAGCACGAGCCGAGCTGCTCGCATTCGGAAGATGCGACCCTCTCTGGCGAGCACGAGCCGAGCTGCTCGCATCGGAAGATGCGACCTCCTCTGGCGAGCACGAGCTTGACTGCTCGCATTCATTATGACCGCGATCCTGCACTTCTCGATAGACTATATTTGCCTACAACAACATGAGAGCAATGAAATAAAACAAAAGAGAGTGAGAACGAGAGTACCTAAGGTAGCAAGTTGATCAATTCTAGCATCTTTCATTCTCTCGATGAGACTTATTTAGTCCTAATTGCAGAAAAATAAATCCTAACCTAGCTATCTACCTTTGATATGTCCAATCGACTACATGATCAAATTTGAGCAGGATCGTCATGAATTTCAATAGATTTCTCATGAGGACCATCCAAAGTCCTGCTCGACAATAAACATGGATGCTTTTCTTCATTAAAGTCTAAATTTATGTGCACCACATGCATGAGAGGAGGAGATAAGAGCAGCAAAAAGATATCTCCTCAAATTCTGATCTGGGTTATGATTGATTAAAAACGGGTCCTCCCAATCAAAATTTTCAATGGGCTGAAGGACCCATGATGGTGGAGAGACATTCATCAAGTTTTCATTGGTTAAAGTTGTCTCCTCCACAATTTCAGAATTGTATGGTGCTTCCACAAACAATGGTAAAGAGTGTAAATCAATGGAATGGTGTTCTTCAGGCATTGACACCGTGTCTAACAAAATATCCAACTCCTTAATCATCTCATCATCAAGATCATAAGAGTGGGCCAAGCATTCCTCTAGGAAATCAAGATAGTCGGATGAAGGATCATGATCTTGCTTGAGTGAGTGCAAAAATTCAGTTTCGATGTTGAGGGACTCGCCCTCCATGGAGTGGAATTCTTCCAAACTAGGTTCTCCATAACTAGTATGAGGCACCAAGTTGGAAGTATGCAAGGCTTTAACAATCACTTGAATAATGGGGTCGTTTGAATTTTCAAAGTGAGCCAAGCATTCGTCCAAAGAATCTGAATTTTCACTCATGGGAGTCTCATTCTCCACATTAAAATTAAGCATGTCAAGGTGGAGTGACTTAAAAATATCAACATCGGCCATCTCTCTAGCATGCATATCCTCTAGAGACTCATAATCATTATGCCCTTGGGAAAAAGAAACCATAAGTTCATAAGCATCCACTGAACCCTCATTGTAAGTAACCCCACTATCGCTTTCAGATTTAATGGATTCCTTAGATTTGTCAACCGTCATTGAAATCTCTTCATCATTAAGTTCAAAGCATCTAAAAGTGATTGTGGACTCACCATAATTGATGATGGCATTAGGATCATCGAGATCAATCTCCTATAAAAGTCTATTCATTAAATCTAAAGAAAGTGGGACTTAGGTAGCCCCATCCTCCTCATTACAGGGGATTGATTCGATGCCCCAAATTTCTGGCTCAACGTCTTCACAAGATGGTGAGTAAGCTTGATTTGATTGTTCATCTACATACTCATTCCAAATTTCCTCAAGTATTTGTGTATACATGTTATCACAAGAGGAGGACGTTTGGGGGTGATTTGTTAATAACCATGGTTGGTTCTTCCCTTGAACAAGGAGAATGGTGGTTTCCCCAATTAAGTCTGCACACATTGTAGGATGAAGAGTAATATGATGGTTGATAGGCATATCCATACAAGTGATCACGCATTGTCTTAACTGGTTGGCCACTATTCATCCGTTCCTTTTGTTGTTGCACACCTCTTACCATAACTGGTGGAACACTCATGTTATTTTCAATCTGGTAATCACGTAATGTTTTTCCCAGATGATCATTATTCGATTTTACTTCGTTCCGGTATTCCCCTATCGTCTTACGTTGTGTCTCAATATGTGTATTGCTTTCATTAATGTAATCACACATCGTCATACGTGGGGGGGTAGTGAAGGTTCTTTGAATCTCAAAAAATACTCATGCTTGGAGGGATCCTGATCACAATGAGTTTGGGTCCCCCAATCCAACGTCTCATCCTCCAAAAGGTATTTGTACGGACCATTCGTCCAATCATACATGATAAAATTTTAATAAATTGGAAACTACCCTAATTTAGAAAAAAGAACAAAAAGAAGAGAGATGGGGAGATGTTATCCAATAGAGTGAGATCTATGTCAGCAACAATGTCCTACAAAAATAAAAAAAAATTATTAGTAATCTAGAAAAAAAATCCTACTTATAGAAAAACTGAAAATCCTACCAAACTAAAACTACTCTATAGCTACTAAAACAATTAGAACCATTTAACCTTTTCCCCGGCAACGGCGTCAAAAACTTGTTCACTCACCTCAAGTGCAAGGCTGCGATGTAGTAATAATTCTCAGTAAGACCGAGGTCGATCCACAGGGAAAGAAATAAACAATTCTAACTACTCCAATAATTAGAATCCAAGAAGTTTAGGAAAACAGTTTTTAACATAAAACAGGAAAATCTGATATTTGGAAAGAACTAGAGCATCAAGGATCCACTTGTAGTAGTTCAGTACTAATCCATTCATCCAAGCACAACACAACTAGAATCAAAGTTCTATCTCTCATCTAATTGGAGGATATAAGATTCAAACACAAACAGTCCCACTTAAATCTGAAAATCAAATTTCTAGTTCTAATGAAGCACTTAGAACTCAAACTTGTAGCCTTCAAAGTAACAGCCATGCCAAGAGACTATGGCATGCTTTGGGGTTACTACAATTTAAATCCTAACAAACTCATCATGGCAATCTTAGAGAATTGCAAGGAACTCATGTCCGGAGTACACAAACTCTCATAATTCATCTAAAAATCCAAACTTTATTCAAAGTAGAAGTTCAAAATCCAAAATTAAAAAAGGGTACTTGAAATAAAAAAAATTAAAGCATTAAAACCAACTACAAATTTCACCTCTAGCTCTCGCTAAGAGGTTAACTAAGAAAAAGCATATTAAAACTAGAACTAAAACTAAGAAAATGAAGAAAAACTAGTTGTAAGAGACTAGGTAGCCTCCTAGGACTTGAACTCCTTGCTTCCCATGTCCTTGATTGCCTTGGAATAGAAGAGAGCACTGTTGAACTCTTAATTGTGCATATTCTAACCCCAATTCATCACTCATTATGCAAGGTTTTCATGATTTAAAGACTAATCTAATGCATGATTTATGATTGTAGGAATGAGAGGGACTCCGCCCAATTGAAGACTAAAAAGATACCTTTAAGAGCCTTGGATAAAGACCCAAGGTGGGCAAAAAAGAGAAGGAAGCAGAGAGGGAAGAATGGAAGAAGAGAATATAGAAGAAACAGGCCAAGACTGGTCTTGACCGGTCGGCCAGGAGGGCCACGACCGGTCTAGACTGGTCGGCCAACTCCTCCCAGCCCTCTGGACACTGAACACAATAGGGCCGACCAGTCGCGACCGGTTGGCCAAAGGCCTGCCCACTGCAGCGAGCTCCCTGGACTGTTCCAAATCAAGCCCGACCGGTCGTGACCAGTCGGCCATGTGTTTAAAACAGAAATTTCTATTTTGGGCGCCGATTTTCTCTGCGCACTGCATAAGCTTACACAAATTCGAGAAGATTCTGATGCTACGGAGCCTCCCCACTATAAAAGGACACATAGGGATCGTTCCTAGGGTATCTTAGACGGGTTTGAGCAAGGTGGGAGGCGGCGGAAGTGGATTTCGGAGTTCCACAACTCCTTTTAGTTTGCTTTCTCGTTTTTATGTTTTTTCTTAGTTGTTTCATGTTTCCTTGGATCATGAACGGCTAAACCTCTTAGCTAGGGCTAAGAGGTGAAGCTTGTAGTGGATCTAAGATGTTTCAATTCGTTTAAGTTGGTTTTAAGATTGGATTTCATGTTTATGAACAATGGTTTGAAGTTTAATTCAAGTTATAAGTATTTTTTCTTTGTCTTATGATGACTCATGGATGTTTAAAAGAAGTGCTTGAGTTCTTAATTGTTGTAAACTAATCTAGACCTGTATGATCTGAGGAATCGGAATACGCTCTAGATTCATGATCTTCATATGGGAACTTCCGACCAAAGTTCTACTTTTATGGAATTCTGTAATATATGGGACTGTGTATATGATTTGAATAAGTTCAAATCATAATCTGGTTTTGTCTTGTGACATGATTTAATGATGTTTATGATTATGATCTTAACCTATTGGGATTGGGACTGACCTATGCAATTGAGTATGCTCGTCCTAGCTTGCATTGAGTGAATCATACACATGGATCTTATATATGGCAGATTGTTGGTTTAACTGATCTATTATCCAGCTCGATAGATCTTAATTTCAATTTTAGTTGAGAAAGTGAGAAACCACAGCGAATTAAGCATCAAGGATTGCTATAAGTGGATCCTTGAACCCCTAGTGCCTTTTATTTAATTGATTACTTTCAATTTAGTTTAAAGTTGTTACTCACATCAATCTTCTATAAATCTATTTATTAGACTTTCAGTAGAAGTATTGGAAGTGTTTTGTGGATTCCTACATAAGTCCCTGTAGATCGACCTCGGTCTTACCGAGATTATTACTACATCGTAACCCTACACTTGGGGAAGCGAATAAGTTTTTGGCGCCGTTGCCGGGGACTATGACGGTTTTTTCACAAAAAATTCTGAAAATAGTATCTATTTAGGATTTTTAGGATTTTACTACTAACTTAGTTTGTTTTGTTTTGATTTTTCTTTTGCAGGGATTTCTAGGAAGTTGAAGAAGACATAAGGATCTCAAGTGCCGAACCAGGTTCTATCTTTCTAACCTTACTCTTCCTCTTCTCCTATCCATTCCTATCATATTCATCTCTTGTAGAGTGGGTGGAGACTCCTTTTGGATCTCTGATAGGTAGGCCTTGTGCCACCTGGATTCCTATTAGTCAGCTCTGCCGTCTTGGATCACCTTGTGCTCAGAGATTTCTTTTCTCACCTCTACTCCTCTTTCTTCTTTTTCTGCACTTTTCTCAAAAGATTCAAAGAGTGGGTGGGGAGTTCTCTGAACCCCTATTGACTAGGAGAAATCGGTCTCTATCCTTGCTTCTGTCCAAGCCATTGCAAGACACCTTGTGCTTCGGTCTTAGAGAAGAGTAAAGAGAGGAAGGAAGAATTCTTCTTTCCTTTTTGTTTCATTCTTTTAGATTTTTGCATGCCACATTGGGCTCGGGATTCCAATAACCGACTCATTAGTGAAGGGGGACTAGTTGAAGGAATTGACAAAGAACCACGTGCTAGGAGACATCTAACTTCTCCAATTTTGTCTGAAAATATGGTTGCAAATCAACCTAATCCGATGGCCAATCCTAATTTGGGCCAAAACCAAACTGAAACGGGAGAGAATGTAGTTGAGAATGTTCCCTGACCAAGAACATTACGTGATTACTTGCAACCAGAAAGAGTGAGCACTCCCTCGTGCATTGTTTTTCCACAAAATACAGGGAATGTAGATTTGAAACCGGGAGTAATCCAACTCCTCCCAAAATTCCATGGATTGGACAGTGAAAGTGCCTATCAACACCTTAAAAAATTTGATGAGGTAATCACCACCATGCACTATGCGAATGTTACTGATGATGTGGTAAAGCTTAAATTATTTCCTTTTACCCTTAAAGATAAAGCTAAAGGTTGGCTCCATGCATTAAGGTCAAGATCAATTGATGCATGGAATGATATGCATAGGGAATTCATTAAAAAATTCTTCCCTACTCACAAAACGAACATGTTGAGGCGCCTTATCATGAACTTTGCCCAAAAGGAAGATGAGACCTTCTTCCAATGTTGGGAGAGGTTTAAGGACTTGTTAAATGCATGCCCACATCATGGCTATGAAATTTGGCGGGTTATAAGCTTTTTCTATGAAGGACTGACTTCACCCATGCGCCAATTCGTAGAGATGATGTGTAATGGGGAGTTCATGAATAAGGAGGCTGATGAAGCATGGGATTATTTGGAAGAATTGGCTAAGAATGCACAGTCTTGGGATACATCAAAACCAACAAATTCCAAGACTGGCCCACAAAAGGAAAAAGGAGGAATGTATGTCTTATCAGAAGATGATAGCATAAGTGCACGAGTGGCTAGCCTCACAAGAAAGGTCAAAGCCATGGAATTGAGGAGGAGAGACGATTAACTCCAATGACGTTGAAACTATTTGTGGAATTTGTGCCGGAAACCAACATGCAACACAAGAGTGTCCCACAATTTCAGCAGTTCAGAACATCTTACAAGAACAATTAAATGCCATAAACAGTTATCAACGGCAATTTGGTGCTCCAAACTCAAACACGTTTAATGCTAATTGGAAGAACCATCCCAACTTCAGTTGGAGGAATGGACCCACTGCGAATGCAAACAATATCCCTTAAGCTCAACCTATACTAGGACCATCTCTAGTCATTACACCAAAAGTTACGCTAGAGGAGATGTTAGGTGCATTTGTATCGGTTCAAGCTGAGTATAAAAAGACTAATTCTCTAAAAGTAGATGGGTTCATGCAAGAGCAATTGAAATTTAATCAAAATTTAACTCAAGCCATCAATGAATTGAAAACCTCAATGGCTAGAGTTGAATCTTACCTCAGTGTTAGGGAGAAAGGCACACTTCCTGCCCAACCTCTTCCTAACCCAAGAACCCAATTTGAGATACAAGACGCTAGCTCATCCTCCTAACACACGGAGCAAGTTCAAGCTATCACCACTTTGAGAAGTGGGAAAATAGTTGATAAATCTAATCCGGTGAAGGCTCCAAAGCCTAAGGATCTAGAAAATTCCAAAGAGGATGATAGCTTAAACAACACTCCACAAGAGAAAGAACCAGAAAGGCAATACAAGCCGGTTGCCCTGTTTCCCCAAAGGTTGATTTCACCCAAACCTTTAGACAAAAATCTGGAAATTTTAGAAGTTTTCAAGCAGGTGAAGATCAACATTCCGTTGTTGGATGCCATAAAATAAATACCATCTTATGCTAAATTTCTAAAGGAATTGTGGTGTACGGTCAAAAGGAAACACAATTTTCACAAAAAAGTACTTTTGACTGAGAATTTGAGCGCTATTATCAAACAAGAGGTGCTTAAAAAATACAAGGATCCAGGTAGTCCAACCATCTCATGCATTATAGGAGACTACCGGATTAAACAAGCCTTACTTGATTTGGAGGCAAGTGTGAACCTCATTCCATACTCAGTTTACGAACAACTTGGGTTAGGTGAATTGAAACCCACCAAAACCACACTCCAACTTGCTGATAGATCCATTCATATACCGAGAGGAATGATTGAGGATGTTTTAGTCCAAGTTGATAGATTCTACTACCCAGTAGACTTTATTGTCTTGGATACACATCCCTTGATAAGTACAAGTGCTCAAATTCCCGTCATACTTGGCCACCCTTTTCTAGCTACTTCCAATGCAATTATCAATTGTAGAAACGGGCTTGTACAAATATCCTTTGGAAATATGACTCTTGAGCTTAATATATTTGATTTATGCAAACAACCACGGGAGGTTGATGATGAGATCCACGAGATAAATATGATTAAATCATTCGTGGAAGATACATTCCCCTTGTCATTATATTCCGACCCTTTGGAGGCATGTGTGGCCCACTCTCATGAGATAAATGATAACACAATACGAGAGATGGATGTCATGTTAGATGTGATGCCGGTACTTGATAACAAAAGATGAAGGGCCCTATTTGAGCCCTTACCCGTAAACGAGAACAAAGCCCTCCTATTCAATATCAACGCACCAACACTCGACCTAAAACCATTACCAAGTGAGCTGAAATATGTCTATTTAGGTCGAGATGAGACATATCCGGTGGTGATTTCTTCCCACTTGGATAAGGAACAAGAGAGTAGGCTAATGGCCACTCTATTAGAGCACAAGAGTGCCATTGGGTGGTCAATTGCGGATCTCAAAGGCATAGACCCACTGATTTGTACTCATCGCATACACCTTGAGGAGAATGCGAATACATCTAGGCAACCACAAAGACGACTCAATCCAAACATGAAAGATGTGGTTAAGGCTGAAGTGGTAAAACTATTGGATGTGGGTATTATCTACCCAATATCCGATAGTCAATGAGTGAGTCCAACTCAAGTGGTGCCTAAGAAATCTGGAATAACCATCGTAGCCAATGCCAATAATGAACTTGTACCAACCAGAGTCATTACCAGTTGGAGAATGTGCATTGACTACAGGAAGCTAAACACTGTCACGAGGAAAGACCACTTCCCCCTACCATTTGTTGATCAAATTTTAGAAAGGTTGGCGGGTCATTCCCATTTTTGCTTCCTTGACGGCTATTCAAGGTACAACCAAATAGAGATCGCCTGTGAAGACCAAGAAAAGACTACATTCACATGTCCATTTGGCACTTTCGCCTATTGACGGATGCCGTTTGGACTATGTAATGCCCCTGCCACCTTTCAGCGTTGTATGATGAGTATTTTTTTTGATATGGTGGGAACAATTCTCGAAGTCTTCATGGATGATTTCTCAGTATTTGGTTGTAGCTTTGATGAGTGCCTTGAGCACTTGAAATCTGTGCTGAAAAGATGTGAAGAGAAGAACCTTGTGTTGAATTGGTAGAAGTGTCACTTTATGGTTCAAAAGGAAATTGTACTTGGTCACATCGTCTCACAAAATGGAATCGAGGTGGACAAAGCGAAAATCGATCTTATCTCTAACCTTCGGCCACCCAAGAGCATACGAGATGTGCGGTCCTTTTTGGGACACGTAGGATTTTATAGAAGGTTCATAAAGGACTTAGGTTCACTCTCTCGTCCTTTATGTAACCTACTTCAAAAGGAGAATTCCTTTGAGTGGAATGAAGATTGTCAAAACGCTTTTACCACACTTAAAGGTATGTTGACATGTGCTCCAATTATGCAACCACCTGATTGGAGCCTTCATTTTGAAATTATGTGCAACGCAAGCGACTATGCTATTGGGGCCGTGCTAGGCCAAAAAAAAGAGAAGAAGCCATATGTTATCTACTATGCAAATAGAACCTTAAACTCAACCCAAGGAAACTACACTACTACAGAAAAAAAAACTTTTAGCCGTAGTTTTTGCCTTGGACAAGTTTAGGTCCTATTTGATTGGATCCAAGATCATCATATTCACTGACCATGCCGCGCTTAAGTACCTTCTCTCTAAGAAGAATGCTAAACCACGGTTGTTAAGATGGATCCTTCTACTCCAGGAATTTGACATAGAGATACGTGATAAGAAAGGAGTAGAAAATGTAGTGGCTGACCATCTCTCTCGACTTGTTCTCACCGATTCCCCTGAAACGACCGCGATCAATGACATGTTCCCTGATGAACAACTTTCTGCAGTTTTCCAATTGCCAGGTATGCGGACATTGCTAACTATCTTGCTATAGGTACAATTCCTACACATTGGAAAAAGCAAGATAAAGATAAATTCTTCACTGAGGTGCGAAAATTCCTATGGGACGACCCATACTTATTCAAGTATTGTCCCGATCAAATCATAAGGAGATGTGTGCCAGATGATGAACAAAAAAGTATCATCTCCTTCTGTCATTCTCAGGCATGTGGTGGCCACTTTTCGGCTAAAAAGACCACAGCTAAAATCCTGCAATGTGGGTTCTATTGGCCCACTATGTTCAAAGACACATATGAGTTTTGCAAAACATGTGAACCCTGTCAGAAATTGGGAGGAATCTCCCATAGAAATATGATGCCACTCAATCCCATCTTAATAATCGAAGTTTTTTATTGTTGGGGCATCGATTTCATGGGTCCATTCCCATCTTCTTTTGGAAACATATGTATCTTGCTTGCCGTTGACTATGTGTCCAAATGGGTCGAGGCGATCCCATGCCAGGAATAATGACCATAAAACAGTCATTCGTTTCTTAAAAGAGAATATTCTTTCTCGGTTTGTAACACCTCGAGTCATCATTAGTGACGGCGGGTCTCACTTTTGTAATCGCCCATTTGAAGCCTTAATGAAGAAATATGGTGTCACACACAAAGTGAGCACTCCCTATCACCCACAAACTAGTGGACAAGTTGAGATATCCAATAGGGAGATTAAACACATTTTGGAGAAAACGGTGAACCCCGATCGCAAGGATTGGTCGCTTCGACTCACCGATGCGCTTTGGGCTTACCGTACCGCTTTTAAGACACCTATTGGAATGTCTCCCTATAGACTTGTCTATGGGAAGGCTTGTCACTTGCCTATGGAGTTGGAACATAGGGCATATTGGGCAATTTAGAAGATGAATTTTGATTCTGGCAAGGCAAGCTCGTTGCGCAAACTACAATTGAATGAACTTGCGGAAATCCAGAACGAAGCATATGAGAATGTGAGAATTTACAAGGACAAGACGAAGATATTCTATGATAAGAACATTCTACATAAGACATTCACGATCAATCAAAAAGTCCTTCTGTATAATTCTCACCTACATTTATTTCTGGGAAAATTGAGATCTCGATGGACCGGTCCCTACATTGTGCAAACTGTCTACCCATATGGGACCGTCGAATTGTTAAATCCAAGGAATGGCAACATTTTTAAGGCAAATGGTTAGCGATTAAAGCCGTTCTTTGAGAAGTTTCCTTCTGAAGTTATGTCCATACCTCTGACTGATCCTGTGTATCAGGATGATTATTCTCCTAGTCAGATGGAGGTATAGAGTAGTTAGGATTAGGAGTTGGTTGCTTTTGTTTATTTTGCTTAGGTTTGTTAGAAGGAGGAAGAATTCCACTTTTTGCTCTCTCAGGTACTATCATTCCTCACTCCCTTTTATTTTAGAATTGCTCCCATGTTTTGCTCATTGCACATCTTTTACATTGAGGACAATGCAAGATTTGGTTGGGGGTGTAGGATCACTTGGATGAATCCAGCGTTTTGTAACATTTCGAGCAATTATGTAGAAATTTTTCGATTTTTCTAAAATTCAAAACTCTTTTGGAAAGCTTTGTTTCTATGCATTCGAGATGATATGAGCATAAGAGGAAGAGATATGAAGTGTATGAGATTGCAAGTCTAGAACTTCTCATAGCATAATGGTTTTATATGTGAATTCCCCTAGTTATGTGATTGATAGAAAATTTGAACACTTTTACACCTAGTTCACATTACACGATTTTCATGAGTTGGAAGGATTATGTGATTTGTGGATTAGGTAGACTTTTATTTAAGGTGTTGAGAAACCAAGCCGGGGTACATTATCCATCCTTGTCCATGGGAAAATAACGAAAGATATGGATTTCTAAAAATCCTATCTACTTTAAAAGAAAAAGGAAAAGGAAGGATGAAATTGGGAATGATGGAAAAATGGTAGAAAATTTCGATTAGGGCTACCTACTACCAATCGGGGGATGGTCTACCTGTAACCAAAGCCGGAAATAGGACGTAGTGTGAAAGCCATCGGATGAACGGAAAGGAAAATTCCTGTCATTGGCTTGTTGTTGCTCTATATACCTTGAGATCTATAGTCTAGTTGAGCTATGAAGAGGATAATCCTGGAAACTCATGAGATGAATTGTCACTATGCACACTAGGTTGAATTTGTTCAAGTTCTTCTATTTATCAACCAATCAGTGGGAATTTCATATGGACACTTATTATGTCTTGAGAGTTTATGATTTCAACCTCTATCACCTAATCTTTCTAAATCTTACACTTGTGTGTCTTGGGATGTATAGAAGAATGGTTTCTAAAAGAGAGTTGGCTTTTGGAGAATGGAATTGGTTTCACGCATGTTTTGCGCGGGACTAGCAAAATGCTGGTTAGGGGGTGTGTTAAACTCTTAATTGTGCATATTCTAACCCCAATTCATCACTCATTGTGCAAGGTTTTCATGATTTAAAGACTAATCTAATGCATGATTTATGATTGTAGGAATGAGAGGGACTCCGCCCAATTGAAGAGTAAAATGATCCCTTTAAGAGCCTTGGATGAAGACCTAAGGTGGGCCGAAGAGAGAAGGAAGCAGAGAGGGAAGAATGGAAGAAGAGAATTCAGAAGAAACATGCCAAGACCGGTCTTGACCGGTCGGCCAGGAGGGCCACGACCGGTCTAGACCGGTCGGCCAACTGCTCCCAGCCCTCTGGACGCTGAACACAATAGGGTCGACCGGTCACGACCGGTCGGCCAAAGGCCTGCCCACTCCAGCGAGCTCCCTGGACTGTTCCAGATCAAGCCCGACCGGTCGTGATCGGTCGACCAGCCCAGTCCGACCAGTCCAGACAGGTCGGCCATGTGTTTAAAACATAAATTTCTATTTTGGGCACCGATTTTCTTTGCGCACTGCGTAAGCTTACGCAAATTCGAGAAGATTCTGATGTTGCGGAGCCTCCCCACTATAAAAGGACACCTAGGGATCGTTCCTAGGGTATCTTAGAAGGGTTTGAGCAAAGTGGGAGGCGGTGGAAGTGGATTTCGGAGTTCCACAACTCCTTCTAGTTTGCTTTCTCATTTTTATGTTTTTTCTTAGTTGTTTCATGTTTCCTTGGATTATGAACGGCTAAACCTCTTAGCTAGGGCTAAGAGGTGAAGCTTGTAGTGGATCTAAGATGTTT
This sequence comes from Liriodendron chinense, assembly GCA_003013855.2. NCBI lineage: Eukaryota > Viridiplantae > Streptophyta > Magnoliopsida > Magnoliales > Magnoliaceae > Liriodendron > Liriodendron chinense. The sequence goes on along the minus strand of ML058508.1, from coordinate 3,749,521 downwards.
CAATTCGTTTAAGTTGGTTTTCAGATTGGATTTCATGTTTATGAACAATGGTTTAAAGTTTAATTCAAGTTCTAAGTATTTTTTCTTAGTCTTATGATGACTCATGGATGTTTAGAAGAAGTGCTTGAGTTCTTAATTGTTGTGAACTAATCTAGACCTATATGATCTGAGGAATCAGAATACGCTCTAGATTCATGATCTTTATGTGGGAACTTCCTACCAAAGTTCTACTTTTATGGAATTCTGTAATATATGGGACTGTGTATATGATTTGAATAAGTTTAAATCATAATCTAGTTTTGTCTTGTGACATGATTTAATGATGTTTATGATTGTGATCTTAGCCTATTGGGATTGGGACTGACCTATGCAATTGAGTATGCTCGTCCTAGCTTGCATTGAGTAAATCATACACATGGATCTTATATATGGCAGATTGTTGGTTTAACTGATCTATTATCCAGCTAGATAGATCTTAATTTCGATTCTAGTTGAGAAAGTGAGAAAACACAGCGAATTGAGCATCAAGGATTGCTACAAGTGGATCCTTGAACCCCTAATGCCTTTTATTTAATTGATTACTTTCAGTTTAGTTTAAAGTTGTTATTCACATCAATCTTCTACAAATCTATTTATTAGCCTTTCAATAGAACTATTGGAAGTGTTTTGTGGATTCCTACATAAGTCCCTGTGGATCGACCTCGGTCTTACTGAGATTATTACTACATCGTAACCCTACACTTGGGGAAGCGAACAAGCACCTCCTTTTATAATACAGCAAGAGTACCGCAACATAACAGATTTTGTTTAACTTCGTACGGCTTAACCAATGGTTGGATTGCCTTTAAATTTGATTTGTAGCTTCCTTGTAATGTGATATTCCTCATAGATGATTTAGATTTCCAAGATTATCTTTTGAATGGGCCCACCAATCAGATAAGCGACTGAAATTGCGTCGGGTGGTCTAACACGACACCCTATGCATACACGTGCGGAAGCTTAAAGAGCAACTAGAATTATAGCTAAACTTATAGGAGGGGTGATTAGGACCTTTTAACATTTTTCGCCTACTTAACAAATTTAGCAAATTATCCTACGTAAGCAATTAACACTTCGGCTTCCAAGCCTAAGTGGGTCCAAGCAAAAGACTAGTAAATGATATATGCAATAACAACCTAGTCTATTCAACACATGTAGACATTAGAGGATGGATCAACAAAAGCTCAAGTCTACATGAGGAGTGAAAGTACATCATGTGTGTGTGTGTGTGTGTGCCTATCAAGTGTCGAGCATACATTCCTAACTAAGCATTCATAATTAACAAGTTCAACGCAATTCATAAAGAGAAATGTGCTCAAGAACAATCACAAACAGAAGGATGTATAGTGGTTCGACTACTTGTCTACTCCACTCCCGGTTCCTTTGAGCACACCGGCATTCACTGGGGAGTTTAAATCTGGTTCCTCCCAATCAAGGTGTTTTAACTCGGATCCACCCAACCGGGGAGTTTATAGGTTCCTCTCAACCTACATGTTTGCACCTGTGTTGGTGGCTCCCCCTTGGAGACTCTATTTAGGCCGACTAACGAGCCAATGAATGGCTGACGTCCCTAAATTTAGGCCGACTAATAGGCCAAGGATCTACTAACGACCCTAGATCGAGTTTGTCAAACAAACTCTACACTCAACTCCCACAGGGAATTGAGTGGATGGACTCCTAACAAGACAACCTTACTTGTCGGATTGAGCCCCTTTGTAGTGCTGCTTTGGGTTGCTTCTTCTCTCTCTCCCGTGCTTGAATCAGCTCCCCTTGTGCTCCCCCGATCTTTGACGCCGCTGCTTTGCCAAGGCTTCAGCTCCAAGATCAGCTACCTTGCATGTGATGCTCCATTGGAGATGCCCAAGGTGTTAGGGAAAGGTGGATCCTCTACAAATGGTAGGAAATGGGTTTCCTAGAGGAATACACCTATATGGACTCCTAGGTAGTGTTTAGACAATGGATTTAACTATGATCAAGGTGTCTAAACCCTAGGAATCAAGAGGGAACAAGTCCATTCTTAAGATGCCATTGAATGGCCCAAGCTTGTGATGAAAACACAAGGAGAATGACTTGCTATGGGTTTGGGATAGAGCCTCTGATGGTCTCTAGCAATGGTGGTTTCTATCTCCTCAAAATCCCCTCTCTTTCCTCAAAAACGAATCCCCATCTTTAAATAGATTTTCTTCCAACGGTAAAAAAACGGGCAGATTCGCGCATCTCCGATTGATCGGAAGAAGGTCCGATTGATCGGAGACATGTCCGATTGATCGGAATTTAGTCCAGAGAATTCTCTAGAGGATATTCCGATTGATCGGAAGATGGTCTAATTGATCGGACTGACCCCTTCCAATGGATCAGAAGACTGTCCGATTGATCGAAAATATGTCTAGTAGGTTTTCAAGGTTGCTGGAACAATTTTCGATTGATCGGAACTTCTGTCCGATTGATCAGAGTCCTATCGGAGCCAACATCCGATTGATCGGAGATCAATCGAAAACTGCTGTTTGAGCTATTTTGATTACAGCAGCTTCCACCTCTTTAATTAGTCTAACTTATCATGTTTTTCATGGAGTTCTAAGACTAATGATGATGGCTAAGGGTATACCTAGTTGGTGCAAGTCATCTAAGAGGTTAAAGGGTTAGGTTTTGGTCAAGGTTAAGGCACACCAAGGTATCACTTTTACCTGTTTCTTCTTCCTTGATGCAGCAGGGCCACTCGAGTCTTCGGTCTTCTTCTTCATTAAGCTCAACCGACACTAAACCCACTTACCTAAGTGATTGACAAACAAGGTGCACTAGTATGCCACGGAAAAGTGCACTAACAGCGACCACCTCTCAAAATCGCACAATTCGGGTACCTCCAAAACCAGTCATCTTGCTTTCAACGCTACGGAGTGTACAGAGGTCAGATTGATATGAAATTTTGAACATTGGTAGAAACCTTCCTCCTATAGATGATAGATGGATTAGATTTTACAAATTAACTATAGAATTGGGTGCGAAAATTAGAACACTTAGGCCTTTTATAAAACCTATGCAGTTGAATCTTTTTGAATGGTCCATCTTTCTTCAACCGGTACGATCAAACCACACATCCTTTTAATCTGAAACTTTGTGGTTGTTCATACATAGATGTGGTCTAGAAGATGGTCAAAGTAGATTCTTCATATCATCAATGATGGGCCACCTGGACCATTTCAGTGTTGAATAGCGAAATCTGGAAACCTTCTGGACAGTTCGTATTGTTTTGGTCGCCAAGGTCAATTCGTAGCTCCGATCGACAGGAAACCATTTGGGTTATTTCGGCGTTGAGCTCCTCTTCGACGTGGATGTGTTAGATTTCCAAATATCATCAAGATGGCCCTCGAAAATTGGGCCAAAAAATTAAAAATGGGACTACCTGTATTTGAAATCTGCTTTAGAAAGTGCATGGCCGACCTGTCATCCGACCGGTCGGACCACAGGTCGCCTTCATAAAATTAGTCGAGAGAGTTTGCTGTTTTTGGAGGGTTTGACAGGCCAGTCGGTGACTATGGGCGGCTGGCCGGTCAGTCTGTAAATTGTGACTTTTTCATACTTTTCTTCCTCCATTGCATTGCATCTTTCCTCCATCTCATATCCTTTATTTCTTTGATCTTCAAGGCATACAAAGTGACTCTTTTAACCATGCATTGGTGAAGTCTCCCTCTCATTCCTACAATCACAAAAATATGTATTAGATGAGTCTTTTAAACATGAAAACCATGCATATAATGTGATGTAATGGGGTTGGCAAATGTATAAATTGGAGGCTCAACATATACGAATAGATCTATCAGCAAGTTGGAGGGTGGTTTTTGTTTAGTTCTAAATTGTGCTTATTCCAACCCCAATTCATTATTTACTATGCATGGTTTGGATGTTTAAAGGATTAATTTAATGCATGTTTTGTAATTGTAGGAATAAGATGGAGACTTCACTGATTCGATGCTGAAAAGAGCACTTTGCACACATTGAATATCAAAGGATCAAGTGCCAAAGGATGGAAGAAAGAAGTAAGGGAGGAAGTGTTCGCTTCCCCAAGTGTAGGGTTGCGATGTAGTAATAATTCGGTAGAGACTAAGATCGTTCTCAGGGACTTGTTAGGAATTCACAAAACTACTTCTAATATTCTCTAATTGAGATCAAACTAAACATATTTTAGAATTTGAATGTAGAGAAGTATTCTTAAACTAAAAGTGATTTTAATTAATATAAAAGAGCACTGGGGGTTCAAGGATCCACTTGTAGCAATCCTTGATGTATAATTCACTGTGGTTTCCCAATTACACAACTAGAATCAAAATCAAATCCTATCTAGCCGGACGATAGAGCAGTTAATTCATCAAAATAATCCAATTCATGTGTTGTTCATAAACATGATTCCCTCAATTCAAGTTAGGACTTGAGCACACTCAATTGCATAGGTCAATCTTAGTTCCAATAGGTGAAGATCACAACCATAATAATCATCAAACCCTATCACAAGGCTTAACTATATCATGATTTGAACTTCATTCAAATGACATGCATAAGCAACACGTAAATCAAACTTTAAAATAAAAGGTAGAACACTGGTTTGAAGTTCCCACATGAGAATCCAAGTCTAGAGCATATTGAATCCGATTCCTCGGAGCGTACAGGTCTAGATCCATACAAAACAATTAAGAACTAAAGCAATCTTTCCAAGCATCCATGAGTTATCATAAGAATAAGAAAAACTACTAAGAACTTTATTCAAACTTCAAGAATCATTGTTCTTCAATAAAAATTCAAACTTGAAACCAAATAAATGAATTAAAGCATCTTAGATTCACTACAAGCTTTACCTCTTAGCCCTAACTAAGAGGTTTAGCTGATCATGATCCAAGGAAACTTGAAATCAACTAAAAACATCAAAACTAAAGGAAACAAACTAGGAGGAGTTGTAGAAGTCTGTATCCGTCTTTCTCAACCTCCCACCTTCGTAGATCTCTTTTAAAATACCTTAGGAACAAGTTAGAGGAGTCCTTTTATAAATTTCGGGCTCCAGTTGCTTAGAATCTTTGAGAAAACGCACAAAAGTTGCACAGTGTGCAGCCAATTTCGGAGCTTTTAGAACAAGCCCTGTTATGTAGACGATCGGTCTGAGCCCATGGACGACCGGTCATTCGACTGGTCGTAAAAGTCCAAAAACAGTCAAGAGAGTTTTTTGAAAATTCAATCCTCACTTTTATTTTAACGACCGGTCTGAGTAGTGGACGACCGGTCGAACGACCAGTCATAAATGGGCGATTTTTGGTCCAGTGAGTTGTGCAGCAGGGGTCTTCTTCTATTGAGAGTTCCGACCGATCTGATGACCAGTCGTGGGCTAAGGCAGACCGGTCGGACGACCTATCTTAAGTGTAATTTTCTGCACTTTTTCTTTTTTCCATTCTCTTCCACCCTTGCTTTTTTGTTCTACCCTTTGGCACTTGGTCTTTTAATCTTCAATGAGTACAGAATGACCTTTTAAGCATTGAATTGGTGAAGTTCCCTTCTCGTTCCTAAAATCAGAAAACATGCTTCAGAATAGTCTTTAAACATGAAAACCATATATAGTTAGTGATGAAATGGGGTTAGAATATACACATTTAAGAGCTCAACCCACCCCCAACTAGCATTTTTCTAGTCCCGAGCAAAACATGCGTGAAACAAGTTCCATTCTCTAAAACCCAACTCTCCTTCAGAAACTATGCTTCTATACACTCCAAGACGTGCAAGTGCAAAAATTGGGAAAACTTAGTGATAGAAGTTGAGACCTTAACCTTCTCAAAACATAACAAGTGTTCTCATGGAGTTCCCGTTAATTGATTAATAAATAGAAAAATCCAAACAAGTTTAACCTAGTGTGCATAGTGAATGTTCATCTCATGACTTCTCAGGGTTAGCTTCTTTATGAATCGGCTAGATTAGGGATTTGAAGGTGTATAGGTCAACAACAAGCCTACGACAGGAATTTGCCTTACTGTCCTTCCAATGGCTTTCACACTACTTCCCATTTTCGACTTTGGTTACAGGTAGACCATCCCCCGGTTGGTAATAAGTAGCCCTTTTCGGATTTGTCCACCATATGTTCAATCATTCCCATATTTTCATCATTCCTTTCCTTTTCATACACATTAGATAGGATTTTTCGAAATCCATATCTTTCGTTCTTTTCCCATGGACAAGGATGGACAAAGTACCCTAGCTTGGTTTCTCAACACCTCAAATCTAAGCCTAGCCAATCTACAAATCTACATAATCCCTTCAAATCATGAGAATCATATAACGTGTACTAGGTGTAAACGTGTTTCAATTTTCTATCAATCACATGAATAGGGAAATTCTCATAGAAAACCATTACCTTAAAGATATATCAAGATGCTCAACATCACTCACTTGTATCTCTTTTTCTTATACTCGTATCATCCCGAATGCATAGAAATGAAGTTTTCCAAAGGAGTTTTGAATTTTTAGAAAAAATTGAAAAAAATTTCTTCATACCATTGCTCAAAATGTTACAAAATACTAGCTTCATTTAGAAGTCTCACCCCCCAACCAAATCTTGCATTGTCCTCAATGTAAATGATATGCAATGAGCAAAATATGAGAGCAAAGATAAAAATAAGAGTGAGGACTAAGAGTACCTGAGAGAATAAGAGTTGGAATTCTACCTCCTTCTAACAAACCTATTAAAAACAAATAAAACAAAAAGCAACAAGATCCTAGTCTTAAACTACGCTATACCTCCGTCAGACTAGGAGATAATTATCCCGATATACAGGATCAATCAGAGGTATGCATACCTTCTGAGGGAAAGTTCTCAAAGAACGGCTTTAAACGCTAACCATTTGCTTTAAAGATGTTGTCGTTCCTTGAATTCAACAACTCAACAGTCCCATAAGGATAAACAGTTTTTACAATGAAGGGATCGGTCCATCGAGACTTCAATTTCCCCAAAAGTAAATGTAGCTAAGAATTATACATAAGGACCTTTTGATTGATCGTGAAGGTCTTACAGAGGATGTTCTTATCATGGAATACCTTCGTCTTGTCCTTATAAATTCTCACATTTTCATAAGCCTCATTCCAGATTTCCACAAGTTCATTCAATTGAAGTTTGTGCAATGAGCTTGCTTTGTCAGAATCGAAATTCATTTTCTTAATCGCCCAATATGCCCTATGTTCCAATTCCACAGACAAGTAACAAGCTTTTCTATAGACAAGTCTATAGGGAGACATTCTAATGGGGGTCTTGAAAGCTGTACGGTAAGCCCAGAGCGCATCTGTAAGTCAAAGTGACAAATGTTAAGCTCTTAAATATGTATATTCTAACCCCATTTCATCACTAATTATGCATGGTTTTCATGTTTAAAGACTATTTTAAAGCATGTTTTGTGATTGTAGGAACGAGAAGGGGACTTCACCAATTAAATGCTTAAAAGGTCACTCTGTACACATTGAAGATCAAAGGACCAAGCGCCAAAGGGTGGAAGAAAGAAGCAAGGGAGAAAGAGAAGGAGAAAAGGAAGAAGTACAGAAATTTGCACTGAAGACCGGTCGTCTGACCAGTCATCCATAGCCCAGGACCGGTCGTCTGACTGGTCCGAACACTTAACAAGAGGACACTGCTGCCAAACCTTGCTGGACCAATCATGACCGGTCGTGCGACTAGTCGTGGACCGGTCGTTGAATTAAAATTTGGGTTTGAATTTTTTGAAATCTCACTGGACAATTTTTGGCATTTTACGACTGGTCGTACATGAGCTCATACCAGTTGTGTGACCGGTCATCTGCGTAACAGAGCTTCTTCTACAAGTTCCGAAATTTTCTACGCAAAGCGCTATTTTTATGGATTTTCTCGAAGTTTCTTCGCATCTAGGGTCACAAACCTATAAAAGGACTCCTCCAGCTCATTCCTAAGGTATCCTAGAAGAGATCTACGAAGGTGGGAGGCGAAGAAAGGCAAAATCGGAGTTCTACAACTCCTCCTATTTTGTTCTTCTAGTTTTTATGTTTTTTTAGTTGCTTTCATGTTTCCTTCGATCATGAACGGCTAAACGACATAGCTAGGGCTAGGTGAAGCTTGTAGTGAATTTAAGATGTTTTAATTCGTTTGTTTTGGTTTCAAGTTGGATTATTGTTGAGCTCTTAATTGTGCATATTCTAACCCCAATTCATCACTCATTATGTGAGGTTTTCATGATTCAAAGGCTAATTAAATGCATATTTTGTAATTACAGGAATGAGAGTGAACTCTGCTTAATTGAAGGTGAAAAGGACCTCATTCAGAACTATTTGGATGAAGATCGAAGAAGGACCAAAAAAAGAAGGAAGCAAGGAAAGAAGAAAAGAAGAAAGAAAGAAGAAAATGAACCAGAAACAGGCCAAGACCAGTCGTGACCAGTCGGCCAGGAGGGCCACGACCGGTCCAGACCGGTCGGCCAGCTTCCTACTCATACTGAGCTTGCTGGACTTCAGCCAAACACAGGCACGACCGGTCGTGATTGATCGGACAGGCCAGTCCGACCGGTCCAGACCGGTCGGCCGGAAGAGTTTTTTTGGTCCAGAGGCCGCTGGACTGTTTTCCCATTGAAGCACGACCGGTCGTGACCGGTCGGCCAGCCCAGTCCGACCGGTCCAGACCGGTCGGCCATGTGATTTAAAACGGAAATTTCTATTTTCAGTCCGAAAATCTCTGCGCACTACGTAACTCTTACGCAGATTCTCGATTCTTCTGAAGTTGCGGAGCCTCCCCACTATAAAAGGACACCTAGGAATCGTTCCTAGGGTATCTTAGAAGGGTTTAAGCAAGCTTAGAGGCGACGGAAGTGGATTTCGGAGTTCCACAACTCCTTCTAGTTTGTTTTACAGTTTTATGTTTTTTTTAAGTTGTTTCATGTTTCCTTGGATCATGAACGGCTAAACCTCTTAGCTAGGGCTAAGAGGTGAAACTTGTAGTGAATCTAAGATGTTTCAATTCGTATTTAGTGGGTTTTAAGTTGGAATTCATGTTTATGAACTATGGTTTGAAGTTTATACAAGTTTTAAGTTGTTTTCCTTAGTCTTATGATGACTCATGGATGTTTGGGAGAATTACTTAAATTCTTAATTGGTTTGCATTAGTCTAGACCTGTATGATCCGAGGAATTGGAGTGCACTCTAGTACTATGATCTTCATGTGGGGACTTCCTACCAAAGTTCTACTTTTCTGAATGTCTGTAATGTGTATAGACTATGCATGTGATTTGAATCAAGTTCAAATCCTGATCTAGCCTTGTCTTGTGACAGGACTTGAGGATGGTCATGATTGTGAACTGAGCCTTTTAGAATTGGGACTGACCTGTGCAATTGAGCATGCTCAGCTCAGCTTACATTGAGTGAATAATATGCATTGGATTTACATATAACGGATTGTTTGGTTTAACAGCTCTATCATCCGACTAGATAGATCTTAATATCGATTCTAGTTGAGAGAATGAGAAACCACAACGAATTGAACATCAAGGATTACTACAAGTGGATCCTTGAACCCCTAGTGCCTTTTTATTGTTTACATTTAAATTAGTTTAAAATTGTTACTCACATCAACCTTATTCAAAATCTGATTATTAGCTTTCAATAGATACTTTTGGATGTGTTTGTGAAATCCTACATAAGTCCCTATGGATCGACCTCGGTCTTACCGAGTTTATTACTACATCGCAACCCTACACTTGGGGAAGCGAACAAGTTTTTGGCGCCGTTGCCGGGGAGTTTGACGGTTTTTCACAAATTTCTGAAATTAGTATCTATTTAGGATTTTTAGGATTTTAGAACTAACTTAGTCTGTTTTATGTGATTTTTTTTCTTTTTGCAGGGATTTCTAGGAAGCTGAAGAAGATATAAGGAATTCAAGTGCCAAATCAGGTTCTATCCTTCTAAACCTTACTCTTCTCCTTCTCCTATTCATTCCTATCATATTCATCTCTTGTAGAGTGGGTGGAGACTCCTTTTGGAACTCTGAAAGGTCGGCCTTGTGCCACCTGGATTCCTATTGGTCGGCTCTGCCGTCTTGGATACCTTGTGCTCAGAGATTTCTTTTCTCACCTCTACTCCTCTTTCTCCTTTTTCTGCACTTTTTCTCAAAAGATTCAAAGAGTGGGTGGGAAGTTCTCTGAACCCCTATTGACCAGGAGAAATCGGTCTCTATCCTTGCTTCTAGCTTAGCCATTGCAAGACACCTTGTGCTTCGGTCTTGGAGAAAAGTAAAGAAAGGGAGGAAGAATTCTTCTTTCTCTTTGTTTCATATTTTTTTTTTGGTTTTGCATGCCACATTGGGCTTGGGATTCCAATAACCGACTCATAAGTGAAGGGGGAATAGTAGAATGAATTGACAGAGAGCCACGTGCTAGGAGATATCTAAACCCTCCAATTTTGTCTGAAGGTATAGCTGTGAATCAACCTAATCCAATGGCCAATCCTAATCTGGGCCAAAACCAAACTGAAACGGGGGAGAATGTGGTTGAGGATGTTCCTCGACCTAGAACTTTACGTGACTTCTTGCAACCAGCAAAAGCAAGCACTCCCTCATGCATAGTATTTCCACCAAATGCAGGGAATGTGGATTTGAAGCCGGGAGTGATCCAACTTCTCCCTAAATTCCACGGATTAGAAAGTGAAAGTGCCTATCAACACCTTAAGGAGTTTGATGAGGTAATAACCACCATGCACTTTGCTAATGTGACTGACGATGTGGTGAGACTTAAATTCTTCCCTTTTACTCTTAAAGATAAAGCAAAAGGTTGACTTCATGCATTAAGGCCAAGATCAATTGGTGCATGGACTGATATGCATAGGGAATTCATAAAAAAATTCTTCCCTACTCACAAAACAAACATGTTGAAGCCCCTATCATAAACTTTGCCCAAAAGGAAGATGAAACCTTCTTCCAATGTTGGGAGAGGTTTAAGGACCTATTAAACGCATGTCCACATCATGGCTATGAAATTTGGCGGGTTATAAGCTTTTTCTATGAAGGACTGACTTCACCCATGCGCCAATTCGTAGAGATGATGTGTAATGGGGAGTTCATGAATAAGAGGCTGATGAAGCATGGGATTATTTGGAAGAATTGGCTGAGAATGCACAGTCTTGGGATACATCAAAACCAACAAATTCCAAGACTGGCCAACAAAAGGAAAAAGGAGGAATGTATGTCTTATCAGAAGAGGATAGCATAAGTGCACGGGTAGCTAGCCTCACAAGAAAGGTCGAAGCCATGGAATTGAGGAAAGGAGAGACGATTAACTCCAATGATGTTGAAACTGTTTGTGGAATTTGTGCCGGAAACCAACATGCAACACAAGAGTGTCCCACAATTTCAGCAGTTCAGGACATCTTACAAGAACAATCAAACGCCATAAACAGTTATCAACGACAATTTGGTGCTCCAACCTCAAAAACGTTTAATGCTAGTTGGAAGAACCATCCCAACTTCAGTTGGAGGAATGGACCCACTGCGAATGCAACCCCTATCCCTCAAGCTCAACCTATACTAGGTCCATCTCTAGTCATTACTCCAAAAGTGACGCTAGAGGAGATGTTGGGTGCATTCGTATCGGTCCAAGCTGAGTATAATAAGACAAATTCTCTAAAAATAGATGGGTTCATGCAAGAGCAATTGAAATTTAATCAAAATTCAACCCAAGCCATCAATGAATTGAAAACATCAATGGCTAGAGTTGAATCTCATCTTAGTGTTAGAGAGAAGGGCACACTTCCTGCCCAACCTCTTCCTAACCCAAGAACCCAGTTTGAGATAAAGATGCAAGCTCATCCTCCCACCACACGGAACATGTTCAAGCTATCACCACTTTGAGAAGTGGGAAAGAAATTGACAAATCTAATCCGGTGAAGGCCCCAAAGCCTAAGGATCCGAAAATTTCCAAAGAGGATGATAGCTCAAACAACACTCCACAAGAGAAAGAACCGGAAAGGCAATACAAGCCGGTTGCTCCGTTTCCACAAAGGTTGATTTCACCTAAACCTTTAGATAAAAATCTGGAAATTTTAGAAGTATTCAAGCAGGTAAAGATCAACATCCCGCTGTTGGACGCAATAAAACAAATACCATCGTATGCCAAATTTCTAAAGGAATTGTGTACAGTCAAAAGGAAACACAATGTTCACAACAAAGTACTTTTGACCGAGAATTTGAGTGCCATCATCAAACAAGAGGTGCCCCAAAAATACAAGGATCCGGGTAGTCCAACCATCTCATGCATCATAGGATACTACCGGATTAAACAAGCCTTACTCGACTTGGGAGCAAGTGTGAATCTCATTCCATACTCGGTCTACGAGCAACTTGGGTTAGGTGAATTAAAACCCACCAAAACCACACTCCAACTTGCTGATAGATCCATTTGTATACCAAGAGGAATGATTGAGGATGTTCTAGTCCAAGTTGATAAATTCTACTACCCAGTAGACTTTATTGTCTTGGATACACATCCCGTGATAGGCACTGGTGCTCAAATTCCCGTCATACTTGGACGACCGTTTCTAGCTACTTCAAATGCAATTATCAATTGTAGAAACGGACTTGTACAAATGTCCTTTGGAAATATGACCCTTGAGCTTAACATATTTGATTTATGCAAACAACCACGGGACGTTGATGAAGATATCCACGAACTAAACATGATTTAATCATTCGTGGAAGATACAGTCCCCTTGTCACTATCTTCCGACCCTTTGGAGGCATGTGTGGCCCATTCTCATGAGATAAATGATGACACAACACAAGAGATGGATGCCATTCTAGATGTGATGCCGGTGCTTGATAATAAAAGCTGGAGGGCCCTATTTGAGCCTTTGCCTGTAAACGAGAACAAGGCCCTCCCATCCAACATTAAGGCACCAACACTCGACCTAAAACCATTACCAAGTGAGCTGAAATATGTTTATTTAGGTTGAGATGAGACATACCTAGTGGTGATTTCTTCCCACTCGGATGAGGAAGAAGAGAGTAGGCTAATGGCCACTCTATTAGAGCACAAGAGTGCCATTGGATGGTCAATTGCGGATCTCAAAGGCATATAGACCCACTGATTTGTACTCATCGCATACACCTTGAGGAGAATGCGAAAACATCCCGGCAACCACAAAGATGACTAAATTCAAACATGAAGGATGTGGTTAAAGCCGAAGTGGTGAAACTATTAGATGTGGGTATTATTTACCCAATATCCGATAGTCAATGGGTGAGCCCAACTCAAGTGGTGCCTAAGAAATCCGGAATAACCATCGTAGCCAATGCCAATAATGAACTCGCGCCAACTAGAGTCACTACCGGTTGGAGAATGTGCATTAACTACAGGAAGCTAAACAATGTCACGAGGAAAGACCACTTCCCCCTACCGTTTGTTGATCAAATTTTAGAACGGTTGGCGGGTCATTCCCACTTTTGCTTCCTTGATGGCTATTCAGGGTACAACCAAATAGAGATTGCCCGTGAAGACCAAGAAAAGACTACATTCATATGTCCATTTGGCACTTTCTCCTATAGACGGATGCCGTTTGGATTATGTAATGTGTTGAGCTCTTAATTGTGCATATTTTAACCCCAATTCATCACTCATTATGCATGGTTTTCATAATTTAAAGACTAATCAAATACATGTTTTGTGGTTGTAGGAATGAGAGTTACTTTGCCCTATTGATGACCAAAAGAGCTGATTTAGAACCTTGGATGAAGACCCAAGGAGGGCTGAAGGAAGAAGGAAGCAAAGAAAGAAGAAAATAGAAGAAAGAAAGGAAGAAAACAAGAAGAAAAAGAGACCGACCGGTCTTGACCGGTCGGCCAAGGAAGCCCGACCGGTCTTGACCGGTCGGCCATGCTTGCTGGAGTAATGCCAAAGAGGGCCTGACCGGTCGTGACCGGTCGGCCAGCCCTGTCCGACCGGTCGTGACCGGTCGGCCATGCAAGTTTCAGATTCCAGATTCTAAAACAGCAATGTATTCCCGCACCTGGTTTTTCAGACCAGTTTTCTGGGCCGATCTTGATGATATTTGAAAATCCAACACATTCATGTCGAAGAGGAACTCGACGCCGAACTAACCCAAGTGGTTTCGTGTCGATCGGAGTTACGGATTGATCGTGGTGACCAAAACAATACGAACTGTCCAGAAAGTTCCAGATTTCGCTGTTCCACTCTGGGCCGGTCCAGGTGGCCCATCATTGAGGATATGAAAAATCTACTTTGACCATCTTTTAGACCACATCTATATATGAATAACCACAAAAGTTTTAGATCAAAAGGGTGTGTGGTTTGATCGTACCGGTTGAAGAAAGATGGACCATCCAGAAAGCTCCAACTGCGCAGAGTTTATAAAAGCCCTAATTGTTCTAATTTTCGGACCACATTCTGAGATCGTTTTGGACAATCTAATCCGTCTATCATGTAGAGGAGGAAGTTTTCTACTCATTTTCAAAATTTGAGATCAATCCGACCTCTGTACACTCCGGAGCGTTGAAAGCAAGATGACTGGTTCTAAAGGTACCCGATGTGCGCGATTTTGAGAGGCGGTCGGTGATGTGATTGGTGGGCCCATTCAGAGGACAATCTTGGAAATCTAAATCATCTATGAGGAAGATCACATTACAAGGAAGCTACAAATCAAATTTGAAGGCAATCCGACCATTGGTTAAGCCGTACCAAGCGAAACAAATTCTGCTATGTTGCTGTACTATTGCTGCACTATAAAAGGAGGTGCTCTCTTCTATTCCAGGGCAACCAAGGACGTGGGGAGCAAGGAGTTCAAGTCATAGGAGGCTTCCTAGCCTCCTCCAGCTAGTTTTTCTTCCTTTTCTTAGTTCTAGTTCTAGTTTTTAATATGCTTTTATTAGCTAATCTCTTAGCTAGAGCTAAGAGGTGAACCTTATAGTTTTCTTAGATTGTTTAATTCGTTTTATTGGTTTTTAGTTTGGAATTCATGATTATGAACTAAGGTTTGAAGTTTATACAAGTTTTTAAGTAATTTTCTTAGTCTTGTGATAACTCACGGATGTTTGGATGAATTACTTAGCCTCTTAATTCGTTTGCAACGGTCTAGACCTGTATGATCTGAGGAATCGGAGTGCGCTCTAGTACTAAGCTCTTCATGAAGGGACTTCCTACCAAAGTTCTATTTTTCTGTTTTTCTGGAATATGTATGGACTGTGTATGTGATTTGAATCCAGTTCAAGTCCTGATCTAGCCTTGTCTTGTGAGAGGACTTGAGGATGGTTATGATTGTGAACTGGACCTATAGGAAAGGGGAATGACCTATGCAATTGAGCATGCTCAGCTCAGCCTACATTGAGTGAATCTTATGCATAGAACTTACATATGACAGATTGTTTGGTTTAACAGCTCTATCATCCGACTAGATAGACGGGAATGTCGATTCTAGTTGAGAAAATAAGAAATCACAGCGAATTATGCATCTAAGAAGAGCTATAAGTGGATCCTTGATGCTCTAGTTATCTTTTCATTATTAGATTTTCTATTTTATGTTAAAAATCAATTTCACAAACCTCTTTGATTCTAGTTATTAGGATAATTGGAATTGTTTACTTCCTTCCCTGTGGATCGACCTCGGTCTTACCGAGATTATTACTACATCGCAACCCTACACTTGGGGAAGCGAACATAATGCCCCTGCCACTTTTCAGCGTTGTATGATGAGTATCTTTTCTGATATCGTGGGGACAATTCTCGAAGTCTTCATGGATGATTTTTCCGTATTTGGTTGTAGCTTTGATGAGTGCCTTGAGCACTTGAAATCTGTGCTGGAAAGATGTGAAGAGAAGAACCTTGTGCTGAATTGGGAGAAGTGTCACTTCATGGTTCAAAAGGGAATTGTACTTGGTCACATCGTTTCACAAAATGGAATTGAGGTGGACAAAGCGAAAATTGATCTTATCTCTAACCTCCCACCACCTAAGAGCATACGAGATGTACGGTCCTTTTTGGGACACGCAGGATTCTACAGAAGGTTCATAAAGGACTTCAGTTCACTCTCTCGTCCTTTATGTAACCTACTTCAAAAGGAAAATTCATTCGAGTGGAATGAAGAATGTCAAAAGGCCTTTACCACCCTTAAAGGTATGTTGACATGTGCCCCCATAATGCAACCACCTGATTGGAGCCTTCCTTTTGAGATTATGTGCGATGCTAGCGACTATGCTATTGAGGCCATGCTAGGCCAAAGAAAAGAGAAAAAGCCATGTGTCATCTACTATGCAAGTAGAACCCTAAACTCAGCCCAAGCAAACTACACCACTATTGAAAAAGAACTTTTAGCCGTAGTTTTTGCTTTGGACAAGTTTAGGTCCTACTTGATTGGATCCAAGATAATCATATTCACTGACCATGCCGCGCTTAAGTACCTTCTATCCACGAAGGATGCTAAACCACGGTTATTAAGATGGATCCTTCTACTCCAGGAATTTGACATAGAAATCCGTGATAAGAAAGGAGTAGAAAATGTCGTAGCTGACCATCTCTCTCGACTTGTTCTCACTGATTCCCCTGAAATGACCGCGATCAATGACATGTTCCCTGATGAACAACTTTTTGCTGTTTCCCAATTGCCATGGTATGCGGACATTGCTAACTATCTTGCTACAGGTACAATTCCTACACATTGGAAAAAGCAAGATAAGGATAAATTCTTCACGGAGGTGCGAAAATTCCTATGGGACGACCCATACTTATTCAAGTATTGTCCCGATCAAATCATAAGGAGATGTGTGCCAGATGATGAACAACAAAGTATCATCTTCTTCTGTCATTCTCAGGCATGTGGTGGCCACTTTTCGACTAAAAAGACCACAGCGAAAATTCTGCAATGTGGGTTTTATTGGCCCACCATGTTCAAAGACACACACGAGTTTTGCAAAGCATGTGAACCTTATCAGAAATTAGGAGGAATTTCCCGTAGAAATATGATGCCACTCAATCCCATCTTAATAATCAAAATTTTTTATTGTTGGGGCATCGATTTCATGGGCCCATTCCCATCTTCTTTTGGAAACGTATACATCTTGCTTGCCTTTGATTATGTTTCTAAATGGGTCGAGGCCATCCCTTGCCGGAATAATGACCATAAAACGGTCATTCGCTTCTTAAAAGAGAATATTCTTTCCCGGTTTGGAACACCTCGAGTCATCATAAGTGATGGAGGGTCTCACTTTTGCAATCGCCCTTTTGAAACCTTAATGAAGAAATATGGCGTAACACACAAAGTGAGCACTCCCTATCACCCACAAACTAGTGGACAAGCTGAGATATCCAATAGAGAGATTAAACACATTTTAGAGAAAACGGTGAACCCCGATCGCAAGGATTGGTCACTTCGTCTTACCGATGCGCTTTGGGCCTATCGTACTGCTTTCAAAACCCCTATTGGAATGTCTCCCTATAGACTTGTCTATGGGAAGGCGTGTCACTTGCCTGTGGAGTTGGAACATAGGGCATATTGGGCTATTAAGAAGATGAATTTTGATTCTGACAAGGCAAGCTCGTTGCGCAAACTACAATTGAATGAACTTGCAGAAATTCGGAACGAAGCATATGAGAATGTGAGAATTTACAAGGACAAGACGAAGATATTCTATGATAAGAACATTCTTCGTAAGACATTCACGATCAATCAAAAAGTCCTTCTGTATAATTCTCGCCTACATTTATTTCTGGGAAAATTGAGATCTCGATGGACCGGTCCCTACATTGTGAAAACTGTCTATCCATATGGGACTGTCGAGTTGTTAAATCCAAGGAACGGCAACATTTTTAAGGCAAATGGGCAGCGATTAAAGCCGTTCTTTGAGAAATTTCCTTCAGAAGGTATGTCCATACCTTTGAATGATCCTGTGTATCAGGATGATTGATCTCCTAGTCTGACGGAGGTATAGAGTAGTTAGGATTAGGATTTTGTTGCTTTTGTTTACTTTTACTTAGGTTTGTTAGAAGGAGGAAGAATTCCACTTTTCACTTTTTCAGGTACTCTCATTCCTCACTCCCTTTTATGTTCCAATTGCTCTCATGTTTTGTTTATTGCACATCCTTTACATTGAGGACAATGCAAGATTTGGTTGGGGGGTGTAGGATCACTTGGATGAATCCAGCGTTTTGTAACATTTCAAGCAATTATGTGGAAATTTTTTGATTTTTTTCAAAAATTCAAAACTCTTTTGAAAAATTTTGGTTCTATGCACTCAAGATGATATGAGCATAAGAAGAGGAGATATGAAGTGTATGAGGTTGTAAATCTTGAT
Source organism: Liriodendron chinense (assembly GCA_003013855.2). NCBI lineage: Eukaryota > Viridiplantae > Streptophyta > Magnoliopsida > Magnoliales > Magnoliaceae > Liriodendron > Liriodendron chinense. The sequence goes on along the minus strand of ML058508.1, from coordinate 3,731,154 downwards.
CTTCTCTTGGCATAATGGTTTTATATGAGAATTCCCCTAATTCTGTGATCGATAGAAAATCTGAACATTTTTACACCTAGTCCACATTACATGATTTTCATGAGTTGAAAGGATTATGTGATTTATGGATTAGCTAGACTTTGAATTAAGGTGTTGAGAAATCAGGCCGAGGTACCTTGTCCATCCTTGTCCATGGGAAAACAATGCAAGATATGGATTTCTAAAAATCCTATCTAAATTAAAAGAAAAAGGAAAAGAAATGATGAAATTGGGAATGATGGAAAAATGGTGGAAAATTCCGATTAGGGCTACCTACTACCAACCGGGGGATGGTCTACCTGTAACCAAAGCCGGAAATGGGACGTAGTGTGAAAGTCGTCGGAAGCACGGTAAGGCAAATTCCTGTCATTGGCTTGATGTGGCTCTATGTACCTTGAGTTCTATAGTCTGGTTGATCTATGAAGAAGATAATCCTGGAAACTCATGAGATGAATTTTCACTATCCACACTATATTGAATTTGTTCAAGTTCTTCTATTTATCAATCAATCAGCGGGAATTTTATATGAATGCTTATCATGTCTTGAGGGTTTACGGTTTCAACTTCTGTCACAAATTATTTCTGAATCTTACACTTGCATGTCTTGGGATGTAAAGAAGAATGGTTTCTGAAAGAGAGTTGAGTTTTGAAGAATGGAATTAGTTTCACGCATGTTTTGCTCGGGACTAGCAAAATGCTGGTTGGGGGGAGTGTTGAGCTCTTAATTGTGCATATTCTAACCCTAATTCATCACTCATTGTGTGAGGTTTTCATGATTCAAAGGCTAATTAAATGCATATTTTGTAATTACAGGAATGAGAGTGAACTCTGCTTAATTGAAGGTGAAAAGGACCTCATTCAGAACTATTTGAATGAAGATCGAAGAAGGACCAAAAAAAGAAGGAAGCAAGGAAAGAAGAAAAGAAGAAAGAAAGAAGAAAATGAACCAGAAATAGGCCAAGACCGGTCGTGACCGGTCGGCCATGAGGGCCACGACCGGTCTAGACCGGTCAGCCAGCTTCCTACTCATACTGAGCTTGCTGGACTTCAGCCAAACACAGGCACAACCGGTCGTGACCGGTCGGACAGGCCAGTCCGACCGGTCCAGACCGGTCGGCTGGAAGAGTTTTTTTGGTCTAGCGGCCGCTGGACTGTTTTCCCATTGAAGCACGACCGGTCGTGACCGGTCGGCCAGCCCAGTCCGACTGGTCACTACCGGTCGGCCATGTGATTTAAAACGAAAAATTCTATTTTCAGTCCGAAAATCTCTACGCACTGCGTAACTCTTACGCAGATTCTCGATTCTTCTGAAGTTGCGGAGCCTCCCCACTATAAAAGGACACCTAGGGATCGTTCCTAGGGTATCTTAGAAGGGTTTAAGCAAGCTTGGAGGCGACGGAAGTGGATTTCGGAGTTCCACAACTCCTTCTAGTTTGTTTTACTGTTTTATGTTTTTTTTAAGTTGTTTCATGTTTCCTTGGATCATGAACGGCTAAACCTCTTAGCTAGGGCTAAGAGGTGAAGCTTGTAGTGAATCTAAGATGTTTCAATTCGTATTTAGTGGGTTTTAAGTTGGAATTCATGTTTATGAACTATGATTTGAAGTTTATACAAGTTTTAAGTTGTTTTCCTTAGTCTTATGATGACTCATGGATGTTTGGGAGAATTACTTAAATTCTTAATTGGTTTGCATTAGTCTAGACCTGTATGATCCGAGGAATTGGAGTGCGCTCTAGTACTATGATCTTCATGTGGGGACTTCCTACCAAAGTTCTACTTTTCTGAATTTCTGTAATGTGTATGGACTATGCATGTGATTTGAATCAAGTTCAAATCCTGATCTAGCCTTGTCTTGTGACAGGACTTGAGGATGGTCATGATTGTGAACTGAGCCTTTTGGAATTGGGACTGACCTATGCAATTGAGCATGCTCAGCTCAGCTTACATTGAGTGAATAATATGCATTGGATTTACATATAACGGATTGTTTGGTTTAACAACTCTATCATCCGACTACATAGATCTTAATATCGATTCTAGTTGAGAGAATGAGAAACCACAGTGAATTGAACATCAAGGATTACTACAAGTGGATCCTTCAACCCCAAGTGCCTTTTTATTGTTTACATTCAAATTAGTTTAAAATTGTTACTCACATCAACCTTATTCAAAATCTGATTATTAGCTTTCAATAGATACTTTTGGATGTGTTTGTGAAATCCTACATAAGTCCCTGTGGATCGACCTCGGTCTTACCGAGTTTATTACTACATCGCAACCCTACACTTGGGGAAGTGAACAATTATTATTGAAGAACAGTGGTTTGAAGTTTGAATAAAGTTCTAAGTATTCTTTTTTAGTTCAAATCATGATCTAGTTATGCTTTGTGACAGAGTTTAATGATGATTATGATTGTGATCTTAATCTATTGGAACTAGGATTGACCTATGCAATTGAGTGCGCTCAAGTCCTAACTTGAATTGAGGGAATCATGTATATAAATCACACATATGATAATTTTATGTTATAACTGCTCTATCATCCGACTAGATTCTAGTTGTGTAATTGGGAAACCACAGCGAATTAAGCATTAAGGATTGCTACAATTGGATCGTTGAACCCCTAGTGCTCTTTATTATTGATTACATTCAGTTTTAGTTCAAAATATTTTACTACATTCAATTCCAAAATCTTGTTTAGTTAGTTCTTAATTAGAAACCATTGGAAGTGTTTTGTGGGTTCCTACACAAGTCCCTGTGGATCGACCTCGGTCTTACCAAGATTATTACTACATCGCAACCCTACACTTGGGGAAGCGAACTAGTTTTTGGCGCCATTGCCGGGGACTTTGATGGTTTTTCACAAAATTTCTGAAAATAGTTTCTATTTGAGATTTTTAGGAGTCCTTTACTAACTTAATTTGTTTGTTATTTTTTTTTACAGGAATTCTAGGAGTCAAAGTAGTCACTTCAAATCAGGTTTTTCTAGCCCTTTTTCTTTTATTTTTTAAGATTTGCATGCCACATTGGGTTCGGGATTCTAATAACCGACTCATTAGTGAAGGGGGAATTGTTGAAGGGATTAATAGGGAGCCACGCTAAGAAACGTTTAGAGTCTCCAATTTTGTCTGAAAGTATGGCTGGAAATCAACCCAATTATTTGGCCAATCAAAATCTGGGCCAAACCGAAACGGGACAGAATGAGGTTGAGAATGTTCACCGACTTAGAACACTACGTGATTACTTGCAACCTGCAAGAGAGAGCACTCCCTCATGCATAGTTTTTCCACATAATGCAGGGAACATAGATCTTAAACCAGGAGTAATCCAACTCCTTCCCAAATTTCATGGACTAGACAGTAAAAGTGCCTATCAACACCTTAAGGAATTTGATGAGGTAATAGACACAATACACTTTGCAAATGTAATGGATGATGTAGTGAGACTTAAATTATTTCATTTTTCCATTAAAGAGAAAGCTAAGGCTTGGCTTCATGCATTAAGGCCAAGATCAATTGGCACATGGACTGAGATGAGTAGGGAGTTCATTAAAAAGTTCTTCCCTACTCACAAAACGATCATGTTGAGGCGCTGTTAATGTCAGATTTTGTAACAGGATCCTCCGGACGTTCACCTTCTCTCCAACAGAGATTTCCTTCACCAATCCTGAAAGAAGACAGACAGCAACTAAGGGTGGCTGGGGTCCAGCCGTTAGCCCTCCGATGCTTAAGTCAGGCCAAAGCAAGAAAAAGAGTAGCCAGGCAAAACGGGGCAGAGATCCAATATTGAGTGTACCTTCCCCTTAATGGAGTCATCCCTTTATATAGATCTGAAGCGATTCAATCTGTTACGCAAGATATCGAGATCCCGCTGATCTCGTGTACGATACTGAGATCTTGCTGATTTCGTGGGATAAGATCCTCATCTTTAGAGACGAGATCCAACCCAATGACTTATTTCGGCAATCACGTTCCTTGATGGCAATCCCTTGAGATTCGGAACCACCAGAGAAGATAAGCCCAAAAACCGACCTATACGGGCTGCCTGTAGGCGTAGTAATAGCGCTGATCGCTCATGTAGAGCTGGAAACCGTAGTTGGAGTCATAGCCAGCGAAAAGGAAGGAGACGTCGACAAGACGGAAACCACCGAACTGGGTGTAGCCCTGCCTGGCATCACAGAGGGATTGGACAAGCTGCTTGACGGGAATCGGGTGCTGGTACTGAAGGTTAAGAGATGTAGACGCAGAAAAGCTGTTCGCATGTTGGAACATGGTCGCGAGTCCAAGTGCTCGCTCATTTTGACGTAACACCTTTCAACGACTTGTGAGAAGGTCTGCTCGCGGTTCAAGGAGGGAATCTTTGCTTTGCTTTATCTGACCATCGGCTATGGGAGCTCGAAGCCTTGCGAATAGGTGCTCCGTATTTATCCATCCTACGACTCTCGAGCATATGATCTCGAGAGTCGGATGGGCATCCCGCACTTTCCCAATCTGCGGCTTGTGATCAGATGATCTCGAGAGTCGGATGGGTACTTCCGTATTTACCCGATCTGCGACTCTCGCTCAGATGTTCTCGAGAGTCGGATGGGTACTTCCGTATTTACCCGATCTGCGACTCTCGCTCAGATGTTCTCGAGAGTCGGATGGGTACTTCCGTATTTACCCGATCTGCGACTCTTGCTCAGATGTTCTCGAGAGTCGAATGGGCGTCCGTGTACAATCTTAACAGCTGAGTTGATCTCCCTTATTTTGCCTATAACAGATGCCCCCCAAGTCCTTGCCGCTAAGAATTTTGAAGGGAAGGACTTAGCTCATTACCACACGTAACCGCCCGCTGCCTTCATCGAGAACGGAACCTCACATGATGGGCTGGAATTAATGAGCGCCAGCTTTCCGCAGCCTTTCCACAGACAGAAAATGAAGGGGCGCTTGCCACGTGTTTGAGGAGTTAATGGGCGTGCCTGCTCGAGTGCTGCGCCGAAGGAGGGACTGCCACGTGCCATCAGATACGGCGGAATGATTGCCTATAAATATACGGAGTCCGCCATTTCTCTGGTTTTCTACAGAAGTTTTTTCGAAGAAAAAGAATTCTCGCGTCATCTCCATTTTCATCTTCTCCTTTCGGTGTTTCTTCCTCTTTCTTTCTGTTTACTTGGGTATATTTCCTTTTTCTTTTCTTTTCATCTTCTCATGGCTGGGAACTCTGACGAGACCACCGTCCCACTAGGTGATGCTACCCCGAACTCCTCTGCTTCTAGCAGTGCGAGGGTTCCGGCAGGGAGATACACAGCAGCCGGATATCCTTCTGTTTTATCGGAGGACCGGCTGGCTGAGTTACGGAAGAGATACCTGATCCCCGACTCAGCCACTCTCCGATTGCTCGGAGATGGAGAGACGCCAAACTCCCCTCCCCCAGGATGCGTAGCTTTTTATGAGTACCAGCTCATCCTGGGGGTACGCCTCCCCCTCCATCCCTTCATACGCGACGTACTCCGGTGTTACAAGATTGCCCCCGGGCAACTCATTGTGAATGGATGGAGGGTAGTCCTGGGTTCCTTTGCCCTCTGGGCTCAGGCCGGTAATGGGGAGCTTACAGCGGAGGAATTCCTCCACATGTTCCGTCTAAAGAAAGCACCATCCAGCGAAGGCTGGTATTACCTATGCTACTGGCACCGGGATAACTTCGTGCTGGGGAAGCCCTCCTCGAATTATCCCGGCTGGAGGAAGCGGTGGTTCTATGCTTCCGGGAACTGGGAGTCCCTCTCCTCTAGGGGTCTAGGAGTGACCCGTTTTTTCTGTGAAGGTAGGCACAGTCTCGCATTGTGCAATTTTCTCCAGTTATGGTTTCTAGGGTTTTATTCATTTTTTGACCCCTGTTTGTGCTCGCAGGTATCCCGGCCTTGAGAAAACCAAATCTAAAGGGGGGAATCAACGAGAAAATAGTAAAGGTGTACAAGGTGCCTGTTGGTGATAGGCACATTGAGGCTTGCTTGTCTCCTTCGCGACTTGCAGCAGCGGGCCTAATATCCAGAAGAGAGGTTGAGATGACGAAGGCCGGAGAGAAGAGGGGTCTGCTGCCCCGACTGAAGGGCACAAGCTCCAAGAGGCAGAAGAGAACACCTGCCGAACCATCTCAATCATCCATCCGCACGGGTAGCGATCAGCCTGCCCCTCCCGCGAGCATGACGGGGGCCCCGGCTGGGCCCACTATTCCCTCACTGGTGGTCGCACCTGGTCCACCAGTGATTAACATTGCTGACAATTCCCCGGACGGGGCGGGGTCCAGCTGCCCCCCAGCTGAAGAGGCTCGAGAGCAGGTAGAGCCTCAAGAGCCGGCTTCTGCTCTCGAACTGATCCCTGCTGCCGAGCAGGGACCTGCTCGCGAGTCGATGCCTCCACCTCGCGAGCAGGCCGGGTTGGTCGTTGCCCAACCGTCAGGGAGCGGGACATATTCTATTCCCCGCCACCTCCATCCAGTATGTAAATTTTTATTCGAGAACGTCCCCCCTCTTGCCTTCGGCTCTCTTCCCGAGCCAAGCCCTGAGAACCTTTTCCTCGAAGCGGGGGTGAGGATGGTTCAGGTAAGACCTTGTCAAGACCTGCTTTAATCTGTTATTACGTTCTAGAATACTTTCTCACATTTTTCATCACTTTTGCAGGGCTTAGATCTTATCCTGCGAACGAGGCGTGATATCGTTGCCGCCCGTCGCGTGATAGATGAAGCTGAGGGGAAGAGGACTGCCTTGGAGAAGGCTGTTCAAGGAAGAGATCAGCTGCTCAAGGCCCGTGAGGCGGTGATTGCAAAGAGAGATGAGGAGAAGAAGATCCTCATCGAGAAAATCCAAGTCCTGACCGACAGGTATCAGGCCTTGGACTCAGACTTCGTGAAGCTCATGGGTTTGAAGGAGAAGGCTGACAGAGAGAGGGAGATCTTCCGCCAAGACAAGATCTCGTTGGAGGAGCAGTTCGCGGAGGCCAGGTCACAGCTCAAGGAGGCCAACGACAACCTGGACAAGGAGCGCTCCGCTCTTGCACAGCTCAAGGACGACTCGATCCACTGGGACGAGGAGAAAGTCGCCCTTGTAAAAATGCTCTCGGAGGAAGGTCCTCGGGCAATTTCCGAGTTCCGGACTTCGCAGCTATATGACGACGAAAGATACGAGTCGTATGATGCTGGTCGCGACTTTGCGCTAAGGGTAGTGGAACGAATGATCCCATCCTTTGATATGGGGGAATTTGGTCGAGTCGCGACCATCATAGCTGCAGAAGAGCAAGCTGCTGCTGAGAACGAGGTGACTGAAGCCACGCAAGCTGGAGGGGCTCCAGAAATGGGCCCTGAAGTCGAGAGCATGTCTCCTCCAAGAGATTGATCTTTTTGTTTTCCTCTCTTGTACTCGCTAGCAGAAATTTTGTAAATATTGTATCATCAATGAAAAGATATTTTTTGGAAGTGTTGTTCTTCTTGTTTACTCTTTCCCTTTCATGCAATGAATGCCTTCTCGTTCTTGTTTACTTTCTTTTCGTGCACTGAATGGCTTCCTGTTGCAATGAGTTATGCTTAACCCGGGGGGTCGTAGCGACCATGCCCTCGTGGAGATAGACTTATCTATCGATTGAGAGAATGTGCTCAATCCGGGGGGTCGTAGCGACCAAACCCTCGTGGAGATAGACTGATCTATCGATTGAGAGAATGTGCTCAATCCGGGGGGTCGTAGCGACCGTGCCCTCGTGGAGATAGACTGATCTATCGATTGAGAGAATGTGCTCAATCCGGGGGGTCGTAGCGACCAAACCCTCGTGAAGATAGACTGATCTATCGATTGAGAGAATGTGCTCAATCTGGGGGGTCGTAGCGACCGTGCCCTCGTGGAGATAGACTGATCTATCGATTGAGAGAATGTGCTCAATCCGGGGGGTCGTAGCGACCAAACCCTCGTGGAGATAGACTGGTCTATCGATTGAGAGAATGTGCTCAATCCGGGGGGTCGTAGCGACCGTGCCCTCGTGGAGATAGTCTGATCTATCGATTGAGACTCCCAAGTTTACCTCCAAGTTTACCAAGGGTATGAAGGTCATCCATAAAATGGAAATGCGACCACCCTAGGTGAATTTAACCCTACCAAAGGTAGGCGATTGGCCAAGGGATTGTATGCATCCTCTTCGGGGCTATTCAGATCCAAGTTAATGGAGTAGCGACCAAAAGATGTCTTTCACTTTATTCATAAAAAGTTGTCTATGAACTACATCAAATCTAGGGGTAGTATCGTAGCAAATGCTCCACGTGCCAAGGGCGACGTACGGGCTTCCCTTGCATGTCTTCAAGATAATAAGTACCGGGTTGCACAATCCTAATAACCCGATATGGGCCTTCCCAATTTGGATCTAACGAACGAGCGGGAACTCCAAGTTTTTGCCTCAAGACCAAATCTCCGGGCTGGAAGGATCTAGGCCGAACCCTAGCATTTCGATAACGAGCAATGCGTTGTTGATATGCTGCCACTCGTACTTGGAAAGCATTTCTTCGCTCTTCCAAGAGATCGAGATGAAGTCGGAGGTTTTCCTGATTACTCGCGGGGTCATACTGCTCGATCCGATATGAGGGCACTTGAATTTCCACTGGTACCACTGCATCGACACCAAAGGCTAAGGAGAAAGGGGTTTCTCCTGTTGATGTGCAAGCCGTGGTTCTATACGCCCATAATACTTCTGGCAGAAGTTCTGGGCATACCCCTTTACATTCCCCTAGCTTGGTCTTTAAATGGTGCTTGATGATCTTATTCACTGCCTCGACCTGCCCATTCGCCTGAGGATGATATGGAGAAGTGCGGAGATTACGTATCTTCCATTTTTCACAAAATTCATCAAAAGCTGCGTTGTCGAACTGCGTTCCGTTATCGATAATTATAGTGTGAGGAAGTCCGAAACGGCATATAATATTTCTCCATACAAACTTAGTAGTTTGTTTCTCAGTAATCTTGGCTAATGGTTCTGCCTCGGCCCATTTGGTGAAATAATCAACTGCCACGATCGCGAACCTATTTTGTCCCTTTCCCATGGGTAAGGGCCCGATGATATCGACCCCCCGATGAGCAAAAGGCCAAGGGCTATCAACTGGGGTCATCTGCTCGGATGGTACATGAGGTATAGGTAAATATCGTTGACACTTGTCACAATTTTTAGAAAATTCAATTGCATCTGCTTTCATAGTGGGCCAATAATATCCTTGCCTCATCGCTTTATATGCTAGGGATCGTCCCCTGGGATGGTTACCACATGCCCCCTGGTGTACTTTGTCTAGAACACGAAGTGCTTCTTCTAGATGAAGACACCTTAAATAAGGCAAGGAAAAGCTTTTGCGCAACAATATTCCGTCCTGTAAAGTATACCTGGCAGCCCGGAGACGAATTTTCCTTGCAGCTTTCTTGTCCTCTGGTAGATGTCCGTCTCTGAGATAAAGGATGATAGGATCCATCCAGCATGGAGATGATTGTACAGATATTACATGCTCGAGAGTCTCTTGGTCGATACTCAGGTTCTGACGATGCTCGATGGGGATCGAATGTGATAACTCAGATTCTGGTGCAGAAGCGAGCTTTGCCAAGGAATCAGCAAGTTGGTTCTTCTCGCGAGAAATATGAATTATTTCATAAGTCTTCAGTTTTGCGAGTAGGATGAGGACACGAGAATTGTAGAAGGCCATCCTTCTTCTTTGGCCTCGAATTCACCAAGGACTTGGTTGACAATGAGCTGAGAGTCGCTATGAATTGACAGATTCTGAATTGCAAGGACAATGACCAATTCGAGGCCGACGATCAGGGCTTCATATTCAGCTTCATTATTCGAGATACGAGAATCGAAACGCAGAGCATATTGGAAATGCGACCCATCGGGAGCCACTAAAATCAGGCCCGCTCCACTGCCACTGGCCCGCGACGACCCGTCCACGAAGAGTAACCAAGGAGGCTGGTCGCTGGTCATGGTATTATCATCAGGAGAGTACGTGAATTCGGCAATGAAATCAGCCACGGCCTGGCCCTTTACCGCGGTCCTAGGGCAGAATGAGATATCGTGCTCGCTGATCTCGACTGCCCATTTAGTTAACCGTCCGGAAGCCTCGTGTTTTTTAAGGACTTGTCGTAGCGGATGATTCGTCGGTACTAAAATAGCGTGGGCTTGAAAGTATGGTCGCAGTTTTCGAGCTACCGTGACTAAGGCTAGGGCCAGTTTATCCATATCAGAATACCTAGTTTCTGCATCAACCATTGCTCGACTGATATAATAAACGGGCCTCTGCACCCCTGAATCTTCTCTTATTAAAGCGGCACTAACGGCCGTAGTGGACACAGAGAGATAAAGAATGAGTTGCTCATGTGCTACAGGTTTAGATAAAATGGGGGGTGTGTTCATGTATAGCTTCAATTGTTGAAAGGCTTCCTCACATTGTGGCGTCTATTTCCAATCAGACTTGGCCGTTGCACGAAGGAGTTTGAAGAATGGTAAACACTTGTCAGATGCTCGCGAGATGAACCTGTTTAACGATGCGATGCGACCAGCGAGACGCTGGACGTCCTTCAGAGTGGTGGGGGATTTCATCTCTATCAATGCTTTTATCTTCTCAGGATTTGCCTCAATTCGGCGTTGGCCAACCATGAACCCGAGAAATTTCCCTGCAGACACACTGTACGCACATTTTTCTGGGTTCAATTTCATTTAATACCTCCTCATTAGATCGAAGGGCTTCTCAAAGATCAGAAATATGATCATCTTCTATAGTGCTTTTCACGAGCATGTCATCAACATAGACTTCCATATTCCTACCAATTTGAGCAGTGAATATTTTGTTGACGAGACGTTGATAAGTGGCCCCTGCATTTTTAAGACCGAATGGCATTACCTGGTAACAATATAATCCCCGGTCTGTGATGAAAGCGTTATGCTGGCTATCAGGTGGGTGCATCATGATCTGGTTGTAACCAGAATAAGCATCCATAAAACTAAGCAGTGAGTGTCCAGCTGTTGAGTCGACCAACTGGTCGATCCGCGGTGTCGGGAAGCTGTCTTTGGGACATGCTTTGTTCAAGTCTGAATAGTCGACGCACATTCTCCATTTGCCATTAGCTTTCCGGACGAGAACTACGTTTGCGACCCACTCTGGGTAGTCAACTTCTTTTATGAAATTGACCGTGAGTAGCTTTTCAACTTCAGCTTTGATCGCCATTTGCCTTTCTGCAGTGAAGGCACGTCGGCGTTGGTGTACGGGCTTATGTTTCGGGTCGATATTGAGGCGATGTACAATGATATTGGGGTCGATGCCTGGCATATCTTTATGAGACCAAGCAAACACGTCCTGATATTCAGTGAGGAAACGGATCAAATCTTCGCGGTGGACACTGGTTAAAGAGGATCCAATGTACACGATCTTAGATGGGTCGTCTTTGGTAAGGTGAATCGCCACTGTTTCCTCCCCAGGAGTTCCTGAGTGGAGAGCATTCTCTCTCGGATCCAACGAGGTGTTGGTGGAGAAGGTGAGTGAACCTTGTGTTATCTCCATAACGGGTGTTACTTGAGTCTTCTTCCGATCCTTTAGGGCTATCTGATAGCAAGACCGCGCCTCCTGCTGACTTCCTCGCACGACCCCGATACCATTTGGGGTAGGAAATTTGACACACAGATATGAAGGATGCAGAGTTGCCCCGACCTTAGTAAGAGACGGCCGCCCCAAAATGGCGTTATATGCTGATTTTCGATCCACCACGAGGAAGTTTATGAAGACGGTGGTCTTCGCTGGACTTTCTCCAAAAGTAACTGGGAGATCGATGCTTCCTTCAGGCGTTACTACCTCACCTCCGAAGCCGACGAGGGGGGTTGATACTAGCTTGAGAAGGCTTCTGGCAAGTGCCATTTTGTTGAAAGCCTCCAAGTATAGAATATTGGCTGAGCTACCTGTATCCACCATAATTCGATGTGTCAGATAATTTGATACCTTCAATGTGACTACGATGGAGTCTTCGTGAGGGAAGTGAATTCCCGTTGCATCTTCGAGAGTGAAGGAAATTGGAGGATGGCTGGCTTTTGACGAGCTAGAAGACTGTTCTAGCCAATAGATTTGCTGGGGTTCCTTGGATGCCTTTCGAGCGTATGCTTTTCTTGAAGCTTGAGAGTCACCCCCGCAAGCTGGTCCTCCGACGATGGTGCGGATTTCTCCCGTGGGCTCAGCGTCCTCTTGGTCGGTTTGATGATGAGGCGGTTCCTTTTGGCGAGATGAGGTCTTCGCCCTTTCTGGTGATTGATCTTTACGAGCAACATAATCCTGGAGATGGCCTTTTCGAATAAGGGCTTCGATATGATCTCGTAGAGAGATGCAGTCCTAGGTCCTATGCCAGTGATCTTTGTGGAAGTAACAAAACTTGCTCTTGTCTCTCTTCTCGGGATCAGATTTGATCTTTGCAGGCCACTTCACATATGGCTTGTGTTTAATCTCCATTAGAACCTTTTCATGAGACCGATTAAGAGGAGTGTAGTTATGATATTTACCAGAGTAAGGTTTCTTGGGAGAACGATCGCGTTGATCACGACGATATTTTTTATATGTAGAAGAGGTTCCTTCTGGTTTGCGTTTCTTACTCTGTACTCCCTGACGTGTCAATGAGACTTCTTCTGCATTGATGTACTTCTGAGCTTTGGCTTGGAATTCTGCCATAGTTTTCGGAGGGCTTTTATCTAAGGCAAACCTGAATTTCTCGCTCGTTATTCTAGCAATGAGGGCTGTAAGACCCTTTTCTTCAGTGTAACCCTCAGTTTGGACTGCTTCAGCAGTGAACCGTACGGTGAACTCCTTTATTGTCTCCCCATCCTGCTGTTTCAGATTCATCAGATGGGAGGCTGGCTTCTTAATGCAAATGCTTCCCATGAATTGAGAAAGGAATATCTCCGATAACTGAGAAAAGGAACTGATGGAACGAGGCTTTAACCCCCGGAACCACGTACGAGCTGCTTCCTTCAATGTTAAGGGAAAAGCCCTACACATGATTTCTGAACCATGTCCCTCCAACTCCATGAGGGACCTGTATGTTTCCAGATGTTCAAGAGGATCGCCAATACCTGTGTATGGGGTGATAACAGGCGTTCGATACTTTCTGGGTAACGGGGCTTCCATAACCTCGCTGGTGAAGGGGGACTCGGATTGATGTATCGCCGCCATGACGGCAGACGGCCGATTTGTCTGGTACCGCTGTTCCATGACGTCAAAACGATCATGGATTCTTTTGAGATCTCCTTCCCACGGCAGGGTATAGCCTGATGTTTCAGCGGTGGAGCCCTGAGGTTGAGGTTTTCGAGACGAACTAGAATGTGGAGACGGTACAGGGAGATGGTTGCAAGCGGTGCCTGGTTTGATGGTGGATGGTGTGGTGGGACCTGTGGTTCGTCCATAGAATGTCTGGAAGCCACTGGTATGGGTTGCGGTGGTAACCCTTCGGAGGGTTGTCTTTGCGGTTCAGGGAAATGCTGATCAAGCCGATTCGACAAGGCCTGAACTCCAGCATTTAGGGTCAGAAGAGTATTTTCGAGGAACCGTAAGACATCGTCTTGATTTCCAGAAGCCTCCAATAATGGATTTGTTGATGGCATATTCGGGGCTCCTTGAGGGATATTCGTCGACGTGGGTGGAAGAGCATGTACGGATTCCGTCTCATCGGAGGTGGTGCCTGCCTTGAAGTCGAAGGATGAACAACCTTTTTAGGAGGCATCGCGGAAGGATTTTGATCGGTAGAACGATTGATTTTGATGATCAAGTCGATCCCACAGACGGCGCCAAACTGTTAATGTCAGATTTTATAACAGGATCCTCCGGACGTTCACCTTCTCTCGAACAGAGATTTCCTTCACCAATCCTGAAAGAAGACAGACAGCAACTAAGGGTGGCCGGGGTCCAGCCGTTAGCCCTCCGATGCTTAAGTCAGGCCAAAGCAAGAAAAAGAGTAGCCAGGAAAAACGGGGCAGAGATCGAATATTGTGTGTACCTTCCCCTTAATGGAGTCATCCCTTTATATAGATCTGAAGCGATTCAATCTGTTACGCAAGATATCGAGATCCCGCTGATCTCGTGTACGATACTGAGATCTTGCTGATTTCGTGGGATAAGATCCTCATCTTTAGAGACGAGATCCAACCCAATGACTTATTTCGGCAATCACGTTCCTTGATGGAAATCCCTTGAGATCCGAAACCACCAGAGAAGATAAGCCCAAAAATCGACCTATACGGGCTGCCGGTAGGCGTAGTAATAGCGCTGATCGCTCATGTAGAGCTGGAAACCGTAGTTGGAGTCATAGCCAGCGAAAAGGAAGGAGACGTCGACAAGACGGAAACCACCAAACTGGGTGTAGCCCTGCCTGGCATCGCAGAGGGATTGGACAAGCTGCTCGATGGGAATCGGGTGCTGGTACTGAAGGTTAAGAGATGTAGCCGTAGAAAAGCTGTTCGCATGTTGGAACATGGTCGCGAGTCCAAGTGCTCGCTCATTTTGACGTAACACCTTTCAACGACTTGTGAGAAGGTCTGCTCGCGGTTCAAGGAGGGAATCTTTGCTTTGCTTTATCTGACCATCGGCTATGGGAGCTCGAAACCTTGCGAATAGGTGCTCCATATTTATCCATCCTACGACTCTCGAGCATATGATCTCGAGGGTCGGATGGGCATCCCGCACTTTCCCAATCTGCGGCTTGTGATCAGATGATCTCGAGAGTCGGATGGGTACTTCCGTATTTACCCGATCTGCGACTCTCGCTCAGATGTTCTCGAGAGTCGGATGGGTACTTCCGTATTTACCCGATCTGCGACTCTCGCTCAGATGTTCTCGAGAGTCGGATGGGTACTTCCGTATTTACCCGATCTGCGACTCTCGCTCAGATGTTCTCGAGAGTCGAATGGGCGTCCTTGTACAATCTTAACAGCTGAGTTGATCTCCCTTATTTTGCCTATAACAGGCGCCTTATTATGAATTTTGCTCAAAAAGAGGATGAGACCTTCTTCCAATGTTGGGAAAGGTTCAAGGACTTGTTAAATGCATGCCCACATCATGGATACGAAATTTGGCGAGTAATAAGTTTTTTTTATGAAGGACTGACTTCACCCATGCACCAATTCTTAGAAATGATGTGTAATGAAGAATTCATGAATAAGGAAGCCGAGGAAGCATGGGACTATTTTGATGAATTGGACGAGAATGTATAGTAACAAATTCCAAGACAAGCCAACAAAAGGAAAAATGAAGAATTTATGTCCTCTCAGAAAAAGATAACATAAGTGCATGTGTGGCTAGCTTCACAAGAAAGGCCATAGAATTGAAGAAAGGAGAGACGATTAATGCAAAGGCCGTTGAAATTGTTTGTGGAATTTGTGCCGAAAATCAACATGCAACATAGGATTGTCCCACAATTTCTGCATTCCAAGATATCTTACAAGAACAATCAAATGCCATAAACAGTTATCAACGACCATTTAGTGCTCCAAACTCAAACACGTATAACTCTAATTGGAAGAACCAACTTCAGTAGGAGGAATTGACCAATTACAAATGCAAACAACTATTGAACCTCCAATTTATACATAATATAGCCCATTACATCACATTATATGCATGGTTTGCATGTTTAAAAGGCCTATCTAATGCATGTTTTGTGATTATAGGAATGAGAGTGGACTTCACCTAATTAGAGACCAAAAGGGTCCATTTAGAACCATTGGATGAAGATTGAAGGAGGACCAAAGAAAGAAGAAATCAAGTAAAGAGAGAGAAGAGGAAAGAAAGGAAGAAAAAGAAGAGAATGAACAAGGGCCGACCGGTTTTGACCGGTCAGCCGACCTGCCGGGCACTCTGGAAGCTGCTGGACGAGGGACCAGTTTGGTCCGACCGGTCCTGACCGGTCGGCCAACAGGTCGGGTCGTCTATTCTACTCCTTGGACCAAGGACAGTGTAGTCCGACCGATCAAGACCAGTCGGCCAATAGGTTGGGGTTTCCTCTGGTGCTTGCTGGATTGATTACAGGCTTGTCCGACCGGTCAAGACCGGTCGGCCAGCCCAGTCCAACTGGCCGTGAGTGGTTGGCCATGCATTAAAACAGGTAGTTTCTAATTCAGGATCCGATTTTCTCTGCGCAAGTGCATATCCTTACGCAAATTCTGGAAGATTCCGACGCAACAGAGCTTCCCCACTATAAAAGGACACCTAGGGCTCATCCTAGGGCATCATAGAAGCTAAGGAACTTCGTGGGAGAGGAAGGAAGCCGACGTGGAGCGTTTGCAACCCTCCATACTCCGGGTTTTTATGTTTTCTAGTTTTCTTTTATGAGTTTCAGTTGTAGTATGACAATGCTCGGCTAGAATCTCTCAGCTAAGGCTGAGAGGTGAAGCTTGTAGCCAATTTCATGTTTGATTCAGTTTAATTCAAGTAGGTTTACTTCAAGTTTGAATTTTGAATGTTCTACTTCTTAAAATTGATATTTTTAGAAGTTTTATGAGAGTTCATGTGCTCCGACATGGATTCCTTACAATTCTCTGAGATTATCATGTTTTGTTTGATTAGATTCAAATCATGGTAACCCTTGAGCATGCCATAGTCCATAGGCATGTCTGTTACTCCGAAGGCTATGATTTCAAATTCTATATATGGTTGAATGGGACTAGAACTTGGAAGTTCAGCTTAAGTAAGATTGAATGTGCTTTAATGCTTTATTGTCCAACTAGATAAGAGATAGGACTTCACATCTGGTTGAGTTTTATGCTTAGACTGATTGGATTGACATAAGATTACTATAAGTGGATCCTTAAAAGCCTTAGTGCCTTTAATTACTGTTTTTCTTAAGTTACTGTTTTAGCATAATTCTCTCAATTGAACCTCTAAATTGTTGCAATCCTAGTTGCTGGAATAACTTAGAATTTGTTCTCTAATTCCCTGTGGATCGACCTTGGTCTTACCGAGATTTATTACTACATCGCAGCCTTGCACTTGAGGCGAGTGAACAACAACACCCCCCAAGCTCAACCTTTACTAGGTCCATCCCTAGTAATCACACCAAAAGCTACGCTAGAGGAGATGTTAGGTGCATTTGTATCGGTTCAAGCTGAATATAACAAGACTAATTCTCTGAAAATTGATGGGTTTATGCAAGAGCAACTAAAATTCAATGAAATTCATCTCAAGCCATTAATAACTTGAAAACCTCAATGGCTAGAGTTGAATCTCATCTCAATGTTAGGGAGAAAGGCACACTTCCTACCAAACCTCTCCCTAACCTAAGAACCCAATTTGAGACGCAAGACCCAAGCTCATCCTCCCAACATAAGGAGCATGTTCAAGCTATCACCACCCTGAGGAGTGGAAAAATAATCGATAAACTAATCCGGTGAAGGCCCCAAAGCCTAATGATCCAAAATTTTCCAAAGAGGATGATAGCCCGAACAACACTCCATATGAGAAAGAACCGGAAAGGCAATACAAGCCGGTTACCCCGTTTTCCCAAAGGTTGATTTCACCTAAGCCTTTAGACAAAAACCTAGAAATCTTAGAGGTTTTTAAGCAAGTAAAGATTAACATCCGTTATTGGATGCTATAAAAAAAATACCATCATATGCCAAATTTCTGAAGGAATTGTGTACAGTCAAAAGGAAACACAATGTTCACAACAAAGTACTTTTAACTGAGAATTTGAGCGCTATTATCAAACAAGTGGTGCCCCAAAAATACAAGGATCTGGGTAGTCCAACCATCTCATGCATCATAGGTGATTACCGAATCAAACAAACCTTACTCGATTTGGGGGTAAGTGTTAACCTCATCCCATACTCGGTCTATGAACAACTTGGGTTAGGTGAATTGAAACCCACCAAAACCACACTTCAACTTTCTGATAGATCTGTTCATATACCGAGGGGGATGATTGAGGATGTCTTGGTCCAAGTTGATAAATTCTACTATCCAGTGGATTTTATTGTCTTGGATACACATCCTGTGATAGGTACCGGTGCTCAAATTCCTGTCATACTAGGCCACCCTTTTCTAGCTACTTCAAATGCAATTATCAATTGTAGAAACGGGCTTGTACAAATGTCCTTTGAAAATATGACACTCGAGCTGAGTATATTTGATTTATGCAAACAACCATGGGAAGTTGATGACAAAGTCCACGAAATAAATCTAATTGAATCATTCGTGGAGAATACATTCCGCTTAGCATTCTATTCTGATCCTTTAGAGGCACGTTTGGCCCACTCTCATGAGATTGATGATGGCACGATATGAGAGATGGATGCCATTTTAAATGTTATGTTGGTACTTGATAATAAAAGATGGAAGGCATCATTTGAACCTTTGCCCTTAAGCGAGAACAAGCCTCTTTCATCTAATATCATGGCACCAAAGCTCGACCTAAAACCATTACCAAATGATTTGAAATATGTATATTTAGGTTGAGATGAGACATATCCAGTGGTGATTTCTTCCCACTTCGATGAGGAACAAGAAAGTAGGTTAATAGCCACTCTAATAGAGCATAAGAGCGCCATCAGATGGTCAATTGTGGATCTCAAAGGCATAGACCCACTGATTTGTACTCATCGCATACACCTTGAGGAAAATGATAAGACATCTAGGTAACCACAAAGACGCCTCAATCCAAACATAAAGGAGGTGGTTAAGGCCGAAGTGGTGAAACTATTGGATGTGGGTATTATCTACCCATTATCCGATAGTAAATGGGTGAGTCCAACTCAGGTGGTGCCTAAGAAATTTGGAATAACAATCGTAGTTAATGCCAATAATGAACTCATAGCAACTAGAGTAACTAACGGTTGGTGAATGTGCATTGACTACAGGAAGGTAAACACAGTCACAAGGAAAGACCACTTCCCCTTACCATTTGTTGATCAAATTTTAGAAAGGTTGGCGGGTCATTCCCATTTTTGCTTCCTTGATGGGTATTCAGGGTATAACCAAATAGAGATCGCCCTAGAGGACTAAGAGAAGACAACATTCACATGTCCATTTGACAGTTTTGCCTATCGAAGGATGTCGTTTGGACTATGCAATGCCCCTGCCACTTTTCAGCGTTGTATGTTGAGTATTTTTTCTGATATGGTGGGGACGATTCTCGAAGTCTCCATAGACGATTTCTCAGTATTTGGTTGTAACTTTGATGAGTGTCTTACACACTTAAAAATTGTATTGAAAAGATGTGAAGAAAAGAACCTCGTGTTGAATTGGGAGAAATGTCACTTCATGGTTCAAAAGGGAATAGTCCTCGGTCACATCACCTCACAAAATGGAATTGAGGTGGACAAAGCTAAAATCAATCTTATCTCTAACCTTCCACCACCCATTTCTAACGAGATGTGCGGTCCTTTTTGGGACATGCCGGATTCTATAGACAGTTCATAAAGGATTTTAGTTCACTCTCTCACCCTTTATGTAACCTCCTTCAAAAGGAAAACTCATTCGAGTGGAATGAAGATTGTCAAAATGCCTTTGACAAGCTTAAAAGTACGTTGACATGTGCTCCCATAATGTAACCACCTGATTGGAGCATTCCTTTTGAAATTATGTGTGATGCGAGCGAATATGTTATTGGGGTTGTGTTAGGCCAAAGAAAAGAGAAAAAGCCGTGCGTCATCTACTATGCTAGTAGAACCTTAAACTCAGCCCAAGCAAACTACACTATTAGAGAAAAAGAACTTTTAGCCATAGTTTTTTACTTTAGACAAGTTTAGGTCCTACTTGGTTGGATCCAAGATCATCATATTCACCGACCATGCCTCGCTTAAGTACCTTCTCTCTAAGAAGGATGCTAAACCACGCTTATTAAGATGGATCCTCCTACTCTAAGAATTTGACATAAAAATACGTGATAAGAAAGGAGTAGAAAAAGTAGTGGCTGACCATCTCTCTAGACTTGTTCTCACCGATTTTCCTGAGACGACCACGATCAATGACATGTTCCCTAATGAACAACTTTTTAAAGTCTCCCAATTGCCATAGTATGCGGACATTGCTAACTATCTTACTATATGTACAATTCCAGCACACTGGAACAAGCAAGATAAAGATAAGTTTTTAAACGAGGTGATAAAATTCTTGTAGGACGACCCGTACTTATTCAAGTATTGTCCTGATCAAATTATAAGGAGATGTGTGCCGGATGATGAGCAACACAATATCATCTCCTTTTGTCATTCTCAGGTGTGTGGTGGCCACTTTCGGCTAAGAAGACCACAGCCAAAATTCTGCAATGTGGGTTTTATTGGCCCACCATGTTCAAAGATACTTATGAGTTTTGTAAAACGTGTGAGACTTGTCAAAAATTGAGTGGAATATCCTGTAAAAATATGATGCCACTCAATTCCATCTTACCAATCGAAATTTTTTATTATTGGGGCATCGATTTTATGGGTCCATTCCCATCTTCTTTTGGAGATTTATATATTTTTCTTGCCATCGATTATGTTTTGAAATGGGTCGAGGCGATTACATACCGGAACAATGACCATAAAGCAGTCATTCATTTCTTAAAAGAAAATACCCTTTCCTGGTTTGGAACACCACGAGTCCTTATAAGCGATAGAGGATCTCATTTTTATAACCGCTCGTTTGAAGCTTTAATGAAGAAATATGGCGTAAATCACAAGGTGAGCACTCCCTATCTCCCACAAACAAGTGGACAAGCTGAGATATCCAACAGGAAAATTAAACATATTTTGGAGAAAACAGTAAACCCTGATCGCAAAGATTGGTCGCTTTGACTTACCGATGCACTCTGGGCTTACCATACCACTTTCAAGACCCCCATTGGATGTCTCTCTATAGACTTATCTATAGAAAAGCTTGTCACTTGCCTGTGGAGTTGGAACATAGGGTATATTGGGTGATAAAGAAGATGAATTTCGATTCTGACAAAGCAAGCTTGTTGCCAAACTTCAATTGAATGAACTTGCGGAACTCCGGAACGAGGCATATGAAAATGCAAGAATTTACAAGGACAAGACGAAGATGTTTCATGATAAGAACATCCTTCGTAAGACCTTCACGATTAATCAAAAGGTCCTTATGTATAATTCTCGGCTACATTTATTTTAGGGAAAATTGAAGTCTCGATGGACCGGTCCTTTCATTGTGAAAACTGTTTATCCATATGGGACTGTCGAGTTGTTAAATCCAAGGAATGGTAATATCTTTAAAGCGAATGGTCAGCGATTAAAGTTGTTCTTTGAGAATTTTCCTTAAGAAGGTATGTCCATAACTCTAACAGTTCCTGTGTATCAGGATATTTGATCTCCTAGTCTGATGGAGCTATAGAGTAGTTAGGATTAGGATTTTGTTACTTTTGGTTTGCTTTTGCATAGGTTTGTTAAAAGGAGGTAGAATTCCAGTTTTTGTTCTCTCAGGTACTCTCATTCCTCACTCCCTTTATTTTATAATTGCTCTCATGTTTTGCTCATTGTATATCTTTTACATTGAGGACAATGCAAGATTTGGTTGGGAGGTGTGGGATAACTAGGATGAATCTAGTGTTTTGTAACATCTCGGGCAATATGAAGAACATTTATCAACATTTTTCAGATTTTTTTCTACAAATTCAGAACTCCATTGGAAAACTTTGTTTCTATGCATTTGGAATAGTGTAAGTATAAGAAAAAGAGAGGCGAAGTGAGTGAAGCTGAATATCTTGAACAATCTTTAAGATACTAGTTTTATATGCGAATTCCCCTATTTTTATGATTGATAGAAATTTTGAACACTTTTACACCTAGTTCACATTACACGATTCTCATGCTTTGAAGGGATTATGTAAAATTGTGAATTAACTAGGTTTGGATTTGAGGTGTTGAGAAATCAAGCCAGGGTACTTTGTCCATCCTTGTCCATGGGAAAATAAAGAAAGATATGGATTTCAAAAAATCCTATCTAATATGTATAAAAAGGAAAGAAAGGATGAAAACATGGGCATGATTGAAAATATGGTGGAAAATTGTAAAAAGGGCTACCTATTACCAACCGATGGATGGTCTACCCATAACCAAAGCCGAAAATGGGACTTAGTGTGAAAGCCATCGGAAGGACGGTAAGGTAAATTCCTATCAAAAGCTTATTGTTGATCTTACACCGTTAAATCCATAAATTAGGTAATTCATGAAGAAGGTAACCTTGGAAATCCATGAGATATGCATTCACTGAGCACCTTAGGTTAAATTGTTTGGACTTTTCTATTTATCAATCAATCAGTGAGAATTTCATATGAGTACTTGGTATGTTTTGGAAAATTCAAGGTTTCAATTTCTATCAATGGGCATTTCAGAATTTTTACACTTGCATATCATTGAGTGTATAGAAGCATAGTTTTTAAAGGAGAGTTGGGTTTTGAAGAATGAAATTTGTTTCATGCATGTTTTGCTCGCGATGCTGGTTGGGGGGTGTGTTAATCTCTTAAATATGTATATTCTAACCCCATTTCATCACACTATGCATGGTTTTCATGTTTAAAGACTATTCTAAAGCATGTTTTGTGATTGTAGGAATGAGAAGGGGACTTCACCAATTCAATGCTTAAAAGATCACTCTGTACACATTGAAGATCAAAGGACCAAGCGCCAAAGGGTGGAAGAAAGCAGCAAGGGAGAAAGAGAAGGAGAAAAGGAAGAAGTGCAGAAATTTGCACTGAAGACCGGTCGTCCATAGCCCAAGACCGGTCGTCTGACCAGTCCGAACACTCAACAGGAGGACCCTACTGCCAAACCTTGCTGGACCAATCATGACCGGTCATTAGACCGATTGTTGAATTAAAAATTGGGTTCGAATTTTTTGAAAACTCACTGGACGATTATTGCCTTTTTACAATTGGTCGTACGACCGGTCGTCCATGAGCTCAGACCGGTAGTGCGACCGGTTGTTCGCTCGCCTTAAGTGTAAGGCTGCGATGTAGTAATAAAACTTGGTAAGACCGAGGTCGATCCACAGGGAATTAGAAACAACTTTCAAACTAGTCCAGCAACTCAATTTGCAATAGATATGAGGTTTAATTGGAATACTTATGCTAAAACAGTAACTTAACAAAAATTAGTAATTTAAAGTACTAAGGCATTTAAGGATCCACTTGTAGTAATCCCATGTCAATCTAATCAATCCAAGTATAGAACACAACTAGATTTGAAGTCTTATCTCTCATCTAGTTGGAAAATAAAGCATTCGAACACATTCAATTTCGTTCAAGTTGAACTTCCAAGTTCTAGTCCCCATTCAACACATATAGAATTCGAAATCATAGCCTTCGGAGTAACAGCCATGCCTATGGACTATGGCTTGCTCAAGGGTTACCATAATTCGAATCTAAACAAACACCATATGATAATCTTAGAGAATTGCAAGGAATTCATGTCCGGAGCACATGAACTCTTATAAAACATCTCAAACTATCAACTTAAGGAACTAGAATAAATAAAAATCCAAACTTGAATTGAAATTACTTGAATTAAACTGAATCAAACATGGAAATTAGCTACAAGCTTCACCTCTCAGCCTTAGCTGAGAGATTCTAGCCGAGCATTGTCATACTACAACTAGAACTCATGAAAGAAAGCATAAAAACTAGAAAAATCGGAGTTTGGAGGGTTGCAGACGCTCCACGACGACTTTCGTCCTCTCCCACGACGTTCCTTGGCTCATATGATGACCTAGGAAGAGCCCCTAGGTGCCCTTTTATAGTGGGAAAGCCCCTTGCGTCGGAAACATCCAGAAATTGCGTAAGGTTACGCACTGCACAGAAAATCTCGGAGCTTCATGGAGAAGCTTTGTTACGCAGACGACCGGTCGTACGACCGGTCTGAGCTCCCTGACGACTGGTCGAACGACCGATCGCAAAACGTCAAAATCGGTCCAGTGAGTTTTGCCAAAGATCCGTCTTTAAAATTTAATTGAAGGACCGGTCGCACGACCGGTCTGGGCATCGGACGACGGGTCGCACGACCGGTCGTGAATGGTCCAGTGACCTTCTATGAAAAATCCTCCTTCTGCAAACAATCGGACCGATCGGACGACCGGTCCTGGCGATGGACCACCGGTCGCACGACCGGTCTTGGCTTTTGTTTCCTGCTTTGTCCTTGAACTTCTTTCTTCCTTTCTTCTCCTCTCTTTCTACTTTCTTTAGTCCTTCTTCAATCTTCATCCAATGGCTTCAATTGACTCTTTTTAGTCCCCAATTTGGTGAAGTCCGCTCTCATTCCTGAAATCACAAAACATGCATTAGATAGGCCTATTAAGCATGAAAACCGTGCATATAATGTGATGTACTGGGCAATGCAATGTATAAATTGGAGGTTCAACACCGGTCATCTGCGTAACAGAGCTTCTTCTACAAGCTCCGAAATTTGCTACGCAAAGCACTATTTTTGTGAATTTTCTCGAAGTTTCTTCATATCTAGGGCCTCAAACTTATAAAAAAAAACTCCTCTAGCTCATTCCTAAGGCATCCTAGAAGAGATCTACGAAGGTGGGAGGCCGAGAAAGGCGGAATCGGAGTTCTACAACTCCTCCTAGTTTGTTCTTCTCGTTTTTATATTTTTCTTAGTTGCTTTCATGTTTCCTTGGATCATGAACTGCTAAACCACTTAGCTAGGGCTAAGAGGTGAAGCTTGTAGTGAATCTAAGATGTTTTAATTCGTTTGTTTTGGTTTCAAGTTGGATTATTAGTGAAGAACAAAGGTTTCAAGTTTAAATAAAGTTCTAAGTCTTCTTTCTTAGTCTTATGATGGCTCATGGATGTTTAGAAGAATTTCTTGAGTTCTTAATTATTTTGAATGAGTCTAGACTTATACGCTCCGAGGAATTGGATTCAAGACGCTCTAGACTCAGATTTTCATGTGGGAACTTCATGCCAAGAGTTCTACTTTTCTAAAATTTCTGCTTATGTATGATTGTGTATGTGATTTGAATGAAATTCAAATTATGATCTAGTTATGCTTTGTGACAGAGTTTAATGATGATTATGATTGTGATCTTAATCTATTGGAACTATGATTGACCTATCCAATTGAGTGTGCTCAAGTCCTAACTTGAATTGAGGGAATCATGTATATAAATCACACATATGATAGATTTTATGTTATAACTTCTCTATCATCTGACTAAATAGGATTTGATTTCGATTCTAGTTGTGTAATTGGGAAACCACAGTGAATTAAGCATCAAGGATTGCTACAAGTGGATCCTTGAACCCCTAGTGCTCTTTATTATTGATTACATTCAGTTTTAGTTCAAAATATCTATCTACATTCAATTCTAAAATCCTGTTTAGATAGTTCTCAATTATAAACCATTGGAAGTGTTTTGTGGGTTCGTACACAAGTCCCTGTTGATCGACCTCGATCTTATCGAGATTATTACTATATCGCAACCTTAGACTTGGGGAAGCGAACAACGAATCCTTGCGATCGTAGTTTACTGTTTTCTCTAAGATATGTTTGATTTCCCTGTTAGATATCTCAGCTTGTCCACTTGTTTGTGGGTGATAGGGGGTGCTCACTTTGTGATTAATGTTGAGCTCATAATTATGCATATTCTAACCCCAATGCATCACGCATTATGCACGATATATACGTTTAAAGAACTAACTTAATGCATGATGTGTGATTGTAGGGACAAGATGGAGAGCTCACCATTTGAAAGCTAAATGAGGCTCCTTACAAGTATTGAAGACCATAGGATGAAGTATTGAAGAAAGAAAGAGAAGAAAGCAAAGAAGAAAAAAGTGCTGACCGGTCGTGACCGGTCGGCCAAGGAAGCCAGACCGGTCAGTAACCGGTCTGCCATGTATGGAGGATGCTGCTGAAGACGTCCGACCGGTCATGACCGGTCGGACAGTGCTGCTGGGAATTCAATGAATAGGACCGACCGGTCAAGACCGGTCGGTCAGTGTTGCTGCAATGTGAAGAAAAACATCCGACCGGTCTTGACCGGTCGGAGTGGCTTGCTGGATTGAGGTTCTACAAGGCCCGACCGGTCTTGATCGGTCGGGCATACCTGCTGGAGTATTTTCACTTGAGTACTGAGTTAGAACTTTCTAATTTCTTCCCGAAATTCTCTGCGCTGCGTAAGTGTTACGCAAATTTCCGATTCTTCCGACGCTGGGGAGCCTCCAAACTATAAATAAACACCTAGGGATTGTTTCTAGGGTATCCGAGAAGGGTTCAAGCGAGGTTGGAGGCTGTGGAAGTGAAGATTGGAGTTTCACAACTCCTTTTGGTTTGCTTTGCTGTTTTCATGTTTTTAAGAGTTGTTTCATGTTTCCTTGGATCATGAGCAGCTAAACCTCTTAGCTAGGGCTAAGAGGTGAAGCTTGTAGTGTATCCAAGATGTTTTAATTCGTAGTTAAGTGGTTTTCAGTTTGGAATTAAGGATTATGAACTAAGGTTTGAAGTTTATACAAGTTTTTAAGTAATTTCTCTTAGTCTTGTGATGACTCATGGATGTTTGGATGAATTACTTATCTGCTTAATTTGTTTGCAACGGTCTAGACCTGTATGATCCGAGGAATTGGAGTGCGCTCTAGTACCAAGTTCTTCATAAAGGGGCTTCATGCCAAAGTTCTAGTTTTGGTTGATTATCTGGAATATGTATAGACTGTGCATATAATTTGAATCCAGTTCAAATCATGATCTAGCCTTGTCTTGTGAGAAGACTTGAGGATGGTTATGATTGGGAATTGGACATATAGAAAAGGTGAATGACCTATGCAATGAGCATGCTCAGATCAGCCTAGAGTTGAGTGAACTTTATGCACAGAACTTACATGTTATAGACTTCTGGTTTAACAGTTCTATCATCCGACTAGATAGACCTGACTGGTGATTCTAGTTGAGAGAATGGGAAACCACAGCGGATTGAACATCGAGGATTGCTACAAGTGAATCCTCGAACCCCTAGTGCCTTCTTATAATTGTTTACATTCAATTTAGCTTAAACTGTTAATCACACACATTCTATTCAAACTTTGATTGTTAGCTTCAATAGAAACTTGTGGATGAGTTTGTGACATCCTACATAAGTCCCTGTGGATCGACCTCGGTATTACCGAGTTTATTACTACATCGCAACCCTACACTTGGGGAAGCGAACAAGTTTTTGGCGCCGTTGCCGGGGATTTTTGACGGTTTTCACAAATTCTGAAATTAGTATCTATTTAGGATTTTTTTATTTTTAGACTAACTTAGTTTATTTATTTGATTTTTCTTTTCAGGGATTTTTAGGAAGCCGAAGAAGAGTCAAGGATTTCAAGTGCAATTCAGGTGCTATCCTTCTAAAACCGTACTCTTCTCCTTCTCCTAGTCATTCTTATTTTATTCATCTCTTGTAGAGTGGGTGGAGACTCCTTTTGGATCTCTGAAAGGTCAGCCTTTTTGCCACCTGGATTCCTATTGGTCGGCTCTGCCGTCTTGGATCACCTTGTGCTCAGGGATTTCTTTTCTCATCTCTACTCCTCTTTCTCCTTTTTCTGCACCTTTTCTCAAAAGATTCAAAGAGTGGGTGGGGTGTTCTCTGAACCCCTATTGACCAGGAGAAATCGGTCTCTATCTTTGTTTCTGGCCTAGCCATTGCAAGACACCTTGTGCTTCGGTCTTAGAGAAGAGTAAAGAAAAAGAAGGAAGAATTCTTTTTCCTTTTTGTTTCTTATTTTTGATTTTGCATGCCACATTGGGCTCGGGATTCCAATAACCGACTCATAAGTGAAGGGGGGATAGTAGAAGGCATTGATAGAGAGCCACGTGTTAGGAGACATCTAGATTCTCCAATTTTATCTGAAAGTATGGCTACAAATCAACCTAACCCGGTTCAAAATCAAACCGAAACAGGGGAGAATGTGGTTGAGAATGTTCCCCGACCTAGGACTTTACGTGATTTCTTACAACCTGCAAGAACGAGCACTCCCTCATGCATAGTATTTCCACCAAATGCAGGGAATGTGGATTTGAAACCGGGAGTGATCAATCTTCTCCCTAAATTCCATGGTTTAGACAGTGAAAGTGCCTATCAACACCTTAGGGAGTTTGATGAGGTAATCACCACCATGCACTTTGCAAATGTGACTGAAGATGTAGTAAGACTTAAATTCTTCCCTTTTACTCTTAAGGATAAAGCCAAGGGTTGGCTTTATGCATTGAGGCCAAGATCAATTGGGTCATGGAATGATATGCACAGAGAATTTATAAAAAAATTCTTCCCTACTCACAAAACGAACATGCTTAAGCGCCTTATCATGAACTTTGCCCAAAAGGAGGATGAAACCTTTTCCCAATGTTGGGAGAGATTCAAGGACCTATTAAACGCATGCCCACATCATGGCTATGAAAATTGGCGGATTATAAGTTTTTTCTATGAAGGACTGATTCCATCCATGCGCCAATTTATAGAGATGATGTGTAATGGGGAGTTCATGAATAAGGAAGCTGATGAAGCATGGGATTATCTGGAAGAATTGGCTGAAAGTGCACAATCTTGGGACACATCTAAACCAACAAATTCCAAGATTGGCCAACAAAAGGAAAAGGGAGGAATGTATGTCTTATCAGAAGAAGATAGCATAAGTGCACGGTTGGCTAGCCTTACAAGAAAGGTCGAAGCCATGGAATTAAGGAAAGGAGAAACAATCAACTCCACTGAGGTTGAAACTGTTTGTGGAATTTGTGCTGGAAATCAACATGCTACACCAGATTGTCCCACAATTTCAGCAGTCCAAAGCATCTTACAAGAACAAACAAATGCCATAAACAGTTATCAGCAGCAATATGGTGCTCCAAACTTAAACATGTATAATCCTAATTGGAAGAACCATCCCAACTTCAGTTGGAGGAATGGACCCACTGCAAATGCAAACAACACTCCAAAAGTATCACTAGAAGAGATGTTGGGTGCACTCGTATCGGTCCAGAATGAGTATAACAAGACAAATTCTCTAAAAATAGATGGGTTCATGCAAGAGCAATTGAAATTCAATCAAAATTCAAACCAAGCCATTAATGAATTGAAAACATCTCTGGCTAGAGTTGAAGCTCACCTGAGTGGTAGAGAGAAGGGCACGCTTCCTGCTCAAACTCTTCCTAACCCAAGGACCCAGTATGAGATACAAGATGCAAGCTCATCCTCCCACCATACGGAACATGTCCAAGCTATCACCACTTTGAGAAGTGGGAAAGAAATTGATAAATCCAATCCGGCGAAGGCCCCCAAGCCTAAGGATCCGAAAATTCCCAAAGAGGATGATAGCCCAAACAATATTCCACAAGAGAAAGAACCGGAAAGACAATACAAGCCGGTTGCCCCATTTCCACAAAGGTTGATTTCACCTAAACCTTTAGATAAAAATCTGGAAATTCTGGAAGTTTTCAAGCAGGTGAAGATCAACATTCCGCTGTTGGATGCAATAAAACAAATACCATCTTATGCCAAATTTTTAAAGGAATTGTGTACAATCAAAAGGAAACATAACGTTCACAACAAAGTGCTTTTGGCTGAGAATTTGAGTGCCATCATCAAACAAGAGGTGCCCCAAAAATACAAAGATCCGGGTAGTCCAACCATATCATGCATCATAGGAGACTACCAGATTAAACAAGCCCTACTCGACTTGGGGGCAAGTGTGAATCTCATTCCATACTCGGTCTATGAACAACTTGGGTTAGGTGAATTGAAACCCACCAAAACCACACTCCAACTTGCTGATAGATCCATCCGGATACCGAGAGGAATGGTAGAGGATGTTCTAGTCCAAGTTGATAAATTTTACTACCCAGTAGATTTTATTGTCTTGGACACACATCCTGTGATAGGCACCGGTACTCAAATTCCCGTCATACTTGGACGACCGTTTCTAGCTACCTCAAACGCCATTATCAATTGTAGAAATGGACTTGTACAAATGTCCTTTGGAAATATGACCCTTGAGCTTAACATATTTGAGTTATGCAAACAACCGCGGGAAGTTGATGATGATATCCACGAATTAAACATGATCGAATCATTCGTGGAAGATACAATCCCCTTGTCACTATTTTCCGACCCTTTGGAGGCATGTGTGGCCCATCTCCATGATATGAATGATGATACAACACAAGAGATGGATGCCATTCTAGATGTGATGATGGTGCGTGAAAATAAAAGATGGAGGACCCCAATTGAACCTTTGCCTATAAATGAGAACAAGGCCTTCCCATCCAACATTAAGGCACCAAAACTCGACCTAAAACCATTGCCAAGTGAGCTAAAATATGTTTATTTAGGTCGAGATGAGACATATCCAGTGGTGATTTCTTCCCACTTGGATGAGGAACAAGAGAGTAGGCTAATAGCCACTCTATTAGAGCACAAGAGTGCCATCGGATGGACAATTGCGGATCTCAAAGGCATAGACCCACTGATTTGCACTCACCGCATACACCTTGAGGAAAATGCAAAGACATCCCGGCAACCACAAAGACGACTAAATCCAAATATGAAGGATGTGGTTAAGGCCGAAGTGGTGAAACTATTGGATGTAGGTATCATTTACCCAATATCTGATAGCCAATGGGTGAGCCCAACTCAAGTGGTGCCTAAGAAATCCAGAATAACCATCGTAGCCAATGCCAATAATGAACTCGTACCAACTAGAGTCACTACCGGTTGGAGAATGTGCATTGACTACAGGAAGCTAAACACTGTCACGAGGAAAGACCACTTCCCCCTACTGTTTGTTGATCAGATTTTAGAACGGTTGGTGGGTCATTCCCACTTTTGCTTCCTTGATGGCTATTCAGGGTACAACCAAATAGAAATTGCCCGTGAAGACCAAGAAAAGACTACATTCACATGTCCATTCGGCACTTTCGCCTATGGACGGATGCCGTTTGGACTATGTAATGCCCCTGCCACCTTTCAGCGTTGTATGATGAGCATCTTTTCTGACATGGTGGGGACAATTCTCGAAGTCTTCATGGATGATTTTTCCGTATTCGGTTGTAGCTTTGATGAGTGCCTTGAGCACTTGAAATCTGTACTAAAAAGATGTGAAGAGAAGAACCTTGTGCTCAATTGGGAAAAGTGTCACTTCATGGATAAAAAGGGAATTGTACTTGGTCACATCGTTTCACAAAATGGAATTGAGGTGGACAAGGCGAAAATTGACCTTATCTCTAACCTTCCACCACCCAAAAGCATACGAGATATACGGTCCTTTTTAGGACACGCAGGATTTTATAGACGGTTCATAAAGGATTTCAGTTCACTCTCTCGTCCTTTATGTAACCTACTTCAAAAGGAAAATTCATTTGAGTGGAGTGAAGAATGTCAAAAGGCCTTTACCACCCTTAAAGGCATGTTGACATGCGCCCCAATAATGCAACCACCTGATTGGAGCCTTCCTTTTGAGATTATGTGCGATGCTAGCGACTATGCTATTGGGGCCGTGTTAGGCCAAAGAAAAGATAAAAAGCCATGTGTTATCTACTATGCAAGTAGAACCCTAAACTCAGCCCAGGCAAACTACACCACTACTGAAAAGGAACTTTTAGCCGTAGTTTTTGCCTTGGAGAAGTTCAGATCCTACTTGATTGGATCCAAGATCATTGTATTCACTGACCATGCCGCGCTTAAGTATCTTCTCTCTAAGAAGGATGCTAAACCACGGTTATTAAGATGGATCCTCCTACTCCAAGAATTCGACTTAGAAATACGTGATAAGAAAGGAGTAGAGAATGTAGTAGCTGACCACCTCTCTCGACTTGTCCTCACTGATTCCCCTGAAACGACTGCAATCAATGACATGTTCCCTGATGAACAACTTTTTGCTGTTTCCCAATTGCCATGGTATGCGGACATTGCTAATTATCTTGCTACAGGTACAATTCCTACATATTGGAAAAAGCAAGATAAGGATAGATTCTTCTCAGAGGTACGAAAATTTCTATGGGACGACCCATACTTGTTCAAGTATTGTCCCGACCAAATCATAAGGAGATGTGTCCCAGATGATGAGCAACAAAGTATCATCTCCTTCTGTCATTCTCAAGCATGTGGTGGCCATTTTTCGGCTAAAAAGACCACAGCGAAAATTCTGCAATGTGGGTTTTATTGGCCCACCATGTTCAAAGACACACATGAGTTTTGCAAAGCTTGCGAACCTTGTCAGAAATTAGGAGGAATCTCCCGTAGAAATATGATGCCACTCAATCCCATCTTAATTATCGAAATTTTTTATTGTTGGGACATCGATTTCATGGGCCCATTCCCATCTTCTTTTGGAAACTTATACATCTTGCTTGCCGTTGATTATGTTTCCAAATGGGTCGAGGCCATCCCTTGCCGGAATAATGACCATAAAACGGTCATTCGATTCTTAAAAGAAAACATTCTTTCCCGGTTTGGAACGCCTCGAGTCATCATAAGTGATGGAGGGTCTCACTTTTGCAATCGCCCTTTTGAAGCATTAATGAAGAAATATGGCGTAACGCACAAAGTGAGCACTCCCTATCACCCACAAACTAGTGGACAAGCTGAGATATCCAATAGAGAGATTAAACACATTTTAGAGAAAACGGTGCATCCTGATCGCAAGGATTGGTCACTTCGACTTACCGATGCGCTTTGGGCTTACCGTACTGCCTTTAAAACTCCTATTGGAATGTCTCCCTATAGACTTGTCTATGGGAAGGCTTGTCACTTGCCTGTGGAGTTGGAACATAAGGCGTATTGGGATATTAAGAAGATAAATTTCAATCCTAACAAGGCAAGCTCGTTACGCAAACTACAATTGAATGAACTTGCAGAAATCCGTAATGAAGCTTATGAGAATGCAAGAATTTACAAGGACAAGACGAAGATATTCCATGATAAGAATATTCTTCGCAAGACATTCACGATAAATCAAAAAGTCCTCATGTATAATTCTCGCTTACATCTATTTCTGGGAAAATTGAGATCTCGGTGGACCGGTCCCTACATTGTGCAAACTGTCTATCCATATAGGACTGTCGAGCTGTTAAATCCAAAGAACGGCAACATTTTTAAAGCAAATGGGCAGCGATTAAAGCCGTTCTTTGAGAACTTCCCTTCAGAAGGTATGTCCATACCTCTGAATGATCCTGTGTATCAGGATGATTGATCACCTAGTCTGATGGAGGTATAGAGTAGTTAGGATTAGGATTTTGCTGTTTTTGTTTTCGTTTTCATAGGTTTGTTAGAAGGAGGAAGATCTCCACTTTTCACTCTCTCAGGTACTATCATTCCTCACTCCCTTTTATTTTCAAATTGCTCTCATGTTTTGCTCATTGCACATCTTTTACATTGAGGACAATGCAAGATTTGGTTGGGGGGTGTAGGATCACTTGGATGAATCCAGCAATTTGCAACATTTCAAGCAATCATGTGGAAATTTTTTCGATTTTTCAAAAATTTGAAACTCTTTTGGAAAACACTGGTTCTAGGCATTCGAGTTGATATGAGCATAAGAGGAGGAGATATGAAGTGTATAGGGCTGGAAGTCTGGAATTCCTCACAGCATAATGGTTTTTATATGTGAACTCCCCTATTTTGTGATTGATAGAAAATCTGAACATCTTTACACCTAGTTCACATTACACGATTTTCATGAGTTGAAGGGATTATGTGATTTATGGATTAGCTAGACTTTGAATTAAGGTATTGAGAAATCAGGCCGGGGTACTTTGTCCATCCTTGTCCATGGGAAAATAATGAAAGATATGGATTTTTAAAAATCCTATCTAATTTAAAAAAAAAGAAAAAGGAAAAGGAAGGATGAAATTGGGAATGTGGAAAAATGGTGGAGAATTCCGATTAGGGCTACCTACTACCAACCGGGGGATGGTCTACCCGTAACCAAAGCCGGAAATGGGACGTAGTGTGAAAGTCGTCGGAAGGACGGTAAGGCAAATTCCTGTCTTTGGCTTGATATGGCTCTATGTACCTTGAGTTCTATAGTCTACTTGATCTATGAAGAAGATAATCCTAAAAACTCGTGAGATGAATTTTCACTACCCACACTAGGTTAAATTTGTTCTAATCTTTCTATTTATCAACCAATCGGCGGGAATTTCATATGAATGCTTATTATGCTTTGAGAGTTTACGGTTTCAACCTCTGTTGCCTAATGTTTCTGAATCTTAAGCTTATGAACCTTGGAATGTATAGAAGGATGGTTTCTGAAAGAGAGTTGTGTTTTAAAGGATGGAATTAGTTTCACGCATGTTTTGCTCGGGACTAGCAAAATGCTGGTTGGGGGGTGTGTTGAGCTCATAATTATGCATATTCTAACCCCAATGCATCACGCATTATGCACGATATATACGTTTAAAGAACTAACTTAATGCATGATGTGTGATTGTAGGGACAAGATGGAGAGCTCACCATTTGAAAGCTAAATGAGGCTCCTTACAAGTATTGAAGACCATAGGATGAAGTATTGAAGAAAGAAAGAGAAGAAAGCAAAGAAGAAAAAAGTGCTGACCGGTCGTGACCGGTCGGCCAAGGAAGCCAGACCGGTCAGTAACCGGTCTGCTATGTATGGAGGATGCTGCTGAAGACGTCCGACCGGTCATGACCGGTCGGACAGTGCTGCTGGGAATTCAATGAATAGGACCGACCGGTCAAGACCGGTCGGTCAGTGTTGCTGCAATGTGAAGAAAAACATCCGACCGGTCTTGACCGGTCGGAGTGGCTTGCTGGATTGAGGTTCTACAAGGCCCGACCGGTCTTGACCGGTCGGGCATACCTGCTGGAGTATTTTCACTTGAGGCCGACCGGTCTTGACCGGTCGGCCATGCGTACTGAGTTAGAACTTTCTAATTTCTTCCCGAAATTCTCTGCGCTGCGTAAGTGTTACGCAAATTTCCGATTCTTCCTATGTTGGGGAGCCTCCAAACTATAAATAGACACCTAGGGATTGTTTCTAGGGTATCCGAGAAGGGTTCAAGCGAGGTTGGAGGCTGTGGAAGTGAAGATTGGAGTTTCACAACTCCTTTTGGTTTGCTTTGCTGTTTTCATGTTTTTAAGAGTTGTTTCATGTTTCCTTGGATCATGATCAGCTAAACCTCTTAGCTAGGGCTAAGAGGTGAAGCTTGTAGTGTATCTAAGATGTTTTAATTCGTAGTTAAGTGGTTTTCAGTTTGGAATTAAGGATTATGAACTAAGGTTTGAAGTTTATACAAGTTTTTAAGTAATTTCTCTTAGTCTTGTGATGACTCATGGATGTTTGGATGAATTACTTATCTGCTTAATTTGTTTGCAACGGTCTAGACCTGTATGATCCGAGGAATTGGAGTGCGCTCTAGTACCAAGTTCTTCATAAAGGGGCTTCATGCCAAAGTTCTAGTTTTGGTTGATTATCTGGAATATGTATAGACTGTGCATATAATTTGAATCCAGTTCAAATCATGATCTAGCCTTGTCTTGTAAGAAGACTTGAGGATGGTTATGATTGGGAATTGGACATATAGAAAAGGTGAATGACCTATGCAATGAGCATGCTCAGATCAGCCTAGAGTTGAGTGAACTTTATGCACAGAACTTACATGTTACAGACTTCTGGTTTAACAGTTCTATCATCCGACTAGATAGACCTGACTGGTGATTCTAGTTGAGAGAATGGGAAACCACAGCGGATTGAACATCGAGGATTGCTACAAGTGAATCCTCGAACCCCTAGTGCCTTCTTATAATTGTTTACATTCAATTTAGCTTAAACTGTTAATCACACACATTCTATTCAAACTTTGATTGTTAGCTTCAATAGAAACTTGTGGATGAGTTTGTGACATCCTACATAAGTCCCTGTGGATCGACCTCGGTATTACCGAGTTTATTACTACATCGCAACCCTACACTTGGGGAAGCGAACAATTAACGCCATATTTCTTCATTAACGCTTCAAATGGGCGATTATAAAAGTGAGACCCTCCATCACTTATACTGACTCGAGGAGTTCCAAACCGGGAAAGGATGTTTTCTATTAAGAATCTAATGACCGTTTTACGGTCATTATTCTGGCATGGAATCGCCTCGACCCATTTTGAAACATAATCAACGACAAGCAAAATATATAAATTTCCAAAAGAAGATGAGAATGGGCCTATGAAATCGATGCCCTAACAATAAAAAATTTCGATTGGTAACATGAGATTGAGTGGCATTATATTTCTATGGGATATTTCTCCCAATTTCTGACAAGGCTTGCACGTTTTGCAAAACTCATGAATAGCCTTGATCATGGTGGGCTAATAAAACCCACATTGCAGAATTTTGGCTATGGTCTTCTTAGCTGAAAAGTGGCCATCATAAGCCTGTAAATGAAAAAAGGAGATGATACTCTGTTGCTCATCATCCGGCACACGTCTCCTTATAATTTGATTAAGACAGTACTTGAATAAGTACGGGTTGTCCCATAGGAATTTTCTCACATCGTTGAAGAACTTATCCTTATCTTCCTTTTTCCAATGTGTCGGAATTGTACCTGTAGCAAGATAGTTAGCAATGTCTGCATACCATGGCAATTGGGAGACTTTAAAAAGTTGTTCATGAACATGTCATTGATTGCAGTCGTCTCAGGGGAATCGGTGAGAACAAGTCTAGAGAGATGGTCAACCACTACGTTTTCTACTCCTTTCTTATCACTTATTTCTATGTCGAATTCTTGGAGTAGTAGGATCCATCTTAACAGATGCGGCTTAGTATCCTTAATAGTGACAAGGTACTTAAGTGCGACATGGTCAGTGAATATAATAATCTTGGATCCAATCAAGTAGGACCTAAATTTGTCTAAAGCAAATACTACGGCTAAGAGTTCCTTTTCCGTAGTGGTATAATTTACTTGATCCGAATTTAGAGTTCTACTTGCATAATAAATAATGTGTGGCTTCTTCTCTCTTCTCTGGCCTAACACTGCCCTAATAGCGTAGTCGCTTGCATCACACATAATTTCAAAAGGAAGGCTCCAATCAGGTGGTTGCATTATGGGAGCACATGTCAACATACCTTTAAGTTTTTCAAAGGCATTTTGACAATCCTTATTCCAATCGAATGAGTTTTTCTTTTGAAGGAGGTTATATAAAGGATGAGAGAGTGAACTAAAGTCCTTTATGAACCATCTATAGAATTCGGTGTGTCCCAAAAAGGACCGCACATCTCGTACGCTTTTGGGTGGTAGAAGGGTAGAGATAAGATCAATTTTAGCCTTGTCCACCTCGATTCCTTTTTGTGAGATGATATGACCAAGGACTATATCATTTTTAACCATGAAATGACATTTCTCCCAATTCAACACGAGGTTATTTTCTTCACATCTTTTTAAAACAGTTTTAAGTGTATAAGGTACTCATCAAAGTTACAACCAAATACTGAGAAATCGTTCATGAAGACTTTGAGAATCATCCCCACCATATCAGAAAAATACTCAACATACAACACTGAAAAGTGGCAGGGGCATTGCATAGTCCAAACGGCATTTTTTGATAGGCAAAAGTGCCGAATGGACATGTGAATGTCATCTTCTCTTAGTCCTCAAGGGCGATCTCTATTTGGTTATACCCTGAATATCCATCAAGGAAGCAAAAATGGGAATGACCCGCCAACCGTTCTAAAATTTGATCAACAAACCGTAAGGGGAAATGGTCTTTCCTCGTAACTGTGTTAACTTCCTGTAGTCAATGCACATTCTCCAACCGGTAGTGACTCTGGTTGGCACGAGTTCATTGTTGGCATTGGCTACGGTGGTTATTCCGGATTTCTTAGGCACCACTTGAGTTGGACTCACCCATTGACTATCTGATATTGGGTAGATGATACCCACATCCAATAGTTTCAACACCTCGGCTTTAACCGCCTCCTTCATGTTTGAATTGAGGCGTCTTTGTGGTTGCCTAGATGTCTCGTATTTTCCTCAAGGTGTATGCGATGAGTACAAATCAGGGGGTCTTTACCTTTGAGATCCGCAATTGACCATCCAATGACGCTCTTACGCTCTATTAGAGTGGCTATCAGCCTACTCTCTTGTTCCTCATCCAAGTGGGAAGAGATCACCATCGGATATGTCTCATCTCGACCTAAATATACATATTTTAAATCAGTGGGTAATGGTTTTAGGTCGAGCTTCAGTGCTTTGATATTGGATGGAAGAGGCTTGTTCTCGCTTAAGGGCAAAGGCTCAAATGGTGCCTTCCATCTTTTATAATCAAGTACTGACATAGCATCCAAAATGACATCCATCTCTCTTATCATGTCATCATCAATCTCATGAGAATGGGCCAAACATGCCTCCAAGGGATCGGAATAGAATGTCAAGAGGGATGTGTCTTCCACAAATGATTCAATTAGATTTATTTCATGGACCTCGTCATCAACTTCCCGTGGTTGTTTGCGTAAATAAAAAAATATTCAGCTCGAGTGTCATATTTTTTATGGACATTTGTACCAGCCTGTTTCTACAATTAATAATCGAATTTGAAGTGGCTAAGAAAGGTCGGCTAAGTATGTCAGGAATTTGAGCATCGATTTCCATCACAGGATGCATATCCAAGACAATAAAATCCACTGGATAGTAAAATTTATGGACTTGGAAAAGGACATCTTCAATCATTCCTCTCGGTATACGAATAGATCTATCAACACGTTGAAGTGTGGTTTTGGTGGGTTTTAATTCACCTAAGCCAAGTTATTCATAGACCGAGTATGGGATGAGGTTAACACTTGCCCCAAGATTGAGTAAAGCTTGTTTGATCCGGTAGTCGCCTATGATGCATGAGATGGTAGGGCTACCCGGATCCTTACATTTTTGGGGCACCTCTTGTTTGATGATGGCGCTCAAATTCTCAGTCAAAAGTACTTTGTTGTGTACATTGTGCTTCCTTTTGATTATACATAATTCCTTCAAAAATTTGGCATATGATGGTATTTGTTTTATTGCATCCAACAACGGAATGTTGATCTTTACCTGCTTAAAAGCCTCTAGGATTTCCAGATTTTTATCTAAAGGTTTGGGTGAAATCGACCTTTAGGGAAACGGGGCAACCGACTTGTATTGCATTTTCGGTTCTTCTCATGTGGAGTGTTGTTCGAGATATCATCTTTATCGGCAATTTTTGGATCATTAGGCTTTGGGGCCTTCACCGGATTGGATTTATTAATTATTTTGCCACTCCTCAAAGTGGTGATAGCTTGAACATGCTTCGTGTTTTGGGAGGATGGGATGAGATCTTGTATCTCAAACGGGGTTCTTGGGTTAGGGAGAGGTTGGGCAGGAAGTGTGCCTTTCTCCCTAACACTAAGATGAGATTCAACTCTAGCCATTGAAGTTTTCAAATCATGGATAGCTTGAGATGAATTCTGGTTGAATTTTATTTGCTCTTGCATGAACCCATCGATTTTCTGAGAATTAGTCTTATTGTACTCAACTTGGGCTGAGACAAATGTACCCAATATCTCCTCAAGCATAGCTTTTGGGTTATTGTTTGCATTATCTGATGGCCCATTCCTCCAACTAAAGTTGGGATGGTTCTTCCAACTAGAATTATATGTGTTCGAGTTTGGATTACTAAATGGTCGTTGATAATTATATGGCATTTGATTGTTCTTTTAGAACTTCTTGAAATGCAGAGATCGTAGGACAATCCTGTGTTGCATGCTGGTTACCAGAACAAATCCCACAAATATTCTCAACTTCCTTAGTCTTTTCCCCATTTCCTAGTTCCATGGCCTCAACTTTTCTTATGAGACTAGCCACATGTGCACTTATATTGTCTTCTTCGGAGAGGACATAGATTCCTCCCTTTTCTCTTTGTTGGCTTATCTTGGGATTTGCTGGTTTAGTTGTATCCCAAGATTGTACATTCTCAGCTAAGATATCAAAGTAATCCCATGCTTCCTCGGCTTCCTTATTCATAAATTCTCCATTGCACATCATCTCTACAAATTGGCGCATAGGCGAAGTCAGTCCTTCATAGAAAAAGCTTATTACTCGTCAAATTTCGTAGCCATGATGTGGGCATATGTTTAATAAGTCTTTGAACCTCTCCCAACATTGGAAGAAGGTCTCATCCTCTTTTTGAGCGAAATTCATAATTAGGCGCCTCAACATGTTTCTTTTATGAATAGGAAAAAACTTTTTAATGAATTCCCTAGTCATCTCAGGCCATGTGCTGATTGATCTTGGCCTTAATGCATGAAGCTAAGCCTTAGCCTTCTCTTTAAGAGAAAAAGGAAATAACCTAAGTCTCACGACATCATGAGATCCGTTTGCAAAGTGCAAAGTGGCTATCACCTCATCGAAGTCCTTAAGATGTTGATATGAGCTTTCACTGTCTAAACCAAGGAACTTGGGAAGAAGTTGGATTACTCCCGGTTTTAGATTAACATTCCCTGCATTGTATGGAAAGATTATGCATGAGGGAGTACTCGCTCTTGCAAGTTGCAAGTAATCACGTAAAGTTCTAGGTTGAAGAACATTCTCAACCTCATTCTCTCCCGTTTCCATTTGGTTTTGGCCTAGATTCTGATTGGGCCTTGGATCGAGTTAATTTTCAGCCATACTTTCAGAAAAAGTTTGGAAATCTAAACGCTTCTTAGCACATGGTTCCTTATCAATCCCCTCAACAATCCCTCCTTCACTAATTAGTCGGTTATTAGAATCCCGAACCCAATGTGGCATGCAAATCTCAGAAAAATTAAAAGAAAAAGAGTTAGAAAAACCAAATTAAAGTGACTACTTCGACTCCTAGAATCCCTACAAAACCAAAACAAAGCAAAGTAAACTAAGTTAGTAAGGACTCCTAAAAATCTTAAATAGAAACTATTTTCAGAAATTTTATAAAAACCATCGAAAATCCCCAGCAATGACGCCAAAAACTTGTTCGCTTCCCCAAGTGTAGGGTTGCGATGTAGTAATAATTCGGTAGAGACCGAGATCGTTCTCAGGGACTTTTTAAGAATTCACAAAACTACTTCCAATATTCTCTAATTGAGATCAAACTAAACAGATTTTAGAATTTGAATGTAGAGAAGTATCCTTAAAATAAAAGTGATTTTAATTAATATAAAAGAGCACTAGGGGTTCAAGGATCCACTTTTAGCAATCCTTGATGCATAATTCATTGTGGTTTCCCAATTACACAACTAGAATCGAAATCAAATCCTATCTAGCCGAATGATAGAGCGGTTAATTCATCAAAATAGTCCAATTCATGTGTTGTTCATAAACATGATTCCCTCAATTCAACCTATCACAAGGCTTAACTATATCATGATTTGAACTTCATTCAAATCACATGCATAAGCAACATGTAAATCAGACTTTAGAACAAAAGGTAGAACACTGGTTTGAAGTTCCCACATGAGAATCCAAGTCTAGAGCATATTGAATCTGATTGCTCGGAGCGTACAGGTCTAAATCCATGCAAAACAATTAAGAACTAAAGCAATCCTTCCAAACATCCATAAGTCATCATAAGATTAAGAAAAACTACTTAGAACTTTATTTAAACTTCAATAACCATTGTTCTTCAATAAAAATTCAAACTTGAAATCAAATAAATGAATTAAAGCATTTACATTCACTACAAGCTTCACCTCTTAGCCCTAGCTAAGAGGTTT
The DNA here is from genome assembly GCA_003013855.2 of Liriodendron chinense. Classification (NCBI taxonomy): domain Eukaryota; kingdom Viridiplantae; phylum Streptophyta; class Magnoliopsida; order Magnoliales; family Magnoliaceae; genus Liriodendron; species Liriodendron chinense. The sequence continues at coordinate 3,689,452 of ML058508.1, read as the reverse complement.
AGTCGATTATGATTAAAAGAAACATGAAATCAACTAAAAACATAAAAACTAAAGGAAACAAACTAGGAGGAGTTGTAGAACTCTGTATCTGTCTTTCTCAGCCTCCCACCTTCGTAGATCTCTTCTAGAATACCTTAGGAACAAGGTAGATGAGGCCTTTTATAGATTTCGGGCTCCAATTAAGTAGAATCTTCGAGAAAACGGGAATAGTTGTGCAGTGCCCAGCAAATTTCGAAGCTTGTAGAATAAGCTCTGCTACACAGACGATAGGTCGGACGACCAGTTTGAGCCCATGGACGAAGTCCAAAAATAGTCTAGAGAGTTTTTCAGAAATTCGATCCTCACTTTTATTTTAACGACCACTCTAAGTAGTGGACAACCGGTCAGATGACCGGTCGTACATGGGCGATTTTGATCCAGTGAGTTGTGTAGCAGGGGTCTTCTTCTGTTGAGTGTTCCTACCGGTCTGATGACCGGTCGTGGGCTATGGCAGAGTGCAATTTTTTGCACTTCTTTTTTTTTCCATCCTCTTTCTCCCTTGCTTCTTTCTTCTACCCGTTGGCACTTGGTCTTTTGATCTTCAATGCGTACAGAATGACCTTTTAAGCATTGAATTGGTGAAGTTCCCTTCTCATTCCTACAATCACAAAACATGCTTTAGAATAGTCTTTAAACATGAAAACCATGCATAATTAGTGATGAAATGGGGTTAGAATATACACATTTAAGAGCTCAATAGAAAGAGAAGGAACGAAGAAGAGTGCAAAAAAAATTGCACTATCGACCGGTAGGCTGACCGGTTGGCCAAGGCAAACGACCAATCGTTCGACCGGTCGGTGATTTAACAGAAACTCCCTCACGTTGCAAAACTCACTGGACTAAGAACGATCGGCCGTCTGACAGGTCGACCATCACTCAGACCGGTCGTCCAACTGGTCGAGCACTCAACAGGGCTAGATGAAAATTCCAAAATGCTTGCTGGACTATTTTGAGTGATTTCAGACCGGTTGTTCGACCGGTCGACCATGAGCTCCTACCGGTCGGAGCCCACCTCCGACCGATCGACTGCGTAACAGAGCTTGTTCCACAAGCTCCGATTTTCTCTGCGAAATTGCATGATTTCTCGTGCAATCTGAAATCTTCCGCACCAATCTATAAAAGGACACCTAGGGCCTCGTCTAAACCCATCCTAGAAGAGATTGGAGGCCGTGGGAAATGAAGGAGAGCATCGTAGAGCGTCCACAACTCCGACGATCCCGGTTTTTCTAGTTTTTCATGTTTTTCTTTAGTTTTTCTTTCAATTCTAGTTGTAGTATGACAATGCTCAGCTAGAACTTCTCAGCTAGGGCTGAGAGGTGAAGCTTGTAGCCAATTTCATGTTTAATTCAGTTTGATTCAAATACCTTTTCTTTAAGTTTGGATTTTGAATGTTCTAGTTTGAATAAAGTTGATATTTTTAGAAGTTTTATGAGAGTTCATGTGCATCGGACATGGATTCCTTGCAATTCTCTAAGATTATCATGTTTGGCTTGATTAGATTCGAATTATGGTAACCCTTGAACATGTCATAGTCCATAGGCATGGCTGTTACTCCGAAGGCTATAATTTTGAATGCTATGTGCTTAATTAGAACTAGAACTTAATTTTCTGACTTAAGTGGAATTGTTTGTGCTTTAATGCTTTATCTTCCAACTAGATGAGATATAGAACTTCAAATCTAGCTGTGTTCATGCTTGAATGAATGAATTAACATGGATTGCTACAAGTGGATCCTCAATGCCTTAGTTTTCTCTTTCGTATTTTCAGAGTTTCCTAAGTTACTGTTTAGTTTAGTTTTTATATTTAAAGTTCCAAATTTCTTAAATCCAAGTTGCTGGAATAGTTTAGAACTATTTACCTAGTTCCTTGTGGATCGACCTTGGTCTTACCGAAAATTATTACTACATCGCAGCATTGCACTTGAGGTGAGCAAACAAGTTTTTGGCGTCGTTGCCGGGGAATTTAGAGAAATAGTTCTAGATTATTTAGTGGCTGTAGAAGTAGAAGTAGATAGGTTTTTCTGATTTCCTAAGACTAACAAGTTGTTTTGTTTTATAGGAATTCTTTCATAGTTCAAGTGAATTGGGTAATATCCTTCTAACCTAGCACTTTGTTTAAATTTTTATTTTAGAACTTAAGATTAGTTTAGATCTTAGTTGTGTGGTTTATGTCCCGTTAGGAACGTGACCACACCAATCGTCTCCAATCCGAAGGTGGTCTAGCTGGACCATTATCAGTCCATAGACGAGTCTAAAAATATCAAGAGCTTTGTGATAGTTTGGGGAGTATGGATCAAACACCTTTAAGGAATCATCCCACCTACTCCAACTACAAACGCAAATCAAGAGGGAGGATAAGAGAATGAGGTGCGCAATACTCCTCCAATGAGAGCTTTATGAGATTACCTACAACCGGCTCTTACAACAACACCTTCATGTGTGATTCTCCAAACAACTCGGGGAAACATTGATATAAATCCAGGTATAATTCAACTCCTACCAAAGTTTCATGGGCTAGACTCTGAGAGCCCATACCTGCACTTAAAGGAATTTGAAGAAGTGATGGCTACTTTACAATATGCGAATGTCTTAGAAGATTCCATCAAACTTAAACTTTTTCCTTTTCATTGAAAGAAAGAGCTAAGAGTTGGTTCCACTCTCTTAGACCACACTCGATAGGGTCATGGAATGAGATGACCCAGGAGTTCTTAAAAAAGTTCTTCCCGGCTCATAAAACAAACACCCTTCGAAGAGCTATAATGAACTTTTCGGCTAAAGAGAATGAGTCATTCTTTCAAAGTTGGGAAAGGTTTAAGGACCTCATACTTACTTGCCCACATCATGGCTATGAAAGTTGCCGAATCATAAATTTCTTCAATGATGGATTAAGTTCCAACATGCGCCGATTCGTAGAGATGATGTGCAACGGTGAGTTCATGAGTAAAAATCCAGATGAAGTTTGGAGTTACTTGGACATGTTGGCTAAGAATGCCCAATCATGGGATACTTTGGACAAATCTAATAACCACAAGCTTCCTCAAAAAAAGGGTAAAGGAGGCATCTACATCCTTAAAGAGGAGGATGATGTTAATGCAAGGCTAGCCAACCTCACAAGGAAAATCGAGGCCATGGAACTTAGTAAGAGTGAAGTTACAAAGCCCACTAAAGCTATTGAGAACATATGTGGAATTTGTGCCACTAATATACACGTTAGGCAAGATTGTCCTACAATTCTTGCGTTTTAAGAGGAGTTACAAGAACAAGCGAATGCCACATATGGGTATCAACGGGCTTTCAATGGACCAGTAGGTAACACGTATAACTCTACTTGGAAGAATCATCCTAACTTTAGTTGGAGGAATGGTCTTACGACCAATCCTACCAACTCTCAAGGAGGGCCACCCATGCAAAACATGGCCCCACTTCAATTCTCAATGGAGGATACTCTAAAGGCATTTATACAAGGGCAAACACAAATAAACCAAACAAATCAGCAAATGTTCCAAGAGCTTAAAATCTCGGTTGATAACATCAAGGGACGCTTGAATACTAGGGAAGGTACCTTTCTGGCCCAACCTCAGCCCAATCCAAAGCAAGTACATGAAGTAAGCATCCCTAATCTTCCCAACCAACATGTGGAGTAAGAAAAATCCATCACCACTCTTAGAAGTGGTAAGAAAATTGATAAATCTATTCTGGTAAAGGCCGATAAGCCTAATGATCCGGTAATTTCTGAGAATGAAGATGGATCCAACTAACCCCACAAGAAACGAAACATGTTCATAAGCCCATAGCACCATTTCCTTCGAGATTGGTTGCTCCAAAATCTCTTCCAAACTCTCATAATATTCTAGAAATTTTTAGACAAGTCAAGATCAATATTCCATTTCTTGATGCTACTAAAAAAATCCCGTCCTATGCCAAGTTTTAAAAGACTTATACACAACTAAACGCAAATACAATGAGCAGCAAAAGGCCTTCCTAAATGAGCAAGTGAGTGTCATTCCCACTCAGAAGACCCCCCCAAAATTCAAGGATCCAGGTAGTCCCACAATTTCATGCATCATTGGTGACTACCGGATTAAAAGTGCATTGCTAAACTTGGGGGCAAGCGTAAATTTAATCCCATGCTTGCTATATGAGCAATTAGGCCTTGGTGAATTAAAACCCACCAAAACCACGTTGCAACTCACTAATAGATCCATTCGTGTACCGAGAGGGATAGTTAAGGATGTCTTAGTCCAAGTTGATAAATTCTACTATCTGGTGGATTTTATCGTATTGGACACGTAACCGATTATGGATACTAGCACTCAAATACCAGTAATTTTGGGCCACCCATTCTTGGGTACATCGAACGCAACTATCAATTACCAGAATGGGGTGATGCAATTGTCCTTTGGGAACATGACATTGGAAGTGAATGTGTTCCACTTGGGTAAAAGGCATAGGGATGATGAGGATGTCAATGAAGTTGGCATGATTGAATCCATCGTAGAAGAGGAGTTTTGGTTTAATTCAAAATCTTGATCCTCTAGATGTTCTTTGCTTCGATCCCTTTGAGGATTAGGGCGATGATGACGATCCTCATGAGATAAATATGATAGAATCTAAGGAGGATGGGGAGTATTTCCAACCCAATCTACCTAAAAGCTTGGGGACATGTTTGACACATTATAAGGATGAATTCAATTCTATTATTATTAAGGCCTTGGAAGTGTCAAGTTTTGAAAATTTACTTGACAAGTGACCAGTTTATGATTACACAAATTTATTATACAGGAATTGGAAGAATTGGTGCTTGACTTGCCTATAGAGAGGCCAATTTCTAAAAGTGTAGAGGTTGAGGACCAACTCCAACCTACATAAAAATCTGAGGAGGAAGACGTAAAGGGTCTAAATATGAAAATTCTCTCCCCCGAGGTCTCCTACACTCTAGGAGAGTGTTTGGCTTACTTTAAAGATTGGGATGATCCCATAATTCAAGACATAGTGCACGCCTTGAGGGAGACCCCTCCGGTCCCTAAAAAGCTTCCGTCCACAGAGTGTCAAACTGAAAAATCAATTGTAGAAGCACCAGTAAAATTAAATTATGTGGAGAACATCCAAATTTGTGAGGATGAAGCAATTGAAGTCTCCACATCTCTTTGGCTTGTTCAAACCAAAGAACACCACTTCTAGGATGACCCATATTTGAAAAAATTTTGCCCAGACAAGATGGAAAGGAGATCCATACTCAATGATTTCCAACCAATGCAATTCTCCTTTCCTAGTACATGTGACAATTTTATTGAGGAACCCGCTGAAATTTTCAGCAGGATTTTCAATGGGTTAGAATGGTTAATGTCACCAATGTACTTTTTGGACCCTCGCCGTTCCGCGCTCCCGAACGTTCTCCCTTCCCTTCCGGAAAAGAAGAAGGGGTGTGTGCGCGCGAATCATCATTTGTGCCACTGGCTTGCCTCGTTCTCGAGGGCTTTGTTCGGTTGTCGTGTTAAGCTGGATGTGTTTGGATGAGTTTGTATAAGACCAAAGTCGCCACTAGCTAGTTACTTCGAATCTACAGTCGGCTAGACCCCGTAGAAATGTTAGAGAAGGGGATCCGGAGATTCCTTCCTCTAAAATGACTCTTTTTTATCTGCGGCCAGAGATTTGAAGTAAGGGATCACGGTTACAGGGTGGGAAGAGGTTAAGCACCCCACACACTGCCCGTACCGAAGTACGGTCTCTACTTCACAGAATCGAACTAATATTTGGAAGTCTCTTTTAATCCTTGTACATTCTCATGGATGACATGATGCATGAATGCAGGTCTGAACAGTAAGAGTTTCTGATGGGCAGGTTTTCATTAACAGGCAAGCCCAGAGCATACGCTCGAACTGACAGGTGCTTTATGCGAGATGCATGTTGTGTGTTTGAATAATCAAAGTGCTTGTAGTGACAGATGCATGAATGCAGGTCTGAACAGTAAGAGTTTCTGATGGGTAGGTTTCCATTAACAGGCAAGCCCAGAGCATACGCTTGAGCTAACAGGTGCTTTATGTAGGATGCATGCTATGTGTTTGAATAATCAAAGTGTTTGTAGTGAAGCAGCGGGGTTGGAAGAAAAGTAAATGTTGCACTTATGCTAGATGCGAATGAGATGATGCTGGTAAAGAGTAGCTAAATGGACGGAGGCGTCGCAAGGATTGACTTCGAGCGGCTGGATCAAGACTTGAATGGCTTAGGAGACTTATACCAGGGTCAGGCTGGGCTGGACCAGGGCTAGGCTCTTCTCACTCGGGCTCTCCTTGGTGGAAAAATGGGATAAAAAGGGATGGAGGTGGACTCAGAGCTCTCGGACTGAAGAGAGGGGAAGTGGGTGTCGAATATGAAGGGGAGAGGGAGTATTTATAGCAGCGGGCAGTGGCAGATTGCGTAAATAAGTTTAGGCGGCCCTTTTACGCGGCCCTCAGGGGGCCGCCTGTACGGCCGTTCTTAGGATTCAGCGGGCAGTACGGACATGCTTTGAGGTTGCGGCTTGAAACTCGGTGAGTTGACTGGGTTTGGGGGATGGGTTAACATGGTGAGTTGACTCGATGGGTTGACTCGGCGGGTTGACTCGGCGATTTGATTCAGTGGGTTGACTCGCCGAGTTTGACTTTTTAGGTCTTTTTTTACTGGTTTTTCTTATGAGGGGTTTTTTAGGCTGATGTTTACGGGTGAGTTGACTGGGTTCAGGCTTGAGTTGGGCTATGGATTGGGGCTTACAAGGGTGAGTTTGGCTGAGTTTGGACATGGGATTTGGGGGTACGGTCCTCCATTCATTCAGCTATCTCTACCAACATTGTAGCCGAAGGTGGGGTGTCTACAACTATCCAAAGCAGGATGGTGGATAGTTCTACTAAAAATCTGTTACACCACTTGATGATCCTGCTCAACTTTATCCTTTTGGATGTTGTAAAAATTTGTTACACCACTGGATGTTGTAATGATAATCGATCTCCTAGCTTGATGGAGATCCTCTTTCTAAAAGGATGGGTTAGTTATCTTTTATTGCTTTACGTAGATTAGGCTTAGTTGTTTTTCTTTTTTTTTATTGCTTTAGTAGATTTTGATACCGGAGGTAGACTTCCATGATCGACTCTCTCGGGTACTATCGTATCACTCTCTTTTATTTTACCATTACTCTCATGTTCATGCTCATTGCATATCTTTTTACATTAAGGACAATGCACGATTTGGTTGGGGGGTGAGATGAGATCCCTCATCTAGCAGTTTGTAGACATTTCGAGCAAGGTTGTGTAGCAATTTTTTAAATTTTCTAAAAATTCAAAACTCTTTTAGAAAACTTTATTTTTATGCATTCGAATGGTACGAGTATAAGAAAAGGAGATACTAAGTAAGTGATGTTACAAGTCTTGAACTATCCTTAATATAATGATTTTATATGTGGATTCCCCTATTTATATGATTGATAGAAGGACGGTAAGGCAAATTCCTATCATAGGCTTGTTGATTGATCTGTACACTTTTAGACCCACTGTCTAGTTGATCTATGAAGAAGATAATCCCGAAAATTCATGAGATGAAAATTCACTCTGCACACTAGGTTGAATTTGTTCAAGTTCTTCTATTTATTAATCAATCAGCGGGAATTCTATATAAACACTTATTATGTTTTGAGTATTTAAGATTTCAACTTCTATCACCTAATTTTCCTGATTTTTACACTTGTATGTCTTGGAATGAATAGAAGCATGGTTTCTAATGGAGAGTTGGACTTTGGGGGATTGAACTTGTTTCACGCATGTTTTGCTCGGAAGTAGCACAATGCTGGCTGGGGGTGTGTTGAGTTCTAAATTGTGCATATTGTAACCCCAATTCATCACATATTATGCATGGTTTGCATGTTTAAAGGACTACTCTAATGCATGTTTTGTGATTGTAAGAATGAGATGGAGACTTCATTGATTCGACACTAAAAAGAGCACTTTGCACACATTGAAGATCGAAGGACCAAGTACCAAAGGATGGAAGAAAGAAGCAAGGGAGAAAGAGAAGGAACGAAGAAGAAGTGCAGAAAAAATTGCACTATCGACCGATTGGCTGACCGGTCAGCCAAGGAAAACGACCAGTCGTCCGATCGGTCGGTGATTTAGCAGAAACTCCCTCATACTATAAAACTCACTGGACCAAGAACGACCGGTCGTCCAACCGGTCGACCATCACTCAGACCGGTCGTCCGACTGGTCGAGCACTTAATAGGGCTGGGTGAAAATTCTAAAAAGCTTGCTGGACTGTTTTTAGTGATTTTCGACCGCTCATCCAACCGGTTGAGCACTCAATAGGGCTGGATGAAAATTTTAAAAAACTTGCTGGACTGTTTTTAGTGATTTTCGACCAGTCATCCGACCGGCCAACCATGAGCTCCGACCTGCCGGAGCCCACTTCCGACTGGTCAACTGCATAACAGAGCTTGTTCCACAAGCTCCTATTTTCTCTGCGTAATTGCGTGATTTCTTGCGCAATCTGGATTCTTCCGCACTAATCTATAAAAGGGCACCTAGGGCCTCGTCTAAAATCATCATAGAAGAGATTGGAGGTCGTGAGAAGTCAAGGAGAGCACCGTGTAGCTTCCACAATTCCGCTGATCCCGATTTTTCTAGTTTTTCATCTTTTTCTTTAGTTTTTCTTTCAATTCTAGTTGTAGTATGACAATGCTCGACTAGAACTTCTCAACTAGGGCTAAGAGGTGAAGCTTGTAGCCAATTTCATGTTTAATTCAGTTTGATTCAAGTACTTTTACTTTAAGTTTGAATTTTGAATGTTTTAGTTTGAATAAAGTTGATATTTTTAGAAGTTTTATGAGAGTTCATGTGCTTCAGACATGGATTCCTTGCAATTCTTTGAGATTATCATGTTTGGCTTGATTAGATTTGAATTATGGTAACCCTTGAGCTTGTCATAGTCCATAGGCATGACTGTTACTCCGAAGGCTATAATTTTGAATTATATGTGCTTGATTAGAACTAGAACTTAATTTTCTAACTTAAGTGGGATTGTTTGTGCTTTAATGCTTTATCTTCAAACTAGATGAGAGATAGAACTTCAAATCTAGCTATGTTCATGCTTGAATGAATGAATTAACATGGATTGCTACAAGTGGATCCTCAATGCCTTCGTTTCCTCTTTCTTATTTTCACAATTTCCTAAGTTACTGTTTAGTTTAGTTTTTATAATTAAAGTTCCAATCACTTAAATCTAAGTTGTTGGAATAGTTTAGAACTATTTACCTAGTTCCCTGTGGATCAACTTCGATCTTACCGAGAATTATTACTACATCGCAGCCTTGCACTTGAGGCGAGCAAACAGTTTTGGTGGGTTTTAATTCACCTAAATCAAGTTGCTCGTAGACCGAGTATGGGATGAGGTTAACACTTGCCCCTAAATCGAGTAAGGACTGTTCGATCCAGTAGTCCCTATGATGCATGAGATGGTAGGACTACCCGGATCCTTATATTTTCTGGGTACCTCTTGTTTGATGGTGGCGCTCAAATTTTCAGTCAAGAGTACTTTATTGTGTACATTGTGTTTCCTTTTGGTTATACAAAGTTCCTTTAAGAATTTGGCATACAATGGTATTTTTTTTATGGCATCCAACAATGGAATGTTGATCTTCACTTGCTTAAAATCCTCTAGAATTTTTAGATTTTTGTCTAAAGGTTTGGGTGAAATTAACATTTGGGGGGAAGGAGCAACCGACTTGTATTGCCTTTCCAGTTCTTTCTCTTGTGAAGTATTGTTAGAGCTTTCATCCCTATTAGCATTTTCCTGATCATTAGGCTTTGGAACCTTCATCGAATTAGATTTATCAATTGTCGTGCCACTCCTCAAGGTGGTGATAGCTTGAACATGCTCCATATGTTGGGAGGATGAGCTAGGATCTTGTATCTCGAATTGGGTTCTTGGGTTACGAAGTGGTTGGGCAGGAGGTGTGCCTTTCTCCCCAACATTGAGATGAGATTCAACTCTAGCAATTGATGTTTTCAAGTCATTGATGGTTATAGATGTATTTGAGTTAAATCTTAATTGTTCTTGCATGAACCCATCAATTTTTAGAGAATTAGTCTTGTTATATTCAGCTTGGACTGATATAAATGCTCCCAACATCTCTTCAAGTGTAGCATTCGGGTTGTTGTTAGAATTCTCGGATGGCCCATTCTTCCAACTGAAGTTGGGGTGGTTCTTTCAACTTGAATTATACGTGTTTGAGTTTGGAGCACTAAATGGTCGTTGATAGTTGTTTATGTTATTGGATTGTTCTTGCAAAACTTCTTAAAATGTCGGAATTGTAGGACAATCCTGGGTTTCATGTTAATTACCGGCACAAATTCCACAAACACTGTTAACTTCCTTCCTTTGAATTAATCATCTCTCCTTTCTTCAATTCCATGGCCTTGACTTTTCTTATGAAGCTAGCTATACGTGCACTTATGTTGTCTTCTTCTGAAAGGACATAAATTCCTTCCTTTTCTCTTTGTTAGTTTGTCTTGGGATTTGCTGGTTTAGATGTATCCCAAGATTGTGCATTCTTGGCTAAGACATCAAAATAATCCTATGCTTCCTCGGCTTCCTTATTCATGAATTCCTCGTTACACATCATCTCTACGAATTGGGGCATGGGCGAAGTCAGTTCTTCATAGAAAAAGCTTATTACCCGCCAATTTTCGTAGCCATGATGTGGACTATATTCAATAAATCCTTGAACCTTTCTCAACATTGGAAGAAGGTTTCGTCCTCTTTTTTTCAATTCCCTCAACAATTCCTCCTTCACTGATTAATTGATTGTTCGAATCCCAAACCCAATGTGGCATGCAAGTTCAGAAGAATAAAAGATTAGAAAATAATAAAAAGTTTAGAAAAACTTGATTTATAGTAACTACTTCAACTCCTAAAAATCCTGCAAAAACAAAATAAACTAAGTTAGTACTAATGAAAGATTCCTAAAAATTTCAAATAAAAACTATTTTCAGAAATCCTATAAACACCATCAAAGTCTCGACAACGGCGCCAAAAACTTGTTCGCTTCCCCAAGTGTAGGGTTGCAATGTAGTAATAATCTCAGTAAGACCGAGATCGATCCATTGGGACTAACTTAGGAATTCACAGAATTACTTCCAATAGTTTTTAATTGAAATCAGAACTAAACAAAATTGGAAATTGAATGTAGATGGGTACTCTATAACTAAAAGTGAATGTAACATTATAAAAGAAGCACTAGGGTGCTAAGGATCCACTTGTAGCTATCTTGATACATAATTTGCTATGGTTTTCTCACTTAGGCAACTAGAATCGAAATCAAATCCTATCTAGCCAGATGATAGAGCGGTTATTGTTGGGGCTCAAAATCTCACCCATGATAAATCAATGCACGATGATCAATCTACGATGATTCGAATCGATTCCAAGATCGGGAAACACCTGGGAAATGTGATCGAACTCCATTGCAACTCTAACCCGCATAGTTGTGATCAAAATATTTCGGAGTGGAACTAGACATCTGTATTGCTGCCAAATGATCCGGAACGCCCTAAAACCCTTAACCTGTAGGTTTCAAAGTCGCGCGATGCATATTATTACATACGCGCTTCCAAATGTGTTTTGCCCTGATTGTATATAACTACAGGGGCTCGAAAGCCTATAAATGCTATTTTTGAAGGGAATTGGATATGCGTACTGCGGCCAAATGATCCAAAATGTCCAGAAACCCTTAATTTCTGAATTTGAATAACATACGATGTACACTTTTACCTGCGCGGACCGAAGTGTGTTTCGCCCCTGTTTGGAGCCGATCGGGAGGGTCCGAATTGGGAAGGAACTACCAAAGTTCACAGCAGTTGACCATTAGTACCCCACCCCGTTCATTTGATAGGTATATCACCACTTAAAAGTGGCTTGGCATCAGTAACTTCGGTCTCTGAAAAGGTAGTTGTCCTCTGGAGGTCGCCCGTCAAAGCCTAAACCTGAAAAATTCTAAGTGTTGGGGATGCATGCACACACCACATAGGAGACATGCGAGTGACATAGGGGAACATGTGCCCACACCCATACAACATGCGCATGAGAGCCCTCTCTCTCCCCTTTCAATACTTTTTAAATTTTAAAATACAAAAAATATAAAAATTGGTAAAGTGTGAGCACATGAGCCCACCTCCCTAATACATGCACATGGACTCTCTCCCCTGTCACATGCGCCTATGAGCTTTGGACTCAAGACTCGACTTACCTGCTATAAATACCCCTCCACTCGATGAGACAAGGACAACATCATCATCTTCAAAACTGCCAGAGTACTCTATAGAGGTAAAATCCTTGTTGGAATCCCTCATCAGAAAGGGTTTTCTTTGTCGGATGCCTTCATCGGAGAGGGATTTCTCCAACCAGAGCGAAATACAGAGGGAGAGAAGGAGAATCATACATGCGCCCATCCTTTTTACTGGAAAATATGGGAAAACCTCTAAGTCACATATGACATGCGCCCATGGAGGATGGGGCAGGCACATGTGCAAAGGCACATGCGCCCATCTCTCTCTTCTCTCTCTCTTACTTTGAAGAAATTGGAAATATTCTAAGTAGAGGAGGCACATGCGCCTGGGAGAGGCCACATGTGCCTACCTCCCTCTCTCACCTTTCTCTCTCCTCGTTTCCCTCATACCACATGCGCCCAAGGAGAGGATTCTCTCTCTCTCTCTCACCTTTCTTTCTCCACATGCGACTGGGGTGGGGAACATGCGCCCACCTCCTAGGCACATGCGCCGACCAGCCATATAACATGAGCCAATAACCCCCCATGAGCTTGGTCGCTGATTGGGAGGGGGGTTCTTCTGCGATGTGGCCCGCCTTCAATCTAAGTCGCCTTCCGATCAAACCGCCTCTCCTAGTTGCACAACGATGAGATCTATCCGTCCCCTGGATCAGATTCTCCAATGGTCGATGATAAATGGCCCAAATCAATGTTTTAATAAATCATGACCAACACTTAGCCAATTTTACAACCTTGAAAATCCCTCCGGAAGGATGAAAAATGACCGAAATCGAGAAGATTCGGGCGGAATCCGACTGACTCCGAGAGGGAGACTTTTATTCGCCATAATATGATACATCATAATGACGCACCGCAACGAGGTTATATGATCTCAGGATCCCCGAAAACCATAACTAAGCGATAAACAGGTCCATTAAGTCGTTTTCAGCCTTGGGAAGTGCCCTGTTGGCTAAGAAATCAACTTACACCAAGTGAAACGAAATGCGATCGCACTGACGCTAAGATGGATCTAGCGTCATTGCGATCCTCATGGACATGATCCATCACCGTTCAAAGACGATCATGATTGGTATTCACTGAATCCTCCGATCAGACCGTAAACAGGTCCAGTACTTAATCATTTTTAGCCCTGGGAAGCGTCCTATTGGCCCGAAAATTGACTAATGCCAAGCGAAACTAATCACGATCTCTAGACTTTGAGACTAAGCTAATGTCTTCATGCTACAAAAAAGCTGAATCAAACACTTACAGGGCACTAATCTTTATCGTCTATCAGAAATTGGCATAAACAGGTGTTTATCATATCCAATATTTAGTCATTCCTGAGCATCAGGAACAGCTGATCTAGTCCATCGAACTTGAACTTCTCGGAGAAGAATAGCTCGACACAGCTTCTCTCAATGATCCAGTCGTTTGAAATATAGATTATTAATAATGACGTAAAGATATACACGAAGCAGATTAATCAAAGCAAATGTATAATTCGTCTGATACACTGAACATCTAGCATAAGTACGATCCTCTCTTAAGCATGTATCAAGTATATTTACTTTGTACTGTATTCATTTGCATCCATTGCATGAATTCCATTCATCTCGGATCGTGATACAAAATTAAATCAAAGGGACTATGGTTATCATCGAAAATCGTAATCAAAGAGTCCCAAATCTGAAATACTTCATCGTTAAGACCAGTTGATGTGCGTCCCATCCAAAGTGGGATTCGTCAGTTGAGTAGCTAAGGTAATAGCGGAGTGTCTTCCAGTAGGTCACCCGTCCCAAACTAAGACGGTCAATGGTACTACTTGCACTAAGAAACCATGGAGTGTCTTCCAACAGGTCACTCGTCCCAAACTAAGATGGTCAATGGCACTAGTTGCTCTAAGAAACCATGGAGTGTCTTCTAGCAGGTCATCCATCCCAAACTGAGACGGTCAATGGCACTAGTTGCACTAAGAAATCATGAAGTGTCTTCCAGCAAGTCACCCATCCCAAACGGAGACGGTTAATGGCACTTGTTGCACTAAGAAACCATTGAGTGTCTTCTAGCAGGTCACCCATCTCAAACTGAGACGGTCAATGGCACTAGTGGCACTAAGAAATCATGGAGTGTCTTCCAGCAGGTCACCCGTCCTAAACTAAGACGGTCAATGGCACTGGTTGCACTAAGAAACCATGGAGTGTCTTCTAGCAGGTCACCCATCCCAAATTGAGATGGTCAATGGCACTAGTTGCACTAAGAAACCATGGAGTGTCTTCCGGCAGGTCACCCGTCCCAAACTGAGACGGTCAATGGCATTGGTTGCACTAAGAAATCGTGGAGTGTCTTCCTAAAAGTCACTCATCCACAAAAAGGGTCAATGACACTGAAATGCATGACTTGGTTAAAATTCTGGTTGCTTCTCAACTCGGAAATCCGAAGGAGCATGGGACCAACATCTAACTAGTATTAACGATGGCTTAGTCTATAAGAAATCCTAAACTTGGTCTTTATGACCATGAATTCAAGACTATAATCCCTGATGATTTAAATTACTTACTCGATCTATCCGGGCTTCATCCCTCATATTCTATCTTTTGTGCAAATATAATTCATGGTGGAACTTTGTCACTTTGTGCCATGGTTTTTTCCCGTAAGGGTTTCCACGTAAAAAAAAATCGCTGTGCTGTTTGTGTTGTGCTTTATTTACATTTATATTCTATTAATGCTTTAATTAACCTACCTATGATGCATTCATGCTTTTTCTTTTGCCTTTTAATCAAGGGTGATCATCCATTGATGTAATTAAGGATTCGTGACTAGTTCACAGCCTGGAATGTAAAAGTTCTCGGAATCTCTGGAATAAAATTCACCTTGCGATATATTCTCTCGTGTGTACTTTGTGATTGCGTATGATTGTCCACGAATGTCTCTATACCTAGAATTTCCCCAGAATAATAAAACACAGGAAAAATTGCCAAATGGGCATTTTTCTAGTTTTAACAGTTATATCATTAAACAATCTGTCATATGTATTGTTTATCAATATGATTCCCTCAATTCAAGTTAGGACTTGAGCACACTTAATTGCATAAGTAAATCCTAGTTCCAATAGGTTAAGATCACAACCATAATAATCATCAAACCCTGTCACTAGGCTTAACTAATATTATGGTTTAAACTTCATTCAAATCATATAAATATCAACACATACTCCAGAATTCTCAGGAAAAGATAGAACTTTGGTTTGAAGATCCCACATGAAGATTCAAGTTCTAGAGCGTCTTGAATCTGATTCCTCAGAGCGTACAGGTCTAAATCTTAGCAAAACAATTAAGAATTAAGATAATTCTCCCAAACATCCATGAGTCATCATAAGATCAAGAAAAATTAACTTAAACTTCATTCAAACTTAAGCAAACCAATGTTCAACATTAAATTTCAATCCATGAAATCCTAAAATGAATCAAAGCATCTTAGATAAACTACAAGCTTCACCTCTTAGCCCTAGCTAAGAGGTTTGGCCTATCATGCTAAAAGAAAACATGAAAGCTAATAAAAACATGAAAAACTAAAAAGAAAACTAGAAAGAGTGAGTTATAGAACTTCAATTCCATCCTTCTCCGCCTCCCGTTATAGTAGATCTCTTCTAGGATAGGTTAGGAAGGATGTAGAAGTCTCCTTTTATAGCACAAATCAGCCTCTCACTTTGAAATTTTGGAATTGCGTAACTGTTCTCTCGCCTCAAGTGCAAGGCTGTGATGTACTAATAATCTCAGTAAGACCGAGGTCGATCCACAGGGACTTATGTAGGAATTCACAAAACACTTCCAATAGTTCTGCTGAAGAGTTAACTAACAGATTTGTAAAAAATTGATGTAGATAATAACTTTAAATTAAACTGAAGGTAAACAATTAATAAAAGGCACTAGGGGTTCAAGATCCACTTGTAGCAATCCTTTATGCTCAATTCGTTGTGGTTTCTCAACTTCTTAACTAGAATCGAAATTAAGTTCTATCTAGCCGGATGATAGAGCAGTTAAAACAATCAATCTGTCATATGCATGACTCATGTACATGATTCTCTCAATTCAAGCTAGGACGTGAGCACACTTAATTGCATAGGTCAGTTCCAATTCAAATAGGTTAAGATCACAATCATAATCATCATTAAACTCTGTCACTAAGCATAATTAGATCATACTTGATCCAAATCACATACACAATCTTACATACTTCAGAATTTTCAGAAAGGTAGACTTTTGGTATGAAGCTCCCACATGAAGATCATAGATCTAGAGCGTATTGAATCCAATTCCTCTGATCATACAGGTCTAGAATATCTCAAAACAATTAAGAACTTAAGCAATTCTTCCAAACATCCATGAGCCATCATAAGATTAAGAAAAACTACTTAGAACTTTATTTAAACTTCAAACCATTGTTCTTCACTAATGATCCAACTTAAAACCAAATCAAATGAATTGAAACATCTTAGATTTACTACAAGCTTCACCTCTTAGCCCTAGCTAAGAGGTTTAGCCATTCATGATCCAAGGAAACATGAAAACAACTAAACAAAGCATAAACTAGAAAACCAAACTAGGAGGAGTTGTAGAACTCCGAAATCGACTTCCGTCGTCTCCCACTGTGCTTAATCCCTTCTAGGAAGCCTTAGGAAAAAGCCCTAGGTCGCCTTTTATAGCATAGTGCGGAAGATTCCAGATTGCGCAAGAAATCCCGGCCTGCGCAAAGAAAATTGGAGCTTGTAGAACACGCACTGTTACGCAGATGACCGGTCGCGTGACCGGTCTGAACTCCTAAACGACCGGTCTCAAAAGTGCAAAATCTGTCCAGAGAGTTTTGGTAATTTCAGAACCCAGAAATTTAATTCAAGGACCGGTGAGTTTTAATGTTGAGTGCTCGGACCAGTCGGACGATCGGTCCTGAGCTATGGACGACCGGTCCTGAGCTATGGATGACCGGTCGGACGACTGGTCTTGACTGCTTTTTCCTGCCTTCTTTTCTTTCTCCTTTTGCTTCCTTCTTCCATCCTTTGACGCTTGATCTTGTGATCTTCAATGCCCATAATTAACGTCTTTAAGCCTTCTATTGATGAATCTTCACTCTCATTCCTATAACCACAAAACCATGCATTAGTTGGGTCTTTAATCACGTATTTCAAGCATAGTTAGTGATAAATGGGGTTAGAATATACACATTTAAGCACTCAACACACCCCCAACCAGCATTTTGCTAGTCCCGAACAAAACATCCGTGAAACCAATTTCATTCTTCAAAACCCAACTCTCCTTCAGAAACCATATTTCTCTATACTTAATGATATGTGAGTGCAAGAATCAGGAAAATTTAGTGATAGAAGTTGAGACCTCCACTTTCTCATAACATAACAAGTATTTATATGAAATTCCCGATGATTGATTGATAAATAGAAGGATCTAAACAATTTATCCTCGTGTGCTTAGTGAATGCTCATCTCACGGATTTCCGGGGTTACCTTCCTTGTGAATTTATTAAGGTATGGATTCAACGGTGTATAGATCAACAACAAGCCTAGACAGGAATTTGCCTTACTGTCCTTCCGACGGCTTTCACAGTACGTCCCATTTCCGGCTTTGGTTACGGGTAGACCATCCCCCGGTTGGTAATAGGTAGCCCTTTTCGGAATTTTCCACAATATTCTCCATCATTCCCATATTTTCATCCTTCCTTTCCGTTTTTTTTTTCTTAAATAGGATTTTTAGAAATCCATGTCTTTCTTTATTTTCCCATGGACAAGGATAGACAAAGTACCCCGGCTTGGTTTATCAACACCTCAAATCCAAACTTAACCAGTCCACAATTCTACATAATCCTTTCAAAGTGTGAGAATCGTGTAATGTGAACTAGGTGTAAAAGTGTTTAGAAATTCTATCAGTCATAAAAATAGGGGAATTCACATATAAAACTAGTATCTTAGAGATTGCTTAAGGTATTCAACTTCACTCACTTAATTTTTCCTTTTTCTTATACTCACACCATCCCAAATGCATAGAAATAAAGTTTTCCAATGGAGTTTTGAATTTTTGAAAAATTGAACAAGTTCTTATATAATTGCTCTAGTTGTTGCAAAACACTGGATTCACCCTAGTGATCCTACACCCCCCAACCAAATCTTGCATTGTCCTCAATGTAAAAGATATGCAATTAACAAAACATGAGAGCAATTCGAAAATAAAGGGAGTGAGGAATGAAAGTACCTGAGAGAATGAAAAGTGGAATTCTACCTCCTTCTATCAAACCTATGAACAAGTAAACAAAAGCAACAAAAATCCTAATCCTAACTACTCTATACCTCCATCAGACTAGGAGATCAACCATCCTGATACACAAGATCAGTCAGAGGTATGGACATTAAGAAAAGTGGGTTGACAGCCATATGCAGAACCCAGGTTACCGTTATCTTCCAACACGGGGTTGACAGTGCTCGACAGAACCCAAGAACTTGTTATCTTCCAAAACCAGGTTGACGGTGATGATCAGAACCGTTACTACAGGAAATACTTGTGAACTCCAGGCTTATGCGTAAGATCCCACGAAGAGGTAAGATAGGATCCCGATAGGCGGACGTTGAGGCAAGGAGGCCGTTTAGTCTGCGACTGGGGCGGAATACCCAAGGGGATGAATACCGTAGCATGCCTGGTGTAATTGTTGGTGATTTCACAAGTAATATTTGTATGCTGATCATACATCTTAGTTAATTAAGAGAGTTTTCTTTCCTGTTTAGTTAGCTTGATGTTAGCGTCCTTAACACGTTGCTAGGGTTTTAGCGTGTTAACCTGGTTTAGGGTTTAGGGTTAGCCCCCTGTGTAGTTAATTGGTATCAGAGCGGAGACGAATGCTTGGACTGGAATTCTACATGTGAATTGGCGCAACAATGGTGCACGAGTTGCTGACGGATTTGAGACAGAGGTTCCGCATAATGTAGAGCTGGGATTGTGGACCATGGAATGAAATGTGAATTATGGCGGAGACCCGTTGGAGACCATTTGAGCTTTTTGATGTTCTAGAGTATATCAAAACCAATGATAAGATCCTTACCAGAGAGAGGAGAACCTAACAAGCAATGAGTGACGGTAAGGGTCGGAAAGATAGAAATGGAGACTGGAGAACTATTTTTGTCAATGTGAAAGACATCTCCATTGGCGGCTTTGAAATACTGGGAGTATGGTTTCCAGTAATGAGATGGTAAGAGGCTAGGATTGATAATGGAGCAAGAGGCACCAGTATCAAGGAGAGCGATTACCAAAAGAGGAGGAGACTCAGCAAACAGGGACAGTGAAACTTTGACCAAAGGAGACTGTTGGATATGAAGATCTCCGGGAGAGGAAGGAACTTGGAGAGCTTCAAATATTCCGTTAATTCCAGAAGTTTCAGACTGCTCGTAATCGGATGAAGAGCTGCTGCTGTCGGAGTCTATATCCATCGAATCCACGGAGTCGTAATCTATTGCTAGAATAGCTCCTGGATCGAATTCATCACAGAGAGAGAAGACGGATTCAAGGTCCACACCGTTGTCGTCAGGAATCATAGCCATTGCTTTTTCAATCATCTTAGCGTATTTGGCTTTCCCACGACTGTGACAGTTTTTGGCAAAATGTCCTGTCTTGCCGCACAGATAACACCGATCCGTGGTGAGGTGGCGTGTTCCCTTCTTCTTTAAGAATTTCCACCGGCGAAATCCTTTCTTCCTTTTATGTCGGAGCTTGCGAGGAAGATCCTTTGCGTTGAGGGAACGGGACTTTTTCTTTGAACGACAATCACATAGGGCCTTATCTTTGCACTTGACCTGCAGATAAGGCTTGTTACATGCTGTGCCGAGTTCCTTGCCGAGCTTTTCGACATTCTGAAGGAACTTGTGATTGTTGCAGAGCTTCTCGATTGCCAAAAGAGAAATATGATGGATCTGACCAAGGGACAGATCAAACAAGTGTTGATTTCTTGCGGCAATGAGTTTTTCAGCTTCGTCACCAAGAGGATCTGGTAACGAGTTCAGATACGTCTTTTTGAGATTGACGTCATCGATGCCGTTGATCATGTAGAAGCGTCTCGACATGTTGATGTAGTGTTTGTCGAGATCAGCACGGCGATATGAACAGACTTTCATGCGGAGGAATTCATTCCGAGCTGTACTGATATGATCCTCATATTTACCGAGGAATTCCTGGTAGATACAACCAACGAACTCATTGATGGAAGCAACATTGAGAAGTTGGAGACAGCGAAGATTTCCGAGGGCCATCCACCAATCTCGTAAGCGCCCAGTAAAGCGAGCTGAGACTTTACACAAGGTTTGGCGGAGATTACCACCAGGGCGTTCAATGTCAGCTGCAATCCATGCGTAGATATCCATCAGTCGGTTGTGCCATTCCGCAAATGGGACATCATCAAGAGTGAAGAGTTTCTTGATGTCAGAAGTATCCGGAGGAACAAATCAAGGATCTGGATCGGGCATTGCCTGATCGTCCGGATGTTCGTCGTATTCATCAACATGAGGAGCAGGTTGATGATACTGAGCACCAGGATGTTGCTCATGGAGGAAGAGACTCGAGAGATCTATATCAAGATCTTCTTCTGTAGTGTCAACGTCGCTGGAAGGGACAGAGGGAGGAGTCGCAGGCCTTAAGGCTTGGGCACGAAGAAAGGAGTAGACTGGGTTAGGATGGTTCTTTGGAAGCTTATCAGGGTGGTAGGTTGATGAGGCCATCGCATCAGGAGAGGTAAAAGGATGTGACATGAGGGGTTCTTTTCCTTTTACTGAGAGAATTGGCTGGGAGGTAGAGGCTTGACTGGGAAATGGGTTCATTCTTGGCTGAGTGGGTAAGAGCAAAGGTCTGGGTTGTATGATAGGTGGTTCAGGGAACTGACCAAAGATGGGTTTGCTATGTAGAGGCTGTGGCCGGAAATGAGGGATATGAACTGGCTCTGGGTAAGAGAAAGGATGATGGGACAGATGCGGGTTTGGAAGAGGGAAAGGCGGCGGCTGCGGCGACTGTAGACTCTTCAGTTGGATCTGTAAGTAGTTTCTCTGGTTCTCGAGAGCGGCGGCAGTCTGGAAGTCAAGACGCGAGGTTGTCAAGTAATGCAACTGTTGTTCAACGTCCTCAAGTTGGGACTTGCAATGATTGATAAGTGAGTGTTGTCGTTGAACGTCAGTTGTAAGCTTGCGTTGCTCATCCTAGAATCTGTTGAAGAGCATGATTCTGATGAACAGCATTCTCGGCTTGCCAGTTTAACGATGCTTCTACCTGAGAGACTTGGCGAGGAGTGCCATCGGGAGATGTACCCGTGGGAGTACGAATTTTCCATACGTGCTTTACTCGGTGCTGAGGATATTCGAAATCTGTAGGCGGAGCAAAGACGAGGGAAGTGCCCGAAGATGGTGTTGCAGGTGGTGCCGATAAGGCGCACACACGTCTCCACTGATGGAGCAATCTCTTAACAGGCTGTACTTGTATTTCCAAAGGAATAATAGATCTCCTCTTCCAAAACCAAAAGTGGAATCCCTTTACAAGGATTCATTTTTCCCCCACAAGAGAGAAGCTATTTTCCAGTTAGCCCGACAATGCTTACCTGCACATCTTGTCTCAGATATAGAGGCCCGTTCTCGCACTGACATCGACAAGTGGCTACTTCGCTTCAAGGCCCTCCATGAAATGGCCAGACCGTCTGAGCCAGGGCTAAATATCGCAGGAAACCCGCACAACAACGGCAACGTCTACATAGCAGAATCCTTTGTAGACCAAGACTTGAAGATTTACCTCTTCGAGAATGGTTTCTTGGGTGGGATCCACACCTTCCAGGCAGATGATCTCCAAGGACTACCCAACTGCATCAGTAGCAGCTGCAACAAAATCCGAAGTACCACAGGCCGCATGTACCTATATCTGCAGATCACATCCGCACCCCTAGAATGGAGTCCAGATGGCAGAATCTATTACCCATCTTACCATCACATCGATATCCAGAGCATTCCCATCAACCCTCACTGGCCAATTCGATATCGAGGACTCGCATACAACGACGAGCTCCTACTCCAGACACGGGTAAATGGTTTCATGGCCATTTATCGCAATCTCAGTCTGGCCTCGCTCAGAACAATTCAAGAGACTGACAGAATATGCATCCAAGTCCAAGAACATGGCTTGCTTGGGACGTTGCGACACCACATCTACGAAGGCGATGTTTTTGCCTCTTCAGATACGAAGCGCCGATTGTAAATTCTCGCATTTTCATATGCCTCATTCCTTAGTTCCGCAAGTTCATTTAATTGAAGTTTGCGCAACGAGCTTGCCTTGTCATAATCAAAATTCATCTTCTTTATTGCCCAATACGCCCTATGTTCCAATTCCATAGGCAAGTGATAAGCCTTCCCATAGACAAGTCTATAGGGAGACATTCCAATAGGGGTCTTAAAAGCGGTACGGTAAGCCCAGAGTGCATCGGTAAGTCGAAGCGACCAATCCGTGCGATCGGGGTTCACCATTTTCTCCAAAATATGTTTAATCTCCCTATTGGATATCTCAGCTTGTCCACTTGTTTGTGGGTTATAGGAAGTACTCACTTTGTGATTAACGCCATATTTCTTCATTAAGGCTTCAAATGGGCGATTACAAAAGTGAGACCCTCCATCACTTATGATGACTCGAGGTGTTCCAAATCGAGAAAGAATATTCTCTTTTAAGAAACGAATGAGTGTTTTATGGTCATTATTCCTGCATGAAATTGCCTCGACCCATTTGGACACATAGTCAACGGCAAGCAAGATATATACGTTTCCAAAAGAAGATGGGAATGGACCCATGAAATTGATGCCCCAACGATAAAAAATTTCGATTATTAAGATGGGATTGAGTGGCATCATATTTCTACGGGAGATTCCTCCCAATTTCTGACAAGGCTCACATGTTTTACAAAACTCATGGGTGTCCTTGAACATAGTGGGCCAATAAAACCCACATTACAGAATTTTGGCGGTGGTCTTCTTAGTCGAAAAGTGGCCACCACACGCCTGAGAATGACAAAAGGAGATGATACTGTGTTGCTCATCATCCAGCACACATCTCCTTATAATTTGATCGGGACAATACTTAAATAAGTAAGGATCGTCCCATAGGAATTTCCTCACCTCGTTGAAGAACTTATCTCTATCTTGCTTTTTCCAATGTGTTGGAGTTGTAGCTATAGCAAGATAGTTAGCAATGTCCGCATACCAAGGTAATTGGGAGGCTTTAAACAGTTGTTCATCAGGGAACATGTCATTGATCGCAGTCGTCTCAGGGGAATCGGTGAGAATAAGTCGAGAGAAATGGTCAGCCACTACATTTTCTACTTCTTTCTTATCATGTATCTCTATGTCAAATTCTTGAAGTAGAAGTATCCATTTTAACAACCGTGGTTTAGCATCCTTCTTAGAGAGAAGGTACTTAAGCGCTGGATGGTCAGTGAATATGATGATCTTGGATCAAATCAAGTAGGATCTAAACTTGTCTAAGGTAAAAACTACGTCTAAAAGTTCTTTTTCTGTAGTAGTGTAGTTTGCTTGTGCTGAGTTTAAGGTTCTACTTGCATAGTAGATAACACATGGCTTCTTCTCTTTTCTTTGGCCTAGCACAGCCCCAATAGCATAGTCGCTTGCATCGCATATAATTTCAAAAGGAAGGCTCCAATCAGGTGGTTGCATTATGGGAGCACATGTCAACATATCTTTGAGTTTGGTAAATGCATTTTGACAATCCTCATTCCACTCGAATGAGTTCTCCTTTTGAAGTAGGTTACATAAAGGACGAGAGAGTGAACTGAAGTCCTTTATGAACCGTTTATAAAATCTGGCGTGTCCCAAAAAGGACCGCACATCTCGTATACTCTTGGGTGGTGGAAGGTTAGAGATAAGATTGATTTTCACTTTGTCCACCTCGATTCCATTTTGTGAGACGATGTGACCAAGTACAATTCCCTTTTGAACTATGAAGTGACATTTCTCCCAATTCAACACAAGGTTCTTCTCTTCACATCTTTTCAATACAGATTTCAAGTGCACAAGGCACTCATCAAAGCTACAACCAAATACTGAGAAATCATCCATGAAGACTTTGAGAATTGTCCCCACCATATCAGAAAAGATACTCATCATACAACGCTGAAAAGTGGGTGGGGCATTGCATAATCCAAACGACATTCGTCGATAGGCGAAAGTACCAAATGGACATGTGAATGTTGTTTTCTCTTAGTCCTCTAGGGCGATCTCTATTTGGTTGTACCCTGAATAGCCATCAAGGAAGCAAAAATGGGAATGACTCGCCAACCTTTCTAAAATTTGATCAACAAATGGTAGGGGGAAGTGGTCTTTCCTCGTGACTGTGTTTAGCTTCCTATAGTCAATGCACATTCTCCAACTGGTAGTGACTCTATTTGGTACGAGTTCATTATTGGCATTGGCTACGATGGTTATTCCGGATTTCTTAGGCACCACTTGAGTTGGGCTCACCCATTGACTATCGGATATTGGGTAAATGTAACGCACCCAAAATTCGACACTCGAGTATATAACTCAAATCTCGAAATCAAGGGTGTTATGTAAATAATGAATGCACTCATCACACTCTCAACTGATATTTTTCTTTTCCTCATTCACATGGTACCAAATATATAGAACCAAAATAAACCAAACTTTGAAAATTAAATCATAAATCAATGAGTTTACCAAATTGTTTCAAACTGTCTAAACTAATGGCCATCTAATGGGCCTTATTACATCAAGCTTTCAATATAGAAAATAATGAAACATAAAAGATCTTCTAAAGTCCGTCTTTATCTGGAATCGCCTCTTCGTAATCTTCTAAATAATCACATGTCACTACGGTTAATCGCATAACACTGCGTCAGCTATAAAAGCCTGTGAGTATTCTCGTACAGTTTAGCACATGTAATTCAATATAGAAAATCACTTGACTGTTAAAATACAAATCATTACAAATCTAATGGTAATTTCATCAAACCAAAATCTCTTAAACATGCACGTGATGCATGATATGCAAGTGTATCTCAACGATCTCAGTACAGTTATCAATCGAACATTCAGTTGGTTAACACTATCATCCTGGAACATCGGTCCCTAGCGGCATAGCTAACTCGGATCACGAACTGTCCCACACCTCCGCCTGGCCTGCGTAGCTGGTCTGTTGCACACACTTGGGTGCTCACCAAACCGGCCTCGATCAACGGAGCCTCCACCTGGCCTGTGTAGCTGGTCTATTGCACACACTTGGGTGCTCACCCAACCGGCCTCGATCAATGGAGCAACGGTCTATTGCAACACTCACATGTGCTCAACCCAAGTCAACTCAAGTAATCAACCACATACTGGAGTCCTCAATCTCATGAAATGCCTAATTCAATTCAATACCTCAAACCCTTTCCAAGAAAAAAAAAAACCAAAATCAACCAATACATATACCACCCTACTCGGTTACCAAAGTCACATGAAATCTCAACGCATCATTCATTAAAAATCATGAAAATCAACGATGTAATTAAGGCATTGCAAACCAAATCCAAACCTTCTCATAAGCTGGAAATTTAAAATAAATAATTAAATAAAACCAACTAAAATATACATGACGTAAACAATACGAGATAAGAACTCACCTATTCCTTTTCTTCTTCTTCTTTTTCTATCTTCTGTCCTTCTTCTTTCTTTCTTTCTTTTTCTTCTTCTTTCTTTCTTTCCTTCTTTTTCTTTCTTTTCCTTTTCTTTCTCTTTCTTCTTCTTCTTCTCCCTACTCTTTTGGAATGTTGCCTTAGTAACATGAGTAGCAGCAGCAGCAACGGCTCTCCCCCCTACGTTAACTATCTCTCTTCTCTCTCTTTCTCTCTCTCTCTCTCTCTAACGCCTCTCTCTCTCTATGCTAAAACCAAAATCAACCAATACATATACCACCTTACTCGGTTACCAAAGTCACATGAAATCTCAACGCATCATTCATAGAAAATCATGAAAATCAATGATGTAATTAAGGCATTACAAACCAAATCCAAACCTTCTCATAAGATGGAAATTTAAAATAAATAATTAAATAAAACCAAATAAAATATACATGATATAAACAATACGAGATAAGAACTCACCTATTCCTTTTCTTCTTCTTCTTTTTCTTTCTTCTTTCCTTCTTCTTTCTTTCTTTCTTTTTCTTCTTCTTTCTTTCTTTCCTTCTTTTTCTTTCTCTTCCAATTCTTTCTCTTTCTTCTTCTTCTTCTCCCTACTCTTCTGGAATGTTGCCCCAGTAACAGGAGTAGCAGCAGCAACGGCTCTCCCCCTAAGTTAACTATCTCTCTTCTATCTCTTTCTCTCTCTCTCTCTAACGTCTCTCTCTCTACGTTTTTCTGGGGAGGGAAGAGACGTCTAGGGAAGTTTATATAGCACCCTAGATAGGTTTGGACGACCCTAGATAGGCTTGGACGGTAGGCGTTTGCGATACGTCTTACGGACGCAATTTGTGTTGGAGAAGGAAGTATCTTCTTTCCTCCGGAGTTTCTTGGCATACAAGGTCCGTTGGAAACCTACGTGGTATCCCCACGACTCTTATGGAACCAATCCCAACCTTCCATGCAAAGTAGCAGCCCGGATCTTGGTCTCTTTATTTTTGGACGACGATCTGAGGTAGACTCGTTGCTCGGTTGACAAGAGAGAAACCTAAGGGGATTGTTGGCGTCGGGGAGATAAATCGAATGGACGGTTTGGATATGCCAAATGGGCCCCACTAACGGATGGCGTGGATGTCATGAACAGACAGCGCTGCTTGCTGTCCCAACTGACAGGGAAGAAGACTATCCGTCTTCATAACATGCGGTCAACGCGCGTTTGACCGGGCGCATTTTGCACACGTAGCGCACATGGGTCCCACCGTGATGTATGTAAGAAATCTACTCCGACCATCAGGTAGGCCACAGAGTTTTAGGGCATGACACAAAAAATGAGGCAGATCCGTTGGTTGATGGCCAACTTATGTCCCGATTTCTAATTAGGGTATTTGTAGGATGGTCGGAGGGCTGAAATTTGATGTGTAAGGTTAAAATATGCCCCTAAACTATTATATGAAGTTTTGCATGAAACTGATCATCAGAAACTGACATACTTAAAATCATCAGTTTAACTTAAGTTTAACTAATGGCATTTTTGTAATTATTATAAATTTGTGAGTTTTGTGAAATCTGACACTTCTACGTTGTTCTAGGGTTTATTTTGAGTAACTTTAATAAATGGATCCTATACTAATTCCCTACGGATTATTTATTATTAATTTATCAATATAATAAATCACGTAATTTAATAAATAATTAATTAAATTGTTATTTTAATTATTTCAAAAAATGGGGTCATTACATACTTCCCTCCTTAAGGAATTTCGTACCGAAATTCAAAGACACTTTTAAGAAGCATCACGATGTGTATAGGTGTATATAAAAATAAAAATATAAATAAATAAAAAACAATGTGCATAACACTAATTTGAGTTGTTACAATCTATCCTCCTTAGAGAAATTTTGTCCTAAAAAATTGCCTTGTGTTTAGGGAATAGTTCTAGCATCATGGTAAGTAAAATGTATAGTACTATCGTTTAAATAATAGTTCGGTTGAAATCTAAATAGTCCATGTACCTTCGATGTTTTGGTTCGCGTCATCATCTGCATCCATATGTCTCTTTTCCTCTTCCTCAGGTGGTACTAAGGCAAAAACCCATCCTTGGGGTGCCTGACGTGGAAATCACCTGCTTTGCCTTGATTTCGGTTGAGGTGGTCTCGAGTAAACCTACGATTGCCTCTGATCTGGTAATTGTCGACGAGGTAGGGGGCAAGCTCACGACATATGCTTTTCTGAGCCACAATTATAACACCTTCTGGAGAAATTTGAATGTTGCTGAGAGGCTGTGGAAGGAGTCGAAGGTGTGGTCCTGGGTTTCTTATCTTGTCCCTGTGGTATTTCTGGAGTAGCTCTATATTTATTACTCACTGTTAGAACTAAAGAAAAATCGAAACCTGCTGCTCGTCAGCAGTCTTTTTCCTGCGTTTCATTATTCTGAGGGAATTCTGAGTATAGAGACATTCATAGACAATCATAAACAATCACAAAGTATACACGAGAAAGCACCGCGAGGTGAATTTTATTCCAGAGATTCCGAGGACTTTTACATTTCGGGCTGTGAACTGGTCACGAACCCTTAATTACATCAACGGATGATCACCCTTGAATAAAAGACAAAAGTAAATGCATGCATGTATCATAAATGAATTAAATAAAGCATTAAAGGAGCGTAAATATAAATAAAGCACAGCATAGACCACATAGAGATTTTTACGTGGAAACCCTTACGGGAGAAAACCACGGCATAAAGCGACAAGATTCCACTATGAATTTCAGTTATACAATAGATGGAATATCAAAGGGATAAAGCTCGGATAGATCGAGCAAGTAGTTTAAATCATCAGGGATTATAGTCTCGAGTTCATGGTCACCGAGACCAAGTATAGGATTTATTATGGAATACTTCACCGTTAAGATCAGTTAGATGTTGGTCCCATACTCCTCGGGCGTTCCTAGTTGAGTAGCAACCAGGATTTTAATCGAATCGTATATCTCAGTGTCATGACGCGCTCTATGAACGATATGACTTTCAGAAATATCTTACGCGTCTCTATGGACGATATGACTTTCAGAAATACACTCCACGGCGTCCACTTACTGCAACCAGGGCCAGTGACCATCTCAGCTGGATGAGTGACTTACTAGAGGGCACTCCATGGTGTCTTTGTGCAAACAGGGTTTCGACCGAGTCGTATATCTCAGTGTCATGACGCATCTCTATGGACGATATGACTTTCAGAAATACACTTCACGGCGTCCACTTACTGCAACCAGGGCCAGTGACCGTCTCAGCTGGACGGGTGACTTACTGGAAGGCACTCATTCCCTTAGCCACTCAACTGACGGATCCCGCCTTGGACAGTACGCACATCAACTGGTCTTAACGATGAAGTATTTCAGACGTTTAGAATTCTTTCATTATGGTTTTCGATGATAACCATAGTCCCCTTTGATTTAGTTTCGTATCTCGATCCGGGATGAAATGAATTCATGCAATGGATGCAAATGAGTATAGTACAAAGTAACTATGCTTTATGCATGCTCGAGAGAGGATTGCATTTATGCTAGATGTTTAGTGTATCGGACAAATTATGCATTTGATTCGATCAATTGGCTTCGTATATATCTTTATGTCATCAATATGTTGCCCTCGCGTCTTTGAGATCGCGATTGATTTCATTTGGCATTAGTAGATTTTCGGGCCATCAGGGCACTTCCCAAGGCCTGTTTACGATCTGATCGGAGGATTTGGTGAATACCTGTCATGATCGTCTTTGGATAGAGGTGGATTATGTCCACGAGAGTCACAGTGTGATCGCATTTCGATTTGTTTATTGTAAGTCGATTTCTGAGCCAACAGGGCACTTCCCAGGGCTAAAAATGACTAAGTAGTGGACCTGTTTATGGTCTGATCAAGGTTTCTCGGAGATACTGAGATCAGGTAATCTCATTGTAATGCTTGATTATGGTATATCATGTTATGGCGGAGAGAAGTCTCCCTCTCGGTTTCGGTCAAATTCCGCACGATTCCTCTCGCTTTCGGCCATTTCCGGCTCTTTCGGAAGGATTTCCAAGGTTTGCAATATTGGCTGAGTGTTAGCCATTTTGATCAAATTGCTAATTTCACCCACTTAACATCGACCGTTGGCGAATCCGATCCGGGGGATGGATAGAGGGCATTGATGTGTGTCTAGGAGTGCTGACGCGATCGGAAGGCGG
Organism: Liriodendron chinense; assembly: GCA_003013855.2. NCBI lineage: Eukaryota > Viridiplantae > Streptophyta > Magnoliopsida > Magnoliales > Magnoliaceae > Liriodendron > Liriodendron chinense. The sequence continues at coordinate 3,659,208 of ML058508.1, read as the reverse complement.
ACCACGTCGAAGGCGGCCCACATCATGGAAGGCCCCACCTCCCCATCAGCGTCCAGGCACATGGGAGGTTGGGTTGGTTTGGGCGCATGTGACTCCTCCTCAAGCGCATGTGGGAGAAAAGTGAGGAGAAAGAGGAAATGGAAGGGAGGTGAGCGCATGTGCCAGCCCCTTGGGCGCACTTATGCGCATGTGGCCTCTCCATTGAGCGCACTGAGCGCATGTGGCCTCTCCCTTGGGCGCACTTGAGCGCGTGTGGCATGAGGGAGTGAAGAGAAAGATGGCACTATGGGCGCATGTCCTCCAAGGACTTGGGAAATTTCCCATTTGCTTCCAACAAAAGGATGGGCCCATGTTGCTTCTCTTCCTCTTATTGCAACTCCGGTGGGAGAAATCCCTTTCCGGTTGTGGCATCCGGCGAGGTGTGGGCGCATGTGGATAGTCTACTGAGGGTTCCGACAAGGATTTTACCTTGCTCTGCCGATCCTTTCCAGATAATGAAGCCTCTCTCTTTCTCAACAAGTGAGTGGGGTATTTATAGCACTTAATCGGGTAGCTACTCGGGTACCGGGCGTATGTGGTTTGCAAAATGGAGGGCATGCGCATGGAAATATTCTGGAGAGATGAGTCATACGCATGTGGGGATTATGCGCATGGAAATATTCTGGAGAGACGAGTCATGCGCATGTACCCATGCCCCAGGCGCATGTGGCATGTCATGGGCGCATGTGCCACTGGTATGGGCGCATGTGGCCTCTATGTTGGCCGCATGTGGCCCCACTTAGCATATTTTCATGATTTTTGTAATTTTTATTTTATTTAGAATATTGAAAAGGGAGAGAGAGAGCTCTCATGCGTATGTGGTGAGATAGTGAATGCATGTTTCCTTAAGACATTCGCATGTGGAGAGAGAGTGAACAAATGCATGTGGAGAGAGAGCGAACAAATGCATGTGGAGAGAGAGTGAACAAATGCATGTGGAAATATGCACGCAATGACTTCAAACTTGATACTTAAGGTTTTCCAGGCATTCCGGATCATTTGGCGGTAATCCGCATGTCTGATTCCAGCCCAAAATGGTACCTGTAGGCTTTTGGGCCCTTATAGTCGGATAAGTCAGGGCAAAAAATGCATTTGAAAGCGCGCTGGTAAAGATATGCATCGTGCGACCTCGAAACTTGCAGGTTAAGGGTTTTTCAGGGCGTTCCGGATCTTTTGGCGGTAATTCGTATGTCCGATTCCACCCCGTAATAACAGTCGTAGGTTTCAGTCACGATTGTGCATGTTAGGGCGGCACTGGCATTTTTTGAGTATTTTGGATCTCGAAATCAGTCCAATTTGTCATAGGTGGATCGCCGAATACTGTTTTCTAATGGGTGCGAATTTGAGCCCCAACAAGTGCCCCCCCAGTGCGCTGCGATGGATGCTTATGTCAGGCCAGTGCGGTGCACCGCTCCACAGGCTCAAGTATAAATACCGGACTCACTGAGTCATTTGTTCACTTTCGAATCAAGAAAACCAAAATTCTAAGAGGTGAGAGAGCTCCTCATGAGGGAGTAGGCGCATGTGCTCTCCTTGGGCGCATGTGCTCTCCAACTTGTTAATGGATGCATTGGGCTATGGTCCAGGCGCATGTAGGAACATTTTTGGCGCATGTCTCTTGCTCCATGCGCATGTAATAGCGCATCTTAATGGAGTGGGCGCATGTGCTCATACCCAGGCGCATGTATTTTAGCAATCAGTTGCATGTGAGAGGCCACATGCGCCTAGGGCATCTCCTTGGGCGCATGGGGTTCCACTACTTGTGAATTTTTCAAAACTTGGACCCCACTTCTGCCCTTGGTGAAAAAGTGGTATATCTGGCTCTATTCTCAGCCAAATTGATGCCGTTTGCGACTGTCTCGTTCAATGCTCGAATATGATTGGGACTTAGCGCTCGGGGCCCATAGTATATTGCTTATGCTGGTCTTTGATGGCTTGCAACTGCTCCTTTAAGCGGTTCTATGATGTGCACTTCTATGCAGGTGCACACGCATCATTTGGAGTTAGTGCGAATTCGCACGCGCTCAGAGTGTACATGTAGAGCTGCTACTGTATTTATTGCGCTATGATATGTGCGCGCTTGCTTGTCGGATGTGCGCTCGAATTCCACTATTTCCATATTGTTGTTGGTCATGACTTTATGCATGTATTTACTGACGTATTTTGTGTGTGAAATCCGTGATTGAATGATGCAATGCTTACCTTATTGTGCTGCCTGTTGCATGCGCTGGTCTTCTGTTTGATGCACTTTTATCTACGTATTGTAGTGAATCATGGCGACAGCAGCAGGTTCTTCTGGTGAAGCTTCCAAATCGCAAGTTTCCAGCTCTTCATCTATACGACGCGGTAAAAAGAAGGCGACTAGAGATACTGCTAACCCGTCTCCGGTAGAGTGTCATTCGCAATCCTTCGAGACAATCGAATCCGAAGTGGAGGATTTCTCTGATCGAATTAAGCAACTCTCTCATGAAGTATTACTGCGTATCCATGTGGACAAAACCATATCTGAGCCTCCGACGCAAGGGACTGGAGGGGAATGGTCCGCCTGGTATTGTCAGTTTACTGATGCTGCCAATGTCGTTGAGGCAGGCCCTTCTAGCGTGCGCGGCCGACATTCCGAGGGTGATCAGGAAGGTCAGAGGAAGAAGAGACGAAATCGAGGTAAGAAGCCGGCTGAGGAAGTTGACAAGACGGAGCAATCGCCACAGCTCATTGATCCGAAGAATGAGCGGATGAAGATCGGCTGGAATAGAAACAAGATCATTACTACATGCGGTTTCTCCATCGTCAACCCTTATACCAACCGAGTCATCTTGCATGAGAAATCTCTTACGAGGCACAAGCCCTTCCCGAGCATCGAACCATCCGACGTTCAAGGCCCTTTTCAATTCTATGGAGTCGAGAGGTGGACATCTACCCCCGAGCAGTTGTTTATTACCATACTGGTCGACGATGGGAGAGAACAGCGGGTAGGTTCTTCGAGAGAAATGATTTTCCTTGCGCCTACTTGTGATCCTCACACTCCTTCTCCAGTCCATTATTTTGAGACAGTGCAGCAACGGTTTCGACACATGGACAAGGCGACGATGTGGGCAATGAAGAGCTTTCGTACGCGGGGTCATTTGAACGAGCGAGTTGGTTATGAGCCGTGGGCAAAAGAGATTTTGATCCGACATAAGACGATTTTAAAGCAAGTCGGCCTGTACCAGGCTATCGATGCGACCTCCGAACATTTCTCCCGAGATCCAACAATTCTTCGAAGCTTCTTGAACTACTGGTCTTCCGTTACCAATTCGTTCCACTTTCCATGTGGAGAGATGAGCATAACTTTATGGGATCTCCAGATGATGGCTGGGTTGTTTGTGATAGGAGAATATTACCAAGAGTACGTCCCAACTGATGAAGAGCTGTCTTCGTTTCGGCTCAAAAGTCCTCGAGATGCTTATCATTCAAAGGCTTGTCTAGAGCTGTTTGCTGAGTTGTCGCAGTTCGACAATATTACAAAGATTCATTATGACGACTAGTTGATCTACTTCAGCCAGAGGATGAAGTAATACTTCTTCCAATGCCTTCTTTTGTATTACGTGCTCTGCATACTTTAATTTCTTTGTTTCTGACATGGGCACTTCTTTCTTCTTGTAGCATTGATTACGAAGTGTATAAGACCTTACCTGCAGACCAGGCTTTGATGAAGGAACGTTTTGAGCGAAGGTTTAGCAATCCGAACGAGCTTACACTGTCTTGTGAACTGGCGGGTTTCTTAACATACTGGCTGTCGGTGGTTATGTTACCTAGCTCCAAGAGTGCTGATGGCGTCAGGGTTTCTTGCTTCATTGTGGCGGGAGCTCTTGCAAGTGGTCGTCAATTTTCTCTAGCACCGCCGGTGCTATGCAGTTTATATAGGGCTTTTGGCAATATTGCAAGTAACAAAGATCAACCCTGGCGAGGGATGAATGTGGCTTATTGCCCATGGCATTTCTTCTGCGGATGGTTAGGCATATATTTCCCGTGGACCTACGGAGTGGATCTCTTCCAGTATTTTCACACCGATCACGCACCTCTTTATCGCTATAGAAAACTTAACATGATAACGCGGTCGTCTGATTGGATAGCTTCCAAAATTGGCAATTGGACGGATATTTGTTTCTACCACTTGCCTGTTTCTGATGCCGGAGAAGATCGAGAAGTCGTTGACAATGAACATTCTGTGGATGTCATTGGTAGGGAATTTCTGGTGTCTATTCGTACTGCCTCACTTCCACTACGCGAAGGAATAGAGTTCTGGCGAGAACCTTATTACCCTAGTTGGTTTGCTAGGCAATTTGGGTACGATCAGGGTGTTCCGAAGACGTTACCAGATGTAACTAAAGTAGAGCGGGCATATGGTACAGGTCCTGTTCATTGGGAGTGGATATGGCATCAACTTTTGATGACGCGAACAGGCGCGAGATTCATGCTTCCCAGCCTCTATCGGAAGACTAGCGGTTCTTATAGCTGGCTAAGATGGTGGGTGCATCAGTATGCTCTGGTCTGAAAAAACAGCTATGTTGATGATCCACTCTACATTCCTCCTCCAGGGCTGACAGAGGTCTTCGCTGACGGATTGGGCTATTATAGAGAGCAGGCTGAAGCGTATTTATCGTCGAGCATTAAGCATAAGATCTCCATGAGTGTGTCAATTGACCATCGTAAGGAGGATACCGCGTTGGATGGTTGGCATACTTTCGGAATACCTTTAGCGAAATGGTCTCAAGAAGCCGGGTTCACACGTCTTCTAGTGATTGGAGGCGATAAGGATGCCGGTCGGTTAATTAGTGATGATGACCCGACGATGATTGGGCCAAAGAAGGCAATATCAGACCATGCTAGCATGAGAGAGCAGGCTGAGCCGATTGGAGAGGATAATCTGTAAGGGTCCACTATGCCGGGAAATAACACGACTGTATCTATAGCCCCTGGTGCTTCCAGTGTTGAGGGTATGGCGGAGTCGCCAGCGGTAACTGAAATAATCGATACTGATAGTGACACTACTGAACTTCTGGATGTGACCTCGACACCACTGACTGAGACTATTAAGCCTTTCCCTGATGCGACGATACATACTGCAACTTCCTCAGAACCTGTATTCAACCCATCTTTCGGTATAGTTCTTTCATAGTTCCTTGGTGTATTCTTTTTCTATACTTGTCATTTCATTGCATACTCGCTCTGTTCCTCTTGTTGCAGATACTGTCAATTTTGAGGTGGCTGCCCACGGAGCATTCGATGTACGCTGTTTCGATCATTTAGACTGTTTCGGGCAGAGCGTGTTGAGGGGTTTACTATCCAATATTTCAAGGGCGTTGGCTGAACCAAGCTAGTGGCATACACTAGGAGCAGGGGTGAAGGCATTGAAAGCTTGTGCAGGAGTAATCGGGCCTGATGTATCCGAAATAGTCTGTCGTATTTCTTCTTTCGAGGATTCTGTTACGCAGGTTATTATGACTGGACGGATTGAACCTGACCCTACGGCTGAAGAGAAACGGCGAGTGCTGTCTTCTTTGCGGCCTGTCATAGAGCAGCGAGAACATTCGGCGGTTAATGCTAGAACAACCTTAGAAGATAGCGAGACTCAACTTCGCGGGTGTATTAATCATCTTGCTGACGTTAAATCTGAGATCGCGCGGCTACAAGCGGAAGAAACGGCCATAAATCTTAAGGTTGCCCGCCTTGATCTTGTCGTCAATCAAAACCGTGCCAAGGTCGCACAACTCGAGAGTGAAGGAGAGGCGGCACGCAAGCAAGTGGAAGATTTAGAAATCGAACTTCGTGATATTCCGAATCCTGCGCTGACGCTAACGGAGGCAAAGGCCACCATGGAGGCAATGCGGAAGGATGTGATGAAGTTCATAACAGGATGCCTGGAGAAGCTGTAATTCTGTTCTTTTGCTTTCTTTTACGGTCATTGTCAGACAAAAATAGTATTAGACAGCTGTCCTGAATACCCAACTGTCACTTGTATCCGACGTAATTGACATCAGAACTTGTTAGCTGCATGCTTCATGATCTAAAATAATGACAATGATTCTTTTGCTAAACCACTACTTGGTGTTATGTGTTTAAGACTAGTATGCATGAAATGACGTATTATGTATGAATTTAATGTAAGCTGAATATACCAAAGCATAAAAATGGAAGAATCCATAGGAATAATACTTCCCTTTTTACTTAACCTGTATATCCTTGGGTCATCACTTTCGAGAGACATTTGTGTCATAAGTCCAAAACTTTCTTTTAGCTCCATGTTTTCAGGTTTATACGTCATCCTTCATGGCCTGCCCCCAGTCATTTCTTTCTGCAGACTTGATATTTTGATAATATATTAGGGCTTGCCCCCAGTCGTCTTCTTCTTATAAACTCGAGTTTCTCATAATATATTGGGGCTTGCCCCCAGTGCTTCTGGCTCGTCACTTTGTAAGACCACTTCATTCTAATGAGACAGATCTTGTGCTTTAGGAATCCGTGCTAAATACCCGTACGATCATAATCTTTAATCGCATATTCTTGTCACAGAATTCTTCATAAGAGAAAGTTGTTGATATTTTCAAGGTGAGGTGATACGTAATAGAATGCTCTAATCGTCTTCATATAAGGCCATATATATAAATATGTATACAGGAGATTCCCAGTCGTGACTTATCTTCATATTCAGTAGAAGAATAATGCGATAATGATGGGAGATCCATGACATAATACGAAAGCTGGATATAGATAGCGATGTTCCGATCATCTTCATATAAAACTTTGTGCATAAATATGAGAGATTGATGATAATAGAGTATCCCGGCTATCTTCATAGAGAACCACATATACATATATATGAGAATCCATCAATTCTGAAGTATTTTCCTATTAAGCAGAGGAATGCCAGAATACCAGGATACTTAATATGAGAACCTGTGACGAAGATACCATAATATGGGGATGTTGTGGTTTGCGTAGACTTTCTATAAGATATTCTCTCCTGATTTGACCGGTCTGATGAGAATATAATAAGTCGGTTGATGATTTGTGGAGTCGATTCTTTAATATTCTTCAACTATGGTACCTGTCATTAAGAAGAGCTCTACGAACATTTTATATTCATATGCACAACAGTATGACGTGAGTGAGCCTGTAAACAAGTATGAAGCACAACATACAAATGAAATAGATGCATGAGAGAACATAAGTATATCCATATCTACTTTATAAACCGTTAGAACTATTTGTAAGCGCTCACGATTATTGAAGTAAAATCCCCCAGAAACTAAGAGGACCATAGTGGTTGCCATTTGTATAGCTTTGATGGTTGATTCTTTTCTGTCTTTCTGTCTTTCTGCACAGTCACACGCACTATTAAAACACCCCGCACCTTTGAAAGGAGAGAAGATGCGTCCTTACCAATCACGATATGGCTCAATGACCGACAAAAGCATATAAGTACAAATCATATGCATGCCATGCGAGATTTTGAAATTCTTTTAGAAAACTTTTGCTTTAAAGATGAAGGGAAGAACGTTCCCGTTGAGAGTCGCCAGTTTGGCGCCCATAAAGGCGCCGACAATTTCTCCTAGCGGAACTTTCTTACATATACATCTGTGTTTGTGAATGATTTATCTTAGGATGTTTCTTTACTCAGAGATAACCAGAGATTCTGGTATTATTCGATTCCCCAGCAGAGTCGCGAGTTTGTTAGAACTAAAGAAAAATCGAAACCTGCTGCTCGTCAGCAGTCTTTTTCCTGCGTTTCATTATTCTGAGGGAATTCTGAGTATAGAGACATTCATAGACAATCATAAACAATCACAAAGTATACACGAGAAAGCACCGCGAGGTGAATTTTATTCCAGAGATTCCGAGGTCTTTTACATTCCGGGCTGTGAATTGGTCACGAACCCTTAATTACATCAACGGATGATCACCCTTGATTAAAAGGCAAAAGTAAATGCATGCATGTATCATAAATGAATTAAATAAAGCATTAAAGGAGCGTAAATATAAATAAAGCACAGCGTAGACCACACAGAGATTTTTACGTGGAAACCCTTACGGGAGAAAACCACGGCACAAAGCGACAAGATTCCACTATGAATTTCAATTATACAATAGATGGAATATCAAAGGGATAAAGCTCGGATAGATCGAGCAAGTAGTTTAAATCGTCAGGGATTATAGTCTCGAGTTCATGGTCGCCGAGGCCAAGTCTAGGATTTATTATGGAATACTTCACCGTTAAGATCAGTTAGATGTTGGTCCCATACTCCTCGGGGGTTCCTAGTTGAGTAGCAACCAGGATTTTAACCGAATCGTATATCTCAGTGTCATGACGCGTCTCTATGGACGATATGACTTTCAGGGATACACTTTACTGTTTACGTATAGTGCAACCAGGGCCAGTGACCATCTCTGCTGGGACGGGTGACTTATTGGAGGGCACTCCATGGGGTCTTTGTGCAAACAGGGTTTCGACCGAGTCGTATATCTCAGTGTCATGACGCGTCTCTATGGACGATATGACTTTCAGAAATACACTCCACGGCGTCCACTTACTGCAACCAGGGCCAGTGACCGTCTCTGCTGGACAGGTGACTTACTAGAGGGCACTCCATGGGGTCTTTGTGCAAACAGGGTTTCGACCGAGTCGTATATCTCAGTGTCATGACGCGTCTCTATGGACGATATGACTTTCAGAAATACACTCCACGGCGTCCACTTACTGCAACCAGGGCCAATGACCGTCTCTGCTGGACGGGTGACTTACTGGAGGGCACTCCATGGGGTCTTTGTGCAAACAGGGTTTCGACCGAGTCGTATATCTCAGTGTCATGACGCATCTCTATGGACGATATGACTTTCAGAAATACACTTCACGGCGTCCACTTACTGCAACCAGGGCCAGTGACCGTCCCAGCTGGACGGGTGACTTACTGGAGGGCACTCATTCCCTTAGCCACTCAACTGACGGATCCCGCCTTGGACAGGACGCACATCAACTGGTCTTAACGATGAAGTATTTCAGACGTTTAAAATTCTTTCATTATGGTTTTCGATGATAACCATAGTACCCTTTGATTTAGTTTCGTATCTCGATCCGGGATGAAATGAATTCATCCAATGGATGCAAATGAGTACAGTACAAAGTAACTATGCTTTATGCATGCTCGAGAGAGGATTGCATTTATGCTAGATGTTCAGTGTATCGGACAAATTATGCATTTGATTCGATCAATCGGCTTCGTATATATCTTTATGTCATCAATATGTTGCCCTCGCGTCTTTGAGATCGCGATTGATTTCATTTGGCATTAGTAGATTTTCGGGCCATCAGGGCACTTCCCATGGCCTGTTTACGATCTGATCGGAGGATTTGGTGAATACCTGTCACGATCGTCTTTGGATAGAGGTGGATTATGTCCACGAGAGTCACAGTGCGATCGCATTTCGATTTGTTTAGTGTAAGTCGATTTCTGAGCCAACAGGGCACTTCCCAGGGCTAAAAATGACTAAGTAGTGGACCTGTTTATGGTCTGATCAAGGTTTCTCAGAGATCCTGAGATCAGGTAATCTCATTGTAATGCATGATTATGGTATATCATGTTATGGCGGAGAGAAGTCTCCCTCTCGGTTTCGGTCAAATTCCTCACGATTCCTCTCGCTTTCAGCCATTTCCAGCTCTTTCGGAAGGATTTTCGAGGTTTGCAATATTGGCTAAGTGTTGGCCATTTTGATCAAATTGCTAATTTGGCCCACTTAACATCGACCGTTGGCGAATCCGATCCGGGGCATGGATAGAGGGCATTGATGTGTGTCTAGGAGTGCTGACGCGATCGGAAGGCGGGCCACGTCGAAGGCGGGCCACATCATGGAAGGCCCCACCTCCCCATCAGCGTCTAGGCGCATGGGAGGTTGGGTTGGTTTGGGCGCATGTGACTCCTCCTCAAGCGCATGTGGGAGAAAAGTGAGGAGAAAGAGGAAATGGAAGGGAGGTGAGCGCATGTGCCTGCCCCTTGGGCGCATGTGGCCTCTCCATTGAGCGCACTGAGCGCATGTGGCCTCTCCATTGAGCGCACTGAGCGCATGTGGCCTCTCCCTTGGGCGCACTTGAGCGCGTGTGGCATGAGGGAGTGAAGAGAAAGATGGCACTATGGGCGCATGTCCTCCAAGGACTTGGGAAATTTCCCATTTGCTTCCAACAAAAGGATGGGCCCATGTTGCTTCTTTTCCTCTTATTGCAACTCCGGTGGGAGAAATCCCTTTTCGGTTGTCGCATCCGGCGAGGTGTGGGCGCATGTGGATAGTCTACTGAGGGTTCCGACAAGGATTTTACCTTGCTCTGCCGATCCTTTCCAGATAATGAAGCCTCTCTCTTTCTCAACAAGTGAGTGGGGTATTTATAGCACTTAATCGGGTAGCTACTCGGGTACCGGGCGCATGTGGTTTGCAAAATGGAGGGCATGCGCATGGAAATATTCTGGAGAGATGAGTCATACGCATGTGGGGATTATGCGCATGGAAATATTCTGGAGAGACGAGTCATGCGCATGTACCCATGCCCCAGGCGCATGTGGCATGTCATGGGCGCATGTGCCACTGGTATGGGCGCATGTGGCCTCTATGTTGGCCGCATGTGGCCCCACTTAGCATATTTTCATGATTTTTGTAATTTTTATTTTATTTAGAATATTGAAAAGGGAGAGAGAGAGCTCTCATGCGCATGTGGTGAGATAGTGAATGCATGTTTCCTTAAGACATTCGCATGTGGAGAGAGAGTGAACAAATGCATGTGGAGAGAGAGCGAACAAATGCATGTGGAGAGAGAGTGAACAAATGCATGTGGAAATATGCACGCAATGACTTCAAACTTGATACTTAAGGTTTCCAGGCATTCCGGATCATTTGGCGGTAATCCGCATGTCTGATTCCAGCCCAAAATGGTACCTGTAGGCTTTTGGGCCCTTATAGTCAGATAAGTCAGGGCAAAAAATGCATTTGGAAGCGCGCTGGTAAAGATATGCATCGTGCGACCTCGAAACTTGCAGGTTAAGGGTTTCAGGGCGTTCCGGATCTTTTGGCGGTAATTCGCATGTCCGATTCCACCCTAAAATAGCATTCGTCGGTTTCAGTCACGATTGCGCATGTTAGGGCGACACTGGCATTTTTTGAGCATTTCGGATCTCGAAGTCAGTCCAATTTGTCGTAGGTGGATCGCCGAATACTGTTTTATAATGGGTGCGAATTTGAGCCCCAACACCCACCACCCTCCTTTGTTCTCGATTTTTCCATAAGTCTTCTAGGTCTTGTTCGACGACTAAGGCTTTGTTCACTACCTTGGCATATTTTTGAAGTTCGAAAGGAACCACTTTAGTGCGAAGGGAAGTCTTCAACCCTTGTACGAACTTTTTAGCTTTTTGCTTATCATTGGGGATGAGATGAGGGGCAAAGCGTGATAATTCCGTGAACTTAGCTTCATATTGACTGACAGTAAGGTCCCCTTGTTCTAAATTCATAAATTCGGTCGCCTTCCTATCCTTGACACTCTCAGGAAAATATTTTTGATCAAATTTCTCACAGAACTTTTCCCACGTCCAGTTGTGTTTATAACGGCTGCTCTTTTGGTTGCCTTCCACCAGTGATCAGCTTCTCCTTCCAACATATATACGGCTAAGACTACTCTGTCTTCATCCGTACATCTCATTCCATCAAAAAGTTTTTCCATTTGATTCTTCCAATTATCAGCCTCTAGCTGGTCAGTTTGTCCTTTAAAGACGGGCGGTCGAAGCCTCCTGAATCGTTCTAATACATCTCCCCCTCCACCACCTTGTGGAGCCGATATTGGGTGTTGATTTATTATATTATTTGAAGTCTGTACTTGCTGGCGAAGGAGAGATGCTATGTCACCCAAAATGTTGTATATTCCACTGATTGATTGTTCGTTATCCGTTACATCAGGTGTAGATGGAGTAGCTTGACTCTTCCTTTTTGGCGGCATGATCTACATTTAGTAGAAAACTTAATTTAATACTCCTTAAAATATTAGATTGCCCTATTATCCATGCATGAATTCAGTATTCCAGTAATAGTAACTAAATTATTCATCCTTTAAATCCAAATAGGTTATGTCACTCCATATGTTTGTTTGATGGAGGTTTTTGCAAGAAAATCGGGTGGCTGGACAGGTAGTTACTCTAAAATTTATTTCTTCCAACCCATACCTCCAATCGATTAAAAAATTTGGAACAGATGTTACTAACTTCAACATGTATCACCAGAAAAATTTTCAGCTCAAAATATCTAATAATTATTGGGTTTTCTCCCTGATAAAGGTAGTAATATGTTGCTGTCCAGTAGCAGATTTCACATTTCTCAGTCTACTACAAGAATATCTAGAATTGTTCTACAATTACGCTTGTTCTGAAATTTTGCAGGGAAATCAATAGGTATATTACTGACCTTCAGAAAAATTTTGAAAATTTTTAGAATTTTATTATGTCATGTGTGGTCATAGGTATGAATCTGGTCCGTAATTTTAGTCCTATAAGCGAAAATTAAGGAAAAATTCCCAAATATCGATTTTTGGTCAATCCACTTGTTGTGATTTCATGGGAATGTCTTTATAACCCTGAGAAAGATCAAAGATGTTAAAATTTTAATTTTCATGACTTTTGACTACGTAAATGGTTCACCAAGGTGGGAATTCACCTTCCACGGTATCTAGGCACATGTACCTAAATTCAACGGCTATCCTACAAGTATTCGGGAGCCTATGTTTAGAGTTTCTACATTCATGAAGCTACCCTAGGTTCTAATATTTTAGTGGACTTTTTCCCAAGGCACAGTTTATCTCATCCCTATCTCTGATACTGTGGACCCTCGCCGTTCCGCACTGCCGACGACGTTCTCCCTTTCCTTTCGGAAAAAGAAGAAGAGGTGCGTGTGCGAATCGCCGTTTGTGCCACTGGCTTACCTCGTTCTCGAGGGCTTTGTTTGGTTGTCGTGTTAAACTGGATGTGTTTAGATGAGTTTATATAAGACCAGAGTCGCCACTAGCCAGTTATTTCGAATCTACAATCGGCTAGACCCCGTAAAAATGTTAGAGAAGGGGATCCGAAGATTCCTTTATCTAAAATGACTCCTTTTGATCTGCGGCCAGAGATTCGAGGTAAGGGATCACGGTTACAGGGTGGGAAGAGGTTAAGCACCCCACACACTGCCCGTACCGAAGTACGGTCTCTACTTCACATAATCGAACTAATACTTAAAAGTCTGTTTTAATCCTCATATATTCTCATAGATGACATGATGCATGAATGTAGGTCTGAACAGTAAGAGTTTCTGATGGACAGGTTTCCATTAACAGGCAATCCCAGAGCATACGCTCGAACTGATAGGTGCTTTATGCGAGATGCATGTTGTGTGTTTGAATAATCAAACTGCTCGTAGTGACTAATGTATGAATGCAGGTCCGAACAGTAAGAGTTTCTGATGGGCAGGTTTCCATTAACAGGCAAGCCTAGAGCATACGTTCGAACTGACAAGTGCTTTATGAGAGATGTATGTTATGTGCTTGAATGATCAAAGTGCTTGTAGTGAAGCAGGGGGGTTGGAAGAAAAGTAAATGTTGCACTTATGCTAGATGCGAATGAGATGATGCTAGTAAAGAACAGCTAGATGGACGGAGGTGTCGCAAGGGTTGGCTTCGAGTGGCTGGATCAAGACTTGGATGGCTTGAGAGACTTGGACCAGTGGTGAAGCTGGGCTGGACTAGGGCTAGGCTCTCCTCACTCGGGCTCTCCTTGGTGGAAAAATGGTCTAGAAGTGGACTCAGAGCGACTGGATCGCACTCGGGCTGAAGGCTTGTTGAAATGAGAAGGGGCGGGGGGTATTTATAGCAGCGGGCAGTGACGGTTCCCATAAATAAGTTTGGGTGGCACCCAGGGGGCCGCCCGTACGGACGCTCTCGGGATCCCGGGGGCAGTACGGACATGCCTCGGGGCTGTTGCTTAGAACTCAGTGAGTTGACTCGGTGGGTCGACTCAGCGGGTTGACTCGTTGATTTGACTCAGTGGGTTGACTCGGTGTTTTGACTCGGCGGTTTGACTCAGCGGGTTGACTCGATGATTTGACTCAGCGGGTTAACTCAGTGAGTTTGACTTTTTTAGGATTTTTTGACTGGTTTTTCTTATGGGGGGTTTTTCAGGCTGATGTTTAGGGGCGAGTTGACTGAGTTCAAGCTTGAGTTAGGCTATGGATTGGGGCTTACAAGGGTGAGTTTGGCTGAGTTTGGACATAGGATTTGGGGGTATGGTCCTCCATTCATCCAGCTATCTTTACCAACAGTGTAGCCGAATGTGGGGTGTCTACAGATGCCCCTCTTTGGCAGAGGTTGCGTGCAACCGAAAGCCAAAGTGAGTGGACACCCTACTTCTGACCCGGTCATTCATAGATCATGGTCTGAAATCTTTGCTTGCCTTTACATCTGTGCCAGTTGATCGTCTGGAAATCGATCACTTGCACATACCGCGGAAGTTTGGAGAAAATGTTGCGATTGTCCCTGCAGTTTGCTGCAACCTGGGTACCCAATCGCAACCCTTCCATTCCTGATCGGTACTAACATCGAAAAGGTACATCGGAGCCTCTGCGTCGTAGTCTTACGAGGTTACTGACCCTATGATTGATTGTATATTCAATGTTTTCCCGGATCACTCCAGGAGTACTTGTTTCGCTTGACTGTCAAAGTGGTTAGATGCCCTGTGTCGTAGTCTTACGGGATTCTACTACGCCGACTTGGAATCAGTTAAGGTACTTCATGCATCCACGCCTAGGTATGTGCGGGTGGACTTTTTCCACCCGATCTGCTGGTTTTGATGCTTGGTTTGCAATTCATTCTTTCCTAGATTGTAGTCTGGAATCTTTGTTGTCCTTTGTATCTGAGTCAGTTGATTGTTTGGAGATTGATAACTCGCACATACCGCGGGAGTTTGGGGAAAACGTTGCGATTGTCCTTGCAGTTTGCTGCAACCTGGGTACCCAATCACAACCCTTCCATTCCCAATCGGTACTAACATCGGAAAGGTACAGCAAAGCCTCTGCGTCATAGTCTTACAAGGTTGCTGACCCTGAGATTGATTGTGTGATGTTTGATGTTTTTTCGGATCACTCCAGGAGTACTTGTTTCGCTTGACTGTCAAAGTGGTTAGATGCCCTGCGTCATGTAGTCTTACGAGATTCTACTACGCCGACTTGGACTCAGTCAAGGTACTTCAGGCATCCATGCCTAGGTATGTGCGGGTGAACTCTTTCCACCTGTTAGAACTTAGAAAAAAGGGAAAATCGGAACTTGCTCGTCAGCAGTCCTTCTTTTGTTTTTTCGTGTGTTTCTTTTATTCTGGGGGAATTATGAGTATAGAGACATTCATAGACAATCATAACCAATCACAAAGTGTACACAAGAGAGATATATCGCAAGGCGAATTTTATTCCAGAGATTCTGAGATCTTTTACATTCCAGGCTGTGATACTGGTCACGAGCCTTTAATTACATCAACGGTTGATCACCCTTGATTGGAAGGCAAAAGACTAATCCGCCGGGGATTATGGTCTTGAGTTCATGGTCATTTAGACCTTTATTTTCTCGTTATGGACTGAGACACATTTGTTAGACACGCCAGATGTCTATGTCCCATTTTCTTTCGGACTGTCCGGGTTGAGAGACTGTCAGGATTCGAGTGGTGTAACTCGAGGCCGGCGCCTATTACTGTGAACAGGTGACCGCTGGAATACACGATCCTCGAATGTTGGTCGGCATAACCCAAGTCCCGCGCCCGTATTTTTATGACGGGTGACCTTAGGAGAGCACTCCGCAACGTTCCCGAACGAGGTTTTTAATCGAGTGGTGCAACTCTGGGCCCGCGCCTGTTACTGTGAACAGGTGACCTTAGGAAAGCAATCCGCAACTGCCTCATCAGTTCAACCGACGGACCCGTTGTCGATGGGTAGGGCATCGACTGTCTTTTTCATAGTGGCAGTCCATAGCAAGATGTTTCAAGCTTAGTTAGAACTCTTTGTTTGTGGTTTCTTGTGGTAACCATAACCCCTTAGGTTTAGCCTCGGACCTTTATCCGGGATGAATAGAGCTTTGTACAGTAAAGTAAATATATTTCTTCTGGAGTCGGGCGACTTGTCTTCGAGAACATTCTTTCTTCTGAGTATTTTTAATGATCTATTTGGGATCAAATAGGCTTTATCGGGCCAAGATCTTTTGAGGATCCAAATTCAATAGGCTAGATCGGCTATTTTCGATGCCTGCAAGTGGCTAAGTATAGGGTCTGATGGACTCCTGTTCATGCCAATTTCTTATAAAGATGGGGATCGGTGCTCCATAAATGCTTAACTCGATTGTTGTATAGCCTGAGTACTTTAGCTTTGCCTCGGTGTCTTTGAGATCGCGGTTGATTTCATCTGGCATCAGCTAATTTTCAAGCCAACAGGGCACTTCTCAGGGCTGAAAATGACTAAGTAGTGGACCTGTTAGCGGTCTGATTAGAGAGATCGGTGAGTATTATCGATAATCATCTCTGAACAGGGGTGGACTACGTCCACGAAGATCGCGATGCGATCGCATTTCGATTTTCGTAGCAAAAGTCAATTTTCGGGCCAACAGGGCACTTCCCAGGGCTGGAAATGACTAAGTAGCGGGCCTGCCGACCGCTTGATTAGGTATTCGAGGGTCCTGAGATCGGATAACCTCGTCGCGGTGCATGATTATGGTGTATCATGTCATGTAGAAGAAAAGTTTCCCTCTCGGGCTCGGTCCAATTCTGCCCGATTCTTCTTGTTTTCGGCCGTTTTCGGCTCTTTCGGAAGGATTTTCGGAGCTGCCAAATTGGCTAAGTGTTGGTAATTTTAGACCAAAACATTAATTTGGGCCACTTATCATTGACCGTTGGAGAATCTGATCTGGTGGATGGATAGATCTCGTCGAGACGCATCTAGGAGAGGCGGTTTCATCAAAATCCGATCTCGGACAAAGGCGGGCCGCGCAACGGAAGGTCCACCCCTCCCATCAGCGTCCAGGCGCATGGGGGGTGTGTATAGGCGCATGTGTTCATAGTGCAGGTGCATGTGGCACTGCATCAGCTTTTAAGCGCATGTGGCAGGGAGCCGGGCGCATGTGGCATCTCTCGGGCGCATGTGGCCCTGTTTTTCGTGAAAAATGGGAGTCCGGAAGCAATCCCGGCGCATGTGGTGGTGCACATGTGCCTGGACCCAAAGAGTGGGCGCATGTCTCTCCTAGACTTAGCGGATTTTCATGTTTTCCGGCGAGAAAAGCCGGCGCATGCGTAGGGAAAAGCCGGCGCATGTTGGAGAAAAGCCGGCGCATGTCCCCAGCACTTAGAAAATTTCAGGATTTCTTTCCGAACTTGGGATTCCAGCGAGGAAATACCTTTCCGGCGAGGGAATCCACTCCGGCCAAGGCATCCGATAGGGGAAAAAGAGCAAGCGCATGTGGTGCTTACATCGCTCTAAGGTCGGCGGGGGATGATCTCGTGCTGATGAAATGAAGCGACTTCACTATTTATAGGGGGTAATCGGGTTCGGGTCCGGTCCGGCGGGTATTTCCCGACGCATGTGCCAGAAACAAAGCCAAGCGCATGTGAGAAAATGCACCAGGCGCATATGGAGGATCCGGGCGCATGTGATTTACCGGCGCATTTCCCGGCGCTTTTCAGAAAAGTGTTTAATTCACTTCCTTTCACTAATAGAGTGCAAGCGCATGTAGTTGGAGGCCAGGCGCATGTCCTTTGCCGGCACTTTTCCACTACTTAGCCAGATTTTCAGGATTCCAGCACTTAGAAAATTTCAAGATTTCAGCTCCGACGGGGGACCTCCAAAGGACAGCTACCTTTTTTAGACATGCACTCACTGTCGCCAAGCCACTTCTAGGCTATGATTGACCTCCTGAATGAACAGGATGGGGTGTGGAAGTCCAGATGTTGCCAATTTTGGTACTTCCTTCCTAATTTGGAGCCTCCGGGTCAGCTTGTCGTATAAGAATGTTGTTCCGGGGGGCGCGCGCATGGAAATACGCATCGTAATGACTTCAAACTTGCTATTTAAGGGTTTTGGGGTGCTCCGGATCATTTAACAGTGAAGCGCATGTCCAGTTCCACTCTGAAATGGTAGCTGTAGGCTTACGGACCCTTTTTTGTCAGTTCTGGGCAAGGATGGAACGCATTTCGAGGTGCGCAGGTAAAAATATGCACTGGATGACTTCAAAACTTACAGGTCAAGGGTTTTAGGAAATTTTGGATCATTTGGCAGTGAAGAGCATGTCCAGTTCCGCTCTGAAATGGTAGCTGTAGGCTTACGGACCCTTTTGGTCAGTTCCGGGCAGAGATGAAACGCATTTCGAGGTGCGCGGGTAAAAATATGCATCGGATGACTTTGAAACTTACAGGTTAAGGGTTTTAGGACATTTCAGATCATTTGGCGGGGAAGTGCATGTCCAGTTCCACTCCGAAATGTTGTTTACGAATTTTGGTTGCTACCAAGCGATCAGGGTTGTGCTGGCGTTTGTAAGGCTTTCCAACCTCAAAACTGATCCAAATTATTGTCAATAGACCACAGGATGTTGTTTTACAATGGGTGCAAATTTGAGCCCAACAAGTGCCCCCCCAGTGTGCAGCGCTAGATGCTTACGTCATGCTAGTGCAGTGCACCGGTCCCCCAAGCTCAAGTATAAATAGTTGACTCACTGAGTCATTCCACAATTTTTCGAGTCAGAAAACCCAATTTTCCCAAGGTGAGAGAGCTCATCCTCAGGGTACAGGTGCATGTGGTCCCCTTGTAGGCGCATGTGGCCTACCATCCATTACTTTTTCTGGCAAAGTACTTCCTCCAGGCGCATGTCACATGCCCGTGATGAAGCGGGCGCATGTCCCAGGTGCATGTTGTTCTGGGCATGCGCCCAGGGCACTGCCCGGACTTGTGTCTTTTTAAAAAATCAGAGGTGGGCGCATGTGTGGCTGCCACATGCGCCTGAAGCTTGAATTCTAAACTCATTCCCTCCCTTTCTTCTGAACCGGGCGCATGTCAGATTGGACATGCGCCTGATGCCTTATGAGATGAAGTTGCATTTTCAAATTTTATAGATTGGGCGCATGTGAGGGGCCACATGCGCCTGGGGCTCCACCTTGGGCGCATGTGAGCCCAACACTTAGCCAAAATTTTCATTTTTAGCCCCTACTTTACACTTGGTGAAGAAATGGCATTTCCAGCTCCGTTTCTCAGTCAAATTCAGTGCTGTTTGAGGCTAGATCACTTAAAATTCAAGAACGATTAGAGCTTAGTGCCTTGGGCCTGCAGTTGGCTGCCTACTTTGGCCTGTCATAGCTTGCAACTGTCTATTTTAGGCAGGTTCAGAGTATGTCTGCCAAAGTGCACTTATAGCGTTCTGATTGCCTGTAAAGTTGCTGTGTGCGAATAGTTGCATATATATGATGCTGAAACCTGTTTCCTGACTCTGTCCAGTACCTACTTATAAGCACCTGGACTTGTCAAGGCTACTTTTAGACTAAATGCACGGATGTATTGTGGGTTCAATCTGTGATTTTGTGTGTGCATCAATCACATGTATGCGTGCATGTATGATGGCGGTTGCTTTGTTATGAAATGCGTATGATGATTGATATGTTATGCTCTTGATTTTGTTGCTTTCATGCTTTGTTGCTTGTGCTCTATATGCTGTGCTTGTGTTTCCGATACGGTTTCGTTAAGCTATTTGCCCATGTGTATCGAGTCATTTTCTAATGTTGTTCTGTTTACGCGTTGCAGTAAATTGCAGTAGCGACAATGGGATCTTCTGGTGAAACCTCTGGGTCGCATGCTTCTGGTCCAACGCCGATGAAGCGCGGTCGGAAAAGAACAGCTGAAGATCCTTCTAACCCTCCTCCTCCAAGACGTAACTCTCGCTTCTTTCCTATGGTTGAACCCAAGATAAAAGATTTCTCGGAGCGTATTGGGTAGCTTTCTCATGAAGTGCTAGTACGCATCTTTGTCAACAAGACAGCGCCCGAACCTCCAAAGCGGGGAACAGAACAAGAGTGGGTCTATTGGTATGCCCAAATTGCTGGTGTGGCAAGTGCCATCGAGGCAGGTCCTCAAGATATACCTGTACAAAATGTAGAAGAAAACTTGACAGGTCAGAAAGGTAAGAAGAAAGGAGGACGAGGAAAACAACCGATCAAGGCGCTCAGTCAAGCGGAGCGATTGACACAACTCCTAGACTTGAAATATGAACGGATGAAGATTGGATGGGAGAGCAACAAGATCACTGCTGAGCGTGGCATCTGCATCACGAACCCCTACGATGGCGAAGTCATCTTGCACCAGAAGTCTCTTATGAGGTGTAAACCTTTTCCGAGCATCGAGCCATCTGATGTTCGTAGACCTAGCCAATTCTATGGAGTGGAGAGATGGTCTTCAGTTCCTGAGAGATTACTCACCGCCACCCTGGGAAGCAACGGGAAGCAATAGAAGGTTGGTGAGATTAAGGAGATGACTTTCCTCATGCCTACATGTGATCCGCATGCACCTTATCCGACTCATTTCTTTGAGACGGTGCGTCAAAGATTCCTTCCTATGAGCACGTCCGCAATGTGGGAAACTTCGAGCTTCCGTACCCGAGGGCATCTGAATCGTCGTGACAGCTACATCCCCTGGGCGAAGGAGATCTGATCCGGCACAAGGCTGTGCTAAGGGAGGTCGGGCTCTACTATGCCATCGAGGCCACTGCCGGCTTCTTTCCGCGAGATCCGACGATTCTCAAGGGCTTCTTAAATTACTGGAGTTCCATTACCAACTCTTTCCATCTTCCTCAAGGAGAGATGAGCATAACCCTCTGGGATCTTAAGATGATGGCGGGCCTGCCCATATGAGGCGGGTATTATCATGAATATATCCCCTCTGATGAAGAATTGTTTGGCTTCAGGCACGAAGGTGATCGGAAGGCCTATCATTCCAAGGCGTGTTTGGATTTGTTCAATGAATTACAACAATTTGACTGCATTATAAAGATACACTATGAAGATTGGTCAGTCTACTTCTGCCACGGCTTGAAGTAAGTCTTCCCGGTGCGTCCCTTTCTTTCTTTTCATGATGTATGCTCTTTTCTCCTGCATAGCTTCTTATGTGAAATTCTCTCTCCTTTCTCACTTGCAGGATCAACTACGGAAAATATAAAGTTGATGTTAAAAGAATAAGGGCTTTACGACAAAGGTTCCAATGCAAGTTTCCTTGCCCGAACGTATTGTCTCCCACTTGCGAGCTAGCAGGCTTCCTCGCTTACTGGTTGTCCGCAGTCGCACTTCCCAGCTCGAAGAGTGCTGATGGCGTCAGGGTTTCTTGCTTCGTTATGGCAGGTGCCCTTGCCAGTGGTCAATGTCTTGCTATAGCGCCACCTGTACTCTGCAGCATATATAGAGCGTTTGGTTATGTTGCCAGTAATCCGGACAAACCTGCTGATGGAATGGATGCTGCCCATTGCCCGTGGCATTATTTCTGCGGCTGGTTAAGCGTTTATTTCCCGTGGGTATATGGCATGAAGCCTCACGCCTATTTCTTTCTGGACCGAGCGCCTCTTATTAGGTTCATGAAGGCCAAGATAGTGCTTAAGACGCCAGAATGGGTGTCTTCAAGGATCTGCAGTGAGAATGAAGTTGACTTCTACCATTTTCCCGCTTCCATTGCTGATGAAGATATCGAAGTCGTCGATGATGAGGATTGGTTGACTCTTCTGACAGAGAATTCCTGATATCGATCCGGACCGCCTCTCTCCCGTTCAGCGAAGGCATGGAGCTCTGGCGCGAGCCTTACTACCCGAGCAGGTTCGCCAGACAGTTCGGCTACGATCAGGGTGTTCCGTCGACTCTTCCAAGTGTGACGAGGATAGAATGAGCATATGGCACAGGTCCTGTCCATTGGGAGTGGATGTGGGACCAACTTTTGCTGACACGAACTGGTGTGAGGTTCATCTTGCCTGGCGGTAGTCGACGTCCCGCTACTTCTTATGGTTGGATGAGATGGTGGGGGCATCAGTACGCGCGCATCCGGGATGCCAAACCTGTCGATTTCCCTCTACCTCTCTCCTCCAAGGTTGAATGACGTTCCTGAGGACGGTCTTGGTTATCTTTGTGAGCAGCGTGAAGCTGTCGGAGTTCCTGGTACCAGCCATTTGACTTCCTTGAACGTGCCGATCACTCGTAGGAAAGAAGATGGAGCGTTAGACGTATGGTATTGCTTCGGGGTCCCTATACAGAGGCGTCAACAGGAGGTCGGATCTTCACGTCCTCCAGCAGAGACTGCTCCTCCATCTGTCGAAGAGGATGACCCTACGGAATGCATGTCAAGAGTTAGACCTTCTGATGATTTCGTTGATGATTTTCCACCGGGTTGCGCGAGAGATCAGTTGAGAGTCAAGATAAAACTCACACCAAGAGTTCGCCCGTCAGCACCTAAGAAAAACTTAAGAAAGGCGAAAATATTACATATCAAGAAGTGGGGGAGTTTAGATCCGTCATTGCAGATCAATCTTCCGGAAATAGTGGCAGGTTCGGCTGTTGCCGATAACCGCGAAGAAGGTGAGCTTCGGTCTAGTGCCACAGAGGAGATTGCAGACAAAGAAGATATAATTATCGATAATCATGACGGAGGTGAGTCCGAGCCTGCAGATGTCGAGGGGGACAATGCCGAAAGCGGTTCTGAAGACGGCAATGGTCAGGGAGCGGCGTGCCTCGATGGTTCGGGGTCACAGCTCGAAGATGAGCCTGTAGATTATTTTGGCGATGACTGGGGAGTGGATCGTGCCAATGATCACAACAACGATGATTCCCTCATGAATTATTATGATAACGATGCCGGAGTCGGGGTTGTAGGTGATCTTGACGATGTTGCCATAGCAGCGATCGAAGCATAACTCTACGACAACGTCAGGGTCCAACCTTCTTTCGAGCCTTTAGTCTTCGTTTCTCAGGCTATTGCGGTACCGACTACAAGGTTGTCAATGGATGTTCCTCCTTGTTTTCCCATTCATGCTGATAACGCCGAGGAATCTATTCCTAGGCTTGAGATACGTGAAGGGAACATCGATCCTTCTCCGGTCCTTCCATCAGGCTGTTCATCGCGAGTACACTGTCCTGTTGAGTTGGAGGTCGTGGATACGTCACGCTCTACTGCGGTCGAAGTCGGATCCGACATTCCGCGAGCACAAGGTAAGAAATGTGATTGTGGTTCTGCTTTGTACTTTTCTTCTTTGATTCCTGCATAATCATACTAACCATATTTTGTTATTATTATTTTATTTCTACAGATCTTATTGAGTTAATACCTGCCTCTACCACTTCCGTCGCATCGTCTCCGGTTGTGACTATTGAACTGCCGGGCGAAGCTTTGGAAACAGTTGTTGATTTCGGGACATGCATTGCGGGACCTTCGGAGCCTGCTGTTGATCGTCCTGCCATTCTTGGTATGACTCCTTCGCACTTTACATTAGATTATGACTTGTAGTTTCTGCTTTCATTTTTGCTAATGCACCATTTGTTCGTCTTGCATTCTTTCTTGCAGCGGTCGTAGATTCTAACATCGCCATTGCTATGGTGCCAGACATTCCTGCATTTGAACATTTAGATTGTTTTGGTCAGAGCATGCTGAAGGGTCTACTGTCTAGCCTTGCGAAGGCATTGGCCGATCCACAAGAATGGCATATGCTAGGCGCTGGCATGAAAGCGCTGGAAGCTTGTGTCAGAGTAGTTGGGTCTGATGCGCTCATGGTTGTCAATCACATCTCTACGTTCGAAAGCTCCCTCGCAAACGTAGCGGCTGCTGAGTGCGTCGAGCCCGATCCTGCTATCGAGGAGAAGCGGAGAATTGTAGAGTCTTTGGGACCTGCAGTGGAACGTCACGCGCATTCTACGGCGAACACACGAGAATCCCTACAAAATAATAAGATACAGTATGAAGGTTGCTTGGGCCGTATAGCTGAAATCGACCCTGAGATTGAGCGTCTGCAAGTGGAGGAGATCGCCGCGAGCTTCGAAGCTGCCCGTCTCGAGTCAGTAGTTGCTCAGGGTCAGATAGCAGTCACGCGGCTCAAGAGTGAGGGCGAAGCAGTGCGCAAGCAGTTGGAAGATTTGACTGCTGAACTTCAACATGTTCCTGATCCTGCGGAGGTGTTATCTGCAGCAAAGTCAGCAATGAAAACTGCCAGGGTGGCCGTGATCAGGCTAATATCGGGATGTTTGGAGAAGCTTTGATCTTTCGCTCCCGATGCTCTCCTTCTTGACTTCAAATGTATAGAAATGATCGTAGGATCTTACCTTTAGAAAATTTTGTAATTGGTGTAAGAGATACTTACCTTTTGACCATTCATGTATACGGCGTCGAAAAGATGTCAACCAAACTTTTGCTAAATGAAATGACAATAGCAATTACTTTTTCTATCGTGTTATGTTTGTGTGATGTGTGTTAGAATGGTTTACAATAATAACAATAATAATCGCAATTCTAATAAGTGATGAATGTAGAATGAAATGAAAAGAGTAATACTTCCCTTTGTCGTCGATTTCGGGAGTGTCCAGGGTTTCTAAACTTGGGATACGCTCGTGTCGTAGACGAATGGTCCTTCTTAGTAATTTCTCCATAGCAAGGGCAAGGAAGACCTGTAAGAATACGGAGTAACTGATTAGCTTCTGTAACTACAAGCTTATCTACTGTATTCTACTCCATTTCATTCTCCATTTCTATCCTTACTTATTACATTCCCTCTCTTGGGGAGTTTACATTTCTCATATTTATGTAAAGGAGAGTAATAGGTTGACCGTTAGGGGTAATATTTCTTCAGAAACCGGCCATTAATTGCAAAACCGGCTCCACCACCGTCGAAATTCACTAAACAGTAGGCCCCGTTGGAGTAGACTTCTTCTATGATGCATATCGAGTCCCACTTAGGGTCGAACTTGCTCTTTGTAGTGTGCGCGGCTGTCGGTCGCTTCATTACGAGTACCAAGTCACCCTTCTTGAAGGATCTACCTCTGACTCGCTTGTCATACGCTGTTGAGATATGCTTCTGGTACATCTCTAGCCGTTGTTGTGTCGTGAGCCTCTTCCCGTCCAAGGCATCGAGCTCGACCATCTTGAGCTCAGCATTACGGTCATCTGTCAAGGAGTTCCGAAGCGCTACTCGTAGGGACTCGACCTGAACTTCCATCGGGATGATGGCCTCCGTGCCGTATACTAGTGAATAGGGAGTAGCCCGCGTTGCTGTGCGGTGCGTAGTACGATATGCCCAAAGTGCTTCGGCCAACCGTTTGTCCCAATCTTTCTTATTCTCTGCCACCGTTTTCTTCAAAATCTTAGCGATGGTTTTGTTGAATGCCTCAGCAAGCCCGTTTGCAGGAGGATAATAGGGTGTCGAGTAGCAATGCTAGATCTTGAACTTGGTACACAGCTTGTCGATCACAGCATTTCGGAAGGGCGTGCCGTTATCCGTGACGATCCGATCGGGAATACCATGTCGGTAGATGATGGCGTTCCGGATGAAACCCTCCACTTGTTTAGCTTTCACGTTCTTCAGGGCCATAGCCTCAGCCCACTTAGAGAAATAATCTGTTGCCGCCAGTATGTACTGGTGCCCTTGAGAGGAAGAGGGGCTAATGGGGCCTATCACATCCATTCCCCAGGCCGCAAAAGGCCAAGACATCGCTGACTGATGCAATTCTTCTGGAGGCACGTGTATGATATCGGCATGTATTTGACAGTGATGGCATTTTCTGACGTAGTCCATCGCATCTTTCACCATGGTGGGCCAATAATAGCCCATGTGCCGCACTTGATGATGTAGGTTTCGTCCTCCTTGATGGGCACCACATTCTCCTCCGTGCGTCTCTCTCAGCGTATCATGAACTTCTTCTCGGGCCAGGCATCTTGACAGCGTTCCGTCGCTGGAGCGTCGATACAATACTTCCTCTAAGAGGACGAACGAGCTGGCACGCCTTCTGACTTGAGTGCGCATCTGCGGATCCTTGGGTAAGAACCCATACTTCAAGTAATCAGAGAATGGTCTTCTCCAATCTTCCTCTTCTGTGATCTCAAATCAATGTACTGGGCTTGCACTCGTGACATTCTCGGCTGCTGTGAGGGATGGAAATATTCTCCTTTCTTCTATGGTGACTTGAAGCGGGCTACCCCCTGGGTGCGCGAGAGCTGCGGCCAGGTTAGCCAATGCGTCTGCTTGAGAATTTTCAGCTCTTGGGACGTGCGACACTGTACTATCCTGAAAATGATCGAATAGGGCTCGGGCCTGATGGCAAAGGGATGACAGCTCTGGCTTGCGGACTTCATATTCCGTCATAAGCTGTCCCACAACTAACTGAGAATCACCGTATACTTGTAGTGATCGAATTCGCATGTCTCGTGCCAACTGTAACCCAATGATGAGGGCCTGATACTCTGCCTCGTTGTTTGTGCACGACGGCACTATTGTGAATGAGTAGGGCAATAAGTCACCTTGAGGGCTGATGAAGATCACACTGGCCCCTGATCCTGCAACTCTGGAGGCTCCGTCAAAATACATCCACCACTGCCTCGCAACCCTTACCATCATGGCCTGGTCGTCAGGCAGATCACATTCCATTTCCATGTTTTCCAGTATCGGGTGGGCTGCTAAAAAATCTGCTATCGCCTACCCTTTAACAGATCGAGACTGCAGATACGTAATGTCGAACTCGGATAGCAGTAGGGCCCATTTGGCTAATCGCCCGGACAACATAGGTCGATTCATCAGGAACTTGATAAGATCTGCTCTGGAGATCAATGTAATCTGGTATGACAAACAGTAATGCCTCAACTTCTTCACAGCGAACATCAAGGCCAGGCATATCTTCTTAATCGGTGAGTAATTAAACTCAGCGCCGACGAGCGTGCGGCTCAAATAATACAGGGCATTCTCTTTCCCTTCTTCATTCTTCTGGGCGAGCAGTGCCCCCAGTGAGTTCTCTCCCACTGCTACATATAGTATCAAAGGCTTTCCCTCGATTGGCGCTGCGAGAACCGGAGCTTTCCCGAGTAACTCTTTGAGGGAATCGAAGGCTTTCTGGCATGCTTCGTCCCATTCGAAGCGGATGTCTTTCTTGTTCAGCCGAGAGAAAGGCTGGCAGCGACCTGACAAGTTCGAGATGAATCGCCGCAAGTAAGCGACTGTCCCTTGGAAGCTCTTCAGCTCTTTCAAATTCTTCGGAGGAGGCATTTCTCGAATCGCCTTGATCTTTGTGGGGTTAATTTCGATTCCCCGATGCCTGATCACAAAGCCAAGGAATTTTTTGGAGGACACCCCAAAGGCGCACTTCAACGGATTCATGCGAAGGCTCTTCTTCCTCAACCTCTGAAATACTAGCTTCAAATGTTCGCGATGCTGTTGATGTCCGTCGGACCTCACTACTAGGTCATCGACGTAGCATTCCACATGCTTATGCATCATGTCTTGGAAGATTACCTGCATCGCTCTCTGATACGTGGCGCCCGCATTTTTCAGCCCAAACGGCATCACCCGATAACAGAATATCCCGAGAGACGTGCAGAAGGCAGTGGACTCTTCGTCTTCTGGAGCCATTCGGATCTGATTATACCCTGAGTAGCCGTCCATAAAGGACATCGTCGTATATGCTGATGTGCTATCGATCAGGAGCTCCGGGATGGGTAGAGGAAAGTCATCTTTGGGACAAGCCTCATTCAGGTTGCGAAAATCAACGCACACCCGGATCTGGCCGCTCTTCTTCTTTACAGGCACTATGTTTGAGATCCATTTGGGATACTGAACTTCCCTGATAAAGCCGGCCTGAAGCAGCTTCTTCACCTCTTCTTCTATCTTCGGGACGATGTCAGGATGGAAGCACCTCTGTGGCTGTTTGACTGACCTCTTCTCCTTCACAATATTCAACCTATGCATTGCGATTGCTGGGTTCAGTCCTGGCATTTCAAAATAGGTCGATGCGAACATGTCTCTGTTCTCTTTCAGGAGTTGAATGTAGCTCTCCCTCTCTTCTTCTGGAATGCTCTTACTGATATAAGTATTCCTCGGCTCTTCAGTGGTCCCACATTGACTTCTTGTTGCTCATCTATCGTGGGCTGACCTCCATCTTCGATCTGCTCTGGTGCGGCACTCGGCTGTATGACTTCATTCGGTCTAGCGGGCCTCACCTCTTCCACGGGACTAATTGTCACCATGTTAATATGCCTGATCTCACATCCTGCCCCCAGGGCTTCTTTTCCTCTGTATACCTTTGTCTTTACTTCGAAGGGTGCTAGCATGCCTTTCCGAGCTGGCGGTTCTGAACAAATGAACCCCATCTTTCTCATGATGTTCCTACTGGCCTTGCTATATCTTTCTTCTTCAATGGGCGGTGTCTCAACTGGCGTTCTCTTCGCGTTCTCTTCGACCTGCAACGATCTGTGGAGTCCGGCCTGAAACCTTATCTCATGCCTGGCTCCCATTGTCGGCGGTACGCAGAACTGGCTCGGAGCTTTAGGGAAAGGACGAATCCTCTCAACCTTTGGCACCGGCATATTGAAGCTGGACTGTAACACGCTCATCTGTTGGCTTGTCATCTGTTTCAGCACTGACTGCCCTTCCTTCCGGAGGTGCTTTGGGATCAGGTAAAACTTCTTCCTTTACAACGGATTTCCTCCGTGAGCCCTTGTCAATTCAGCGACCACTCGCGGAGCTTTGTTCGCTTATCTTGGATTCTCGCCTTGGGGTTCTGCCCCCTGTGCCACCTCTGTCAATTTGTTGGCTTTTCTGGCGGTCTCGGCCCCCTCGCTCTCCTGATAGTATTGCGCATCTGCTAGAAAGGATTCAGTGACGGAGTAGGGCCTCGGGTCTGCCGCCACTCTATACTGGACGCCATCCCTATTGTACTTGAAGTATTGGTGGTACGTCGAGGGAATGATACCGTATTGATGAAGCCACGGTCGTCCAACAAGACATTGTATGTCGTCATCGGATCGATCACCTGACAGGTGACTTTGGTGCTCAATTCTTCTATCTTCAGCATGACAGTAATGGACCCTAGGACTCGCTGGCCGTCCTGATTGAACCCTTGGATAACCATGGCGCTTGGACGAAGTGCTGTCTGTCTGAAACCCAACTGCTGCAATGTCTTCAGAGGCATAATATTCACAGCGGACCCGTCGTCCAGCATGCATCTTCAGACCTCTATGTCTCGGATGAGACCTGTCACCATCAACGGGCGGTTGTGGTCTGTCAAGCTGATCGTTCTGTCTTCTTCAGAGAATGTGATCATGGACGATCGATCGATCTGCATGACCTGTTCTGCGGGTCGATCCTCAGTTCCCGTTATCTTCATTTCTTCCATCTCTGACTCGATCTCTGCCATCATGACCTCATGGGCTTCTTGATCGAGCAATGCATTGAGCAACATTTCCCGATATTTCTTTGAAAGGCACAAGGCATCGTGATGCTGAGTCGGGCCGGAACCTTCTTCAGATGAGACACCACATCATAAATCACTAGTGCCTTATCTCGAGTGTGATCTCATTGGTCAGCTGCTGGCTCATTGACTGCTTCTGTCGATTCTTTTTCTCGAGGTGTCCCTAATGGCTCACCTATGACCACGTTCGTTCTTCTAGGGTCCGGTCGCCTCGAAAATTCTCTCTGTACGACCTGCTTTCCCTACCGCAGAGCCACTACATTGGCTTCTCCTTTCTCTAGGACTTGGTCCTTGTCACTGGCCCCTGGTTGGGCAACCACTGAGACCATGGCGCACTGAATGGACTGTGCGCTTGGCTATTCTTGTCTAACATTTCTTCTTCTCATTCTGTTCTCCATCTTCCTCTCTTTCTCCAGGAGTCTTCTTTTGTTCTCTAGCCTCTTCTTGGTACTCACAAGTGTCCATGGCTCTTCCGATTCTGGGAACGAATTCACCGTTCGAATTTGGGCTGGTACAGGGAGGGCAGACACCACTGTCGCAGTGTTCCGGCTCGCCTCTTCCGCCTTCATATTGATCGTGCCGTCGTTAATCATCCGCTGGATCTTGCCTTTTAGGACAAAGCAATCTTCAGTCTTGTGGGTGGTCACACGATGATACCTGCAGT
Source organism: Liriodendron chinense (assembly GCA_003013855.2). NCBI lineage: Eukaryota > Viridiplantae > Streptophyta > Magnoliopsida > Magnoliales > Magnoliaceae > Liriodendron > Liriodendron chinense. Next base: position 3,628,986 of record ML058508.1, on the reverse strand, counting down.
AGCTGGGATGATCGACCATCTTCGCTTCCTCCGGGCGCGTGCATTCTGGCAGTCTTATTAACCTCTCTTCGACCAGCTGTTCCATGATCGGAACCAGATCTTCCATGTCGAAGGTATAAGGTCCATTTGCTCGATTACGCTCTTCTATCGTGAGATGTCGCGGCCTCTGAAAACTCTTGCCTTCGTCCTGAGTCGTGGTTACTGGCCTGACCTCGACTCTACGCTCGGTGTTTGGGCGTTTCCTGTCATTTGAACCCTTTCCTTTATCAACATAGTTAGAGGTTATCATCCTTCCGGCTTCTCTCCTGGGCTTCTCTGCCTTGAACTGCGCTCTGGACATGGCTCCTTCCACCAGGTGGGCTTTCGTAGCGAGTGTTAATGTCAAATTTTGTAACGAGATCCTCCGACTTTTCTCCTTCACTCCAGCAGGAATTTCCACCACCAGACCTAAAGCAAGACAGCAAATAAGGGTGGCTGGGGACCAGCCGTTAGCCCTCCGATGCTTAAGTTAGGCCACAGTAAGAAGAGAAGCCAAGTAAACGAGACCAAGATCGAATGATGTGTGCGTACCTGCTCTCAATGGAGCCACCCCTTTATATAGATCTGAAGCAATCTAATTTGTTACGTGAGATGTCGAAATCCCATTGATGTCGCATACGATACTGAGAATTCGCTGATTTCGTGGGATAAGATCCTATCTTTTTAGTCAGATCCAATCCCAATGACTTATTCCAACAATCACGCCCCTTGATGGTAATCCCTTGAAATCCGGCTGGAAGCCATAGTTGGAATCATAGCCTCCGAAAAGGAAGGAGACGCCGACAAGACGGAAACCACTGAACTGGTTGTAGCCCTGCTTGGTGTCGCAGAGGGATTGGACAAGCTGCTCGACGGGAATCGGGTGCTAGTACTGAAAGCTAAGAGATATTACCGCAGAAAAGCTACTCGCAGGTTAGAATGTGGTCGCGAGTCCGAGTACATACTTAGATATGACGTCTTTCAACGACTTGTGAGAAGATCTGTTCGCGGATCGAATTTTGCCGTATTTGACTATCGGTTATGAAGACTCGAGACTTGCGAATAGCTGCTCCGTATTTTTCAATCTATGACTCCTGATCAGGTGTGCTCGAGAATCGAATGGACGTCCCGCACTTATCCAATATTCGACTCTCGATCAGACAATCTCGAGAGTCGAATGGACGTCCCGCACTTATCCAATATTCGACTCTCGATCAGACAATCTCGAGAGCGAGAGCGAAATGGGCATTTCCGCGTGAAATCTTATCTCCATCATTTTGCCTATAACAGATGCCCCCCAAGTCCTTGCCGCCAAGAATTCTTAAGGAAAGGACTTAGCTTACTATCACACGAAACCGCCCGCTGCTTGCATCGAGAACGGCACCCCACATGATGGGCTGGAATTAATGAACGCCAGCTTTCCGCAGCCTTTCCGCAGACGGAAAATGAAGGGGCGCTCACCACGTGTTTGTGTAATTAATGGGCGTGCCTGCTCGAGCGCTGTGTCAAGGGAGGGACTGCCACATGTCATCAGATACGGCGGAATGATTGCCTATAAATATACGGAGTCCTCCATTTCTTTGATTTTCTATAGAAGTTTTTTCGAAAGGAACTTGCAGCCTTTTCTTTCCATTCTTCTTCCTCTTCCGGTGCTCATTTTCTTTCCTTTTTCCGGTATACTTCCTTTTTCTTCTCCTTCTTTTATTTTTATATCCCCATGGCTGGGAACTCTGACGAGACTACTGTCCCTCTTGGTGATGCCACTCTGGAGTCCTCTGCCTCCAGCAGTGCAAGGGTTTCGGCGGGGAGATACACAGCAGCCGGATATCCTTCCGTTTTATCGGAGGACCGGCTGGCTGAGCTACGGGAGAGATACCAAATCCCTGACTCTGTAACTCTCCGCTTGCCCGGAGGTGGAGAAACACCCGACTCCCCCCCCCCCCCCCCCAGGATGCGTAGCATTTTATGAGTACCAGCTTATCCTGGGGGTACGCCTTCCCCTCCATCCCTTCGTTCGTGATGTACTCCGGTGTTACAAGATTGCCCCTGGGCAACTCATTGTGAACGGGTGGAGGGTGGTTCTGGGCTCCTTTGCCCTTTGGGCTCAGGCTGGCAACGGGGAACTCACGGCGGAGGAGTTCCTCCGTATGTTTCATCTGAAGAAAGCTCCATCCAGCGAAGGCTGGTATTATTTGTGTTATTGGCACCGGGATAATTTCGTGTTGGGGAAGCCCTCCTCGAACTATCCCGGCTGGAGGAAGCGGTGGTTCTATGCTTCCGGGAGCTGGGAGTCTGCCTCCTCCAGGGGTCCAGGAGTGACCCGGTTTTTCTGTGAAGGTAGACACAATCCCGTATTGTGCAGTTTCCTCAGAATAATTTTTAGGGTTTTGCTTCGTTTGACCATTATTTGTGCTCGCAGGTATCCCGGCATTGAGGAAACCGAATTTGAAAGGAGGGATCAACGAGAAGATTGTCAGAGTGTATAAGGTGCCTGTCGGAGATAGGCATATCGAGGCTTGCTTATCTCCTTCGCGACTTGCAGCAGCAGGCCTCATATCCAGAAGAGAAGTTGAAATGACGAAGGCTAGAGAGAAGAGAGGCCTACTGCCCCGTCTGAAGGGCACAGGCTCCAAAAGGCAGAAGAGAACCCCTGCCGAACCTTCTCAATCCTCCATCCGCACGGGCAGCGACCAGCCTGCCCTTCCCGCGAGCATGGCGGGGGCCCCAGCTGGGCCCACTATTCCTTCACTGGTGGTCGCACCTGGGCCACCAGTGATCAACATTGCAGATAATTCCCCAGATGGGGTGGGGTCCAACTGCCCCCCAGCTGAAGAGGCTCGAGAGCAGGTAGAGCCTCAAGAGCCGACTCCTGCTCGGGAACTGGTCCCGGCTGCCGAGCAGGGACCTGCTCGCGAGTCCATGCCTCCACCTCGCGAGCAGGCCGGTTTGGTCGTTGCCCAACCGTCTGGGAGCGGGACGTACTCGATTCCACGCCACCTCCACCCTGTATGTAAATTTTTGTTCGAGAACGTCCCGCCTCACGCCTTCGGCTCTCTCCCCGAGCCAAGTCCTGAGAACCTTATCCTCGAAGCGGGGATGAGGATGGTTCAGGTAAGACTTCGTCAAGATCTGTTTTGACCTGTTGTTACGTTCCAGAAATCTTATATTTTTCATCTCTTTGCAGGGTTTAGATCTTATTCTGCGAACGAGGCGTGATATCGTTGCCGCCCGTCGCACGATAGAGGAGGCTGAGGGAAAGAGGACTGCCTTGGAAAAGGCAGTTCAAGGAAGAGATCAACTGCTCAAGGCTCGTGAGGCAGTGATCTCGAAGAGAGATGAGGAGAAAAAGATCCTCATCGAGAAGATCCAAGTCCTGACCGACAGGTATCAGGCCTTGGACTCAGACTACGTGAAGCTCACGGGTCTGAAGGAGAAGGCAGAGAGAGAGAGGGAGATCTTCCGGCAGGACAAGATCTCGTTAGAGGAGCAATTCGCGGGGGCCAGGTCGCAGCTCAAGGAGGCCTACGACAACTTGACTAGGGAGCGCACCGCTCTTGCGCAGCTTAAGGACGACTCGATCCACTGGGACGAGGAGAGAATCGCCCTTGTAAAAATGCTCTCGGAGGAAGGTGCTCGGGCAGTTTCCGAGTTCCGGACTTCGCAGCTGTATGACGATGAACGATATGAGTCATACAATGCTGGTCGAGACTTTGCACTAAGAGTAGTGCAACGAATGATCCCATCCTTCGATATGGGGGAATTCGGTCGAGTCGCGACCATCATAGCTGCAGAAGAACAAGCTGCCGCCGAGAACGAGGTGACTGAAGCCACGCAGGCTGGAGGGGCTCCTGAAATGGGCCCTGAAGTCGAGAGCGTGGCTCCTCCAAGCGATTGATTTCCTTTTATTTTCTTCTCTTTTGTATCTGCGATCATATCTCTGTAATCATCTAATTATCAATGAAAAGATATTTTTGGAAGTGTTACTGATTTGTTGCTGTTCTCCCTTTTTCATTTCTTGCTTTATGTTGATCTTGAATGGATTCATCAGAGATGTGACCCTTTAATTCGAGCATGAGCTAAGCTGCTCGCGACTAGGATGTGACCCTGATCGCTGCCCTAATTTGAGCACGAGCTGCGGTGCTCGCATTCCGGAGTGCGATCCCTCCTCTCACCAATCGCGAGTAACTAACTCATGAAAAAAAATGAATTAGACTCAATCCGGGGGTTGTGAGACCATGTCCGCGTTAAGATAGACTGATCTATCGATTGAGATTTTGATTCTACCAAGGGCAGAAGGTTGGTCGAGTGATGGTATTCATTCTCTTCGAGGCTGATCAGGTCTATGAAAATGGAGAAGCAACCAACTAGTAATGATTTTAGTCCTACCAAAGGTAGGCAATTGGCCAAGAGGATGTGTAAGCACTCTCTTCAGGGCTATTCAGGTCCATATAAATGGAGTAGCGGCCAAAAGATATCTTTCACTTTATTCATAAAACGTTATGATAAACTACATCGAATCTAGGGGTAGTATCATAGCAAATGCTCCACGTGCCAAGGGCGACGTACAGGCTTCCCTTGCATGTCTTCAAGATAATAAGTACCGGGTCGCACAACCCTAATAACCCGATACGGGCCTTCCCAATTCGGATCCAATGAACGAACAGGAATTCCAAGATTTTGCCTTAGGACCAAATCTCCGAACTGGAAGGATCTAGGTCGAACCTTCGCATTCCGATAACGAGCAATACGTTGTTGATATGCCGCCACTCGTACTTGGGAAGCATTTCTTCGCTCTTCCAAGAGATCGAGATGAAGTCGGAGGTTTTCCTGATTGCTCACGGGATCGTACTGTTCGATCCGATATGAGGGCACTTGAATTTTCACTGGTACTACTGCGTCAACACCAAATGCTAAGGAGAAAGGAGTTTCACCTGTCAATGTACAGGCCGTGGTTCTATAGGCCCATAACACCTCTGGCAGAAGTTCTGGCCACACCCCTTTACATTCACTTAGCTTGGTCTTTAAATGATGCTTTATGATTTTATTCACTGCCTCGACCTGCCCATTCGCCTGAGGATGATATGGAGAAGTGCGGAGATTACGTATCTTCCATTTGTCGCAAAATTCATCAAAGGCTGCATTGTCGAACTGCGTTCCGTTATCGGTAATTATAGTATGAGGAAGTCCGAAGCGACATATGATATTTCTCCACATAAACTTAGTAGTTTGTTTTTCAGTTATTTTGGCTAATAGTTCTGCCTCGGCCCATTTGGTGAAATAATCAACCGCCACGATCGCGAACCTATTCTGTCCCTTTCCCATAGGTAAGGGCCCGATGATATCGATCCCCCACTGAGCAAAAGGCCAAGGGCTGTCGACTGGGGTCATCCGCTCAGACGGTACACGAGGTATAGGTTGATATCGTTGACACTTGTCGCATGTTTTAGAAAATTCTATGGCGTCTGCTTTCATAGTAGGCCAATAATATCCTTGCCTCATCGCTTTATATGTTAGAGATCGCCCCCTGGGATGATTACCACATGCCCCCTGGTGTACTTCATCTAGAACACGATGTGCTTCTTCTGGATGAAGACACCTTAAATAAGGCAAGGAGAAGCTTTTTCGCAACAAGATTCCATCTTGTAAGGTGTACCTGGCAGCTCGAAGCCGAATTTGTCTTGCAGCTTTCTTGTCTTCTGGTAGGTATCCATCTCTGAGATAGAGGATGATAGGATCCATCCAGCATGGAGACGATTGTACCGATATAACTTGCTCGAGAGTCACTTGGTCGATACTCAAGTGTTGACGGTGCTCTATGGGGATCGAATGTGATAGCTCCGATTCCGGTGCAGAAGCGAGTTTTGCCAAGGAATCGGCAAGTTGGTTCTGCTCGCGAGGGATATGAAATATTTTATAAGTCTTCAGTTTGGCGAGCAGGATGAGGACATGAGACTTGTATAAGGCCATTCTTTCTTTTTTGGTCTCGAATTCGCCAAGAACTTGGTTGACAATGAGCTGGGAGTCGCTATGAATTATCAAATTCTGGACTGCGAGGACAACGGCTAGCTCGAGGCCAACAATCAGGGCCTCATATTCTGCTTCATTATTGGAGATGCGTGATTCAAAACGCAGAGCATATTGAAAATGCGACCCGTCGGGAGCCACCAAAATCAGGCCCGCTCCACTGCCAGTGGCCCGCGACGACCCGTCTACGAAGAGAGACCAAGGAGGCTGGTCGCTGGTCATGGCATTATCTTCAGAAGAATACGTAAATTCAGCGATGAAGTCAGCCACGGCCTGGCCCTTGACTGCCGTCCTAGGACAGAATGAGATATCATGCTCACTGATCTCGACCACCCATTTAGTCAAGCGTCCTGAAGCCTCAGGTTTTTTAAGGATTTGGCGTAGTGGATGATTTGTTGGTACTAAAATAGCATGGGCTTGAAAGTATGGTCGCAGTTTTTGAGCTGCCGTGATTAGGGCTAGGGCCAGTTTCTCCATATCAGAATACCTAGTTTCTGCATCAACCATTGCTCGACTGATATAATAAACGGGCCTTTGTACCCCGGAATCTTCTCTTATTAAGGCGGCACTAACGGCCGTGGAAGACACAGATAAATAAAGAATGAGTTGCTCATGTGCCACAGGCTTAGATAAAATGGGGGGAGCGCTCATATATTGCTTCAGTTGTTGAAAAGCTTCTTCACATTGAGGTGTCCACTTCCAATCAGACTTGGCCGTTGCACGAAGGAGTTTGAAGAAGGGCAAGCACTTGTCAGATGCTCGCGAGATGAACCTGTTCAATGATGCGATGCGACCAGCCAGACGCTGAACGTCCTTCAGAGTCACTGGGGATTTCATCTCTATCAATGCTTTAATCTTTTCGGGATTCGCCTCAATTCCACGTTGGCCAACCATGAACCCAAGAAATTTTCCTGCAGATACTCCAAACGCACATTTTTCTGGATTTAATTTCATCTGATACTTCCTCATCAGATCAAAGGCTTCCCGAAGATCAGGAATGTGGTCATCTTCATCGATGCTTTTTACGAGCATATCGTCAACATATACTTCCATATTCCTACCGATTTGAGCAGCGAATATTTTGTTGACAAGACGTTGATAAGTAGCCCCTGCATTTTTGAGACCGAACGGCATTACCTGGTAGCAATATAGTCCTCGATCTGTGATGAAGGCAGTATGCTGGCTATCAGGTGGATGCATCATAATCTGGTTGTAACCAGAATAAGCATCCATAAAACTGAGGAGAGCATGTCCAGCTGTTGAGTCAACCAACTGGTCGATCCGCGGTGTCGGAAAACTATCTTTGGGACATGCTTTGTTCAAGTCTGAATAGTCGACGCACATCCTCCATTTGCCATTAGCTTTCCGGACGAGAACTACGTTGGCGACCCATTCTGGGTAGTCAACTTCTTTTATGAAATTAGCCGCGAGTAGCTTTTCAACTTCAGTTTTGATTGCCATTTGTCTTTCTGCAGTAAAGGCACGTCGACGCTGATGTACGGGTTTATGCTTCGGGTCAATGTTGAGACGATGTGCGATGACATCAGGATCGATGCCTGACATATCTTTATGAGACCAAGCAAACACGTCCTTGTATTCGGTGAGGAAACGGATCAAATTTTCACGATGGATAATGTTTAAGGAGGAACCGATGTACACGATCTTAGACGGGTCGTCTTCGGTCAAGCGGATCGCCACTGTTTCCTCCCCTGGAGTTCCTGATTTTAGAGCATTTTCCCTTGGATCCAACGCGGTGGCGAGAACGTCGGATGAACCTTGAACTATTTCCATGACAGGTGTCGCTTGAGCCTTCTTTCGATCTTGGAGGGCTATCTGGTAACAGGACCGTGCCTCCTGCTGACTTCCTCGCACGACCCCGATGCCATTTGGGGTCGGAAATTTAACACATAAATATGAAGGGTGCAAGGCCGCTCCAACCTTAGTTAGAGACGGTCGCCCCAAGATGGCGTTATATGCTGATTTTCGATCCACGACGAGGAAGTTTACGAAGACGGTGGTCTTCGCTGGACTCTCCCCAAAGGTGACTGGGAGATCGATACTTCCTTCAGGTGTTACCACCTCTCCTCCAAAGCCGACAAGAGGGGTCGATACTGGCTTGAGGAGGTTTCTGGCAAGTGCCATCTTGTCGAAAGCCTCCAAATACAGAATATCGGCCGAGCTACCTGTATCCACCATAATTCGATGAGTCAGATAATTTGATACCTTCAGTGTGACTACGATGGAATCTTCATGAGGGAAGTGAATTCCCGCTGCATCTTCGAGGGTGAACAAAATTGGAGGATGGCTAGCCTTCGATGAGTTGGACGCTTGTTCCAGCCAATAGATCTGCTGGGGTTCTTTGGACGCCTTTCGGGCGTATGCCTTTCGTGAAGCTTGAGAGTCACCCCCGCAAGCTGGACCCCCTACGATAGTGCGGATTTCTCCTGTGGGCTCGGCGTCCTCCTGGTTGGTTTGATGATGAGGTGGTTCCTTTTGGCGAGATGAGGTCTTCGCCCTTTCTGGTGATCGATTTTTACGAGCAACATAATCCTGGAGATGGCCTTTTCGAATAAGGGCTTCGATATGGTCTCGTAAAGAGATGCAGTCCTGGGTCCTATGCCCGTGATCTTTGTGAAAGTAACAGAACTTGCTCTTGTCCCTCTTCTCGGGATCGGATTTGATCTTTGCAGGCCACTTCACATATGGCTTGTGTTTAATTTCCATTAGAACCTTTTCAGGAGACTGATTGAGAGGAGTGTAATTATGATATTTACCAGAGTAAGGCCTCTTGGGAGAACGATCGCGCTGGTCACGACGGTATTTCTTATCCGTAGAAGAGGCTCCTTCTGGTTTGCGCTTCTTGCTCTGTACTCCATGGCGTGTCAATGCGACTTCTTCTGCATTGATATATTTCTGAGCTTTGGCTTGAAATTCTGCCATAGTTTTCGGTGGGCTTTTATCTAAGGCAAACTTGAATTTCTCGCTCGTTATTCCAGCAATGAGGGCTGTAAGACCCTTTTGTTCGGTGTATCCCTCAGTTTGAACGGCTTCGGCAGTGAATCGTACTGTGAACTCCTTTATTGTTTCCCCATGCTGCTGTTTCAAATTCATCAGATGGGAGGCTGGCTTCTTAATGCGAATACTTCCCATGAATTGAGAAAGAAATATCTCAGATAATTGGGAAAAGGAACTGATGGAACGAGGCTTTAACCCCCGAAACCACGTACGAGCCGCTTCCTTCAATGTAAGGGGAAAAGCCCTACACATGATTTCTGAACCATGTCCCTCCAACTCTATGAGGGACCTGTATGTTTCCAGATGTTCCAGAGGATCGCCAATGCCTGTATACGGAGCGATAACAGACGCTCGATACTTTCTGGGCAACGGGGCTTCCATGACCTCTCTAGTGAAGGGAGATTCAGATTGATGTATCGCCGCCATGACAGCAGATGGCCGATTTGCCTGGTATCTCTGTTCCATGACATCAAAACGATCTTGGATTCTTTTGAGATCTCCTTCCCATGGCAGGGTATAGCTAGACGTTTCGGCGGTGGAGCCTTACTGTTGAGGTTGTCGAGACGAACTGGAATGTATGGAATGTGGAGACGGCACAGGGGGATGGCCGCCAAGTGGTGGGACCTGTGGTTCATCCATAGAATGTCTGGAAGCAACTGGTATGGGTGGCGGTGGTAACCCTTCGGAGGGTTGTCTTTGCGGTTCAGGGAAGTGCTGATCAAGCCGATTTGATAGCGCCTGAACTCCGGCGTTTAGAGTTAGGAGAGTGTTTCCGAGGAATCGTAGGACATCATCTTGATTTCCAGAGGCCTCCAATAATGGATTTGTTGATGGCATATTTGGGGCTCCTTGAGGGATATCCGTCGGAACAGGTGGGAGGGTAGGTGCGGATTTCGTCTCATCAGGCGGAGGTGGTGCCTGCCTCGAAGTTGAAGGATGAACAGTCTTTTTAGGAGGCATCACCGAAGGATTTTGATCGGTGGTTAACACGATTAATTTTGACGATCAAGTCGTTCCCACAGACGGCGCCAAACTGTTAATGTCAAATTTTGTAACGAGATCCTCCGACTTTTCTCCTTCACTCCAGCAGGAATTTCCACCACCAGACCTAAAGCAAGACAGCAAATAAGGGTGGCTGGGGACCAGCCGTTAGCCCTCCGATGCTTAAGTTAGGCCACAGTAAGAAGAGAAGCCAAGTAAACGAGACCAAGATCGAATGATGTGTGCGTACCTGCTCTCAATGGAGCCACCCCTTTATATAGATCTGAAGCAATCCAATTTGTTACGTGAGATGTCGAAATCCCGTTGATGTCGCATACGATACTGAGAATTCGCTGATTTCGTGGGATAAGATCCTATCTTTTTAGTCAGATCCAATCCCAATGACTTATTCCAACAATCACGCCCCTTGATGGTAATCCCTTGAAATCCGGCTGGAAGCCATAGTTGGAATCATAGCCTCCGAAAAGGAAGGAGACGCCGACAAGACGGAAACCACCGAACTGGTTGTAGCCCTGCTTGGTGTCGCAGAGGGATTGGACAAGCTGCTCGACGGGAATCGGGTGCTAGTACTGAAAGCTAAGAGATATTACCGCAGAAAAGCTACTCGCAGGTTAGAATGTGGTCGCGAGTCCGAGTACATACTTAGATATGACGTCTTTCAACGACTTGTGAGAAGATCTGTTCGCGGATCGAATTTTGCCGTATTTGACTATCGGTTATGAAGACTCGAGACTTGCGAATAGCTGCTCCGTATTTTTCAATCTATGACTCCTGATCAGTTGTGCTCGAGAATCGAATGGACGTCCCGCACTTATCCAATATTCGACTCTCGATCAGACAATCTCGAGAGTCGAATGGACGTCCCGCACTTATCCAATATTCGACTCTCGATCAGACAATCTCGAGAGCGAGAGCGAAATGGGCATTTCCGCGTGAAATCTTATCTCCATCATTTTGCCTATAACAGCGAGGTCTCGAAACATTGAGAAGTTGTGTCCAGAGAAGCCAAATGAAATCATCGCATCCATGGCCTGCATGCACATCTTGACCTGCTCAGATTCGCTGGGCAGTTCCCGGCACTGTGCTGCTATAGTCCCCCACCTGTCGATGAACTTCTCGACTGACTCTCCCTGCCTTTGACGAACCAAGGCTAAATCTGTCAGCGAGACTTCTCGCTCAGTAGAGAAGAATTTGGAGATGAACAGGTCCTGCATCTGCTCCCAGGATTTGACTGACCCTGCGGGCAGTGACATGTACCACTGGAATGCCTTGCTCATGAGCGTCGAGCCAAACAATATGATACAGTACTAGGGAATTGTCGACAGGTTGCCCATCATTGTCATGAATTGAGCCATGTGTTCCTTTGGCGATCCTCTGCCATCGAATCTAGGGAAGTCTGGACACTTGAAATTGTTGGGAAATGGGAGATCGTGGACCTCGGGTAAGTACGGCACCCGGTATACATATTTTCCTCTCATCTCCTTCTCTCTTTCCTGACGCATCAGGTCCGCAACTGTCTGAGACAGTTCTTCTCTCGTGGCTTGAGACGGTAGTGGCGGTACACGTTCGAACACAACGTTTCTCGGGCGAGCTTGTGGTTCGGCGGTGGCTGGCTCTCCTGCTGCCCCCTGGCATTCCTCCACAGACTGTCGAGTGGGTACGGCTGGGCTTCTGTTTGCTCCCTGGGCAACTAGAGCCAACAATGCTTCTTTTATCTCTCTCATCTCTCTGGCCGTGTCCTCTTGGACCTGGATAATCTCATCTATCTGTTCTTGGATTGGAGGCAGCTCTGGGTACCGCTCACTCGCCTCTCCTTCGGTGACCTGCACCATCATTACTTGCGCTCGCTGCGGCCTCGTCTTGATCACGGCAGCTTCAGTAGGGATTGTCTTCATCATCGTCTTAGTCGACTGTTGAACAGTGGATCTGTTCGGTATCTTGGCTGACAGTGCTGTCTTCGGTATCGCTGGGAAGTCGATATCGGCGAAGGAGAACTCTGGCCTGGCTGACACAGTAGTTCTGCTGGAGTTGCGGGTGTCGCCCCTGTAGAATGGCTTCCAGTGTCTCTCCGTTCTGCCCTGTACCCTTGCTGTCATCTCTGTCTCAGCTGGAATAACCTTCTTGTTCTCAGTCTTCTTGACGGTCTTGCGCTTCTGCACAATCTGTCATCCGGCTTCAGAGGTTGCTGCCAAATGGGGGAAGTAGAATCCTCCAGATGCTAAGAAGATCATTGTAGACGCCATTTGGTTGGTTCTTTTCTCTCTCTCTCTCTCTCTCTCTCTCTCTCTCTCTCTCTCTCTCTCTCTCTCTCTCTGCACAGTCATACATGCATTAGAATATTCCGCGCGCTTGAGAAAAGAGAGGGGACGCGACCTTACCAATCGCGATACGACTTAACAGTGGATAGACAGAAATATACAAGTACAAACTACATGCATGCTATGCAAAGCTTCGAAATTCTTTTGCCTTAAAGATGAAGGGAAGAACGTTCCCGTTGAGAGTCGCCAGTTTGGCGCCCGTGAAGGCCCCGAACATTTCTCCTTGCGGTAACCTTTCCCATGTACACATTAGTGTCTGCAAATGATTTATCGCATAATGTCCATTTATTCATAAATAACCAAAGATTCTGGTATTGAATCATCCCCAGCAGAGTCGCCACTTTGTTAGAACTTAGAAAAAAGAAGAAGATCGGAACTTGCTCGTCAGCAGTCCTTCTTTTGTTTTTTCCTGTGTTTCTTTTATTCCAGGGGAATTCTGAGTATAGAGACATTCATAGACAATCATAAGCAATCACAAAGTATACACAAGAGAGAGATATCGCAAGGCGAATTTTATTCCAGAGATTCTGAGATCTTTTACATTCTAGGCTGTGATACTGGTCACGAACCTTTAATTACATCAACAGTTGATCACCCTTGATTGGAAGGCAAAAGACTAATCCGCCGGGGATTATGGTCTTGAGTTCATGGTCGTTTAGACCTTTATTTTCTCGTTATGGACTGAGCCACATTTGTTAGACACGCCGGATGTCTATGTCCCATTTTCTTTCGGACTGTCCGAGTTGAGAGAGTATCAGGATTCGAGTGGTGCAACTCGGGGCCCGCGCCTGTTACTGTGAACAGGTGACCGCTAGAATACACGATCCTCGAATGTTTGTCGGCATAACCCAAGGCCCGCTCGTATTTTTATGACGAGTGACCTTAGGAGAGCACTCCGCAACGTTCCCGAACGAGGTTTTTAATCGAGTGGTGCAAATTTGGGCCCGCGCTTATTACTGTGAATAGGTAACCACTAGAATACATGAACATCAAAATGTTGGTCAGCATAACCTAAAGCCCGCGCCTGTTACTGTGAACAGGTGACCTTAGGAAAGCAATCTGCAACTGCCTCATCAGCTCAACCGACGGACCTGTTGTCGATGGGTAGGGCATCGATTGTCTTTTTCATAGTGGCAGTCCATAGCAAGATGTTTCAAGCTTAGTTAGAACTCTTTGTTTGTGGTTTCTCGTGGTAACCATAACCTCTTAGGTTTAGCCTCGGACCTTTATCCGGGATGAATAGAGCTTTGTACAGTAAAGTAAATGTATTTCTTCTGGAGTCGGGCGACTCGTCTTCGAGAACATTCTTTCTTCTCAGTATTTTCAATGATCTATTTGGGATCAAATAGGCTTTATTGGGCTAAGATCTTTTGAGGATCCAAATTCAATAGGCTGGATCAGCTATTTTCGATGCCTGCAAGTGGCTAAGTATAGGGTCTGATGGACTCCTGTTCATGCCAATTTCTTATGAATGATGGGGATCGGTGCCCCATAAATGCTTAACTCGACTGTTGGATAGCCTGAGTACTTTAGCTTTGCCTCGGCGTCTTTGAGATCGCGGTTGATTTCATCTGGCATCAGCCAATTTTCAAGCCAACAGGGCACTTCCCAGGGCTGAAAATGACTAAGTAGTGGACCTGTTTGCGGTCTGATTAGAGAGATCGGTGAGTATTATCAATAACCATCTCTGAACAGGGGTGGATTACGTCCATGAAGATCGCGGTGCGATCGCATTTCGATTTTCTTAGCAAAAGTCAATTTCCGGGCCAACAGGGCACTTCCCAGGGCTGGAATGACTATGTAGCGGGCCTGCCGACCACTCGATTAGGGTATTTGAGGGTCCTGAGATCGAATAACCTCGTCGTAGTGCATGATTATGGTGTATCATGTCATGTGGAAGAAAAGTTTCCCTCTCGGGCTCGGTCCAATTCCGCCCGATTCTTCTCGTTTTTGGCCGTTTTCGGCTCTTTCGGAAGGATTTTCGAAGCTGCCAAATTGTCTAAGTGTTGGTCATTTTAGACCAAAACACTAATTTGGGCCACTTATCATTGACCGTTGGAGAATCTGATCCGGTGGATGGATAGATCTCGTCGAGACGCATCTAGGAGAGGCGGTTTCATCAAAATCCGATCTTGGACGAAGGCGGGCCGCGCGACGGAAGGTCCACCCCTCCCATCAGTGTCCGGCGCATGGGGGGTGTGTACAGGTGCATGTGGTCATAGTGCAGGCGCATGTGGCACTGCATCAGCTTTCAGGCGCATGTGGCATCTCCCGGGCGCATGTGGCCTTGTTTTTCATGAAAAATGGGAGTCCGGAAGCAATCCCAGCGCATGTGGTGGTGCACATGCGCCTGGACCCAAAGAGTGGGCACATTTCTCTCCTAGACTTAGCAGATTTTCATGTTTTCCTGCCAGAAAAGCCGGCGTATGCGTAGGGAAAAGCCTGCGCATGTTGGAGAAAAGCCGACGCATGTTCCTAGCACTTAGAAAATTTTAGGATTTCTTCCTGAACTTGGGATTCGGACAAGGAAATCCCTTTCCAGCAAGGGTTTCCGGTGAGGGAATCCACTCCAGCCAAGGCATCCGGCGAGGGGAAAAAGAGCAAGCGCATGTGGTGCTTACATTGGTCTAAGGTCGGCTGGGGATGATCTCGTGCTGATGAAATGAAGCGACTTCACTATTTATAGGGGGTAATCGGGTTCGAGTCCGGTCCGGCGGGTATTTCCCAGCGCATGTGCCAGAAACAAAGCCAAGCGCATGTGAGAAAAATGCACCAGGCGCATGTGGAGGATCCGGGCGCATGTGATTTACCGGCGCATTTCTCGGCGCTTTTTAGAAAAGTGTTTAATTCACTTCCTTTCACTAATAGAGTGCAAGCGCATGTAGTTGGAGGCCAGGCGCATGTCCTTTGCCGGCACTTTTCCACTACTTAGCCAGATTTTCAGGATTCCAGCACTTAGAAAATTTCAGGATTTCAGCTCCGACGGGGGACCTCCAAAGGACAGCTACCTTTCTTAGACATGCACTCACTGTCACCAAGTCACTTCTAGGCTATGATTGACCTCCTGAATGAACGGGATGGGGTGTGGAAGTCCAGATGTTGCCAATTTTGGTACTTCCTAATTTGGAGCCTCCGGGTCGGCTTGTCGTATAGGAATGTTGTTCCGGGGGGCGCGCGCATGGAAATACGCATTGTAATGACTTCAAACTTGCTATTTAAGGGTTTTGGGGCACTCCGGATCATTTGGCGGTGAAGCACATGACCAGTTCCACTCTGAAATGGTAGCTGTAGGCTTACGGACCCTTTTTGGTCAGTTCTGAGTAGGGATGGAATGCATTTCGAGGTGCGCAGGTAAAAATATGCACCGGATGACTTCAAAACTTACAGGTTAAGGGTTTTAGGACATTTTGAATCATTTAACGGTGAAGCACATGTCCAGTTCCACTCTGAAATGGTATATGTAGGCTTACGGACCCTTTTGGTCAGTTCCGGGCAGGGATGAAACGTATTTCGAGGTGCGCGGGTAAAAATATGCATTGGATGACTTCAAAACTTGCAGGTTAAGGGTTTTAGGACATTTCAGATCATTTGGCGGGGAAGGCGCATGTCCAGTTCCGCTCCGAAATGCTGTTTACGAATTTTGGTCGCTACCAAGCGATAAGGGTTGTGATAGCATTTGCAGGGCTTTCCCGACCTCAAAACTGATCCAAATTATTGTCAATAGACCACAGGATGTTGTTTTACAATGGGTCCAAATTCGAGCCCCAACACCACCCAATCTGCTGATTTTGATACTTGGGTTACAATTCATCGTTTCCACCTGTTCAAATGATTTCTTTGACCGAGCCTTTTGGCTTTCATCTTTTCGTATCTTGGCATGTGGTATGACAGCACTGACACTGGAGTTCAGTTCGACCGTACTTTGAGTGCATTGGATCCGATGGTTTCCGGGGAAACCGCGAGACATCGGATCTTATTTGATTTTTGCGTCAGCTCCTACCCAGAGAAACGGAAGATATCTTGGTGTTTTAGAGGCAGAACGCTCTACTGGGAAAATATTTTTTTGGATTTTTGAAAAGATACACACTCTGGGGATTGATACTCCGTGGGGTTTTTATTTGTAAATAGGAATATTTTTTATCTTTTTGGAGTGGAAATTTGGTTTGCATGCTCCTCCACTAGGGATGCCTGTGGGGTCTTTAGCTAACCGACTTTTATTTTGAAAGCAGGTAAACATGATGATTGATGCGATGGATGCTGATGCATGGAGATGCATGATGAATGCATGGTTTGGCTCATTCTCTTTTCGTCTTATGATTTTGTTTTTGCTGGGGATGCGGAGAGCTTTGAGCTTATTGCTTGCAAGGTTGTGCTCCCCTGGGGATTTCTTTTCAATGCGGATGTTTGGTCAGTGGGTTGGTCAAGATCCCAACCCGTGGTTGATCAGGTCCATCATCCCAAGATGCTGTTTCTTTACTAATGAGAATGTACGAGGATGTTATCCGACTTCAAGATGTTCTTCTGGGCATAAATGCAATTGAGACTGTGCTGGGTCGCCAGTTTTGGTCAAGATTCCCATTTGCGGGCGATTGGATCCGTCATCCCAAATTGTGAAGTGAGCGGAGTTCGAGACTCCTGAAGTGTAGTGCTAGGGATAGTGACAATTTTTGTAATTTTTGTAAATATTTGGTCTGAATCTTTACCTGAGTGGTCAGGATAGAGATCGGTTATTGAAAACAAAGGAAATATTTTTTGTGGTTTTGAAAATATTTGTTTTGAAAGCAAGGGAAATATTTTTGTGATTTATGAAAATATTTTGCAATGTTTTGATATTTTCCTGGATTTTTCTGAAATGTAGGGAAAATGTATGGAATTTTCATCCATTTCCAGCTTCTACTGCTGGTAAGGCACCCGATCCATTTTACGTCAGCGAGCAAGACGAGTCTCACACAGTTAAGTGTTGTAGTTTTACATCTTCGGATGAGGAGATTTTTGAGGGTTTTCAGTCAACACACCCACAAAGTTGCCTGTTCCTCATGTGCAATGCACATAGACCACGTATTGTCTGACGGACTCCTTCGGCCACAAAATGAGCCACATCCTCATATTTCCCTTTGTCAATCCAGTTTGGGGCCTTATGTTGCTCACAATTCGTGAGGGTGCGCTTCACCTCCCAACTGCCTTAATCCCCTTCATGAGTTTTAGGAACAGGGAACATCCGTCAGATTCAACAGCGACTCCCAAATCAAGGTTGTCTATCACGGTGCATTCAACACGAACAGGATCGCGGGGTTCTGCCCGCCTCAGGTTTTACCTATCTAGAAAAACTCCGGACACCCGTACGATCAAGTGTTAGCCATGTCCGGAACAGGTTGGGAAAGAAAGCCCCCGAGAAGTTAATCCCAGTGTAGTTTTAGGTCTTCGGATTGCTGGGGATGAATTTGTGCAGTTGAAATTGATGGTGAATTTTTTTTTTTTTTAAAGTTCCAGACTTCAACTCGGGTAATCGAGGTTGATGCTGGTTTTTATGGAAAGCTTGAAACCTTTTTGGTATTTTTTGAAAATGATCCGGATTATCGAACCTTGATCCCAGTGGTTGAGGCCGATGCTGGTTTTTAGTTGAAAGTAGGAAAAGGTCCCCCGAGAAATTAATCCCAGTGTAGTTTAAGGTCTTCAGACAAAAATATGTACATGCTGAAAATACATTCTTTTTGTGATTTTTTAAAATGTTCCAGGCTGTTAAATCTCAATTTGAGCGATCAAGATTAACACTTGTCTTTATTGAAAATCTCTCGAGATTTTGTTCCCGACGTAGTTTAAGGTCTTCGGACCAAAACTTTGTACAGAATAGGGCAACACTTTTTTTTATTTTTTTGAAAATGTCCGGTGTCAGCGGATCTTGATTCGAACGATCCAGACTGCTACCGGTTTTTATTTAAAAAGTCCCTCGGGATCTTAATCCCGACGTAGTTTAAGGTCTTCGGACCACAAAACTGTACAAAACATGGCAAACACATTTTTTTTTTTTTGAAAAATGTCAGGAGTCATCTGATCTTGATGTGAGCAAACAAGACCGACGCCGATTTTTATTGAAAATCTCTCGGGATGTCGATCCCGACGTAGTTTAAGGTCTTCGGACCACAAAACTGTACAAAACAGGGCAAACACTTTTTTTATTTTTGGAAAATTTTCGGAGTCATCTGATCTTGATGTGAGCAAACAAGACCGACGCCGATTTTTATTGAAAATCTCTCGGGATGTCTATCCCGACGTAGTTTAAGGTCTTCGGACCAAAACTTTATACAAGAGAGTGCTGAAAATGTATATATATATTTTTGTGATTTTTTAAAAATGTCCGGTGTCGTCGGATCTTGATTCGAGCAATCAAGACCGATGCCTATTTTTATTGAAAATCTCTCGGGATGTCAATCCCGACGTAATTTAAGGTCTTCGGACTCAAACTTTGTACAAGCGAGGCATGAAAATGCATATACATACATACATATATATATATATATATATATATATATATATATATATATATATATATATATTTGGGAAAATGTCTGGTGTCAGCGGATCTTGATTCGAACGATCAAGACTGTTACCGATTTTTATTGAAAATCCCTCGGGATCTTGGTCCCGACGTATTTTAAGGTCTTCGGACCCAAAACTTTGTGGTTGGGCATACTTACCTTGCTTTGTTTGACTTCTGACAGGGCTGATTGTGATTTAAGTGGTCCGAATTGCTTAAATTGGTCCTGTGGGCCCTATCCTTGATGTTTCGTGGGGCTAAGAAGGCTTTCCATGGTGCGGATGATGACTTGGACGGTTCAGATTGCTCTTTTTAGCCATGTGGGCCCACTTGACGATCAGGTCTTGGACTCTGGCCTTCTTTCTTGACAATCGAACCCTTGATGTTGCTATTTGATAACCCATGCGAGCTTTTCCATGGTTTGGATCATGATGATCTAGTCTTTGAGTGGCTCAGATTGCTTGTGGGCCCCTCTTGATCAATTTTTCTTTTCTTTGACTTGATCAGACCCATTTTGGCCGCAGTACTTCATGATTGGATAGGTGGGGTACCCTCCAGATGATTCAGATTAACCTCCAACAAAATCTGGAGTGTATTGGAGCCTTGAGCGGCCCTCAGGGTGCCATCTGCTGATGTGGACTGTCAGCCTCACCTACCAAGAACTGTGGAGCCAATCCGCGGAGAGAGAGGGAGCGCGTCCGTACGGGCAGCCCACAGCGGGCTGCCTAAGGCTCGCCTCTTGTACGGTCTGGGCTGGCTCTGGTTCGGACATTCTCTTTTGTCCACTGCTCCTGTCCCCACCTGCTTTGTATTGGAGAATTCAATTCCAGCCATGAATCCTCTCTTCTCTTTGTCTTTTCTCTTCATCTTGTCTTCTTCCTATTTTGTCCTTTCTTGGGCAGCCTTTGATGGTGATTTGGGGGCCATGGTGGGAGAGGTTGGTGGGTCCCACACTCCAGCAATTGGTGAATGCTTTAATGATGGAGGGATTCCTTTAATGGATGGTAGAGATGGAGCATTGAATGGGGGCATTGATGGGGATTTAGGGGCGGTGGTTGGTGGAGCTTTGAATGGCCCCATTAATGGCAGCCATGCTGAAATTTCAGATTTGAATGGGCCATTGATTATGGGAGAAATGGATGGTATGGATGAGATGAGGAGATGGGACATAGGTGAGGCTATGTGTCCCTTGAGTGGGGGCCATATGGATGATGTGATTGATGGTGGTGATGGGGCTATGATGGACATAGATGGGCTGATCTCATGTTTGGATGGTATGGACGGTTCAGATGATACCTTTGACGGTTTGGATGCTCTTAATGATGGCCGAGATGTGCGGCATACTTGTTTGAGTGGACTTGATGTGATCATTGATGATGTCCCCTTGATGATGGATGGTGTGGATGCCTCGATGATCCCTTTGATTGGACAGGATGATGATTGGATTCACGACTTTATGTTGGAGAGGGCCGCAGGTCCAGATCTGGCCGTGGATTCTTCGATCGGGGTTGCCGGGACCCTTCTGGATGGTTCGGATGCATTTTTTAACCGTCAGATTGGTCAGGATGCCACGATGTGTGGTGTGATCTTTGGTGATAGCCCTTTTGATGGAGAGCATCGTCCTTCTCTTGATCGTCGGTCCTTTGCGCACTCTGTTCATGAGGTGGGCGAGTCTTCTCATGTGGCTGAGGTCGTGACAATTTCAGACAGTGATGCGACTATATCAGACATAGCCATTACTGGGGGCAGGTCAGGGGCTGTTGAGTCTGCAGAGTTCCAGCTTTTCCTTCTCCTTCGCCCGTTGATCTTCCGATCCTCGATGAGCTGTCATTGATTTCTGGGCCTTTTGTTCTGGAGGGGGTACCCGTGAGGACTTGTCAGCTACTTCCTCGTCCTTCTTGCTCGCCACGACTGGTTGCTTGGCTTGACAGCTTGTCAACTTATGAGATTCGAGATTTGGGTTCCTATGGCTTTGGCAGTCTGATCCATATTGCTAGAGTTGACATTGACTGGAGGATGCTCGAAGCTGCATTGATTGACTGGGTCCCCTAGTTGAAGTTCTTCGCGTTCAACGACATGGAGATGGGACCCTCTTTGGAGGAGCTTGCGCGCTTGACCGGCCTTCCTTGGGATTATACTCAGTATTTTTCACCGAAGACATTGCCGAAGATTGCCACACCGCAGAACAGGCTCGGGATCCCTTATCTGGTTCAACCTGCAGCTGCCAGCTAGGATGCTGTAGTGTTCTCCTTGGACTTGCTGTATGATCTTTTTTCGGGTCCTCGAAGTGTGGCCGGATCTATTCTTGCTCGAAACGCACTGATGTTCTGTTTGATAGCTGAGGTGTTATTCTCGGGATGGCGTAAGTCCCATACTCCTTTGCTTTTTGAGGTGATGAGCCGAGCTATCCAACGGCAGGGGATCATTTCTCTCTTCCTGGCCGAGTTGTTTAACGGGCTGACTGACTGTGCCCTGGGCTGCACTCATGTCCTTCGCGGCTGCTGTGCATTTCTTCAGGTATCTTTTCTGCACCTTTCCCTTCTTGCTTTTTTAGGAATTGCTTTGCTCTAGCTGAACTTCTTTTCCTTCTTGTGATCAGGTCTGGCTATGGGAGCGTCTTTCGCTGACTGTTCCTGTACCATTTCCTGACACCCGTCGCCTAGACCTTATGCGACACATCATGAAATTTCTTCCTCATACGGCTAGGATGAGTGAGCCCTTGTATCGCAGGATGTTCCCTAAACTTCGTGACTGGAATGTTCGTTGGGAGTCATCTTGGCTTTTACTTCCTCCAGTGCTTTGCGATGCGCACTGCCTTCCTCTGATGTTGGTAGGCTTTCGATCTTACTTTTCTTATCATCCTATTCGGTTCCTGCGGTAGTTTGAGTACGAGCAGGATGTTCCTCTTTTTGCTTTCGCAGGTATCGGGCGTCGAGCACTTCCATCTAGAACCTCTGACTTTAGGACTCGGGTCGATAGATCCTGGGCGAGTTACTTGATTGCCGATTTGCTTGGTTTTGAGCTGCGGGCTTTTCTGATAGCGACCGCCCCATATTAGTACTGGGTTGCTGAGCAGTCTCTCTATCAACGTATCCATTGCTGGCACTAGACTGCTGATGAGGATGAGCAGGATATCCTTGGAGATGCCGGCTCTTCATCTGGTTCATATGAACCCTTTGAGGAGCGCCCATTCATCGATCCTGGTTTCCTTTTGGCCAGTCATGGCCATTTGCTGTCTGAGATTTCCGCACTTCGGTATCATTGTGAGATGATGTTGAGGAGATTGGCTGCCGATCAGAGGTTATCTGATGAGGAGACAGTGATCCGCAGCCTTGAGCATGATGAGGTACATTACCTGCGTATGGAGGTGAGCAGGTTGAGAGCGAGACTATTTCATTATGAGTCAGAGGACTTACCTGATATGGCCGAGGAGGAGGGTAGAGATTGATTGTATTGGCCACCTACACATTCCTTTTTGCATAGTATATGATTGATGATGATGCATTTTTTTTTGAAAAAGATGACATGATATATGTAAAAGAAATATGCTGCATTTAATGAAAAAGAGGGAAAACTATTTGAAAATCTATTGCGCCATGAGTTGCCTTGTGAGTGTGTGTCTGGATTTTGTGTCAGGATATAGGAATCAGAACTGGGGCTCGGCCAATGCTTTAACCGATGTCTCGAGATTTAACTTGTGTGCTCCTTTGGTTCCCTAAAGGTGTAGGTAATGGAAACTGTTGCTTCCTGAGATTGTCAGAGTTTGTAGAGCTCTTCGTTCCTGACTGCACTTCTTCTTGTTCTTGAACTGTGACTGCTTGAACCGATCTGGACTGTCTGATTTCTTGGTACCTGCACTTTTTATTTTTATTTTTCTATTTAAGCCACTTTTGCCTGCAGCGCCCTTTCGAGTTTTTACTACAGCCGGCCTTTTCCCGTCATTTTTGCCCGTGGCGCCCTTTCGGATTTTCACCACGTCCCGGGTGTTTAATCTTGCCTGCCCCTTGGCAGCTATGCTGTTTTTACCCTCGGCTCCCTTTCGGGTTTTTACTCCGCCCTCTTTGTTTAGGCACACATTTTCTTTTTCTTCTTTTTTTTTCTGAATCTTTGGATAACTGCGGCGGCAAGAGGTCGGGAATCCGTCGTTGCTGGCCGATGGCAGTCTTTCAGCCCTTATCCTAGGTTACGATGATAGAGTTATTGGTCTTTGCTAAAGACCCTTCTGAGATGAATGGATGGATGACTGTGTTTCTTCTTGGGTTGATTTTTTTCGGGTGCCTTTCTTTGGCTTCTCTTTTATCTTTTCTCCTTTTTTTTCTTTTTCTCCTCTTTTTTTTGTATTCTTTTTTTTCTCTCTTTTTTCCTTTGAATCCCCTTATTTGAAACACTTGTTGGTGGACGGAAATGATTTCTCAGAGGTTTTAGGTTTTGATCTCTTGACTTCAGCTCTATTAAAGTAACTCTTGATAAGGTCAGAATGACTTACCCGTGAAAGATCTTCACTTTGTCGGCGTTGATTGGTTCAGAAAGATCCACCCCTCTCATGCTGGTGAGTCTGGGGGCGCCTCCAGGACGTACTTCTCTGATGATCGGCGGCCCGTCCCAAGAGGGTTTCAACTTTCCTCTGGGATCCGAAAGGTGCGACGGCAGAATCTTCTTCATGACCATGTCGCCTACCTTGAAACTTCTTTTTTGGACTCTCTTGTTGTAAGCCCGAGCGATCCTTTTCTGATAACACTGAGAATGACTTAGCGCACACATGCGCTTCTCATCTGCTAGCTGCAACTGATCGAATCTGGCCCGTTGGCATTCTCCTTCTTCAACTCCGCTTTTTAGTATCACCCGTAGTGATGGTATTTCCACCTCGACTGGTATAACTGCTTCCATTCCATAAGTAAGCTCGAAAGGAGTAACGCCCGTAGCAGACCGTACAGATGTTCGATAGGCCCAAAGTGCATATGGGAGCATATCTGACTAATCTCGATAGGTCACGACCATCTTCTCGAGTATCCTGACGATCCTCTTGTTTGCGGCTTCTACCCCACCATTCATCTGAGGACGGTAGGGGCTGGATCGATGACGTTGAATCTTAAATTTGTTGAGGAAGTCATCCATCTTCTTGTTGACAAACGGGGTCCCATTATCTGTGATGATAACATTGGGGATTCCATACCGGCATATGATGTTGTTCTTCATGAATTTGATCACCTGGGATGCTGCAATCGTGGTGTAGGAGGCTGCTTCTACCCACTTAGTGAAGTAGTCGATTGCCACAAGTATGTACTCATGACCGTTTAATGCTTTGGGACTAATCTTGCCGATGATGTCGAGTCCCCACATGGAGAAGGGCCAAGGGGTGGTCAGGTTGTATAATTCTGATGAGGGGGCATGGATTTGATTCGCATGCTCCTAACACTTGAAGCATTTTCTGACGTGCTGGCAGCAATCTGTCTCCATGGTGAGCCAATAGTAGCCGAGTCGTAGAATCTTCTTTGCCATCATGTGCCCGTTCATGTGTGGGCCACAGATTCCTTCGTGTATTTCTTTCATGATCTTTACAGCTTCTGTTTCATCGACGCATCGAAGGAGGATGTAATTATAGGATCGCTTGTAAAGAACTTCGCCACTGATAGTGAACTGGCCGGCCAAACGTTGGATGGTTCGGCGATCTGTTGCTGTTGCTGTCTCTGGATACTCCTGGGTTTTGAGATATTGCTTGATGTCAGCATACCAAGGTTTGTCAGGGACAACTTCGGCTTCTTCTATTTGCAGGCAGAAAGCAGGTTCATCTTGAATTTCGACTGTGAGCTCCCATTCTGAAGCTCCTTTCGGGATCTCGAGCATTGACGCGAGTGTGGCGAGAGCATCTGCAAACTGATTCTTGGCTCTGGGCATGTATGAGAAAGTGATTTCTTTGAATTCTTCGATCAGATTTTCAAGATACACATGATATGGTATCAACTTCTCGTCCTTGGTTTTCCATTCGCCATTGGTCTGATTGATGATAAGCTGTGACTCTCCAAATACTAGTAGCTTCTTGACGCCTAAGATTGTGGCTTCCCTTAAGCCAGCGATGCATGCTTCGTATTCTGCCATGTTGTTGGTGCACTCGAATGCTATGCACCTTGAGATAGGAATAGGGACATCATCTGGAGAGTAAAGGATCGCTCTAATACCACTCCCTTTAAAATTTACTGCGCCGTCGAAGAATAATGTCCACTCATCTTTCTTCTTCTTTTCTTCCCCTTCGATAAGCAAGAGATCTTCATCAGGGAAGAATGTCTTTAGCGGTTGATAATCCAGGAGAGAACGAGCGGCAAGATGATCGGCAAGGGCCTGCCCCTTGATTGCCTTTTGAGTGACATAGGTGATGTCGAATTCATACACGAGTAGCTGCCATTTAGCTATCCTTCCAGTGAGTGCCGGTTTCTCGAACAGGTACTTGAGCGGATCCATGTGAGCGAGTAGGAGAATAGGGAATGCAATCATGTATTGACGGAGTCGCTGAGTTGCCCAGACTAGGGCGAGGCAAGTCTTCTCGATCGGGGAATACCTGGTCTCGTAGTCGATGAACTTTTAGCTCAAATAGTATATCACTTGTTCCTTCTTCCTGGTCTCGTCGTGCTGGTCAAGGACACAGCCAATGGCTCTGCTGCTATCGAGATGTATAACAATAGTGGTCGTCCGGGAGTGGGCGGCACTAGGACTGGAGGATTCATGAGATATTTCTTGATGCGGTCGAAGGCGACTTGGCAATCATCATTCCATTCTTTTGGAACGTTCTTCCGAAGGAGCTTGAAAATGGGCTCACAAATAGGTGTGAGCTGTGCGATAAAGCGACTGATGTATTGAATTCTGCCGAGGAAGCCACGAATTTTCTTCTCTGTTCTAGGAGGGGGCATCTCGATGATTGCTCTGGTTTTGGTCTCGTTGACCCTGATGCCATCCTCGCTCACCATAAAGCCGAGGAGCTTACCTCCCATTGCACCGAAGGCACATTTTTGAGGGTTAAGGTGGAGCTTGTACTTTTCTAATCTGTTGAATAACTTCTTCAGATCTTCAAAGTGTCATTCAATTGTGCGAGATTTGACGATCATATCGTCCACATATACTTCAAGCTCTTTGTTCATCATGTCGTGGAATAGCGCTATCATTGCTCGCTGATATGTTGCTCCTGCGTTCTTCAACCGAACGGCATTACCCTGTAACAGAAAGTTCCCCAGGGAGTGATAAATGACGTCTTCTCGCGATCTTCGACAGCCATCTTGATCTGATTGTAACCTGAGAACCCGTCCATGAATGAGAAGACCTTTTACCCAGCAGTGTTGTCGACCATAGTGTCGATATGCGATAAAGGGAAGTCGTCTTTAGGACTGGCTTTGTTGAGATCTTGGAAGTCAATGCACATTCGAACCTTGCCATCCTTCTTCGGTACTGGTACGATGTTGGCGAGCCATTCAGGGTAGTTGGAGAGTACCAAGAATCCCGCATTGTACTACTTGATGACTTCATCTCGGACTTTCAGAGCCCATTCTGGCTTCATTCTTCGAAGTTTTTGTTTCACTGGCTTCATATCCGCCTTCGTTGGCAAATGGTGTACAACAAGCTCTTCATCGAGCCCCGGCATGTCTTTATATGAGAACGCGAAGTTGGACAATCTTGGAGCTAAGAACTCTATCATTCTCTGCTTCATCTCTAGTGGCAATGATTTTCCAATGCGTACTTCCCTAAGGATCTCAGGTGTCCCCAAGTTTACTATTTCAAAATCATCGGCTACAACATTGGCTTTAGATTCGAACTTTTTGAGGAGATCCTCTAGTTCGGGAGCTGGATCATCATCTTCTTCATCCCGAGCTTCGTCCAGACCCATGAGCTAGGAGTCTAATTCGATGTCAAAATCATATGATTCGACTTCAAACTCATGCGACTCTTTAGATGGACTAGCCACACTATTGAATGCAGGAAAAGAAATGTTTTTTGGTTTTTGAGAATTTTCTGAAATTGAGATGCTAGATGTTTTTGGCTTTTGAAAGTTTTCAATTTTTTTGGATTTTTGAAATTCACGTGACTTTGAACAAGCGGGCATTGCGGACCATGATTGATCCCAGCTTGTTCCAAAGTTCCGATCGCTGCTTAAACAGGCGTTTTTTTAGAAGCCAGAGCCCATAGATGACTCTCTGACTGATTCAGAAGTTAGCGGAACGGACGACCATTCAGGACCCCACACTTCCTCCCCTGAAGAGGTGGGGGTTGATGATTTGGGCGAAGAGTCATGGTCTGGCCCAATGACCATGATTTCTCGCTGGTTGGGTTCGAGATTTGAGTCGTACTCAGTCCTTCCCGGATCACTTACCTCACACTGCAGTTCGTCTGGTTCCACAGTGAGACACATGTTTGGGATATGGACATCGGACCAATCCAGGGCTGGCCATTTCCCTTCTTGGTCCAATGGATGGGCTGCTTCTGCCCCTGGCTGGTGATTGATGATGTTGATTCTGCAGAGATGGGTGGGCTGTGCCCCTTTGCTGATTGATGCTGAGATGGGCAAGTTGTGTCCCTGGCTGGCTGGAATTGAAGCGGGCAGGTTGTGCCCCTGGTTGATTGGTGCTGAAGTGGGCAGGTTATGCCCCTGGTTGGGAGTAGGTATCAGAGTAACCTGGTCTTGAAGCTGCTATATTTGACTTTCTTCTTCATCTTCATCCTTTCCTTCTTCTTCTAGAGGCTTAGACGGTTCGAGAATCTGATCCCATCGAATGGGGGGCCACGTGGCCCAAGCTAGGCTCATCAGGAGGCCTTTGTGTAGTGCAGTCGGTTGATTCCCTCCTGGATCTTTGCAAGGTTCTCCTGGCTTGACGAATTGGATGGGCGAGTATCGAAATTTCTTCCTTCTTTTGTCCATGAAGATTGTCCTGTATCCGAGTCCCCATTTGCGTTGGTTATATACCAGCGGTATCTTTCTGGACTTGAAATAATTCTTCATTCGGTATTTGAGGCTTAGACGTTCTGCTGGTGAAAAGACACGGTCCACACTTATCGGTTCTGGATTGGCGATAGTGTTCACAGTCTCGAATTCGAAACTATGAAACGGGATGTCCTCTTCAGAGTGCTGGATATCGATGACCGGGATGTCTGGTTCAGTGGCAGCAGCATTGGAAGGAATGATGAGCTCCTTCTCTGCATGGATAGAGATCACTTGATTTCCACAGATGTATTTCACTCTTGTTGCAAGGTTGATGGCACAGCTCCAACCTTGTGCAGCTAAGGTCGTCCGAGCAACATGTTGAAAGAGGCTGCTATATCCAGAAATTGGAATGTGATGGTGGAGACTTCTGGACCTATCTGTACCTCTATGTTGACCTCCCCTTCCGCTGATCGGCGGGTGTTGTCGAATGCTCTGAAGCATATGGTGTTGGGTCGAAATGAAGAGGGACTGATTCCCAAATGTTCCGCAGTCTTGAGTGGGCAGACATTTAAGCTTGAGCCATTATCGATAAGGACCAGCGGGACACAAAGGTCTTTGTATCGTAAGGCTATGTTGAGGGATCGCCCATGATCGCGTCCTTCCGGTGGCAACTCATTATCGGTGAAGGTGATGGCGCGTGGAGCCAGGAGCTGTCCGATCATCAATGCTATCATTTCAGATGCCGTATCGGAGGAGACGTGAGCATCGCTCAAGGTTTTGGCAAACATTTCTCAGTGTATGCGAGATGTGCAAAGTAGCTCCCATACTGAGATTTGGGTAGGGAGTGACTTGAGCTAAGTCGCCACATCGTATGCGGCTTCATTTTTGTTGCCGAGGCCTGAGAGAGTGCCTTTGGGATCTCCTCTGTTCTGATTATCTCTTCGGATGCAACGCCCATTAGGATTCATGTTTCCCACTTCCGCACATTTTGGATAGTGCCATGGGACCTCTTTATAATTTTCCTCACCTTTGCCTTCTAGGACCACCGGTTCTTGCAACAGTGATGGTGTGGGAACCAGATCTTCCTCGTATGGAGCTTTTGCCGTAGTCCGCCTGTGCTGAAGGGAAAATATCGAGGCTTGTCTTCAAAGATCACATAAGGTCGCGGTCCTGGCTTGATCGTTCCTGGAGCAGGAGGCTCCCATGGAATGAATACTGGTCCTCTTGATATGGCAGGGGGTTTCTCTGTTCGTCCTAGCTGTCGTAGTGTGATTGACACGCCTCCAGGGTTTGCCCCTTGCAATATGACTGGCTCAACTGGAGGAGCTCCTTCCCAGACAATGGACTCTTGCTGCTGATGAGTATGGTTCCTCCATTGCAGATTATATTGTTCCTGTGCTGAAATTGCCCCTTGCAAAATGACAGGTTCGTATGCAGGCTCGATGTATGATTGTGCTCCTTCCAGGACGACTGATTCCCAACATGAAGGGCTGTAAGATGCCCCTTGAACAACTGGCACATCATATGGAAGTGTTCCTTCGAGTACTACTGGCTCGGAGACTAAAGGAGGAAAGGGACTTGCCCCTTGCATGATCGGAGGAGGATTTGTTGGCCCATAAGTGTAGGCATGAATGGACTGGATGGGGGAGAAGAAGCGATCGAGGCGCTCTCCTTCTTCTATGCTGTTGACGGTGGGGCCACGAGATGAATTGGGATCCGTCGGATGTTGAGGCAGAGGATTCTGAAGAATGTTGGTGGAAGCTGCTGCAGGAGTTCCAGGGACCGAGATGACGATCTTTCGGTCGTCGATCAGATCTTGTATGGCATTCTTCAAAGTAAAGCATCGATCTATGGTGTGGCCACGTCCTTGATGGTAGGCACGATACTCATTTTCTCGGTAGTTTGGAGGTAGAGGATTTGGAGGAGGCCTGGGTGTCATCAGAGTGAGTAACTGCTTTTGTACCAACATAGTCATGACTTGACTAAGTGGTTGAGTGAGTGGAGTGAACTTCCTGAGCTCCCTGTAATTCTGCCTATTCTGGTATGAGTATTGACCGTTCCCTCTGAACTGCTGCTGTTGTCGAGGTGGTTGTGGCTGTGGTTGAGGATTCGGTTACGGCTGATACCGCTGAGGTTGGTGCTGAACCTGATTCTGCTGATACTGTTGACGTCCCAGTGGAGGAGCATATTGATTACCCTGAGCAGTGGTGCTGATATTGTTTGCCTCTGTCGGGCGGGGAGGAGAACCGCTGCAGTTTCTGTTCCCATATCCGATGGGTCTTCCCTTCACTCTGTTTCTCTTGACTGGAGTGGCTTGATGAGGCCATGGGGAGATTGTCCCGGCACGGATTCCTGCTTCGACTTGCTCTCCAGCACGGATCAACTGTGAGAAATTCGCATATGGATGCGAGATGAGATATCCAGATATGCCAGGATATGTTGAATGAACAATCATGGAAATTTGTTCTTCGTCGTCGATAGGTGTTCGTATTCTGGCTGCCATAGCTCGCCAACGTCCCACAAAAGCTGATAGTGTTTCATCACTCCTTTGCCTGAGAGCTGCGAGGTCAGCTCTTCTGCGTGCCATGTTGAGATTGTATGCGAATCTGTCGACAAAAGCTTGGGAAAGTTGTTCCCACTTCCTAATGCGGTGGCAGTCTAATGAGGTGTACCAATCTAGGGCATCGCCTTTCAGGGATTTTTGGAACAAGCGAATGAGTGCCCCTTCATTTCCTGAGATTGCACTCAGCTCTCCACAAAAAGCCTTGAGATGTGCTGTGGGACAATCGCTGCCATCGTATCTTTTGAATTTTGGTACTTCAAAGTTTTGAGGTACTTGAGCATCTGGGAAAGGACACAAGTCTCTGAACTTGGTCGAAGGTAGATCGATTCCTTGTTGTCGCTGAAGCTGATTTTGCAAGATCTGGAACTGCTCCCGCAACTCGTCCAATCCTGAGTGATCTATTCGAGCGACTGGTGCCTCCTGGAGTAAGGCACGTTCTTCTTCGGCATAGTGGTCGATGTCTTCGACCCTATGGGCTTGTTGAAAAGAAACCGCGGGTTGCTGAAATTTATTTGATGACTGAACTGGATTCTGATGAACTTGTGCTTGAAAGGACTGTAATTGAACTGGAGACTGTACTGAAGGTTGAACTGGAACTTGCTGGAAATTAACTGGGGATTGCTGAATTGAAGATTGCTGGAAATTAACTGGAGTTTACTGAATTGAAGATTGTTGGAAATTAACTGGGATCCCATCGGCGGGGATGTGCTGGAATTGGAAAGTGCTCCTGTTTGCAGGAGACTGAGATGCTGGGAAGTGACCCCCTTGTTGGGTATTCACCACTGTCCGCTGATTGATGCGGGCTTGACACTAACCCCCATTGTGGGCATTCGCCAGTGCTGTCCCTGTTGCTGGAAATTGAATTGAAATTCCATCGGCGGGGATGTGCTGAAATTGAAAAGGGGTCCCATCGGTGGGGACATGCTGAAATCTACTAAGACTGTTGTTTGTAAGATTGACTGGAAGCTGACTGGAAGTCCCTGCGACGGGAGTGCTCTGAGACGGCCTTGTCGTTGCGAGAAGGTATTGAGGAGGATGCCCCATAGCGAAGGGCTGAGATGGCTGCTGTCGGTAGTCTTAGGCAGACTCCGATGGTTGTGCTTGATTTGAACTGGAGGCCGGAGGGATCCGGTATGGCTGCTGAGATTGCTGAATGGGCCAACCTGATTGTTGGCTGCTGCGGTAGCTTGTGCTTGCATGAATTGCAAGGGCATTTCTTGCATTGCTCTCATTCCTTGTGCCAATTCTTGCATGATTGGCGTATTCTCATTTGGCTGTTGCGCTGGAGGTTGCGCTTCAGTCATTTCAAGAGCGGGGAAGAGGTGAGTTTCCTCTTCGTGGCCAGACATGGCTTGCTGAGCCCGAGTGCGGATTATGCTGCGGAAGGGAAGTTGTTTCCAAACACGTTGAGCCCGAGGAGGTGCAATGCTGAGGACTATACTCTACTTTTTTTGGGGGGTTTTGGGATTTTCTATTTTTTTGGTTTTGGGTAGAATGCTATGCAGATGAGATTGTATGAGGACTAATGACTTTCAAGTATAGGAATGATTCTGTTTTTCAAGTTGGATCACGACTAGTGGGACTAGCATTTCCCTAGCGGAGTCGCCATTCTGTGGACCCTCACCGTTCTGCGCTGCCGACGACGTTCTCCCTTTCCTTTCGGAAAAAGAAGAAGAGGTGCGTGTGCGAATCGCCGTTTGTGCCACTAGCTTGCCTCGTTCCCGAGGGCTTTGTTTGGTTGTCGTGTTAAACTAGATGTGTTTAGATGAGTTTATATAAGACCAGAGTCGCCACTAGCCAGTTATTTCGAATCTACAGTCGGCTAGACCCCGTAGAAACGTTAGAGAAGGGGATCCTGAAGATTCCTTTATCTAAAATGACTCCTTTTGATCTGCGGCCAAAGATTCGAGGTAAGGGATCACGGTTACAGGGTGGGAAGAGGTTAAGCACCCCACACACTGCCCGTACCGAAGTACGGTCTCTACTTCACAGAATCGAACTAATATTTGAAAGTCTGTTTTAATCCTCGTATATTCTCATAGATGACATGATGCATGAATGCAGGTCTGAACAGTAAGAGTTTCTGATGGGCGGGTTTCCATTAACAGGCAAGCCCAGAGCGTACGCTCGAACTGACAGGTGCTTTATGCGAGATGCATGCTGTGTGTTTGAATAATCAAAGTGCTCGTAGTGACTAATGTATGAATGCAGGTCTGAACAGTAAGAGTTTCTGATGGGCAGATTTCCATTAACAGGCAAGCCCAGAGCATACGCTCGAACTGACAGGTGCTTTATGCGAGATGCATGCTGTGTGTTTGAATAATCAAAGTGCTCGTAGTGACTAATGTATGAATGCAGGTCTGAACAGTAAGAGTTTCTGATGGGCAGATTTCCATTAACAGGCAAGCCCAGAGCATACTCTCGAACTGACAGGTGCTTTATGCGAGATGCATGTTGTGTGCTTGAATGATCAAAGTGCTTATAGTGAAGCAGGGGGGTTGGAAGAAAAGTAAATGTTGCACTTATGCTAGATGCGAATGAGATGATGCTAGTAAAGAACAGCTAGATGGACGGAGGTGTCGCAAGGTTTGGCTTCGAGTGGCTGGATCAAGACTTGGATGGCTTGAGAGACTTGGACCAGTGGTCAGGCTGGGCTGGACCAAGGCTAGGCTCTCCTCACTCGGGCTCTCCTTGGTGGAAAAATGGGCTAGAAGTGGACTTAGAGCGACTGGATCGCACTTGAGCTAAAGGCTTGTTGAAATGAGAAGGGGCGGGGGGTATTTATAGCAGTGGGCAGTGGCAGTTCCCGTAAATAAATTTGGGCGGCACCCAAGGGGCCACTCGTACGGACGCTCTCAGGATCCCGCGGGCAGTACGGACATGCCTCAGGGCTGCTTCTTGGAACTCAGTGAGTTGACTCAGTGGGTCGACTCAGCGGGTTGACTCGGTGATTTGACTCAGTGGGTTGACTCGGTGTTTTGACCCGGCGGTTCGACTCAGCAGGTTGACTCGGTGATTTAACTCAGCGGGTTGACTCAGTGAGTTTGACTTTTTTAGGATTTTTGACTGGTTTTTCTTATGGGGTGTTTTTCAGGCTGATGTTTAGGGGCGAGTTGACTGAATTCAGGCTTGAGTTAGGCTATGGATTGGGGCTTACAAGGGTGAGTTTGGCTGAGTTTGGACATGGGATTTGGGGGTATGGTCCTCCATTCATCCAGCTATCTCTACCAACAGTGTAGCCGAATGTGGGGTGTCTACAGATACCAACTGTAATGCCCCCATAATTCGACACTCGAGGATATAACTCAAATCTCGAAATCAAGGGTGTTATGTAAATAATGAATGAACTCATCACACTCTCAACTGATATTTTTCTTTTCCTCGTTCACATGGTACCAAATATATAGAACCAAAATAAACCAAACTTTGAATATTAAATCATAAATCAATGAGTTTACAAAATTGTTCCAAACTGTCGAAACTAATGGCCATCTAATGGGCCTTATTACATCAAGCTTTCAATATAGAAAATAATGAAATATAAAAGATCTTCTAAAGTCCTTCTTTATCTGGAATCGCCTCTTCGTAATCTTCTATCACCTGTCACTACGGTTAATCGCATAACACTGCGTCAGCTATAAAAGCCGGTGAGTATTCTCGTACAGTTTATCACATGTAATTCAATATAGAAAATCACTTGACCATTAAAATACAAATCATTACAAATCTAATGGTAATTTCATCAAACCAAAATCTTTTAAACATGCACGTGATGCATGATATGCAAGTGTATCTCAACGATCTCAGTACAGTTATCAGTCGAACATCCAGTTGGTTAACATTATCATCCTGAAACATCGGTCCCTAGCGGCATAGCCAACTCGGATCACGAACTGTCCCACACCTCTGCCTGGCCTGCGTAGCTGGTCTGTTGCACACACTTGGGTGCTCACCCAATCGGCCTCGATCAACAGAGCCTCCACCTGGCTTGCGTAGCTAGTCTATTGCACACACTTGGGTGCTCACCCAACCGGCCTCGATCAATGGAGCAACGGTCTATTACAACACTCACGTGTGCTCAACCCAAGTCAACTCAAGTAATCAACCTCATACTGGAGTCCTCAATCTCATGGAATGCCTAATTCAATTCAATACCTCAAACCCTTTCCAAGAAAAAAACCAAAATCAACCAATACATATACCACCCTACTCGGTTACCAAAGTCACATGAAATCTCAACGCATCATTCATAGAAAATCATGAAAATCAACGATGTAATTAATGCATTGCAAACCAAATCCAAACCTTCTCATAAGCTGGAAATTTAAAATAAATAATTAAATAAAACCAACTAAAATATACATGATGTAAACAATACGAGATAAGAACTCACCTATTCCTTTTCTTCTCCTTCTTTTTCTTTCTTCTTTCCTTCTCCTTTCTTTCTTTCTTTTTCTTCTTCTTTCTTTCTTTCCTTCTTTTTCTTTCTTTTCCTTTTCTTTCTCTTTCTTCTTCTTCTTCTCCCTACTCTTCTGGAATGTTGCCCCAGTAACAGGAGTAGCAGCAGCAACAACTCTCCCCCCTACGTTAACTATCTCTCTCTCTCTCTCTCTCTCTCTCTCTCTCTCTCTCTCTCTCTTTACGTTTTTCTGGGGAGGGAAGAGACGTCCAGGGAAGTTTATATAGCACCCTAGATAGGTTTGGATGGCCCTAGATAGGCTTGGACGGTAGGCGTTTGCGATACGTCTTACGGACGCAATTTGTGTTGGAGAAGGAAGTATCTTCTTTCCTCTAGAGTTTCTTGGCATACAAGGTCCGTTGGAAACCTAGGTGGGATCCCCACAACTCTTTTGGAACCAATCCCAACCTTCCATGCAAAGTAGCAGCCCGGATCTTGGTCTCTTTGTTTTTGGACGACGATCTGAGGTAGACTCATTGCTCGGTTAACAGGAGAGAAACCTAAGGGGATTGTTGGCTTCGGGGAGATAAATCGGATGGACGGTTTGTATATGCCAAATGGGGCCCATTGACGGATGGCGTGGATGGCACCGATGAACAGCGCTGCTCGCTGTCGCAGCGGACGGGGAAGAAGACGATCCGTCTTCATAACACGCGGTCAACGCGCATTTGACCGGGCGTGTTTTGCGCATGTAGGGCACATGGGTCCCACCATGATGTATGCAAGAAATCTACTCCGACCATCAGGTAGGCCATGGATTTTTAGGGCATACACCAAAAATGAGGCAGATCCGTGGTTAGATGGCCCACTTATGGCCTGATTTCTGATTAGGGTATTTGTAGGATGATCGGAGGACTGAAATTTGATGTGCATGTTAAAATATGCCCCTAAACTATTATATGAAGTTTTGCATGAAATTGATAGTCAGAAACTGGCATACTTAAAATCATCAATTTAACTTAAGTTTACTAATGGCATTTTCGTAATTATTGTAAATTTGTGAGTTTTGTGAAATCTAACACTTCTACGCTGTTCTAAGGTTTATTTTGAGTAACTTTAATAAATGGATCCTATACTAATTCCCTACAGATTATTTATTATTAATTTATCAATATAATAAATCACGTAATTTAATAAATAATTAATTAAATTGTTATTTTAATTATTTAAAAAAATGGGGTCATTACAGTAAATGATACCCACATCCAATAGTTTCACCACTTTGGCCTTAACCACGTCCCTCATGTTTGGATTGAGTCGTCTTTGTGGTTGCTTAAATGTCTTCAGCATTCTCCTCAAGCTGTTTGCGATGAGTACAAATCAGTGGGTCTATGCCTTTGAGATCCGCAATCGACCATCCAATGGCGCTCTTATGCTCTATTAGAGTGGCTATTAGCCTACTCTCTTGTTCCTCATCCAAGTGGGAAGAAATCACCACCAGATATATCTCATCTCGACCTAAATATACATATTTCAACTCACTTGGTAATGGTTTTAGGTCGAGTGTTGGTGTCTTGATATTGGATGGGAGGAGCTTGTTCTCGTTTAAGGGTAACGGTTCAAATAGTGCCCTCCATCTTTTGTTATCAAGTACCAGCATCACATCTAAAATGGCATCCATTTTTCGTATTGTGTCATCATTTATTTCATGAGAGTGGGCCACACATGCCTCCAAAGGGTCGGAATATAATGTCAGGGGGAATGTGTCCTCCACGGATGATTCAATCACATTTATCTCGTGGATCTCATCATCAACTTCTCGTGGTTTTTTGCATAAATCAAATATATATAGCTCGAGAGTCATATTTCCAAAGGACATTTGTACAAGCCCGTTTCTACAATTGATAATCACATTAGAAGTAGCTAGAGAAGGGCGGCCAAGTATGACGAGAATTTGAGCACCAGTACCTATCATGGGATGTGTATCCAAGACAATAAAGTCTATTGGGTAGTAGAATTTATCCACTTGGACTAAGACATCCTCAATCACTCCTCTCGGTATACGAATAGATCTATCAGCAAGTTGTAGTGTGGTTTTGGTGGGTTTCAATTCACCTAACCCAAGTTGTTCATAAACCAAGTACGGAATGAGATTAACACTTGCCCCTAAATCGAGTAAGGCTTGTTTAATCCGGTAGTCTCCTATGATGCATGAGATGGTTGGACTACCCGGATCCTTGTATTTTTGGGGCACCTCTTGTTTGATAATCACACTCAAATTCTCAGTCAAAAGTACTTTGTTGTGAACATTATGTTTCCTTTTGACTGTACACAATTCCTTTAAAAATTTGACATAGGATGGTATTTGCTTTATGGCATCCAACAACGGAATGTTGATCTTCACCTGTTTAAAAACCTCCAAATTTTCAGGTTTTTGTCTAAAGGTTTAGGTGAAATCAACCTTTGGGGAAACGGGGCAACCGGCTTGTATTGCCTTTCCAGTTCTTTTTCTTGTGGAGTGTTGTTTGAGCTATCATCCTCTTTGGAATTTTTCGGATCATTAGGCTTTGGGGCCTTCATCGGATTGGATTTATCGATTATTTTCCCACTTCTCAAAGTGGTGATAGCTTGAACATGCTCCATATGTTGGGAGGATGAGCTTGCGTCTTGTATCTCAAATTGGGTCCATGGGTTAGGAAGAGGTTGGGCAGGAAGTGTGCCTTTCTCCCTAACACTGAGGTGAGATTCAACTCTAGCCATTGAGGTTTTCAAGTCATTGATAGCTTGAGTTGAATTTTGATTAAATTTCAATTGCTCTTACATGAACCCATCAATTTTCAGAGAATTAGTCTTGTTATATTCAGCTTGAACCGATACAAATACACCCAACATCTCCTCTACCGTAGCTTTTGGTGTAATGACTAGGGATGGACCTAGTAAAGGTTGAGCTTGAGGGGTATTGTTTGCATTCGCAGTGGGTCCATTCCTCCAACTGAAGTTGGGATGGTTCTTCCAACTAGAATTATACGTGTTTGAGTTTGGAGCACCAAATTGCCGTTGATAACTGTTTATAGTATTTGATTGTTCTTGTAAGATGTCTTAGACTCCTGAAATTGTGGGACAATCTTGTGTTGTATGTTGATTTCTGGTACTAATTCCACAAACAGTTTCAACGTCTTTTGAGTTGGTCGTCTCTCCTTTCTTTAATTCCATGGCCTCGACTTTTCTTGTGAAGCTAGCCACACGTGCACTTATGTTATCTTCTTCTAAGAGGACATAAATTCCTCATTTTTCCTTTTGTTGGCTAGTCTTGGAATTTGTTGGTCTAGATGTATCCCAAGATTGTGCATTCTCGGCCAATTCCTCCAAATAGTCCCATGCTTCCTCGGCTTCCTTATTCATGAACTCCCCATTACACATCATCTTTACGAATTGGCGCATGGGTGAAGTCAGTCCTTCATAGAAAAAGCTTATAACCCGCCAAATTTCCTAGCCATGATGTGGGCATGCATTTAACAAGTCTTTAAACCTCTCCCAACATTGGAAGAAGGTTTCATCTTCCTTTTGGGCAAAATTCACGATAAGGCGCCTCAACATGTTTGTTTTGTGAGTAGGGAAGAACTTTTTAATGAACTCCCTAGACATATCAGTCCATGTGCCAATTGATCTTGGCCTTAATGCATGAAGCCAAACTTTAGCTTTATCTTTAAGGGTAAAAGGAAATAATTTAAGTCTCATCACATCATCGGTCACATTTGCAAAGTGCATTGTGGCTATCACCTCATCAAACTCCTTAAGATGTTGGTAGGCACTTTAACTGTCTAGTCCAGGGAATCTCGAGAGGAGTTGGATTACTCCCGGTTTTAAATCTACGTTCCCTTCATTTAGTGGAAAAACTATGCATGAGGGAGTGCTCGCTCTTGCTGGTTGCAAGTAATCACGTAATGTTCTGGGTCGTGGAACATTCTCAACCACATTCTCTCCCGTTTCGGTTTGGTTTTGGCCCAGATTTTGATTGGCAATAGGATTGGGTTGATTTACAGCCATACTTTCTGACAAAATTGGAGAATTTAGATGTCTCCTAGCACGTGGTTCTCTATCAATTCATTCTACTATTCCCCCTTCACTAATGAGTCGGTTATTAGAATCCTGAGCCCAATGTGGCATGCAAATCCTAAAAGAATGAAACAAAAAAGAATTCTTTCTTCCTTCATTTACTTCTCTCTAAGAATGAAGCACAAGGTGCCTTGCAATGGCTGAGCCAGAAACAAGGATAGAGACCGATTTCTCCTGGTCAATAGGGGTTCAGAGAACTCCCTACCCACTCTTGAATCTTTTGAGAAAAGTGCAGAAAAAGAAAAAAGAAGAATAGAGTTGAGAAGAGAAATCTCAGAGCACAAGGTGATTCAAGACGGCAGTGCCGACCAATAGGAATCAAGGCAGCACAAGGCCAACCTATCAGAGATCCAAAAGGAATCTCCACCCACTTTATAAGAGATGAATATGATGGGAATGAATAGGGGGAGAAGAAGAGTAAGGTTTAGAAAGATAAAACCTGATTTGAGAACTCAAGATCCTTACGTCTTCTTCAACTTCCTAAAATCCTTGCAAAAGAGAAAATCAAAATAAAACAAACTAAGTTAGTACTATTGCTAAAAATTTCAATAGAAACTTGTTAGATACACTTTAGAAAAAAAGGAGGGGAAAGATCAGAACTACTCGTCAGCAGTCCTTCTTTCTTTTTTT
This sequence comes from Liriodendron chinense, assembly GCA_003013855.2. Classification (NCBI taxonomy): domain Eukaryota; kingdom Viridiplantae; phylum Streptophyta; class Magnoliopsida; order Magnoliales; family Magnoliaceae; genus Liriodendron; species Liriodendron chinense. The sequence goes on along the minus strand of ML058508.1, from coordinate 3,589,464 downwards.
CATGTTTCTTTTATTCTGGGGGAATTCTGAGTATAGAGATATTCATAGACAATCATAAGCAATCACAAAGTGTACACAAGAGAGAGATATCGCAAGGCGAATTTTATTTCAGAGATTCTGAGATCTTTTACATTCCAGGCTGTGATACTGGTCACGAGCCTTTAATTACATCAACGGTTGATCACCCTTGATTGGAAGGCAAAAGACTAATCCGCCGGGGATTATGGTCTTGAGTTCATGGTCGTAGAGACCTTTGTTTTCTTGTTATGGACTGAGCCACATTTGTTAGACACGCCGGATGTCTATGTCCCATTTTCTTTCGGTATGTCCAAGTTGAGAGACTGTCAGGATTCGAGTGGTACAACTCGGGGCCCACGCCTGTTACTGTGAACAGGTGACCGCTGGAATACACGAACCTCGAATGTTGGTCGGCATGACCCAAGGCCCGCGCCCGTACTTTTATGACGGGTGACCTTAGGAAAGCACTCCGCAACGTTCCCGAACGAGGGTTTTAATCGAGTGGTGCAACTCGGGGCCCGCGCCTGTTACTGTGAACAGGTGATCGCTGGAATACACGAACCTCGAAATGTTGGTTGGCAAACCTAAAGCCCGTGCCCGTATTTTTATGACGGGTGACCTTAGGAAAGCAATCCGCAACTACCTCATCAGCTCAACCGACGGACCCGTTGTCGATGGGTAGGGCATTGACGGTCTTTTTCATAGTGGCAGTCCATAGCAAGATGTTTCAAGCTTAGTTAGAACTCTTTGTTTGTGGTTTCTCGTGGTAACCATAAACCCTTGGGTTTAGCCTCGGACCTTTATCCGGGATGAATAGAGCTTTGTACAGTAAAGTAATTGTATTTCTTCTGGAGTCGGGCGACTCGTCTTCGAGAACACTCTTTCTTCTGAGTATTTTCAATGATCTGTTTGGGATCAAGTAGGCTTTATCGAGCCAAGATCTTTTGAGGATCCAAACTCAATGGGCTGGATCGGCTGCTTCGATGCCTGTAAGTGGCTAAGTATAGGGTCCGATGGACTCCTGTTCATGCCAATTTCTTATGAATAATGGGGATCGGCGCCCCGTAAATGCTTAACTCGGCTGTTGGATAGCCTGAGTATCTCAGCTTTGCCTCGTCGTCTTTGAGATCGCGGTTGATTTCATTTGGCATTAGTCAATTTTCAAGCCAACAGGGCACTTTCCAGGGCTGAAAATGACTGAGCAGTGAACCTGTTTGAGGTCTGATTGGGGAGATCAGTGAATATTATCGATAACCGTCTTTGAACAGGGGTGGATTATGTCCATGAAGATCGTTGTGCGATCGCGTTTCGATTTGCTTAGCAGAAGTCGATTTTCGGGCCAACAGGGCACTTCCCAAGGCTAGAAATGACTAAGTAGTGGACCTGTCTGCGGTCTAATCAGGGTATTCGGTGAATATTATCGATGACCGACTTGGAACAGGGGTGGATTATGTCTACGAAGATCGCGGTGCGATCGTGTTTCGATTCGCTTAGTAGAAGTCAATTTTCGGGCCAACAGGGGACTTCCCAAGGCTGAAAATGACTAAGTAGTGGACCTGCCGACCACTTGATTAGAGTATTCGGGGGTCCTGAGATCGGATAACCTCGTCGCGGTACATGATTATGGCGTATCATGTCATGTAGAAGAAAAGTTTCCCTCTCGGGCTCGGTCCAATTCCGCCTGATTCTTCTCGTTTTCGGCCGTTTTTGGCTCTTTCGGAGGGATTTCCGGAGCTGCCAAATTGGCTAAGTGTTGGTCATTTTGGACCGAAACACTGATTTGGGCCACTTGTCATTGACCGTTGGAGAATCTGATCCGGCAGATGGATAGATCTCATTGAGACGCATCCGGCGGAAGTGATTTCATCAAAATCGGATTCCGAACGAAGGCGAGGCACGTGATCGAAGGTCCACCCCTCCCATCAGCATCCAGGCGCATGGAGGGGTGGATATACAAGCGCATGTCAGGATGACATAGCTGCCAAGCGCATGTGGTTGGGAGGTGGGTGCATGTCCCATCTTCCGGCCGCATGTGAAGTGTTTTTTATGAAAAAACAGATGGAGAAGAGGTGTTACGGGCGCATGTGGCAATGCACATGCACCTGGACTCAAAGAGTGGGCGCATGTCCCTCCTGGACTTAGCAGATTTTCAGGATTTTTTGGTGGGAAAAGCCGGCGCATGTGGTGGAATAAGCCGGCGTATGTGGGGGATATGCCGGCGCATGTGCCCAGCACTTAGAAAATTTCAGGATTTTCTTCCTGAACTTGGGATTCCGGCGAGGAAATCCCTTTCCGGCGAGGGTTTCCGGCGAGGAAATCCACTCTGGCCAAGGCATCCGGCGAGGGGAGAGAAAGCAAGCGCATGTGGTGCTTACATCACTCTGAGGTCGGCAGGGGATGATCTCGTGCTGATGTAATGAGGTGACTTCACTATTTATAGGAGGGAAATCGGGTTCGGGTCTACCCGGCGGATATTTCTCGGCGCATGTGCCAGAAACAATGTCAAGCGCATGTGAGAAAAATGCACCGGGCGCATGTGGTGGATCCGGGCGCATGTGCTTTACCGGCGCATTTCCCGGCGCTTTTCGGAAAAGTGTTCGGATCACTTCCTTTCACTACTAGGGTGCAAGCGCATGTGGTTAGAGGCCAGGCGCATGTCCTTTGCCAGCGCTTTCCCACTACTTAGCCAGATTTTCAGGATTCCAGCACTTAGAAAATTTCAGCATTTCAGCTCCGACGGGGGACCTCCAAAGGACAGCTACCTTTTCTAGACATGCACTCACTGTCACCAAGCCACTTCTAGGCTATGATTAACCTCCTGAATGAATGGGATGGGTTGTGGAAGTCCAGATGTTGCTAATTTTGGTACTTCCTTCCTAATTTGGAGCCTCCAGGTCGGCTTGTCGTATAGGAACGTTGTTCCGGGGAGCGCGCGCATGGAAATATTCATCGTAATGACTTCAAACTTGCTATTTAATGGTTTTGGGGTACTCCAAATCATTTGGCAGTGAAGCGCATGTCCATTTCCACTCTGAAATGGTAGCTGTAGGCTTACGGACCCCTTTTTGTCAGTTCCGGGCAGGGACGAAACGCATTTCGCGGTGCGCAGGTAAAAATATGCACTGGATGACTTTGAAACTTACAGGTTAAGGGTTTCAGGACATTTCGGATCATTTGCCGGTGAAGCGCATGTCCAGTTCCGCTCTGAAATGGTAGCTGTAGGCTTACGGACCCTTTTTGTCAGTTCCGGGAAGGGACGAACGCATTTCGAGGTGCGCGGGTAAAAATATGCACCGGATGACTTTGAAACTTGCAGGTTAGGGGTTTTAGGACATTTCGGATCATTTGGCGGTGAAGCGCATGTCCAGTTCCGCTCCGAAATGATGTTTATGGATTTTGGTCGCTACTAAGCGATCAGGGTTGTGCTGGCTTTTTCAGGGCTTTCCTGGCCTCAAAACTTATCCAAATCATTGCCACTAGACCATGGGATGTTGTTTTATAATGGGTGCAAATTTGAGCCCCAACAAAACTATCTTCAGAAATTCTGTTAAAACCATCAAAGTCCCCGGCAACGGCGACAAAAACTTGTTCGCTCGCCTCAAGTGCAAGGTTGCGATGTAGTAATAATCTCGGTAAGACCGAGGTCGATCCACAGGGACTTATGTAGGAATTCACAAAACACTTCCAATAGTTCTACTGAAGAGTTAACTAACAGATTTGTAAAAAATTGATGTAGATAGTAACTTTGAATTAAACTGAAGGTAAACAATTAACAAAAGGCACTAGGGGTTCAAGGATCCACTTGTAGCAATCCTTGATGCTCAATTCGTTGTGGTTTCTCAACTTCTCAACTAGAATCGAAATTAACGAAATTAAGTTCTATCTAGCCGGATGATAGAGCAGTTAAAACAATCAAGCTGTCATATGCATGACTCATGTACATGATTCTCTCAGTTCAAGCTAGGACGTGAGCACACTCAATTGCATAGGTCAGTCCCAATTTCAATAGGTTAAGATCACAATCATAATCATCATTAAACTCTGTCACTAAGCATAATTAGATCATAATTTGATCTTGATCCAAATCACATACACAAACTTACATACTTCAGAATTTCCATAAAGGTAGACTTTTGGTATGAAGCTCCCATATGAAGATCATAGATCTAGAGCGTATTGAATCCAATTCCTCGGATCATACAGGTCTAGACTATCTCAAAACAACTAAGAACTTAAGCAATTCTTCCAAACATCCATGAGCCATCATAAGATTAAGAAAAACAACTTAGAACTTTATTTAAACTTCAAACCATTGTTCTTCACTAATAATCCAACTTAAAACCAAATCAAATGAATCGAAACATCTTAGATTCACTACAAGCTTCTCTTCTTAGCCCTAGCTAAGATGTTTAGACATTCATGATCCAAGGAAACATGAAAACAACTAAACAAAGCATAAACTAGAAAACCATAGTAGGAGTTGTAGAACTCCGAAATCGACTTCCGTTGTCTCCCACCGTGCTCAATCCCTTCTAGGATGCCTTACGAAGAAGCCTTAGGTCCCCTTTTATAGCATAGTGCGGAAGATTCCAGATTGCGCAAGAAATCCTAGCCTGCGCAGAGAAAATTGGAGCTTGTAGAACACGCACTGTTACGCAGACGACCAGTCGCACAACCTGTCTGAGCTCCTGAACGACCGGTCTCAAAAGTGCAAAATCTGTCCAGAGAGTTTTGGTAATTTCAGAACCCAAAAATTTAATTCAAGGACTGATGAGTTTTGGCCGCAAGATCCCTTCTGTTGAGTGTTCAGACCGGTCGAATGACCGGTCCTGAGCTATGGACGACCGATCTTGACTGCTTTTTCCTACCTTCTTTTCTTTCTCCTTTTGCTTCCTTCTTCCATCCTTTGACGCTTGATCTTATGATCTTCAATGCCCATAATTAGCGTCTTTAAGCCTTCTATTGATGAATCTTCACTCTCATTCCTATAACCACAAAATCATGCATTAGTTGGGTCTTTAATCACGTATTTCAAGCATAGTTAGTGATAAAATGGGGTTAGAATATACACATTTAAGCACTCAACAGTAAGTCCTTACGCGGCTTACGCAGACAGGTCCGATTGATCGAAAATACCTCTAATTGATTAAACAGTAAACTTCAATGGATTGGAAGTCAGCCGATTGATCATGAAAGAGTCTAGAGAGTTACTATTGTCCACCGCTTATTCCAATTGATCGGACATGATTTCGATCGATCGAACACATCCTTTTGATTGATTGTAGATGTGACGATTGATTGGAAATATGTCTAAGGAGTTAATCATAAATCAGATTTTTCTGGTATGTCCGATGGATGGTCCGATCGGTGGAGTTTCCAATGGGTCCCCGATCGATCAAACCATCCATCGAACATATGTTAAGCCTCTAATTTATACATATTTTAACCCTTATCATCGCACATTATGCATGGTTTACGTGTTTAAAGTCTAAACTAATACATGTTTTTGTGTTTACAGGAATGAGAGAAGGATTTCACCAAGATAATGCTTAAAGATGATTCTTAATACACATTGAAGAATAAAGGAAAGAAGCAAAAAGAAGAGGAAAAGAAAAGAAGAAGATTCACCCTGGCTGATTGATCAATTGGCTTGTCCGATTGATCACCAGGGTGGCCGATTGATCCATTAGCCTGGCCAATTGATCGGCTACTCTGTATATGCTGCTGGACTGAAAGTTGAACCAGTGATTGATCAGTTTCCCAAACTGATTGATCGCTCAAGAGGAGGAATTTCTAGACAGGTTGCTGGACAAAAAAGGTCCCGCTGATTGATCACTCAGCCCGAGCGATCAATTGCCCAAATTCAAGATTTTATGCTAAAGCCTCTGGACACTTTTTGTCCCCTCCAATCCATTGCCCAGCACCACCAATTGATCGCTCACCGCAAGCGATCAATCGCTCAACTCCAGAGATCAATCGCCTAAGCCATAAAAAATTAGGATTTTCTGCTAAAGTCTCTGGGTACTTTTTGGATCGAGTGATCAATCGCCTAGCCACCTGCGATCCATTGTCCATCACAAGCGATCAATTGCCCATGCATAAAAATCTAGAAGTTTCTATTTCTGCTCCGATTTTCTCTACACAAGTGCAAATGTTTACGTAAATTCTGGAATATTTTGCGATGCTGAGGCTTGAAGGCTATAAAAGGACTCCTGTAATTCGATCTAAGAGCATCCTAGAAGAGATCGGTAGTCGTAGAAGGAGAAGGAAAGCTCCGAAAAGTGTCTGCAATTCTGGTTTTTCTAGTTTTAATGTTTCTATTTAGTTTTTCTTTTGATTCTAGTTGTAGTATGACAATGCTTGGCTAGAACCTCACAGCTAGGGCTGAGAGGTGAAGCTTATAGCTAATTTCATGTTTAATTCAGTTTGATTCAAGTACATTTACTTCAAGTTGGATTTTTTAATGTTCTAGTTTGAATAAAAGTTGATATTTTTAGAAGTTTTATGAGAGTTCATGTGCTTCGCACATGGATTCCTTGCAATTCTCTGAGATTATCATGTTTGGCTTCATTAAATTCGAATTATGGTAACCCTTGGGCATGCCATAGTCCATAGGCATGGCTGTTACTCTGAAGGCCATGATTTTGAATGCTATGCACTTGAATAGGACTAGAATTTGAATTTCTAACTTAAGTGGGATTGAATGTGCTTCATTGCTTTATCTTCCAACTAGATGAGAGATAGAACTTTGAATCTAGTTGTGTTTTATGCTTGGATTGAATGGATTAACATGAGATTACTATGAGTGGATCCTTAAAGCCTTAGTTTTCTCTCTCATATTAATCAGATTTACTGTTTAAAGTTGTTGTTTAGTCTTAGTTTTCATAATTAAAATTCCTAATTGTTCCAATATAAGTTGCTGGAATAGTTTAAAACTATTTATCCAATTCCATATGGATCGACGTCGGTCTTACCGAGAATTATTACTACATCGCAGCCTTACACTTGAGGTGAGCAAACAACATACCAGAATCGGATTTATGATTAACTATGTGGACATATTTCCTATCAATCGTCACATCCACGATCAATTGAAAGGAGGTATTCGATCGATCGGAATCATGTCCGATCAATCGAAATAAGCGGTGGAAAATAGCAACTCTCTAGACTCTTTCACAATCAATCGGCCGACTTCCGATCCATCGAAGTTTACTATCCGATTAATCGGAGGTATTTCCAATCAATCGGACCTGTCTGCGTAAGCTGCATAAGGAGTTACGTAATTCTAAAAGTTTTCAAGTGAGAGGCGGATTTGTGCTATAAAAGGAGACCTCTACATCCTTCCTAACCTCTCCTAGGAAAGATCTACGACAACGGGAGGCAGAGAAAGACAAAATTGGAGTTCTACAACTCCCTCTTTATAGTTTTCCTTTTAGTTTGTCATATTTTTATTAGCTTTCATGTTTTCTTTTAGCATGATAGGCTAAACCTCTTAACTAGGTCTAAGAGGTGAAGCTTGTAGTTTATCTAAGATGCTTTGATTCGTTTTAGGGTTTCATGGATTGAATTTTAATGTTGAACATTGGTTTGCTTAAGTTTGAATGAAGTTTAAGTTAATTTTTCTTAATCTTATGATGACTCATGGATTTTTGGGAGCATTATCTTAATTCTTAATTGTTTTGTTAAGATCTAGACCTATACGCTCTGAGGAATCAGATTCAAGACGCTCTAGAACTTGGATCTTCATGTGAAAAATTCAAACTAAAGTTCTATCTTTTCTTAAGAATTCTGAACTATGTGTTGATTATTTATATGATTTTAATGAAGTTTAAACCATAATATTAGTTAAGCCTAGTGACAGGGTTTCATGATTATTATGGTTGTGATCTTAACCTATTGGATCTAAGATTAAACTATGCAATTGAGTGTGCTCAAGTTCTAACTTGAATTGAGGGAATCATATTGATAAACAATACATATGACAGATTGTTTAATGATATAACTGCTCTATCATTCGGCTAGATAAGATTTGATTTCAATTCTAGTTGTGTAGGTGAGAAACCAAAGTGAATTATGTATTAAGGATAACTACAAGTGGATCCTTGGCACCCTAGTGCTTCTTTTATAGTGTTACATTCACTTTTAGTTATAGAGTACCCATCTACATTCAATTTTCAATTTTGTTTAGTTCTAATTTCAATTAGAGACTATTAGAAGTAATTCTGTGAATTCCTAAGTTAGTCCCTGAGAATCGACCTCAATCTTACCGAGATTATTACTACATCGCAACCCTACACTTGGGGAAGCGAACAATCTCCTAGTCTAATGGAGGTATAGAGTAGATTAGGTTTAGTCTGTTTTTCTGATTTATTTCTTTAGAAGATTTTGATGCCAGAGGTAGACTTCTATGATCAACTCTCTCAGGTACTCTTATTCTCAATCTCCTTTATTTTATCATTACTCTCATGATTTATGCTCATTGCATATCTTTTACATTTGCATATCTTTTACATTGAGGACAATGCAAGATTTGGTTGGGGGTGAGATTCCTCGAATTTAATAGTTTGTGGACATTTCGAGCAAGGTTTGTAGAAAATTTTCAATTTTTCTGAAACATCAAAACTCTTGTGGAAAACTTTGTTTCTATGCACTTGAGATGTCATGAGTATGAAAGGATGAAAGATGAACTGATATGATTTTGAAATATCTAAATTAACTTTAACATAATAGTTTTATATTTGAATCTCCCTATTTGTATGATCGATAGAACATTTGAACACTTTTGAGTCTAGTTCACATTACACGATTCTTATTATTCGAAGCTATTAGTAGATTTTTGGATTGGATAGACTGAGATTTAAGGTGTTGAGGAACCAAAATGAGGTACTTTGTCCATCCTTGTTCATGTGAAAATAAGAGAAAAGAATGAAAGGTATGGATTTTTAAAAATCTTGTCTAATGCGTGAGGAAAAGAGAAAGAAAAGATGGTATTTATTGAATATTTGTGAAAATTCTAAAAAGGGCTACCTATTACCAACCAGGGGATGGTCTACCCATAACCAAAGCTGGAAATGGGAAGTAGTGTGAAAGTCATCGAAGGAACAGTAAGGAAAATTCCTGTCATAGGAAATTGGTTGATCCGTACACTTTTAGATCTTTGTTTAGCTAATTTATGAAGAAGGTAATCCTGGAAAGTTATGAGATGAATATGCACAAAGCACACTAGATCATATATGTTCGGATTTGTCTATTTGTTAATAAATCGATGAGGATTCTATGTGAACACTTATCATGTTTGGAAAGCTTAAGACTTCAATTTCTCATTATTTAATTTTTTTTAATTTTGCACTTATATATCTTAAGGTCTATAGAAACATAATTTCCAAGAGAGAGTTGATTCTTCAGAGAAAGGGATTGTTTCACGCTTATTTTGCTCAGGACTAGCAAAATATTGGTTGGGGGCTATGTTGAGCTTCCAATTTATACATATTCTAGCCCATTATACCGCATTATATGCATGGTTTGTATAGTTAAAAGACTAATCTACTACATTTTGTGGTTGTACGAATGAGTGAGAGAGTTCACCCAATTAATGGCTAAAAGACCCGTTTAGAAGCTCTTTGTTGATGATGGAAGGTGGGCCAAAGAAAGAAGAAAGCAAGGAGAGGAGAGAGAGGAAGGAAGAAAGGAAGAAAATGAAAAAAAGAGAGGTCTGACCAGTCAAGACCGGTCAGCCATGTTGCTGCGCATCCTGTGAAGCCGTTGGACCAAGTTCCAAACTGGTCCGACTGGTCAAGACCGGTCGGCCTTGTGAAGGCCCCCCCTCTTTACACTCTAGACATTCCACTAGACAGGTCCGACCGGTCAAGACTAGTCGGCATGCTTAAGACAGCAAGCTTCCTCTTAAAGCTCCGATTTTGTGGCGAAATTGCGTAAGTGTTGCGCAATTCTGGAAATTTCTGAGTCGGTGGGACTCCGAATCTATAAAAGGGCACCTAGGTTTCATTCCTAAGGCATCATAGAAGGCCAAGGACTACATGGGAGGTGAAGAGGATCATCTTGGAGCATCTACAACTCTCTCGAATATGATTTTTCATGTTTTTCATTAGTTTTTCATTGTATTTAGTTGTAGCATGATGATACTCGACTAGAACCTCTTAGCTAAGGCTAAGAGGTGAAGCTTGTAGCTAGTTTTCATGTTGAATTTGTTTGATTCAAGTACTTTACTTAAAGTTTGGATTTTTAAGTTCTAGTTTGAATAAAAGTTGGTATTTTTGGATGTTTTATGAGAGTTCATGTGCTTCAGACATGGGTTCCTTGCAATTCTCTGAGATTTTCATGTTTGGGTTGATTAGATTCAAATTGTAGTAACCCTTGAGCATACCATAGTCCATTGGCATGGTTGTTACTTCGAAGGCTACATATTTGAGTTCTATGTGTTTCATTAAAACTAGATCTTAACTTCTGACTTAAGTGGAGATTGTTTGTGTTTGAATGCTAAATCTTCCAACTAAAAGAGAGATAGAACTTCAATTCTAATTGTGTTTATGCTTGGATGAATGAATTCACATGGGACTACTTCAGAAATCGGCCATTAACTAAAACCTGGCTCCCCCACCATTGAAATTTACTAAGTGGTAGGCCCCATTGGAGTAAACTTCTTCTATGATGCCTATCGGGTCCCATTTAGGATCGAACTTACTCCTCGTAGTGTCGCAGCTGTCAGTCGTTTCATTACGAGTACACCCTTCTTGAAGGATCTATCCCTGACTCACTTATCATATGCTGCTAAGATTTTCTTCTGATACATCTTTAATCGTTGTTGCGCTGCTATTAAAACTAGAAAATACTCAAGGCAGTTTTCTTGTGTTTCCTTATTCTGGGGAAATTCTGAGTATAGAGACATTCATAGACAATCATAAGCAATCATAAAGTACACAAGAGGAGGTATCGCAAGATGAATTTTATTCCAAAGATTCTGAATTCTTGTACATTTCAAGCCGTGATGTGGCACAAGCCCTTAATTATATCAATGGATGATCACCCTTAATTAAAAGGTAAAAGACTAAATGTATGTAAGTGTCTTAGATAAATAAAATAAAGCAAATGAGGAAGTATCAATGTAAATCATGTACGCCATAGAGAATAAAGAGAATTTTAGGTGGAAACCCTTGTGGGAGAAAACCACGGCATAAATCGACAAAACTCCACTATGAATAATGTTTGTACAATAGATGTAGTATTCGAGAAAAGGCCTGGTAGATTGAGCAGATGACTAATTCATCGGGGACTATGGTCTTTGAATTTACTATCGTGGAGACCTGTGTAGTTTTTGTTATGGACCGAGCCATCATTTAGACAAGTCAGATGTTTCTGTCCTATGTTCTTTTGGATTGTCCGAGTTGAAAGACTGTTAGGGGTTTTTCTAATCGAGTCGTGCATCGCTGGGCCATCTTCCCGTATTTTTATGATGGGTGACCACTAGAGTACATGAACTACAACTGTTGGATAACACAACTCAGAGTCATCACCTGCTTTATTTGCACCAATGACCGCAGGAAGGCACATCGCAACTACCTGCTCAGTCCAACAAGTAGATCCCGTTTTGGATGGGTAGTAATTGTTGAGCTCTTAAATGTGCATATTCTAACCCCATTTCATTACTAACTATGCTTGAAATAAGTGATTAAAGACCCAACTAATGCATGGTTTTGTGGTTTTAGGAATAAGAGAGAGAATTCATCAATTGAGGGCTTAGAGATTCTGTTTACACACCTTGAAGATCAAAGGAATGAAGGACCAAAGGTGGAGTAAAAGTGCATTCAAGATTAAGGAGGAGAAACTGAGAATTCAGCCAATTTCATGACCATCAGCCGACTGGCCACAACCACCGACTGGCTGGCCAGCCAAACCCTCTAGAAATAAGAAAGTCACTGGTCATATTTTTGGAGGACAGACCCCTTGACCGACTGTCCTGACAGACTAACCAACTGGTTGGCTGACTAGCCTGCTGAAGGGTCGGTCTATACATTGCAACATCCAGTGAATTCAGCAGTTTGAAGTAGTTCCACCTGCCGACCGGTCGGCTGATGGGTTGGACTGTGTTAAAAAGACTCCAGTGAGAATTGCATTTGCAGGCACTTTGTTCGACCGGTTGGACAGGGGGTCCGACCGGCCGATCAACACTCAGGAACATTTGGAACTCCGAAAATTTCTGCGCAAAACGCTAATCTTGCAGGATTTCTCAAAGTTTCTTCGCACCTAAGGCCCCAAAGCTATAAAAGGACTCCTCTAGCTCGTTCCTAGGGAATCCTAAAAGAGATTTACCACAGTGTGAGGCAACAGAAGTCAGATCCGGAGTTCTACAACTCCTCCTAGTTTGTTCTTCTAGTTTTTATATTTTTCTTGGTTGTTTTCATGTTTCCTTGGATCATGAACGGCTAAACCTCTTAGCTAAGGCTAAGAGGTGAAGCTTGTACTGAATCTATGATGTTTCAATTCGTTTGTTTTGGTTTCAAGTTTGATTATCAGTGAAGAATAATGGTTGAAGTTTGAATAAAGTTCTAAGTAGTTTTTCTTAATCTTATGATGACTCATGGATGTTTAGAAGAATTGCTTGAGTTCTTAATTGTGTTGAATGATTCTAGACCTGTACGCTTTGAGGAATCAGATTCAATACAGTCTAGACCTTTGATCCTCATGTGGGAACTTCATACCAAAAGTTCTACTTTTCTGGAATTTCTGCTTATGTATGGTTGTTTATGTGATTTGAATCAAGTTCAAATCATGATCTAATTATACTTTGTGAAAGAATTTAGTGATGATTATGATTGTGATCTTAACCTATTAGAACTAGGATTGACTTATGCAATTGAGTGTGCTCAAGTCCTAACTTAAATTGAGATAATCATGTACTTGAATCACACATATGGCAGATTGTTTGTTATAACCGCTCTATCATCCGGCTAGATAGGATTTAATTTCGATTCTAATTGAGAAAGTGAGAAACCATAGAAAATTAAGCATCAAGGATTACTACAATCTACATCAAATTCCTAAATCCTGTTTAGTTAGTTCTTAAGTAGAAACCATTGAAAGTGTTTTATGAATTCCTACACAAGTCCCTGTGGATCGACCTCGGTCTTACCGAGATTATTACTACATTACAACCCTACACTTGGGGAAGCGAACAAGTTTTTGGCGCCGTTGCCAGGGACTTTGACGGTTTTTCACAAAATTATAAGCAGTACGGTGAGCCCAAAGAGCATCAACTAATCTCAGCGAACAATCTTTGCGATACGATCTCACTGTCTTCTCAAAATCTGTTTGATTTTCCGATTGAATATTTCATCTTGCCCACTTGTTTGTGGGTGGTATGGGGTACTCACTTTATGTCTAATTCCATATTTCTTCATTAAGGCTTTGAAAGGCCTATTGCAAAAGTGAGAACCACCATCACTTATGATGACTCGAGGTGTTCTAAATCTGAAAAGTATATTTTTTTAAGGAACTTTGGACACATAGTCGACGGCAAGCAAGATATATAAGTGTCCAAAAGAAGATGGGAATGGACCCATGAAATCGATGCCCCAACAATAAAAAATTTCGATTGGTAAGATGGGATTGAGTGGCATCATATTTCTACGGGAAATTCCTCCCAATTTCTGACAAGGCTCACATGTTTTACAAAACTCATGGGTGTCCTTGAACATGGTGGGCCAATAAAAACCACATTGCAGAATTTTGGTTGTGGTCTTCTTAGTCGAAAAGTGGCCACCACACGCCTGAGAATGACAAAAGGAGATGATACTGTGTTGCTCATCATCCGGCACACATCTCATTATAATTTGATGAGGACAATACTTGAATAAGTAAGGATCGTCCCATAGGAATTTCCTCACCTCGTTGAAGAACTTATCTTTATCTTGCTTTTTCCAATGTGGAGTTGTACCTATAGCAAGATAGTTAGCAATGTCCGCATACCATGGCAATTGGGAGACTTTAAAAAGTTGTTCATTAGGGAACATGTCATTGATCACGGTCGTCTCAGGGGAATCGGTGAGAACAAGTCGAGAGAGATGGTCAACCACTACGTTTTCTACTCCTTTCTTATCACGTATTTCTATGTCAAATTCTTGGAGTAGGAGGATCCATCTTAACAAACGTGGCTTAACATCCTTCTTAAAGAGAAGGTACTTAAGCGCAGCATGGTCAGTGAATATGATGATCTTGGATCCAATCAAGTAGGACCTAAACTTGTCCAAGGCAAAAACTACGGCTAAAAGTTCTTTTTCTGTAGTAGTGTAGTTTGCTTGGGTTGAGTTTAAGGTTCTACTTGCATAGTAGATAACACATGGCTTCTTCTCTTTTCTTTGGCCTAGCACAGCCCCAATAGCGTAGTCGCTCGCTGTTGAACCTCCAATTTATATATGATATAGCCCATTACATCACATTATATGTATGGTTTGCATGTTTAAATGGCCCATCTAATACATATTTTGTGATTGTTGGAATGAGAACGACTTCGTCCAATTGGTGACCAAAAGAAGACATTTAGGAGCCTTGGATGAAGACCCAAGGTGGGCCAAAGAAAGAAGAAAGCAAAGAGAGAGGAAGGAGGGAAGAAAAGAAAAGAAGAAAGAATGCAGAAAATGGGTCCGACCGGTCAAGACCGGTCAGCCTCACTCCCTGGACACTTAACAGATAGGCTAGACCAGTCAAGACCGGTTAGCCAGCCCTATCCGACCAGTCAAGACCGGTCGGCCATGAAATTTCAGGTTTTCATACAAACAACAGGCTATTCCCTTTTTGCTTTTTCCGCCCAATTTTTTGGGCCCATCTTGATGATATTTGGAAATCTAACACATCCATGTCGAAGAGGAGCTCGACGCCGAAGAGAATACACACTCTCTTGGCCAATTGTCTACCATTGGTAGAATCGAAGTCTCAATCGATAGATCAGTCTATCTACACGCGGACATGGTCATCACGATCCCCGAATTGAGCCTAACTCATTACTACGTGAGTTAAGTATGAAGGCAATCATTATACAATAAAGGAAGAACGAAAGAAAGGAAATAAGATGCCAACGACATTATCAAAAGGTATTTTTTCATTCATCTCAGTTGATTACAAAGTTTGATTACAAATGCAAAATCATTACATGAGTAAGCAAAGAAAAGAAAGTAATCATTCTCGTGCATCGGTTGGAGGAGGAGCGGCGCTCTCAACTTCAGGGCCCACTTCGGGAACCCATCCAACTTGAGTGACCCGGTCACTTTGTTCTCGGCAGCTGCCCTTTCCTCGGCAGCTATGATGGCCGCGACCTTTTCGAATTCGCCCATATCAAAAGATGGGGACATTCGCTGCACTACTCGTAGTGCGAAGTCGCGACCAGAATCGTACGACTCATATCTCTCTTCGTCGTACAGCTGCGAGGTTCAGAACTCTGTGATAGCTGGAGCTCCTTCTTCAGAGAGCATCTTGACAAGGGCTACTCTCTCCTCGTCCCAGTGGATCGAGTCGTCCTTGAGCTGCGCGAGAGTGGAGCGCTCTTTATCCAAATTGTCGCTAACCTCCTTGAGCTGCGACTTGGTCTCTGCGAGCCGCTCCTCCAACGAGATCTTATCTTGTCGGAAGATCTCTCTTTCTCTCTTTGCCTTCTCCTTCAACTCCGCGAGCTTGGCGAAGTTGGAGTCCAAAGCCTGATACCTGATACCTATCGGTCAAGACTTGGACCTTCTCGATGAGGATCTTTTTCTCCTCAGTCATCTTCGCGACTAAGGTCTCGCGAGACTTGATGACTTGGTCCCTTCCGTGGACCACTTTTGTTAGTACACCTTTTGTTGTCAATTAGCGTGTTGGTTGGTCGCGTCTTGTCGTGTGAGCCCCGGTCGAAGAATTGAAGATCAAGACTTGAAGATTATGCTTCTTCCATTGCTCAAGGTCATCCTGAAACAAGATCTCAGGTAAGTTGCATATAGATCGACCATAGGAAACCCAAAACATCAAAGAATGGCATAATGACTCACATATCTTATACTATTCCCTCTCGACCCTTGCTCAAGTCGATCAGACATGTGGTCCATGGCTGGTGCTAAACGTAATTGAAGATATGTCCAAACATTGGACCCCATGCACCTCATCACTTCATGCTTCATTTATGAAGTGATCCGCTGCTATGTTAAAGGACTTAGTCCTGCAAGCTCACTGTGACAAAACCATCTAGGCAGCCAACCGGTCTTGACCGGTCGGCCCGAACGACAAGATGTGTCCAGCAGTTGTGCTGAAATGAAAACAGCTAGACAAGCCGACCGACCTTGACCGGTCGACCAGGCTCTTCAACACTAGCAACACCTTGCTGTGAAGAATGCAGATGGGCAGCTGACCGGTCTTGACCGGTCGGCCAGGAGCATAAAAAAGGTCAGGGACCTTGCTGTGGAAATTTAGCTGGGGCAGTCGACCGGTCTTGACCGGTCGGCTAGGCATTTCAAGGCTAATAGAAACCTTGCTGGAAGATTTTCAAATAGACAGCCGACCGGTCTTGACCGGTCGGCCTGGATTCATCGGCTGTCCAGCAAGCACAGCCGACCGGTCTTGACCGGTCGATCTGTTTTCTCTAATTGTTCCAGCAAGCATTGCCGATCGATCTTGACCGGTCGGCCTTCATTTTCCATTCACTCCAGCAAGGAGATCCGACCGGTCTTGACCGGTCGGGCAGTCTCAAATGTGGCCTATTGATTTGAATGACGACCGGTCCGTCCGACCGGTTGAGACCCCTATCTGACAGGTCGGTCGTGAATGTTTTAGATCCGTTGGGGCCATCATTTGGGGCTCTATATAGCCATGACTTGTGGTCTTTCATGGCATGCCACTACCAGAAAAATGACTTTTCCCGACGGCCGAAAGCCGTCGGCAAAGCCCTTTGCCGACGGCTTTCGGCCGTCGGATGGGCCGTCGGGAAAGGGGGCGTCACAATTGCTTTCCGACGGTTATGGGCCGTCGGAATTTCCGACAGCTATGAGCCGTCGGTCGACCGTCGGAATTTCCGACGGCGATAAGCCGTCAGTCGATCGTCGGAAATTCCGACGGTGATGAGCCGTCACAAATTCCGACGGTTCATGACCGTCGGCGTTGTTTTTGCATATAAAAAACCATCAACGTTTGAGCACGGCCACGACAACCAATACAAGAAAATTAGCCTTTTACAACAGGTCGTGACCGTTGTAAAAAACAGGTGTTGCTAGTTGTAAATGCTCGCAATATACATCAGGTCCCACTCCTTGTGAAAAGGGTAAACGTTTACAACTACTATGGCCCATTGCAAAAGAAAGTATTAATAATAGTGCTGGCCCGTTGTAAAATCATTAACTTGTTTAGTAAATGCATTAAATATCATGGTTCATGTGAGGTTGTTTTGGTAATTTTGTGATGCTTATATGACTAATGAACACATGGAATAAAAAATTGGGTGGTAGTAGGAAAAAAATTACTATTTGCAACGACTCTGCTACCACCCAAATTTTTTTATTCCCTATGTTCATTAATCACATAAGCATCACAAAATCACCAAAAGAATCTCACATAAACCATGATATTTAATTCATTCACTTGTCCATTCCATAGCAAGATATCTCACCATTATAAAATGTATAAACCCCAAGAAGCGCACATATGAACAGTAAGATGATACTTAAATGATGAGATAGTGATAATAAAATCTTACCTCATCTTCACCATATAAGTAGGATTCTGGCAGTAGGATCCTCAAGTGTAAAATGTATGAACTGCAATCAAAATAAATAGTTATCATTACAAAATGACAAGACCACAAAACATATCAGGTTAATTCCCTGTATAGCTCAACCTACCTACATGGCATGCTAAGATGGAACATACATATGGTGAACGATCTGAGCAGTCCCTTGGGAGGGTCCCCATTGTGTAGATTACCAAAGACTGAAAATCAAGCCAATCCATGTGGAGAAAAACACAAATGCCCTACTACCTTTTAAACAAGTGAGAGTGAATACCGCCATTTTTGAAATTTGTATCTGCTTCATTTTTGGAACCAAGCTTCTAGGTATGCGCTGCGCCAAAAGACTAGATGACAAATAGCATACCGCCATTTTCAACAAATACATGAGGCCCTCCCTAAGCTGTATGGAGTCATTCGCGTGAAGGCCTGGTTATGAACATCAATCAAAGCAATAAATTATGAAATGAAATCATTAAAAAAAATGAATTAGCAAAAAGGCTTTCTGAAGTGTTCTGTAGGCTATAATCAACTGGTTATTGCAAAAGCACCTAAAATCTCAACAATTTCTTGAAAAGATGGGGAAGTTAGAAGACTCCCAGGTATGCATGTTCCCATTCCCTAACTGAATTCCACATCCCAATTACACATGGATGCACATGTCAATTAGATTTTAGACATTTTTTCTTAAAGGATGTTAGCACTTTTGTTGTTTGTATCTAGGCCATTGGTCAGCCTATTATGTATATTACGTTCATAGTCACATCTTCAAACTCAACGCCACTCAGTAAACCAACATTTTTGTCATAACTGCATCAAACAATTCCAACAAAAGGCCTCAATGAGTCAATTTCATCATCATCCCACATGGAATTCACAAGTTTGCTCCATCACTGACATGTGTTCCCTTTGATGACATGCATGACATCAAGGTGTTATTCAGAAACAAATCCACTTACTGCTGCCTAGATCAGATTGCAAATAAATAGGACATGCCAACAAATATAACATGAAACAGGAACATACTCCTGTCTGTGGAGAGTAGAGGCTAATAGATTGGACTTTTAAGCTGAATTTGACCAATCCATCCATTAGGTTGGTCCAACCTTCACATGTTTTCCCAAAAATAAATCTGTTTAACTGCATGTCTTCCTCCAGCAAGTCTTCCTCCGGGATAATTCAGGCCTAATCAGTGCCTGTTGTTGTGCTGCAGCTTGCAGCACAAAATTTCTTAAATCCTCTCAACAAATAAGTCTGGTGGAGTTAAAAGCAGCATAACATTGCAATGGAAATAGATCAAACTCTAACGAAATGTTTTGTGGAATTTCAACATGTTACCTTGGAGATGGTTGTGGCTGAATTCGAGGGCTACAAACTATAGAGCTCAGTAAATCCCCATTTATCATGTATTCATGCAAAAAATTGGTGGTGCTGGGATTGATGCCTCTGATTTATGCAAATTCTCATCCAAATCCCTTGAAAAAAGAAAAGAAAAGAAAAGGCACCAAAGAACGAAAAGGGTTAAATAAGAATCTAAATGATTGAGATATCTATGACGTGCATAAGTTTGAATCTCCTTGGTGCTTCCCTGTGGAGTCTTTGCAACCTAAAGAACGCAATAATGTAAACCCAGACCACTTGTAGATCAAAGCATACTAAGTACACAACACACAACAATATGAAATGGTTACCTTAAATTGAAAGGACTTGTCCAGGAACCGTAAATTGTCAGTAGAGAAATATCCAGCCAAAAAGACATTAATTCCCTGTCTGTCACAACTCCATATAATTTTGGCTTCCCATATAAGTAGCAAATGTAATTAGATAAGTAATCTAGGACACTAAGGTCATGATCCATAACAACCACATAGTTGAAGAAGGAAAACATATAGAGAGTTGCTGTTTTAAGGTCATGATCCACAACATCCTTCTAGATCTACTTTTTCTTTCACATACACCAGCTTTGTCTTCATCTCCTTCCATTCTCCCAAATTCGTAAAAGATCCTAGATGGAGTAGGAATCTAGGATATAAATCACTATTCACAGTCAAAATCTAGGATATAACGACAAAACACGCAAGATTATGATAATCTAATATGCAATTTAACGGTGTTCCTATAACTGAGAAAAGTCTTCATGGTGGGATTCCCACCTCAAAGTTCTACAATTCGAGCACATCAGTTTCCATCTTCACAACCTGCACATCAGCTCTTTAACTGCATATGGCAAAGAGAGATAAAAGAATGAAAAAAAGAAAGAAAGAAAGAAAAAAGACAGTAAGAAAGAAGAAAACTCCTTTATTCATAAGGTGTTCAATATTTCCTGTGTATAACAGATCTGATTACCAAACATATGAACTGCATTGATTAAAAATGCAATTATCAAAACAGTTACGAAATCTTGCATTAGAAACATAATTAACCCTTATTTCTTCCAGCCTGTTAACTACTTGTGACGGTCAGTCCTTTCAATAGGCTGATTAAACAATGCAAAAATCAGTGCCATCCACTCATCATTTGGGACACAAAAAAAAAAAAACAATTTCTAGCCATTGTTAAATAGCAAAATACAAGTGTGGTCCACTTAATGAGTGGATATGGCTGATTTCTTTCCAATGCATGGTGGGAAGATGGCCATCTGGTTTGATCAAGCTAAATCCAGTCAAAGAGTGTGGAAGAATACACTAGCTATCACTACTCAGAGCGAATTAAATGTCTATCATTGAGAGAAAAAAATTCAGATCCAGCCCACCCTTCTCTGGCCAATTAGACTGACCAAATGTATTCAGCCGGCACTCGGAGAGGTTCAACTTTCAAATTAAAGAAAATTATCCCCTGTATGAAACAGAAATTTTGTTTAAGAGTAGCATTGAGATATTGAAGCACATTAAAAGAAATGAAGCTTTTCATAAAAAGAGGGAAGAAAAAAAGAGAGAGGCCATTTGTAGTTTAGTATAGCCATTCCATTACTTCTCACTCCTAAAGCATCATGGAAGCTTAAAATCCTAATGGAATGACATTTCTTCAAGATGGTGTGTTGGTAAGGAACATCCAGAAGAACATGATATATATCTCACATTAAAAAAGAAAAAAGAAAAAAAGAATTGTCCTGTAGGTATGCACTCACTCTAGAGTGTCTGGAAATGTAGAACCCAATGTAACAGCAGCAATATGGTTGTAGAGAAAAGGAAAAGCAGTATATGAAAATGAAAAATATAAAGCAGCATTACAAGGTAATTTTAACTTGATTTTACGTATTCCAAGGTAAACAACCCAATCCACTAATTGATTTTAACATAATTTTAACAACCCAATACAGTACGTTCATTGAATCTGACCACACAACACCACAGCTGAGGATGGCAAGGTCCTCGCTACTTAATCTGCATCCCAAGTTCAATGGGTGGAAGCGGATTGACCCCACTGCCACCCAACTTGGCAGGTGGTGTTGGTGTCGTGAAGCTCACTGTCATGTATGTGTTTTATATCCATGTTGTTCAACCGTTTTGCCTGCACTAGATCTAAAACTCAAATGGACACACAGGAAATAGTGGTGGATTCCAAAGCTCCTTGCAAGGATATGCTCGTTTGTACAGAAAAAATGCTAAAACATAACACCAACTGGATATGGGAGTACCAAGTAGTGTCCAGGACTTGAACCATATAATCCTTGGGGAGTCGGATTGCCTACGCCCAGCCTGTTGTAGGAACTTCCTGTGCCAAGAAGCTGGGTGGGGCCTACTGTGATGTTTCTGAGAAATCCACGCCGTCCACCCATTCTGCCAGATCATGTTAGGACATGGGCCCGAAAGTGAAGCAGATCCAAAACTCAAAGTGAGCCGCACGATAGGAAACAGTGAGGATTGAACGTCCACTGTTGAAACGTTTGTGGGGCAACAGAAGTTTTGGATCATGCTAATATTTTTATGTTTTCAATTCATCCTAGTAGTAATGACCTTATGAACAGTATCGATGGCATATCAACATCACAGTGGACCCCAAGGAGGTTCCACTGATAGGCATTTCCCTACCCAACTTTTTCCTGTAGTGTGCAGGCCACTTTTGAGTTTTGGATCTGCCTCATTTTTGGGCCCATCCTAACATGATCTGACGGAACAGATGGACAGGGTGGATTTCTAACAAATATCACGGTCCGCCCCACCTATATTCCTAGAACAGGAAGTTCCTGTGACACTATCCCATCTACAACATCCCAGTGGAAGATGCTTTTTCAAAACAGTTAAGAAAAATCTTTTCAAAACAACTTCAACAAGGCAAGCTTATATTTTCCATAGATAAACCCCCAAACATGATTTGATTTTGAAATTTTCCCAACAGCGTCCATACAACAGCCATTTCACCAAGACCCATGTTCAAAAATCAATAGAAAGTAATAAAATTTACATACTTACATCAACATAACAGCATTTCAGCAACAACCCATGCTCAGAAATCAATGAAAATAAAGAAATTTGCAGATTCCTATATCCATATAACAGCATGTTAACTAAGTCCCATGTTAGAAAAGAAAACCATTATAAAATGGTGGAAATTCTCATCGGCAAGCCATAGCATGATCTGATGGCCAGAATCAGTGTGAATATGCAAATGGTCTATTGAAAATGAATGAGAAATTGCCCACATTCATGGCTATTGATCAAATTGGATACAATTGTCCAATTGATGGGATTTTTTAAGCAGCATCTCCAAATGAGGCCCATTCGATGAACAAACTGGATCTTAACTGATGGGGGTTTGATAGCATATTCTCCACATCCTAAAGACATGGGAAATTAAGACAAAATCGAGCTAAAAAAGAACAGGAAAGATGGAAAAAGAGAGTAATTTAGAGAAGGGTGTTTAGTAATTCAAAGAAAGGGGCAAAAAAAAAAGCCAAAATAATAAAAAGTTTTTAGACTGCCCCAATTCCTGGAACAAACTCGGTTTGAGAAAAAATAGAGAACACAAAACTCAGTGCAATTTTCCAATTTCTATTTTATCAGTGCAATTTTCAAATGCTTTTCTAGTCATTCCTTGAAAATGGCAATTCAGTGAACTCACGAGATTTTCCACAGAACTCATGACAATCCAACCTGCCCTTGAAAAAAAGAAAAGAAAAAAAAGCAGATAAGTAGCTTTACTTGATCATGCAAAATAATCCAACATGCCAATATGTTGAGAGTTCAAAGCTTCGAGCAGCTACTTCCGCTCCGCAATGGCAGTTTCACCATTGTTTTCAAGGATATGGAGCTTTATATAGCTGCTACTTTTTCCAGAGAGATAGAAAGAGAGGTAATCTGAGGCCTTAAATGACTGCAACTCCATTAAAAATCAACAGTCCTCGTTTCATTTGCAGAGATCTAGCTTAGAAAATCAACACAAGGATATAGCTTAGAAACGGCCATAATAAAGAGGCATTATAAAAATGAAGAATCACTAGAGCTCAAGATAAGCTCAAACTCAAGAGAATTCCTCACCAATCACTTGAGTGAATGATTTTTCTAAAATGGGCCTGAAATTACACAATCCAACCAGAATGATGAAATCTCCTAAAAGAAGCTGAATCAAAGAGAAACCGTTGTACATTAAGCTTCACATACAAAACGCATCAGGTGCTCCAAGTTACCAATGTGCATCTAATTACCATTGTTGTCAAAATCCTATGATTTACGATTCAGCCAACACTACTGTTATGAGTATAGCCTTGAATTACATTTCCTTGTGTTTCATCTTTTTTTTTCTTTTTTTTTTTTGGAATTACTTCGACACAAACCATATAGAATAATTGAATAAAAGATTACTATTCCATAAACAAAACTATGGAATTACTTCTACCCAAACAAGATTTCTCATGGGCATTTCATTAAATATTTAACGAGCATCATCAAAACAACTAAACTTGACAAGCTCATTTCCAGCTGGAAAGGACTAACACCGCCTCTTTCGTAATTTAAAGAGGAAGCACATCATGTAATCGTGCATGCCTTTCTCAAAACAACAACTTAATCCAAATCCATCACTCTTGGTGACACAAACCATACTACAAAGGTCATAGAGAAAAACTGATGCCTTTCGAAAAATCAAAGCCAATAGAAAAATGGAAAAACAACATTCGATGTAATAAAATATCAGAGGAAAGCAAAACCTTCCTGAAAGTTTGCAATGGACTGAAAATATCCTCAATTAAAAAATCTGGCTAGCCAGCCACTTTCCTGCAAATGTACAATTAAAATAGAAATATGACCAATAGGCTCAACACATAATATGTAACAGGAGGCAAGTACACTGATCAGATGGTTGGGATTGTTCAATGGAGGAGCCCTTCAGTTCATTCCCAATCCATATTGTGGCCTACAAGAATCAACCAGATCACTGAAGACCATACCTGCACAAATGCTGGCCTAAATGAAAACCTGGAGCATGCATTTTTACTGTGAGGCTGACAATTTGATCTAAAAATAGAATAGATTTCCAATACAATAACATCGATTTCAAGAATATTCGTGTGCTCAAATCAAAGCCTAAAAATGAGTTAAGCCATAAGCAAACAATAACAACTTACCCAAGGCCCTGTTTGGTAGACACCTAAAAATGAGTGAAGCCATAAGCAAGCACCACCTACACAAGTCGGCATTTGTAGTTGAATAAAAGACCCATGAAGGAAATTTCAAAAAACAAAACTTGAATAAAGCACCACCTTCCCATATGCTGATGGTCTGCTAACTACCCGCTCTTGCACAAACATTCTGAACTAAAAAAATTTCTCTGCATCAATTGCATCTTGGCACACTGCACATTCCGCCAATCCCCATAGCCATAGGAAACAGCAGAGTAGCGAAAAAAAACTCTGGATCTCCGCACCAGTACGATGAGACATAACAAATCACACTAGCTCTGAAAATCCTGTGTTTTGGGGCAAACCTTCATTTTTAGACCCTTGTGGCAGACCCTACAAATACCCATTTGGTTAACCACCACTGAGGTTTTGTAGCCCTCATAAGTGAGAGTATAAATGACCTCCTACACCCCTAAATTGGATCCCATGTGATCGGTGAACAACACCCAAAATTGGAGCCAGCAATAGTTGTGCAGAAACTGTGCAGAAACTGTGCAGAAATTCCAAGTACCCATATTGGGCCTTGCACCATAAATTCCATGCACACTTTCAGCGGGCCCCACCTTAGGGGTTTTGATGCCCATACATAGGGCTATCAAAAGGTCACATCCTCTTGCCCAAAGTGGACCCCATGTGATCGTGAATCAGACCCAAAAATGGGCCCGACCAATTTCTGCACAACCTGAAAACTGAAAACCTGTTCTAATAGATCTTGTGTGGCCCATCTCTGTGGGGTCCACCAACTGTGTGTGGGTCTTATCTGACCATCCAGACCCTTGACATGGTCCGTTGATCAAAGCGGAGTGATCCCTATCTCAAAATTCACTAAATAATAAACCCACTTATCATCAAATGCCAAATCCATGTGCTGTACAGGCATTCTATCAAACACGTGAGAGGCATCCTTCGCACTCCCACACTTCCCATAAAGTTCTACATGATTTGGCATGATACAATACATCGAAAACTCAAGTGGGCCACATCGCATGAATCAATGGGGATTGATGCCGCCGTTGAAAACACTTGGGCCCACCATGATTTTTGTGCTATCTCCACTCCTTCATCCAAAAAGATAGTGGAAGAGAGAGAGAGAGAGAGAGAGAGAGAGAGAGAGAGAGAGATTACATGCCCTTGTAGACCTTGGCATGGCTGCCCTATCTTGGGGCGGAGGTAGAGGAGCTTGGGATCGATGAGCCATCGATCATCGATCTTAGCCTCGTCGGCGATGGAATCGGGGCAGAGGTAGAGGAGCTTGGGGCGCAACGAGATAGAGAGGGAGAGAGGGGATTACCAGATATTTGCCCTAAGGGCGGGAGAGCCGATTTGGTAATTTTGGTTTCCCTCCGTCCACGCTGCCACGGGCGCGGATTTCCTACGAAAGCCTTGCGCAAGAAGTTCCTGCGCTGGGAGTCAAGGTGGGGCCCACATTGATGTTTTTTGATAAGTCCACCACGTCCATCTGTTTTGGGAGCTCATTTCAGTACAAGAAAATAAAAATGAATCGGATCCAAGACTCAAGTGGCCCTCACTAAAGGAAAAGGTGGGTAGGTAAATTACTACCGTTGAAACCTCCCTAGGTCCACAGTGATGTTTATATGACATCCATACCATTCATAACGTCACTACTACTGGGATGAACTGGAAACACAAATATTATCCTCATTCGAAACTCATGTGGGTCCACAAATATTTCAACTGTGGACGTTCAATCCTCACGTTTTCGGCCCACTTGAGTCTTGGATCTGGTTCATTTTTGTTCTCATGTCCTAAAATGAGGTCCCAAAACAGATGGACGGGGTGGATTTATCAAAAAAATCACTGTGGGTCCCACCTTTATTCCCAACGCAGGAACTTCCTGCGCAAGGCTTTAGCAGGAAATCCGTGCCCACTGCCACTAACCAGGTGGCTAGTGGTCGGTGCTCTGTGTGCCCCACCATGATGCATGTGTTTTATCCACACCGTACATTCATTTTTTCGAATCATTTTACAAATGAATCCCATAAATGATGCAGATATAAATATCAGGTGGACCACACTATAGGAAAACAATAATGATTGAACGTCCACCATTAAAATCCTCCAAGGCCCACTGTAATGATTATTTGGCATCTAAATTGTTTAGGTCATATGGACCTGGATGAAGGGAAAAAACAAATATCAATTTGATCCAAAACTTTTTTGGCCCTAACAACTTTTTAGTGGTGAACGTTCAATTAACATTGTTTCCTGTGGTGTGGTCCACCTAAGATTTGGATATGCATTAGCTTTGGTACCTCATCCTAAAATCGTTCGTAGAAATGGATGGACAGCGTAGATATACAGAAAATCATCAAAGTGGACCCCACGGTAAGGGTAACACCCACCAAACTGTTACGCGGGTAACACCTAATTCGCACCCATTGCCACTGGCCAAGTGACTGGTGGTTAGTGCTCTTTGGACCCCACCATGATGTATGTGTTTTATCCGCATCGTTCATCCATTTCTCAAGATCATTTTACCACTTGAACCCATAAAAAAATTGGATTTTTGTTTAAATCTATGTACATTTCACACCATTAAATGGGTTGATACTACCATGTGTTGCGTGGGGCCCACCATGATTTATTTGTTCTATCCATGACGTCTATTAATTGTTAAATATTATTTTATGGATTTATAGAAAAACTTAACCACATCTAAATCTCAGGCGGACCACACCGCAAGAAACCAATAGTGATTGAATGACCACCACTGTAACAAAACTTGTGATTGAGTAATAAAATAGTGGGTGTTATCCTAACTGTGTGGGGCCCACCTTAATGTATTTTTTTTATAAATCCACTCCATCCATCTATTTTCCTATATCATTTGAGGTCACCATTCAAAATCTTAAGAAGATCTGAATCTCAGGTGAACCATACCACTAGAAACAGTGATGAATGACCATTAGAAACTTTTTATGAGCCGCACAATTTTTGAATCGAGCTAATATTCTTATTTTCCCTTCATCTAGATCTTTTTGACATTATCAATGGGTTGGATGGCAAATAAACATTATGAAAACCTTATTATGTGCCTTTTGGAATATTTAATGGCGAGGCACTCAATCACCACTGTTTGCTATATTGTGGTCCACCTGAGATTTAGATCTACTTAAGTTTTGAGACCCCTTACTAAAATGATTTGTAGAAACAGATGGACGGTATGGATATACAATGCATAATCAAGGTGGGCCCCATGGTAGGGGAAACACCCGTGATGTTACGCGGGTAACAGCCAACGAAATGGGCTATACCCCCATCGGGATGGATGCGGTTTGACTAATGACCCTGGTTGATGCTCTGCATGACATTTATCAATAGGTTGGATTACAAATAAACATTAAGGAAACATTACAATGGGTCGGCCTTCGGAAATTTTAATGGTGAGGCACTCAAATTAACATTTCATGTGGTGTGATCCACCTGAGATTAATTTCTCTCTATAAATTTTGGTACATCTTACAATGGTCCATAGAAAACGGATGGACACTGTGGATATATAAAAAATCATCAATGTGGGCCCCATGGTAGGGGTAACACCCACTAATCTCTTACATGCGTGGGTAACACCTAGCTAATTTGCACCCCAATTCGAGTGATGATTGGGGTGATAGAAACAGACGGTCCAGACAGGGGATCATGAGGTCCACTGTGTTGTATGTGATTCATCCATGCTGTCCATCCCTTTTTGCATATCATTTTAGGGCATGATCCAAAAAATGAGGCAGATTGAAGGTCCAAGTGGGCAACACTAAAATCAACAATTGATGGCATGGATATGGCTCCATATGGTGTGGTCCACTTGAGCTTTTGACCTGGCTCCTTCTTTGGGGTAAAACTCTAAAATGAGCTTTTAAAATTGATGGGCAGCATGGATATACATTAAATCATGTAGGTGGGCCCCAATGTAAGGATAACAGGGTGGGTGCGTTTCATTAAGCATATTTTCGTTTTCCGACGGTTTCAGACCGTCGGAAAAAAAAGGCGGGACCGTCGGGGAAGGTATTTCTTTGGGTAGTTTTTCCCAACGGACATTCGCCGACGGTTTTAGACCGTCGGAAAAAAAAGGCGGGGCCGTCGGGGAAAGTCGTTTTTTTGGTAGTGTGCATTCAACACCCTTCAAGAGCTAAGAGAGAGAGCTTTTACTCACATCCTCCTACCCTCTTTGCTCTTGTCCCCCTTGAGTTCATCATTCAAACCTAGCCATTAATGGCTTATCAATAAGTATTCAAAGCTCGGTTTGAAGTATGAACTCAAGACCTTCATTCATGGCTGACCTACCTTTGGAATATATTTATGAGGTCATTTATAGCCATTGAATGTTTGAAGTTTGGTAGTTCCCTCATTACCATTGCATTGAATAGGCAAGAGGAACTAGACCAACTCTCTCCCAACTACCCGGCATCAACATAACCTCATCATTTGCATCGGTAGCTGATCTTGGGAGCACAAAGAGAAGCTGAAGCACGTGGAGCTGAAGCTACTCATCAAAGGCATCGAATCGGGGCTCAATCGTCTAGGTACGTCTAGTATTTAAGAGTCCATTTATTGAATCTCTATTCCCTGGATTGGAAAACTCCGGCGGGAGTGTACGTGACCATCCTTGGATTAGGATTGGTGAGAGTTTGAGATCCAAACTCGTCAAGTCCCTGGTTTGGGCCATCGACGGATGGTAAACGCAGTCCTAGATCAAAGGATATCAAGGTTGATGGTTAACCTGATTTAAAACCAAGACTATAGTGAAATCCGGTGGTCTCATAGGTTGAGATCGTGAACCGGGAGTGGAGTAGGGACCACTATAAATCGTTGTGCATTGTGAGATTGAATGATTGCTATGTGTTGAATGGTTTAGTCAATCATGAATGCTAACTGTTTGATGAAATGCCTATGATAGTCCTTGCTTACAAATTGTTCATATAAATGCCTTGAATGTTATTGTGATAATCTTAGTTGATAAGACTGACTTGATCAGTTTTTAATTGTAATTGGAATTTAAAATGTCCTATTCACCCCCCTCTAGGACATTAGGCATATCTCCAATTATCTCTATAAGCAGTAAAACCGCAATTTCAACTTTCTCCAAGGCAACCCTTTTCCCATCAGCCTCAGCAATCACACGACGAGCGGCGAGGATGTCACGCTTCGTTCGTAGAATGAGGTCCAAGCCCTACGGAACAAAAGGAATGTTATGAGATGAATATTCAGGAGCAAATAAAGAGAGAAAAACAACAGGGTTAAATTAAAAAACATGTTACCTATACCATCCTCACTCCTACCTCAAGGAAGAGGTTTTCAGGACTTGGCTCAGGAAGGGTGGCAAACGTTTGGGGGGAGATGTTGTCGAACAAGAATTTACAAATGGGGTGAAGATGACGGGGGATGGTGAATGATCCACTTCCAGAAGGCTGGGCTACGACCAGTCCAGCTGGGCTCGCGGCTTGAGCAGTAGCCGTCTCGCGAGCAGGATCCAACTCGCGAGTAGGAGCTGACTCGCAAGTGCCTTCAGGCTCGCGAGATTCTCCAACTGGGGGGCAGCCTGACCCTGCCCCGTCGTCCCTCGGGGAGTTATCGATAATATTAATAACTGGTGGTTCAGGAGGAACCACCAGTGAAGGAGCGACAGGTGCAGGTGCCACTGGCACGGCCACCGCAGCCTCGAGGAGGGGAGTTTGGGCGACACCTGTCCGATTAGACGGATGAGAAGGACCGACAAACGTCTTCTTCTGCCTCTTCGAGTTTGTGCCCTTGAGGCGAGGCAACAACCCTCTTTTCTCCCCAGCATTGGTCATCGCGACCTTCTCGCGAGATATTAGCCCTGCCACTGCGAGTCGAGGGGCTGATAGACAAGCCTCGATATGCCTGTCGCGAGCAGGCAATTTGTATACCTTCACGATTTTCTCGTGAATCCCTCCCTTCAAGGTAGGCTTCGTCAAAGTCGGCACACCTGCAAATACGAGTATAAATCAGAAAACCCTAAATTATCTCGCAAAAATCTGCGAAGTGTGAAACTAAGCCCACCTTCATAGAAAAAGCGGTTTACGCCAGGGTCCCCAGACGTAGATCTTGTCTTAGTCCCAGCTCCCGAAAGCGTAAAACCACCGTTTCCTCCACCCGGGGTAATTTGAAGTGGGCTTCCCCAGGGCAAAGTTGTCCCGGTGCCAGTAACATAGATAGTACCAGCCTTCGCTGGAGGGCACCTTCTTAAGTTGGTACATCCGGAGAAATTCTTCGGTGGTTAACTCTCCATTACCGGCTTGCGCCCAGAGAGCGAATGAACTTAGGACTACCCTCCACCCATTTACTATAAGTTGCCCGGGGACAATCCTATAGCTCCGAAGCACGCCGCGAATGAAGGGGTGGAGGGGAAGACGTACCCCAAGAATAAGTAAATATTCATAGATGGCAACGCATCCTGGGGGAGGGGAATCCGGGGTTTCTCCTTCTCCGGGTAACCGGAGAACGACCGAATCAGGGATTTGGTATCTCTCCCGTAATTCATTCAACCGTTCCTCCGATAGGATGGATGAGTACCCAGCCGCTGAGTACCTACCCGCCGGAACCCTCGCATTATTGGAGGAAGAGGATTCCGGGGTGGCATCCCCTAGAGGGACGGTTTCCTCGTCGGAATTTCCAGCCATGGAAATTTTTTAAGTTAAAAAGAAGGGAAGAAGAAGGAAGAAGCGGATTATACCAGAGAAAAAGAATGACACCGGAGGAAGAAAGGACACTAGGAGATAGTGAGGAAAGAGGAAAAGTTCCAAAAACTTCAGTGAAAATCCAAAGATTTGGCGGACTCCGTATATTTATAAGCAATCATTTCACAGGATTTGGCGACATGTGGCTATTGCCCGTTTGGCACAGCAGTCGAACAGGCATGGCTATTAACTCCACAGACACGTGGCGAGCGTCTCTTCATTTTCTCTCTGCCGAAAAGCTGCGGAAGGCTGGCGCTCATTAATGCCAGCCCAATCATGTATGGCTTCATCTCCGATAAAGGTATGGCTTCTTCTCCGATAAAGATATTGGGCGGTTATGCATGCCAGTAAGCAAGTCCTTCCCTTAGATTTCTCAGCGGCAAGGACTTGGGGGGCATCTGTTATAGTCAAATTGTGGTAATCGGAGGTTCTCACGAGAATTCGAGACGTACGAGCACCCTTATAACAATATTCAACTTGCGAGCCCACCTGGTCGAGTCTCACACATTATACAAGTACGGCGCACAACTACCCAGTCTTCAAGCCCTTATGGTCGATGATCGAATATTAGGAGAGTACGGAACATTCTTCCCGACCTGTGAGTAGTTCGGCTCATGGTCATTGTGTTCGCTCGCCTCAAGTGTATGGCTGCGATGTAGTAATAAAACTCGGTAAGACCGAGGTCGATCCACAGGGAATTGGATAACAAATTCCAAACTATTCCAGCAACTCAGTTTGCAATAGATAAGAGATTCAATTGGAATAATTATGCTAAAACAGAACTTAATGAAAATCAGTAGTTTAAGGTACTAAGGCATTTAAGGATCCACTTGTAGCAATCCCATGTCAATCCAATCAATCCAAGCAAGATACACAACTAGATTTGAAGTCCTATCTCTCATCTAGTTGGAAAATAAAGCATTAAACACATTCAATCCCATTCAAGCTGAACTTCAAAGTTCTAGTCCCATTCAATCAATGTAGAATTCAAAATCATAGCCTTCAGAGTAACAGTCATGCCTATGGACTATGGCCTGCTCAAGGATTGCTATAATTCGAATCTAAACAAGCACCATATGATAATCTCAGAGAATTGTAAGGAATCCATGTCCAGAGCACATGAACTCTCATAAAACATCTCAAACTATCAACTTGAAGAACTAGAATAAATAAAAATCCAAACTTGAATTGAAATTACTTGAATTAAACTGAATAAAACATGAAAATTGGCTACAAGCTTTACCTCTCAGCCTTAGCTGAGAGATTCTAGCCGAGCATTGTCATACTACAACTAGAACTCAAATAAGAAAACATAAAAAGTAGAAAAATCGGAGTTTGGAGGGTTGCAGACGCTCCACGACGACTTCCTTCCTCTCCCACGACGTCCCTTGGCTTCTATGATGCCCTAGGAAGAGCCCCTAGGTGTCCTTTTATAGTATAGCACGGAAGGTTCCAGATTGCGCAAGAAATCCCGGACTGCGCAGAGAAAATTGGAGCTTCACGGAGAAGCTCTGTTACGCGGACAACCGATCGCACGACCGGTCTAAGCTCGTGGACGACCGGTCGTGAATGGTCCATTGGCCTTCTGCAGCATGATTTTCTTCTGTGTATAGTTGGACCGGTCGGACGACCGGTCTTGGCGATGGACGACCAGTCGCACGACCGGTCTTGGCTGATATTTCTTGCTTTCTTCTTTGGCTTCTTTCTTCCTTTCTTCTCCTCTCTTTCTACTTTCTTTGGTCCTTCTTCCTTCTTCATCCAATGGCTTCAAATGGCTCTTTTTAGTCTCCAATTAGGTGAATTCCGCTCTCATTCCTGAAATCACAAAACATGCATTAGATGAGCCTTTTAAACATGAAAACCATGCATATAATGCGATGTAATGGGCAATGCAATGTATAAATTGGAGGTTCAACACATTGCAAGGTGTTGCATCTCAACATGCGAGCAGTATGGTACGCGAGCAGCCCCGTCATGCTAGCAGCCCGGCTCGTGAGTAACTTTCGTCTCATGAGCAGCCCTGGTCTTTGGTCTCTGGCAATGACATCACTCAGCTTATAGTACCAGCAGCCCGTATAGGCCGATTTGGGTTTGTTTCTATTTGTAGCTCCGAACCAAGGGGGATCTCCATCAAGGGACGTAATCAGTTAGATGTATAGAGTGGTTAGGCTATCCCCTTATCTAAGGATTAATAGGATAAGCGCCTTATCCCTAAAAATCAGCAATAATCTTAACGGCTTGTGTAACAGATTGGACCATCCGGATCTGCATAAATAGATAATCCCACAGATGGTAAAGGTACACAATTCACAATCTCGAAACTCCTAAACTATTGGTTTCCTTTACAACCATATCCAATCTGACTTAAGCTTCGGAGGGCTAACGATTGGACGCCGGCCACCCTTAGTTTTCTCTTATATTCTTTCAGGTTCAAAGGAGAGCTGGCTTGAAGGAAGGTGAACATCTGGAGGATCCTGTTACCAAATCCGACGTTAACAATGAGTATTTTTTTGAGATTCAAAGAACCTTCACTACCCCCCCACGTAAGACAATGCGTGATTACATTAATGAAAATAATACACATATTGAGACACAACGTAAGACGATGGGGGAATACCAGAATGAAGCAAAATTAAATGATGATCATCCGGGGAAAACATTACGTGATTACTGGATTGAAAATAACATGAGTGTTCCACCGGTTATGGTAGGATGTGTGCAACAACAAAAGGAACAGGTGAATAGTAGCCAACCGGTTAAGACAATGCGTGATCACTTGTATGGATATGCCTATCAAACATCATATAACTCTTCATACTACAATGTGTACGGTCTTAATTGGGAAAACCACCATTCTCCTTGTTCAAGGGAGGAACCAACCATGGTTATTAACAATCACCCTAAAATGTCTTCCTCTTGTGATGATAAGTATACACAAATACTTGAGGAAGTATGAAATAAGTATGTAGATGAACAGTCAAATCAAGCTTACTCACCATCTTATGAAGACATTAAGCCCGAAATTGGGGGCATCGAATCAATCCCCTTTCATGAGGAGGATGGGGCTACCCAAGTCCCACCTTCTTCGAATTTAATGAATAGACTTTTAGAGGAGATTGATTTCGATGATCCCAATGTCATCATTAATTATGGTGAGTCCACTATCTCTTTTAGATGCTTTGAACTTAATGATGAAGAGACTTCATTGACGGTTGACGAACCCGAGGGATCCATAAAATTTGAAAGCAGTAGTGGGGTTGCCTACAATGAGGGTTTGGTGAATGGTTATGAACCTATGGTTTCTTTTTCCCAAGGGCATAATGATTATGAGTCTCTAGAGGATATGCATGCTAGAGAGATGGCCGAGGTTGATATTTTTTAGTCACTCCACCAACTTGCCATGCTTAATTTTAATGTGGAGAATGAGATTCGCATGAGTGAAAATTCAGATTCTTTGGATGAATGCTTGGCTCACTTTGAAAATTCAAACGACCCCATTATTCAAGAGATTGTTAAAGCCTTGCATACTTCCGACTTGGTGCCTCATACTAGTTATGGAGAACCTAGTTTGGAAGAATTCCACTCCATGGAGGGAGAGTCCCTCACCATCGAAACTGAATTTTTGCACTCACTCAAGCAAGATCATGATCCTTCATCTGACTATCTCGATTTCCTAGAGGAATGCTTGGCCCAATCTTATGATCTTGATGATGAGATGATTAAGGAGTTAAACATGTTGTTAGACACGGTGTCGGTGCATGAAGAACACCATTCCACTGTTTTACACTCTTTACCATTGTTTGTGGAATCACCGTACAATTCTGAATTTGTGGAGGAGACATCTTTGACCAATGAAAACTTGATGAATGTCTCTCCACCATCATGGGTCCTTCAGCCCATTGAAAATTCTGATTGGGAGGACCCATTTTTAATCGATCATAACCCATATCAGAATTTAAGGAGATATCTTTTTACTGCTCTTATCTCCTCCTTTTATGCATGTGGTGCACAATACGATTGGACTTCATTGATAAGAAGCACACATGTTTACTGTCGAGCAGGACTTTGGATGGTCCTCATGAGAAATTTATTGAAATTCATGAAGATCCTGATCAAATTTGATCATGTAGTCGATCGGACTAATCAAAGGTAGGTAGGTAGGTTAGGATTTATTTTTCGACAATTAGGATTGAATAAGTCTCATTGAGACAATGGAAGATGGTAGAATTGATCAACTTGCTACCCCAGGTACTCTCGTTCTCACTCTCCTTTGTTTTATTTCATTGCTCTCATGTCATGCTTATTGCATATCTTGTTACATTGAGGACAATGTAAGATTTTGGTTGGGGGGTGAGATTCCTTAGATGAATCTACTAGCTTTTGTGACATTTCGAGCAATTCTGTGGAAATTTTTTTATTTTTTTAAAATTCAAAACTCTTTTGGAAAACTTTGTTTCTATGCATTCGAGATGATACGAGTATAAGAAGAGGAGATACGAAGTGAGTGATGTTGCAAGCTTTGAACTTCTCTTAATATAATAGTTTTATATGTGAATTCCCTTATTTATGTGATTGATAGAAAATTTGAACACTTTTACACCTAGTTCACATTACACGATTTTCATGGGTTGAAAGAATTATGTGATTTGTGGATTAGCTAGACTTTGATTTAAGGTGTTGAGAAACCAAGCTGGGGTAATTTGTCCATCCTTGTCCATGGGAAAATAACAAAAGATATGGATTTCTAAAAATCCTATCTAATTTAAAAGAAAAAAGAAAAGGAAGGATGAAATTGGGAATGATAGAAAAATGGTGAAAATTTTCGAAAAGGGCTACCTATTACCAACCGAGGGATGGTCTACCCGTAACCAAAGCCGGAAATGGGACGTAGTGTGAAAGCCGTCGGAAGGATGGTAAGATAAATTCTTATCATAGGCTTGTTGTTGCTCTGTACACCTTGAGATCTATAGTTTAGTTGATCTATGAAGAAGATAATCCCAGAAACTCATGAGATGAACTTTCACTATGCACACTAGGTTGAAGTTGTTCGAGTTCTTTTATTTATCAATCAATCAGCGGGAATTTCATGTAGACACTTATTATGCTTTGAGAATTTAAGGTTTCAATTTCTATCACCTAATTTCTCCAAATTTTATACACGTATGTCTTGGAATGGATAGAAACATTGTTTCTGAAGGAGAGTTGGTTTGGAGGTTTGAAATTGTTTCACGCATGTTTTGCTCGGGACTAGCAAAAAGTTGGTTGGGGGTGTGTGTTGAACCTCCAATTTATACATGATATAGCCCATTACATCACATTATATGTATGGTTTGCATGTTTAAATGGCCCTTCTAATACATATTTTGTGATTGTAGGAATGAGAGCGACTTCGTCCAATTGGTGACCAAAAGAAGACATTTAGGAGCCTTGGATGAAGACCCAAGGTGGGCCAAAGAAAGAAGAAAGCAAAGAGAGAGGAAGGAGAGAAGAAAAGAAAAGAAGAAAGAACGCAGAAAATGGGTCCGACCGGTCAAGACCGGTCAGCTGCACTCCCTGGACACTTAACAAATAGGCTAGACCGGTCAAGACCGGTTGGCCAGCCCTGTCCGACCGGTCAAGACCGGTCGGCCATGCAATTTCAGGTTTTCATATTTCAAACAGCAGGCTATTCCCCTTTTTTTCTTTTTCAGCCCAGTTTTATGGGTCCATCTTGAAGATATTTGGAAATCCAACACATCCATGTCGAAGAGGAGCTCGACGTCCAAAAAAACCCAAGTGGTTTCGTGTCGATTGGAGCTACGGATTGACCGTGGTGGCCAAAACAATACGAACTGTCCAGAAAGTTTCAGATTTCGCCTACTCCACTCTGGGCCGGTCCAGGTGGCCCATCATTGATGATATGAAGAATCTACTTTGACCATCTTCTAGACCACATTTATATATTAATAACCACAAAGTTTCAGATCAAAAGGATGTGTGGTTTGATTGTACCGGTTGAGGAAAGATGGACCATCCAGAAAGATCCAGCTGAGCAGATTTTATAAAAGGCCTGAGTGTTCTAATTTTTGCACCTAATTTTAAAATTGTTTTGGACAATCTAATCCATCTATCATGTAGAGGAGGAAGTTTTCTACCAATGTTCAAAATTTGAGATCAATCCGACTTCTGTACACTCCGGGGCGTTGAAAGCAAGATGATTGGTTCTGAAGGTACCCGAATTTCGCGATTTTGAGAGGCAGTCGCTGATCTGATTGGTGGGCCCATTCAGGAGATAATATTGGAAATCTAAATCATCTATGAGGAAGATCACAGTACAAGGAAGCTGCAAATCAAATTTGAAGGCAATCCGACCATTGGTTAAGCCGTACGAAGCGAAACAAAATCTGTTGTGTTGCGGTACTCTTGCTGTATTATAAATGGAGGTGCTCTCTTCTATTCCAAATCAAGCAAGGACGTGGGAAGTAAGGAGTTCAAGTCCTAGGAGGCTACCTAGCCTCCTATAGCTAGTTTTTCTTCCTTTTCTTAGTTCTAGTTCTAGTTTTAATATGCTTTTTCTTAGTTAATCTCTTAGCTAGAGCTAGAGGTGAAATTTGTAGTTGGTTTCAATGCTTTAATTCTTTTATTTCAAGTAACTTTTTCTTAATTTTGGATTTTGAACTTCTAGTTTGAATAAAGTTTGGATTTTTAGATGAATTGTGAGAGTTTGTGTACTCCGGACATGAGTTCCTTGCAATCCTCTGAGATTACAATGATTGGGTTGTTTGAATTCGAATTGTAGTAACCCATGAGCATGCCATAGTCTCTTGGCATGGCTGTTACTCCAAGGCTATAAGTTCAAGTTCTATGTACTTCATTAGAACTAGAAATCTGATTTCCATATTTAAGAGGGATTGTTTGTGCTTGAATGTTATATCCTCCAATTAGATGAGAGATAGGACTATGATTCTAATTGTGTTGTACTTGGATGAATGGATTGGCATTGGACTACTACAAGTGGATCCTTGATGCTCTAGTTCTTCTTAATTTCAGATTTTTCTATTTGATGTGAAAAACCATTTTCCTAAACTTCTTAGATTCTAGTTATTAGAGTAGTTGGAATTATTTACTTCTTTCCCTGTGGATCGACCTCGGTCTTACCGAGATTTATTACTACATCGTAGCCTTACACTTGAGGCGAGCGAATACTCGCATCGCACATAATTTCAAAAGGAAGGCTCCAATCAGGTGGTTGCATTATAGGAGCACATGTCAACATACCTTTAAGTTTGGTAAAGGCATTTTGACAATCTTCATTCCATTCGAATGAGTTCTCCTTTTGAAGTAGGTTACATAAAGGACGAGAGAGTGAACTGAAGTCCTTTATGAACCGTCTATAAAATCCGGCGTGTCCCAAAAAGGACCGCACATCTCGTATGCTCTTGGGTGGTGGAAGGTTAGAAATAAGATCGATTTTAGCTTTGTCCACCTCGATTCCGTTTTGTGAGATGATGTGACCAAGTACAATTCCCTTTTGAACCATGAAGTGACATTTCTCCCAATTCAACACAAGGTTCTTCTCTTCACATCTTTTCAATACAGATTTCAAGTGCATAAGGCACTCATCAAAGCTACAACCAAATACAGAGAAATCATCCATGAAGACTTCAAGAGTTGTCCCCACCATATCAGAGAAAATACTCAACATACAACACTGAAAAGTGGCAGGGGCATTACATAGTCCAAATGGCATCCTTCGATAGGCGAAAGTACCGAATGGACATGTGAATGTTGTTTTCTCTTGGTCCTCTAGGGCGATCTCTATTTGGTTGTACCCTGAATAGCCATCAAGGAAGCAAAAATGGGAATGACCCGCAAACCTTTCTAAAATTTGATCCACAAACGGTAGGGGGAAGTCGTCTTTCCTCATAACTATGTTTAGCTTCCTATAGTCAATGCACATTCTCCAACCGGTAGTGACTCTGGTTAGTACGAGTTCATTATTGGCATTGGCTACGATGGTTATTCCGGATTTCTTAGGCAACACTTGAGTTGGGCTCACCCATTGACTATCGGATATTGGGTAAATAATACCCATGTCCAATAGTTTCACCACTTCGGCTTTAACCACATCCTTCATGTTTGGATTGAGTCGTCTTTGTGATTGCCTATGTTACAGCCAAATTGCAGTGGTCGAAGATAGCTAAGACTCGAGGCCTGTGAGCACCTTTATGACGGTATTCGACCTGTGAGCCCTCATGGTCGAGGCTCGCATATTAGAAAAGTACGATATACAACCCCTAAACCACCGAGCCCTTCTGGTCGAGGCTCATATATCGGGAAAGTGGGGAATACCCTTCTGAAAATCTGAGCATCTCGATTAGTGGTCTTTGAAAGGTTCTGCATCTCAAATATGCGAGAAGTTACCCTCGAGCCCGAACGTCCTCCGCCTTTTTAGTACCAGCAGCCCATATAGACCGATTTTGGGCTTATCTTTACTCATAGTTCCGAACCTCAGGGAATCACTATCAGGGAACATAATCAACCAGATGTCTAATTGGACCAGGCCATCCCTTTATCTAAGGAGCAACAGGATAAACACCTTATCTCCAGAAATCAGTAGTAATCTTAACGTCTTGCATAACAGATTGGATCACTTGAACCTATATAAATGGGTGGCCTCATGAATGAAAAAGGTACACAATCTCTAAGCTAATATCCCACTGTTTCCTTTTACAACCATGTCCCATCTGACTTAAGCTTCGGAGGGCCAACGGCTGGACGCCGGCCACCCTTAATTTTCTCTTGTATTCTTTCAGGTTCAAAAGGAAGCTGGCTTGAAGGAAGGTGAACGTCCGGAGGATCCTGTTACCAAATTCGATGTAAACAGATTGGCGCCGTCTGTGGGAAAGAGATCGTTAGGATTAGCTGTTATAATCACTGATCGAGATCTCCCACCATGCCTCCTGAAAAGACGGTTCACCCTTTCACTTCAAGGCAGACGTTGCCTCTGCCTGACATTACCGAACCAGCGCCTAACCTCCCTCAGATTGCTTCGACAGGCATCCCCCAGGGAGATCCTAACGTACCATCTCAAAACCCATTGTTCGATGCATCCGGCAATCAAGAAGACGTTGTGTGTTTCCTTGGAAACACGCTTCTGACTCTCAAAGGTGGGTTTCAAGCCTTGTCTAATCGGCTTGATCAACATTTTTCGGAGCCCCAGCAGCCACCCCCAGAAGGGCCGCCAGTACAACCTATACCAGTGGTTTCCAGGACATTCTGCGGGCGAGCCACAAACCCAGCCAAATCATCTTCCATCAAATCGAATGCCACTTAGCAATCAAGTCTCGGTACCCCCTCCACATTCTATACACTTTAGTACCTCCCGGCAACAGCAATCTCAGGGGTCGGCCGTCGAAACTTTGGGCTACACCTTACCATGGGAAGTAGACCTCAAAAGAATCCACGATCGCTTCGATGATATGGAACAACAACATCAGACGAATCGACCGTCTGTTGCTGTTGCGTCAATACATCAATCTGAATCTCCTTTCACCCGCGAGGTCATAGAAGCACCCTTACCCAAGAAGTATCGCACACCTATCATCACTCCGTATACAGGTACTGGCGATCCTCTCGAACATTTGGAAACATATGTCTCTTATGGAGCTGGAGGGACATGGCTCTGAAATTATGTGTAGGGTTTTTTCCCTAACCCTATAAGATGCAGCGCGTACATGGTTCCGGGGGCTAAGACCCCAATCCATCGGGTCCTTCTCTCAGCTATCGGAGCTCTTCCTTTCTCAATTCATGGGAAGCATCCGTACAAAAAAGCCGGCATCTCACTTAATGGACTTAAAACAGCAGCAAGGGGAGACAATAAAGGAGTTTACAGTTCGGTTCACTGCAGAAGCCGTCCAGACTGAAGGTTATACCGAAGATAAAGGCCTCACCGCCCTCATAGCCG
The DNA here is from genome assembly GCA_003013855.2 of Liriodendron chinense. Classification (NCBI taxonomy): domain Eukaryota; kingdom Viridiplantae; phylum Streptophyta; class Magnoliopsida; order Magnoliales; family Magnoliaceae; genus Liriodendron; species Liriodendron chinense. The sequence goes on along the minus strand of ML058508.1, from coordinate 3,548,413 downwards.
GAATCACAAGCGAAAAATTCAGTTTTGCCCTAGATAAAAACCCTCCTAAAACTATGGTGGAATTCCAAGCAAAAGCTAAAAAATACATCAATGCGGAAGAAGTCGCTTTGGCACGTCATGGTATACAGGGCAAGAAGCGTAAGCCGGAGGAGATCTCTCCCCCGGAGGATAAGAAATACCGGCGTCATCGATGGGACCGATCCCCTAAGAAGCCTTATTCTGGTAAATATCATAATTATACCCCTCTTATCCAAATCTCCTGAGAAAGTGTTAATGGAGATCAAGCACAAGCCTTACGTGAAGTGGCCCTCGAAGATCAAATCTGATCCTGAAAAAAGAGATAAGAGTAAATTCTGCTATTACCACAAAGATCATGGGCACAACACCCAAGATTGTATATCTCTGAGAGATCACATCGAAGCCCTCATTCGGAAAGGTCATCTTCGGGATTATGTAGCTCGACAGGGTCGATCACCGAAACGGACGAAAGCCCCATCACACCAGAAGAAATCACCTCAAGTCACACGCGCAAGACGACGTTGAACCCACTGGTGAGATCCAGACCATCGCCGGAGGACCGGCTTGCGGGGGAGATTCTCAAGCTTCAAGAAAAGCATATACTCGCAAGGCGTCTCAGAAGCCCCAGTATATCTATTGGTTGGAAAAGACGCCCGATGCGTCGAATCCCGGCCATCCTCCGATCTCCTTTTCTCTTGAAGATGCAGAAGGGATTCACTTCCCTCACGAAGACTCCATTGTGATCGCGTTAAAGATATCAAATTATTTGACTCATCGTATTATGGTGGATACAAGTAGCTCTGCTGATATTCTCTACCTGGAAGCTTTTAATAAAATGGCACTCGCCAAGAGCCTACTCAAACCGGTCTCAACTCCCCTTGTCGGCTTCGGGGGCGAGGTGGTAACACCGGAAGGAAGTATCGACCTCCCAGTCACCTTCGGAGAAAGCCCAGCTAAAACCACTATCTTTGTTAATTTCCTGGTGGTGGATTGGAGATTAGCGTATAACGCCATTTTGGGCCGACCTTCGCTCAATAAGATAGGGGCAGCTTTACACCCCCTGTACTTATGCATCAAATTCCCTACCCCAAATGGAGTTGGGGTTGTACGGGGGAATCAAAAGGAAGCGCGAGCATGTTATGAGATCGTCGTACAAGATCGAAAGAAGGTCCAGGCGACTCCAGTTATGATGGTGACAAAAGATTCATCGAGCCCTCCGATGGCGACATCGCTGGATCCAAGGGAGAGTGCTCTCCAATCAGGAACTCCAGGGGAAGAGACAGTCGCAATCCACTTATCTGAAGACAGTTCGTCCAAAAAAGTCTACGTTGGATCTTCTTTAAGTAGTATCTTTCGAGAAAATTTGGTTCATTTTCTCACCGAATACCAAGATGTATTTGCTTGGTCCCACCATAGTGATATGCCCGGTATCGACCCCAGCGTCATAGCACATTGTTTGAATGTTGATTTGAAGTACAAACCTATTCACCAGCGTCGGCGTGCCTTCACTGCCAAAAGGCAAATGGTGATTAAGGCTGAAGTCGAGAAGCTACTAACAGTCAATTTTATAAAAGAAGTTGACTACCCGGATTGGGTCGCGAACGTGGTCCTCATCCAAAAGACTAACGGCAAGTGGAGAATGTGTGTTGACTAGTCCCGAAAGACAGTTTTTAACACCGCAAATCGACCAGTTGGTTGATTCAACAGCAGGGCACGCCCTGCTCAGTTTCATGGACTCTTATTCCGGTTATAACCAAATTATGATGCATCCGCCCGATAGACAACATGCTGCCTTCATTACTGACCGCGGCCTGTATTGCTATCAGGTAATGCCTTTTGGTCTTAAAAACGCAGGAACCACCTATCAGCGCCTGGTCAATAAAATATTCGCCGCGCAAATCGGTAGGAATATGGAAGTCTACGTCGACGACATACTCGTGAAAAGCGTCGTAGAAAGCGACCACCTCGCAGATCTACGAGAAGCCTTCGACTTAATGAGGAAGTATCATATGAAGCTAAATCTAGAAAAATGTGCATTCGAAGTATCCGCTGGAAAATTTCTCTGATTTATGGTTGGCCAACTGGGAATCGAGGCGAACCCTAAGAAAATAAAGGCTTTGATTGAGATGAAGTCTTCGTCCACTCTCAAAGATGTCCAACGTCTAGCTAGTCGCATTGCATCGTTGAACAGGTTTATTTCACGCGCCTCTGATAAATGCTTACCCTTCTTTAAGCTCCTTCGAGCCACCGCCAAAGCCGACTGGGAGTGGACTCTGCAGTGTGAAGAAGCATTTCAGCTACTGAAGCAATATATGAGTGCATCCCTTGTTTTATCCAAGCCTGTGGCACATGAGCAGCTTCTTCTTTATTTATCTATGTCTTCTACGGCCGTTAATGCCACATTAATAAGAGAAGATTTCGAGGTACAAAGGCCCATTTATTATATTAGTGGAGCAATGGTGGATGCCGAAACTCGGTATTCTGATATGGAGAAATTGGCCCTCGCCTTAGTCACTGCCGCCCGAAAACTGCGACCCTATTTTCAAGCCCACGTTATATTGGTGCCAACGAATCATCCATTAAGACAGGTCCTTCAAAAACCCGAAGTTTTGAGGTGATTAACTAAATGGGCGATTGAGATCAGCGAGCATGATATTTCGTTCTGCCCCAGAACCGCCATCAAGGGTCAGGCCGTGGCCGATTTCATTGTCGAATTCACATATTCCTCCTCCGATGATAACTCTACGACCAGCGACCAGACCCCTGGTCTATCTTTGTTGATGGATCTTCACGAGCTACCGGGAGCGGAGTGGGCTTAATTTTAGTTACTCCTGACGGGTCGCGCTTTCAATATGCCTTACGATTTGACTCTCACATCTCGAACAATGAAGCAGAATATGAGGCTTTGATCGTCGGCCTCGAACTATAAAATGTCCTCTCGATTCAGAGTTTACTTATTCATAGTGATTCTCAGCTCATAGTTAATCAAGTACTCGGCGAATTCGAGGCGAAAGAAGAGCGGATGGCTTTATATAAATCTCGAGTACTTATCTTACTCGCGAAGTTGAAGAAATATAAAGTAGTTCACATCCCTTGTGAGAAGGACAAACTCGCGGACTCTTTGGCAAAGCTGGCTTCCGCACCGGAGTCTGAATTATTGCAATCTATTCCCATCGAGCATCTCCATACTCCAAGCATCTGTCAAGCAACCTCTGAGCAAGTGATCACGGTACATTCTTCTCCATGTTGGATGAACCCCATCTTGGATGGAAAACTCCCGGATGATAAGAAATCTGCACGGAAAATCCGTCATCGCGCTGCCAGGTATACTTTACAAAACGGAACGCTGTTACGCAAGAGCTTTACTTTACCATACTTAAGGTGTCTTCACCCAGAAGAAGCGCATCACGTTCTAGATGAAATACACCAGGGGGCATGTGGTAACTATCCTAAGGGACGGTCTTTAGCATATAAGGCGATGAGGCAAGGGTATTATTGGCCCACTATGAAGGCGAATGTGATCGAATTCTCCAGAAGATGTGACAAATGCCAGCGATATTCTCCTATACCTCGTGTGCCGTCCGAGCAAATGACGCCAATGGACGGCCCTTGGCCCTTCGCCCAGTGGGGAATTGATATCATCGGGCCCTTACCAACCGGCAAAGGTCAGAACAGATTTGCAATCGTAGCAGTCGATTATTTCACTAAATGGGTCGAGGCAGAACCATTAGCTAGAATCACTGAAAAATAGACCACCAGGTTCTTATGGAGAAATATCATATGCCGTTATGGGCTTCCCCATACTATAATCACTGACAATGGGAGGCAATTCGACAACGTCGCTGTGGACCCTCGCCGATTTTTCCGCGCTCCCACACGACGTTCTTCTCCCTTCCCCTTTCCTTTCGGAAAAGAAGGAGATGATAATGCGTGAGTGCGAAATCGCCGTTTGTGCCACTGGCTTGCCTCGTTCTCGAGGGCTTCGTTTGGTTGTCGTGTTAAGCTGGATATGTTTAAGTGAGTTTATATAAGACCAGAGTCGCCACTAGCCAGTTACTTCGAATCTACAGTCGGCTAGACCCCGTAGAAACGTTAGAGAAGGGGATCTGAAGATCCTTTCCTCTAAAATGACTCCTGTTGATCTGCGGACAGAGATTCAAGGTAAGGGATCACGGTTACAGGGTGGGAAGAGGTTAAGCACCCCACACACTGCCCGCACCGAAGTACGGTCTCTACTTCACAGAATCGATCAAATACTTGAAAGTCTAGTTTAATCCTCGTATATTCTCATGAATGACATGATGCATGAATGCGGGTCTGAACAGTAAGAGTTTCTAATGGACAGGTTCCAACAACGGGCAAGCCCAGAGCGTACGCTCGAACTGACAGGTGCTTAATGTAAGACGTATGCAGTGTGCTTGAATGATCAAGGTGTTTTATGGTGAAGCATGAATGCAGGTCTGAACAGTAAGAGTTTCTGATGGGCAGGTTCCAACAACGGGCAAGCCCAGAGCGTACGCTCGAACTGACAGGTGCTTAATGTAAGACGTATGCAGTGTGCTTGAATGATCAAGGTGTTTTATGGTGAAGCATGAATGCAGGTCTGAACAGTAAGAGTTTCTGATGGGCAGGTTCCAACAACGGGCAAGCCCAGAGCATACGCTCGAACTGACAGGTGCTTAATATAAAGACATATGCATGTGTACTTGACGGATCAAGGTGCTAGTAGTGAAGCAGGGGGGTTGGAAGAAAAGTAAATGTTGCACTTATGCTAGATGCAAATGAGATGATGCTGGAAAATGAGTAGCTGGGTGGACGGAGGTGTCGCAAGGGTTGGCTTTGAGTGGCTGGATCAAGACTTGGATGGCTTGGGAGGCTTGGACCAGTGGTCAGGCTGGGCTGGACCAGGGTTAGACTCTCCTCACTCGGGCTCTCCTTGGTGGAAAAATGGGCTAAAGGGTGGAGAGATGGACTCAGAGCTCTCGGGCTGAAATGGACTCGAATGGCTTGTTGAAATGAGAAGGGGAGGGGGGTATTTATAGCAGCGGAGAGTGGCAGCTCTCGTAATTTTGTCCGGGCGGCCTACCATGGGCCGCCCGTACGGCCGCTCCTCGGTTTCTAGCGAGTACGGCCGCTCCCTCGGGGCTGCTGTTGGACTCGCTGGTCGACTCAGTGAGTTGACTCAGCGGGTCGACTCGGTGGTTTGACTCGACGGGTTGACTCAGCGGGTTAACTCAGCGAGTTGACTCAGTGAGTTTGACTTTTTTTAGGATTTTTTGACTGGCCTTTTTTATGGGGGGTTTTTCAGGGTGGTTTTTAGGACTGGGTTGACTGGGTTCAGGCTTGAACTGGTCTATGGAATGGGGCTTACAAGGGTGAGTTTGGCTGAGTTTGGACTTGGGATTTGGGGGTATGGTCCTCCGTTCAACCAGCTATCTCTATCAACAGTGTAGCCGAAGGTGGGGTGTCTACAGATGCCCCTCTTTGGCAGAGGTTGCATGCAACCGAATGCCAAAGCGAGTGGACACCCCACTTCTGACCCGGTCATTCATAGATCATGTTCTGAAATCTTTGCTTGCCTTTGCATCTGTGCCAGTTGATCGTTTGGAGATCGCTCACTCGCACATACCGCGGGAGTTTGGAGAAAACGTTGCGATTGTCCCTGCATGCGCTGCAACCTGGGTACCCAATCGCAACCCTTCCATTCCCGATCGGTACTAACATCGGAAAGGTACAGCAGAGCCTCTGCGTCGACAGTCTTACGAGGTTACTGACCCTGTGATTGATTGTATGTTTGATGTTTTCCCAGATCACTCCAGGAGTACTTGTTTCGCTTGACTGTCAAAGTGGTTAGACGCCCTACGTCAGATAGTCTTACGGGATTCTACTACGCCGACTTGGACTCAGTCAAGGTACTTCAGGCATCCACGCCTAGGTATGTGCGGGTGGGCTTTTCCACCCGATCTGCTGGTTTTGATGCTTGGTTTGCGATTCATTCTTTTCTTGATTGTGGTCTGGAATCTTTGTTATCCTTTGTATTTGAGTCAGTTGATTGTCTGGAAATTGATAACTCGCACATACCGCGAGAGTTTGGAGAAAACGTTGCGATTGTCCCTGCAGTTTGCTGCAACCTGGGTACCCAATCGCAACCCTTCCATTCCTGATCGGTACTAACACCGGAAAGGTACAGCAGAGCCTCTGCGTTCGTAGTCTTACGAGGTTGCTGACCCTGAGACTGATTGTGTGATGTTTGATGTTTTCCCAGGTCACTCCAGGAGTACTTGTTTCGCTTGACTGTCAAAGTGGTTAGACGCCCTGCGTCAGATAGTCTTACGGGATTCTACTACGCCGACTTGGACTCAGTCAAGGTACTTCAGGCATCCACGCCTAGGTATGTGCGGGTGAACTCTTTCCACCCAATCTGCTGATTTTGATACTTGGGTTACAATTCATCGTTTCCACCTGTTCAAATGGTTTCTGTGACCGAGCCTTTTGGCTTTCATCTTTTTGTATCTTGGCATGGGGTACGACCGCACTGACACTGGAGTTCAGTTCGACCGTACTTTGAGTGCATTGGATCCGATGATCTCCGGGGAAACCGCGAGACATCTGATCTTATTTGATTTTTACGTCGGCTCCTACCCAGAGATATGGAAGATCTCCCAGCGTGTTGGAGGCAGAACGCTCTACTGGAAAAATATTTTTGGATTTTTGAAAAGATACCCACTCTGGGGAGTGATACTCCGTGGGGGTTTTTATTTGAGAATAGAAATATTTTTTTGTCTTTTTAAAATGAAAATCTGGTTTGCATGTGCCTCCACTAGGGATGCCTGTGGGGTCTTTAGCTAACCGACTTTTATTTTGAAAGCAGGTAAACATGATGATTGATGCTATGGATACTGATGCATGGAGATGCATGATGAATGCATGGTTTGGCTCATTCTCTTTTCGTTTGATGATTTTGCTTTTGCTGGAGATGCAGAGAATTTTGAGCTTATTGCTTGCAGGGTTGTATTCCCTTGGGGATTTTCTTTTTGATATGGAGGTTTGGACGGCGGGTTGGTCAAGATCCCGACCCGTGGTCGATCAGGTCCATCGTCCCAAGATGCTGTTTCTTTGCTAATGAGAATGTACGAGGATATCATTCGACTTCAAGATGTTCTTTTGGGCATACATGTGATTGAGATGGTGTTTGGTTGCCCGTTTTGGTTAAGATTCCAATTTGCGGGCGATTGGATCCGTCATCCCATACTGTGAAGTGAGCGGAGTTCAAGACTCCTGAATTGTAGTGCTGGGGATGCTAATTTTTGTGATTTTTTTTGTAAATATGATCCGAACCTTTACCTGAGTGGTCAAGATAGAGATCGGTTATTGAAAACAAAGGAAATATTTTTTGTGATTTTCGAAAATATTTGATTTGAAAGCAAGGGAAATATTTTTTGTGATTTTTTGACAATATTTTGATTGAAAGCAAGGGAAATATTTTTGTGATTTTTGACAATATTTTCTGATGAAAGCAAGAGAAATATTTTTGTGATTTTTTGCAAATTTTTGATTTGAAAGCAAGGGAAATATTTTTTTGTGATTTTTGACAATACTTTGGTTTGAAAGCAAAGGAAATATTTTTTTTGTGATTTTTGCCAATATTTAATTTGAAAGCAAGGGACATATTTTTTTTGTGATTTTTGAAGAGGTGATTTTGCAATGTTTTTGTATTTTGTGATTTTTCTGAAATGCAGGGAAAAGTGTGGAATTTTCATCCACTTCCAGCTTCTACTGCTGGTAAGGCACCCGATCCATTTTACGTCAGCGAGCAAGACGAGTCTCACATAGTTAAGTGCCGTAGTTTTATATCTTCGGATGAGGAGATTTTGAGGGTTTTCAGTCAACACACCCACAAAGTTGCCTGTTCCTCATGTGCAATGCACATAGACCACGTATCGTCCGACGGACTCCTTCGGCCACAAGATGAGCCACATCCTCACATTTCCCTTAGTCAATCCAGTTTGGGGTCTTACGTTGCTCACAATTCCGTGAGAGTGAGCTTCACCTCCCAACAGCCTTAATCCCCTTCATGAGTTTTAGGAACAGGGAACATCCGTCAGATTCAACAGCGACTTCCAAATCAAGGTTGTCTATCACGGTGCGTTCAACACGAACAGGATTGCGGAGTTCTGCCCGCCTCAGCCTTTACCTGTTTAGGAGATTCCAGACACCCGTACGATCAAGTGTCAGCCATGTCTGGAACAGGTTAGGAAAGAAAGCCCCCGAGAAGTTAATCCCAGTGTAGTTTTAGGTCTTCGGACCACTGGAGATGAATTTGTGCAGTTGAAATTTTTGGTGAATCAATTTTTTTGTTTTTTATTATTTTTTTTTTGAAAAGGTTCCAGATTTCAACTCGGGTGATCGAGATTGATGCTGGTTTTTGTGGAAAGCTTTAAAATATTTTTGGTGTTTTTGAAATGATCCGGGTTATCGAACCTTGATCAAGGCTGATGCCGGTTTTTATTGAAAATCTCTCGGGATGTTGATCCCGACGTAGTTTAAGGTCTTCGGACTCTGAAACTGTAAAAGAGGGGCAAACATTTTTGTGTTTTTCGAAATGATCCAGATCATCAGACCTTGGCCTCAAAGGCTGGGATCGATGCTGGTTTTTATTAAAAATCTCTCGGGACGTTGATCCCAACGTAGTTTAAGGTCTTCGGACCAGAAACTGTACAAAAGGGGGCAAACATATTTTTTTTTGTTCTTTTTTTTGAAAAATATCCGGTATTAGCGGATCTTGATTCAAGCAGTCATGGCCGTTCCCGGCTTTTATTGAAAATCTCTCGGGATGTTAATCCCGACGTAGTTTAAGGTCTTCGGACCAGAAACTGTACAAGTGATGTATATATTTTTTTAGTTTTCTGAAAATGTCCGAGATCGTCAGGTCTTGATTCGATCCAAACCGATGTCGGCTTTTATTGAAAATCCCTCGGGATCCTGATCCCGACGTAGTTTAAGGTCTTCGGACCAAAACTTTAAAAGCGGGGCTGGTAATATATTTTTATGATTTTTGAAAATGTCCGGAGTCATTGATCTTGATGTGAGCAAACAAGACCGATGCCGGCTTTTATTGAAAATCTCTTGGGATGTTGATCCCGACGTAGTTTAAGGTCTTCGGACCCAGTTTTTGGGGTTAGACATACTTACCTTGCTTTATTTGGCTTCTGACGGGACTGACTGTGATTTGAGTGGTCTAGATTGCTTGAGTGGGCCTTGTGAGCCCACTTGATGATTAGATCTTGGATTCTGGCCCTTCCTTTGATGATCGAACCTTTGATCTTGTTGCTCCATGACTTGTGTAAGCTTTCCAATGGTGTGGATCTTGATGATCTAGCCCTTGAATGGTTCAGGTTGATAGATTCGGCCCTGTGGGCCCACTTGAGACCTTAGCTTTACTCTGGGGCACCTCTTTTGATGATTTGTGAGACTAAGAAGGCTTCTCATGGTGTGGATGATGGCTTGAACGCTTCTGATCGCTTGATTTGGCTTTGTGGGCCCACTTAATGGTTAGATCTTGGATTCTGGCCCTTCTTTTGATGATCGAACCTTTGATCTTGTTGTTTGATGGCTCATGTAGGTCCTTCAATGGTTTAGATCATGATGATCTAGTCTTTGAACGGCTTGGATTGCTTGTGGCCCCCACTTGATCACCTTTTCTTCTCTTTGGCCTGATCAGCCATGTTTTGGCCGCATTGCTCCGTGATTGGATCGGTGGGACATCTTTTATATGATCTTGATCAATCTCCATTGAAATCAGGAGTGGACCGGGGCCTTGGGCGGCCCATGGAGCGCCATCTGCTGACGTGGACTGTCAGCCTCACCTACTAAAAACCCTGGAGCCAATCCCGCAGAGAGAGGAAATCTGCGTCCGTACGGGCGGCCCAGGGCAGGCCGCCCAAGGCTCGCCTCTTGAGCGGCCTGGGCTGGCTCTGGTTCGGACATCCTCTGCTGTCCCCTTCTCCTGTCCCCCACATTCTCTGTTCTGGGTTATTCGATTCAGCCATAAATCTTCTTTTCCCCTTGTCTTTTCTCTTCATTTTGTCCTCTTCCCATTTTGTCCTTTCTTGGGCAGCTTTAGATGATGATTTATGGGCCATAGTGGGAGAGGTTGGTGGGTCCCACACTCCAGCATTTGGTGAGGGCTTTAATGATGGAGGGATTCCTTTAATGGAGGGTGTAGAAGGTGCATTGAATGGAGGCATTGATGAGGGGTTAGGGATGGTGGTTGATGGTGTTTTGAATGGCCCCATTAATGGCAGCCATGCTGAAATTCCAGATTTGAATGGGACCTTCATTATGGGAGGAATGAATGGTATGGATAGGATGATGGGGTGGGACATAGGTGAGGCTATGCATCCCTTGAATGTGGGCCACATGGATGATGTGATCGATGGTGATGATGGGGTCGCGATGGACATAGATGGGCTTATCCTGGACTTCCTTCTGGTACCTGTGAGGAGAGAAAGCACTTTAGCAAAAATGTTGAAGCTTCAAAGTAGGAAGAGAGATACTTACCTTCTGGGAGGAATGATCGGGAGAAAGACGCTTGCACGAGGCTCTCCATAAGTTGGCTGGGGGATGTTTATTTTGAAAGCCCTGTAAGATTTTTTTTTTTTTTTTTTTTGCATATATGCGAATAAGGAAAAATGATTTTTTTTTCTTTTTTGGAAAATATATGCAAATCATGAAGTAAAAATTTGTGTCAAGTGCTTATCTGTCTGTGCATGATTTGGACTTGTGCTTTTAGATGTAGGAATCAGAATATTTGACTCAGCCTGATGTCATACTCGATTTTCTTAATTATTCACCAAGGGTCCTGGTCCCCTTAAGATAGTGCGCAATGGTATCCCGCCCCTAGAATTTGGGCAGATCCTGAAGGAATTCTCGACTCATAGCCGCCATCCTTGCTTCAATTGAATCTTCATGTCGTTTGGATCTCTCATGTACCTGCTTCTTTTTTTTTTCTCTTTTTTTTTCGTAGCCATTATTACTCGCAACGCCCTTTTGAGTTTCGCTGCGTCCGGCTTGCCCGTCATTTTTGCCCGTGGCGCCCTTTCGGGTTTTCACCACGTCCCGGGTATTTGATCTTGCCTGCCTCTTGGCAGCTATGCTGTTTTTACCCTTGGCGCCCTTTCGGGCTTTCACCAAGTCCGCTATGTGCCCACTGTTTTTACTCGGAGCGCCCTTTCGGGTTTTCACTCCGCCCTCTTTGTTTAGGCACACATATCTTCTTTTTTTTTCCTTTTTTTTTCTTTTTTTTTTTGAATAACTGCGGCGCCCAGAGGTCAGGAATCCGTCGTTGCCGGCCGATAGTAACCTTTCGGCCCTTATCTCAAGTTACAATGGCAGAGCTGTCGGCCTTAGCTACAGACCCTTCTGAGGTGGATGGATGGATAGATGTGTTTCTTTTGGGTCGATTTTTTTCTTTTTTTCTTTCTTTCTTTCTTTCTTTCTTCTTCTTCTTCTTCTTCTTTTTTTTTTTTTTTTTTGGTTGTGTGCCCCCCCTTTTTTTGCTCTATTCTTTTTTTTTCTCTTTTTTTTTTACTTTTGAACCCTTTATTTGGAACACTTATTGGTGAACGGGAATGGATTCTCAGAGGTCTAAGCCTTGACCTCTTGACTTCAGCTCTACTAATGTAACTCTTGATAAGGTTAGATTGGCTTACCTGTGAGAGATTTTCACGTTATCGGCGTTGATTAGCTCAGGAAGATCCACCCCTCTCATGTTGGTGAGCCTGAGGGCGCTTCTTAGAAGAACTTTTCTGATCCTTGGGCCTTGTCCCTTTGAGTTTGATAGATGTAACGGTGCTTGTTGTAAACCTGATATGACTTTTCTTTCTTCGGCTTCATTCTTCATCAGCACTCACGATGACATGATTTTGACTCGAACTCGTAGGTTTGTCTTCTGCTTTTAAGCTTCTTGAGGAACTCCTTCATCCTTAGATTCCGAAGGATGTCCCATTGCCAATGTTGATAGCATGTGGGAACCCTTGACAATTGATGATGTCATTCTCTATGAGAATTATCGTGCGAGATCAGAATGTTACCTTCATCCACTTTGTGCTGTAATCGACTGCCCCAAGTATATGCGTATGACCGCTAGATGATGCCGAGTCGATCCTTCTGCTGATGTAGATACCTCGTACAGGGAATAGCTGGAGCATTGTCAGGTTGTAGAATTTCGAAGCACACACATGGATTCGATGTGCATGTTGCTGACACTTGAAGTGCTTTCTGACATGTTGGCAACAATATGTCTTCATCGAGCCGTGAGGTTTCTTCGATCATTCGTCAAGTCGTACACTCCAGCATGGAATGCAAGCATAGTCTTGGCAGCATCTTCTTGATAGGCTTGATGAGTTTTTGATCGATGAGTCTTCACAGGATGCAAGATTGGGAAGTCATGACTTCAAAAATTCGATCATTCTCTGTTTATTTTTCGGGGACAAGGATTCTCAATGCACACTTCCTTATGGGTCTCAGGAGATCCTAGGTTTATAATTTTGAAACTTTTTGAGATGACATCGGCTTTTGGTTCGAACTTTCGAGGAGACCCTCTAAGTTTAGGAGTCAGCTCATCATTTTCCTCATCATTTGGCTTTGTCCAGACCCTTGAGTTTGAAGTCCAACTCTAGATCGAAATCTTATGAGTCAACTCCATACTCAAGTGCTTTGACAGAAAGACTTGACACTTTTATTGAAAAAGGTTTCTAAAATTTTTTTTGCTTTCAAAGATTTTCTGGTTTTTTAGAATTTTGTGAATATCTGGATTTTTTAAACTTTTTGGACTTTCTGAAATTTTGAAATTTTTTTTTTGAAATATTTGGTGTTTTGGGTTTTTGAATCTTCTGATTTTTTTTTTTTTGAATTTTTTTTTTTTGTAAAGGACCCGAGCAAAACGGCGATGTGAACCAGATGTTGCTTGATCCGGCTCGGGGAGTCGAGCACTGTCGACTTTTATTGGCCGTCATGGGGACTACAAACCTGTTACTGCCATGCACTCCTTCCCCTCAGGAGGCAGGGCCAGAGGGATCAGTAGGCCAACCCTCATCGTTGCGCCCAAACATCAGGATAGATCTGGAATTGGGCTCCGAGTTAGTGTCGGATGCGATTTCTCCTGGTTCGTCCCCGATGAATTGCAGCTCTTCAGGTTCATCCGGCTGAGGTGGGACCAGGACGGTAGTCCAGTCGATCGGGGGAAATTTCTGCCCCTTGCTTGAGTCTTCTTTGGGCAACTCTATCAGACTCAATCTGTTCGCTTGATCATCGAAGGTGGAATTTAGCCCATCATCAGGGTAGATAATCCCTGCATTGATGAACTGGATAGGTGTGTAAATGCAGGGATTGCCTTCTTCTTGATGACCTCGTCTTCTTTTGATACTTCTATGCTTTGGTTTCTGAATCAGAGTAGGCTGATATCGTAGCCCTCTCCTATCCATATCTTCTTGAACCTCCATGGTTCGGGTCGAGTCTTGATATTCGAGCTGATAGTAGAAGGTTTGACGCTCGGCAGGGAGGAAGACATAGTTCGATCCGATGGGACATGCACGAGGGAAGTAATTTGCATTGTGATGGTATGAGATCTCCCCATTAGAGTGTTGTACGTCCATGGCTGGGATGGTAGGCTCTCGGAGGTTGGATGCTTCTACCTTGGGAAATTGTCCGGGATCGGTAATGATGGTGATCGCCCTATCTCCAAAGATGTGCTTGACCCTTCGGTGAAGATTTGAAGAGATGGCACCGATTCTGTGAAACCAGGTCCGATCATAAAGGAGATGGAATGAAGCTGAGATGTCCAAGACCTGGAGAGTGATGGTTGATGTTTTTGGATCGATAAGAACCTGGACATCAATCTCCCCTTCGACCTCCTCGACAGTGGCCACATAATTGAAGCTGGGCCCTAATTCTGCTAGGGCATGTGGCATGCTGTCCGAGAAAGGGTCTTCTTGGAGGACGATGGCTGAAGTAGAAGCCGAATAGACAGGTGCGGTGGGCAAGTTGTGCCCCTGGTTATTTGCTTGAGAAACGGGCAGGCTTTGCCCCTGGTAAGCTGGAGTGGGCAAACTGTGCCCCTGACTGACTATTGCTGAGACGGGCAGGTTGTGCCCCTGGTTTGCTGATGCTGCGTTAGGGAGATTGTCCCCTTGGTTGACTGAGATGGGCTGAATGTGCCCATGGTTAGAAATGGATGCGAAGATTGAATCGACTGAAGGTGCCCCTTGCATGATGATGGGCTCTGGGATCGAAATAGTTGAGGATGCCCCTTGCAGGATGAGAGGTTCGAACTCTGAACTAGAGTTGATGGCACGAATAAACTGGAGAGGAGGCTTTTCTTGGCTGGTGAAAGCTGGATAGGCAGGAGGTGCCCCTTGCATTGCGGAGACTGGATCGACTAGAGATGCCCCTTGCAGGATGAGGGGTTCTGAAACCTGACTGGTTAGGGGTGCCCCTTGCCAACCTTGATTAGGGAACTGTGAGTTCCATCTTGACTGTTGCTGTTGTTGCGGTTGTCCATGCTGAGGGAGGAATAGTGCACCTTCGGTAGAGGCGACAAGATCATCCTCTTCCATTGGATGGGAGATGAGGACACTTCCGTTATCATTCTCGTATTCAGCAGTAGGCTCTTCTTCCACTATCGGTTGAATTGGAGAAGCCTGATGAGGCCACCAAGGGGAGATCATCCCAGCCCTTATTCCGGCTTCGACTTGTTCCCCGGCGCGGATGAGTTGGTTGAAGTTCGCATATGGATGTGAGACAAGGTATCCAGAGATACTTGGATTTGCCGAGTGGACGATCATGGAGATTTGCTCCTCGTCGTCGATGGGAGTCTTCATTCTAGAGACCATGGCCCGCCACCGTCCAACGTAAGCTGACAATGTTTCATCGCTTCTTTGCCTGAGAGCTGCGAGGTCTGCTCTCCTGGGTGCCATGTTAAGATTGTATGCGAACCTGTTGACGAAAGCCTGGGAGAGCTGCTCCCAAGTCCTGATGCGATGATAGTCCAATGACGTGTACCAGTCTAGGGCATCGTCTTTCAGGGACTTTTGAAACAGACGGATCAACGCCCCGTCGTTGCTTGCCACAGCCTCTAGCTCACCACAAAATGATCTCAAGTGGTCTATAGGACATCCTGTCCCATCATATCTTTTAAATTTTGGTACCTGAAAGCCTTGAGGTACCATTGCATCGGGAAATGGACAAAGGTCCCTGAACTTAGTGGATGGAAGATCCACCCCTTGCTGCTTCTGCAACTTTCTCTTCATCTCTCGCATCTGTTCTCGGAGTTGTTCGATTTCAGAGGGACCGGATGAGAGAGATCTTGCCCCTTGCCAGGACTGAGTTGGCCCCCTTTCGTAATAATTGGTGTTATTGATACTCCTATGATTCCTGCTTGAAGGAGGTTGGGCCTGATAATTACTCCCATTATAGGGACTTTGTTGGACTGGAGCTGAGAAGGGAGACTACAAAGAAACTTTGGACATAGGAGGATGTTGAAATTGATGGAAGAAATGCCCTGAGGTCGAGGGTTGTTCTGACTGATGGACCCCGTTAGGAGGGTATCGAAAGTCCTGCGCCATCCCTGATAGTTGTGGTTGGGATGAACTGGAGACTGGAAGAGACGGTTGTTGTGGTTGTTGAACTGGACCAGCTTGATTGCTGGCTGCTGAAGCCTGGGCTTGTGTGAATCGGAGAAGCATTTCCTGCATGGCCTTCATGCTTTGTTGTAGCTCTTGGATGCCAGGAATTGACATGGATTCACTCGAGTTTAACAGTGGAGAGGAAGCCTCAGGTATAGGGAATGGGAGAGCCATGTTGATTTTGTATTGGACGTGGCAGGGTGATTTGGTTTGGAGGAGTAATGGTGGGGAATATACTCTACTCTCTTTTTTGGGTTTTGGGATTTTCTATTTTTTTTGGTTTTGGGATTTTCTATTTTTTTTCTGGTTTGTTTTGGGTAGAATGCTATGCAGATGAGATTGTATGAGGATTAGTGACTTTCAAGTGCGGGAAGGATTCTGTTTTTCAAGTCGGATCACGACTAGTGGGACTAGCAAATCCCCAGTGGAGTCGTCATTCTGTGGACCCTCGCCGATTTTTCCGCGCTCCCACACGACGTTCTTCTCCCTTCCCCTTTCCTTTCGGAAAAGAAGGAGATGATAATGCGTGAGTGCGAAATCGCCGTTTGTGCCACTGGCTTGCCTCGTTCTCGAGGGCTTCGTTTGGTTGTCGTGTTAAGCTGGATATGTTTAAGTGAGTTTATATAAGACCAGAGTCGCCACTAGCCAGTTACTTCGAATCTACAGTCGGCTAGACCCCGCAGAAACGTTAGAGAAGGGGATCTGAAGATCCTTTCCTCTAAAATGACTCCTGTTGATCTGCGGACAGAGATTCAAGGTAAGGGATCACGGTTACAGGGTGGGAAGAGGTTAAGCACCCCACACACTGCCCGCACCGAAGTACGGTCTCTACTTCACAGAATCGATCAAATACTTGAAAGTCTAGTTTAATCCTCGTATATTCTCATGAATGACATGATACATGAATGCGGGTCTGAACAGTAAGAGTTTCTGATGGGCAGGTTCCAACAACGGGCAAGCCCAGAGCGTACGCTCGAACTGACAGGTGCTTAATGTAAGACGTATGCAGTGTGCTTGAATGATCAAGGTGTTTTATGGTGAAGCATGAATGCAGGTCTGAACAGTAAGAGTTTCTGATGGGCAGGTTCCAACAACGGGCAAGCCCAGAGCATACGCTCGAACTGACAGGTGCTTAATATAAAGACATATGCATGTGTACTTGACGGATCAAGGTGCTAGTAGTGAAGCAGGGGGGTTGGAAGAAAAGTAAATGTTGCACTTATGCTAGATGCAAATGAGATGATGCTGGAAAATGAGTAGCTGGGTGGACGGAGGTGTCGCAAGGGTTGGCTTTGAGTGGCTGGATCAAGACTTGGATGGCTTGGGAGGCTTGGACCAGTGGTCAGGCTGGACTGGACCAGGGTTAGACTCTCCTCACTCGGGCTCTCCTTGGTGGAAAAATGGGCTAAAGGGTGGAGAGATGGACTTAGAGCTCTCGGGCTGAAATGGACTCGAATGGCTTGTTGAAATGAGAAGGGGAGGGGGGTATTTATAGCGGTGGAGAGTGGCAGCTCTCGTAATTTTGTCCGGGCGGCCTGCCATGGGCCGCCCGTACGGCCGCTCCTCGGTTTCCAGCGAGTACGGCCGCTCCCTCGGGGCTGCTGTTGGACTCGCTGGTCGACTCAGTGAGTTGACTCAGCGGGTCGACTCGGTGGTTTGACTCGACGGGTTGACTCGACGGGTTGACTCGGTGTTTTGACTCGACGGGTTGACTTAGCGGGTTAACTCAGCGAGTTAACTCAGTGAGTTTGACTTTTTTTGGGATTTTTTGACTGACCTTTTTTATGGGGGGTTTTTCAGGGTGGTTTTTAGGACTGGGTTGACTGGGTTCAGGCTTGAACTGGGCTATGGAATGGGGCTTACAAGGGTGAGTTTGGCTGAGTTTGGACTTGGGATTTGGGGGTATGGTCCTCCGTTCAACCAGCTATCTCTATCAACAGTGTAGCCGAAGGTGGGGTGTCTACAGTCGCGTTCTCAGAATTCTGTGACAAGTGGAAGATACGAAGTGTTCGCACCTCCCCGTATCATCCTCAAGCTAATGGGCAAGTCAATGCGATAAATAAGATCATTAAACATCATTTAAAGACCAAACTAGGTGAATGCAAAGGCATGTGGCCAGAGCTCTTGCCGGAAGTCTTATGGGCCTATAGAACTACAACTCACATGTCGACCGGGGAAACTCCGTTCTTATTGGCTTTCGGCACCGATGCAGTGGTCCCAGTCGAAGTTCAGGTGCCCTCGTATCGGATCGAGTAGTACAACCCCACTAATAATCAGGAAGGTCTGAGGCTTCATCTCGACCGCTTGGAAGAACGAAGGAACGCCTCCCAACTTCCAGCAACAGCCTATCAACAGCGTATTTCTTGCTACCATGACGCCAAGGTCCGACCCAGAGCTTTCCAGCTAGGTGATTTGGTTCTTAGACAGAACCTCGGAATTCCTGCCCGCTCGTTGGATCCAAATTGGGAAGGCCTGTATCGAGTTATCAAAATTGTGCGACCAGGTACCTATTATCTCGAAGATATGCAAGGAAGGCCCGTACGTCGCCCTTGGCACGTAGAGCATATGCTACAGTTGTTCGCTTCCCCAAGTGTAGGGTTGCGTTGTAGTAATAATCTCGGTAAGACCGAGGTCGATCCATAGGGAAGGAAGTAAACAATTCCAACTATCCTAATAACTAGAATCAAAGAGGTTTGTGAAATTGATTTTTAACATAAAATAGAAAATCTGATAATGGAAAGATAACTAGAGCATCAAGGATCCACTTATAGCTCTCCTTAGATGCATAATTCGCTATGGTTTCTCACTTTCTCAACTAGAATCGATATTAAGATCTATCTAGTCGGATGATAGAGCTGTTAAACCAAACAATCTGTCATATGTAAGTTCAATGCATAGGATTCACTCAATGTAGGCTGAGTTGAGCATGCTCAATTGCATAGGTCATTCCCCATTCCAAAAGGTTCAGTTCACAATCATAACCATCCTCAAGTCCTGTCACAAGACAAGGCTAGATCATGATTTGAACTTGATTCAAATCACATGCACAATCCATACATATTACAGAAATTCAGAAAAGTAGAACTTTGGTAGGAAGTCCCCACATGAAGATCATAGTACTAGAGCGCACTCCAATTCCTCGGATCATACAGGTCTAGACTGATGCAAACCAATTAAGAATTTAAGTAATTCTCCCAAACATCTATGAGTCATCATAAGACTAACAAAAACTACTTAAAGCTTGTATAAACTTCAAACCATAGTTCATAATCATGAATTCCAACTTTAAAACCAATAAAACGAATTAAACAATCTAAGAAAGCTATAAGGTTCACCTCTTAGCTCTAGCTAAGAGATTAGCTAATGAAAAGCATATTAAAAATAAAACTAGAACTAAGAAAAGGAAGAAAAACTAGCTGGAGGAGGCTAGGAAGCCTCCTATGACTTGAACTCCTTGCTCCCCACGTCCTTGGTTGATTTGGAATAGAAGAGAGCACCTCCTTTTATAGTGCAGCAATAGTACAGCAACATAGCAGAATTTGTTTCGCTTCGTACGGCTTAACCAATGGTTGGATTGCCTTCAAAATTGATTTGTAGCTTCCTTGTAATGTGATCTTCCTCATAGATGATTTAGATTTCCAAGATTATCCTCTGAATGGGCCCACCAATCATATCACCGACCGCCTCTCAAAATCACGCACTTCGGGTACCTTCAGAACCAGTCATCTTGCTTTCAACGCTCCGGAGTGTACAGATGTCGGATTGATTCCAAATTTTGACCATTGGTAGAAAACTTCATCCTCTACATGATAGACGGATTAGATTGTCCAAAAAGATCCCAAAATATGGTCCGAAAATTATAACAATTAGCGCTTTTATAAACTCTGCGCAGTTGGATCTTTCTGGATGGTCCATCTTTCTTCAACCGGTACGATCAAACCACACATCCTTTTGATCTGAAAATTTGTGGTTATTCATATATTGATGTGGTATAAAAGATGGTCAAAGTAGATTCTTCATATCATCAATGATGGGCCACCCGGACCGGCCCAGAGTGGAGTAGGCAGAATCTGGAACTTTCTGGACAGTTCGTATTGTTTTGGCCACCACGATCAATCCGTAGCTCCGATCGACATGAAACCACTTGGGTTATTTCGGCGTCGAGCTCCTCTTCAACATGGATGTGTTGGATTTCCAAATATAATTAAGATGGGCCCAGAAAATTGATCCAAAATGTCAGAAACGGGAATGGCCTGCTGTCTGGAATCTGGAAGCTGAAATTTACATGGCCGACCAGTCAAGACCGGTCGGACAGGGCTGGCCGACCGGTCTAGACCTGTCTATTTTGGTCCAGCGTGCTATGTAGAAGGCTGTAATGTTGGCCGACCGGTCTAGACCGGTCGGGGTCTGTTTGGCCGACCGGTCTTGACCGGTCGGACCACCTTGTGGAGTTCCTTTTTCATTCTTTCCTTCTTTCTTTTCTTTCTTTTCTTCTCTCCTTCCTCTCTCTTTGCTTTCTTCTTTCTTTGGCCCACCTTGGGTCTTCATCCAAGGCTCCTAAATGTGCCCTTTTGGTCATCAATTGGGCAAAGCAACTCTCATTCCTACAACCACAAAACTATGCATTAGATTAGCCTTTAAATCATGAAAACCATGCATAATGAGTGATGAATTGGGGTTAGAATATGCACAATTAAGAGCTCAACACACCCCCCAACCAGCATTTTGCTAGTCCCGAGCAAAACATGCATGAAACAAGTTCAATTCTCCAAAAACTAACTCTCCTTTAGAAACTATGCTTCTATACATCCCTAGACACACAAGTGTAAAAGTGAGAAAAATTAGGTGATAGAAGTTAAAACCTTAAACTCTCAAAACATAATAAGTGTCCATATGAAATTCTCGCTGATTGATTGATGAATAGAAGAACTCGAACAAATTCAACCTAGTGTGCATAGTGAAAGTTCATCTCATGAGTTTCTGGGCTTATCTTCTTCATAGATCAGCTAAACTATAAATCTCAAGGTGTATAGACCAACAACAAGCCTATGACAGGAATTTGTCTTACCGTCCTTCTGACGGATTTCACACTACGTCCCATTTCCGGCTTTGGTTACGGGTAGACCATCCCCCGGTTGGTAGTAGGTAGCCCTAATCGGAATTTTCCACCATTTTTCCATCATTCCCAATTTCATCCTTCCTTTTCCTTTTTCTTTTACATTAGATAGGATTTTTAGAAATCCATATCTTTCGTTATTTTCACATGGACAAGGATGGACAAAGTACCCCGGCTTGGTTCCTCAACACCTCAAATCTAAGTCTAGTCAATCCAAAAATCACATAATCCTTTCAAATCATGAAAATCGTGTAATGTGAACTAGGTGTAAAAGTGTTCAAATTTTCTATCAATCATATAAATAGGGGAATTCACATATAAAACCATTATATTAAGAGAAGTTCAAAGCTTGCAACATCACTCACTTCGTATCTCCTCCTCTTATACTCATATCATCTTGAATGCATAGAAACAACGTTTTCCAAAAGAGTTTTGAATTTTAGAAAAATTGAAAATTTTCTACATGATTGCTCGAAATGTCACAAAAGCTAGTAGATTCATCTAAGGAATCTCACCCCCCCAACCAAAATCTTACATTGTCCTCAATGTAATAAGATATGCAATATACATGACATGAGAGCAATGACATAAAACAAAGGAGAGTGAGAACGAGAGTACCTAAGGTAGCAAGTTGATCAATTCTAGCATCTTCCATTGTCTCAATGAGACTTATTCAATCCAAAATGCAGAAAGAAATCCTAACCTACCTACCTACCTTTGATTAGTCTGATCGACTACATGATCAAATTTGAGCAGGATCTTCATGAATTTCAATAGGTTTCTCATGAGGACCATCCAAAGTCTTGCTCGAATGTATACATGGGTGTGTTTCTTCATGAAGGTCCAATCATAGTTTGCACCACACGCATGTAAGGAGGAGATAAGAGCAGCAAAAAGATATCTCCTTAAGTTCTGAATTGGGTTGTAATGATTAAAAACGGGTCCTCCCAATCAGAATTTTCAATGGGTTGAAGAACCCATGATGGTGGAGAGGCATTCATTAAGTATTTTTCAGTTTGGGTTGTCTCCTCCACAAATTCAGAATTGCACGGTGTTTCCACAAATAATGGTAAAAAGTGTAAATCAGTGGAATGGTGTTCTTCAGGCACCGACACCGTATCTAACAAACTATCCAACTCCTTAATCATCTCATCATCCAGATCATAGGGGTGGGTCATGCATTCCTCTAGGAAATCGAGAGAGTCGGATGAAGGGTCCTCGTTCTCCCTAAGTGATTGAGAAAATTCTGTTTCAAGGGTAAGGAATTCCTCCTCTATAGAGGGGAGGTCTTCCAAAGAAAAAATTTCAGATTCAGTGGTAAGCACATCATCTAGCATTGGTTGATCTTTTAAAATTTCAGATTGTGCCACCCCATCATCCAAAGAAACAGAATTTTCAACCCAAGGGAGTTCTTCCACAATAGAATCCGGCATGTGTTGTTGGTGGAAGGACTCAAAAATATCGACTTCGGCCATCTCTCTAGCAAGAATATCTTCCGATGACTCAAAAACATTCGGCCCTTTGGAAGAAGAAATCATGGACTCACAATCATCCTTCAAACCCTCATTGTAGGCAATCAAACTATCACTTTCAAATTTTGTAGATTCCTCGGGTTCGTCAACCGTCCTTGAAATCTCTCATCATTCAAATCGGAATAGCTAAAAGAGATAGTTGATTCTCCATAATCAATGGTAATGGTGGGATCACTGAGATCAATATCCTCTAGAAGTTTAGTCATTAAATCTAGAGAAGGTTGGGTTTGGATAGCCTCATCCTCCTCATTGTTGGTGATTGATTCGGTGTTCCCAATGTTGGGTTCAATATTTTGAGATGGCGAGAGGTTTTGTATGCATTGCTCAGTTATTTCCATAAACTCTCGCAGTGTATCCTCAAGAGTTTGTGTCGGTTGTGGCTCATGAGAAAGAAACTCTTGAGGATAATTGTTGGCATCCATGGTTGGCTCATCTTCCAAGTTGAAATTTTGATGCTCCCACCAATTTGGATTATGCATGTCATATGTTGGGCTTTTAGATGGTTGTTGATATGTGTAGCCATACAAGTGATCATACATTGTCCTAACCGGTGGAACATTATTCATCTCTTTTCGATACTCTCCCATTGTCTTACGTGGGGGAGTATTAGAAGAAGATTGAGTCTTAGAAAAATATTCATGCTTGTAATGGTTCCAATCATAATGATTTTTTATTTGGTTCATCCTCTCATCTTCCAAAAGGTATTTAGACAATCCACCCATCCAATCATTCATAATGAAATTATAAGAAGTTGAAATAATCCCTAATCTAGGAAGAAAAACAAAAAGAAGAAAGGGAGATGGAGAGATGTTACCCGTGAAGGTGAGAGCTATGTCAGCAACAATGTCCTACAAAATCAAACAAAAAATTGTTAGTAATCTAGAAAAAAAAATCAGAAAATCTACTTCTATAAAAACAAAAAAAATCCTAACTAACTAAAACTACTCTATAGCTACTAGAACAATTAGAACCATTTAACCTCTTCCCCGGCAACGGCGCCAAAAACTTGTTCGCTTCCCCAAGTGTAGGGTTACGATGTAGTAATAATCTCGGTAAGACCGAGGTCGATCCACAGGGAAGGAAGTAAACAATTCCAACTATCCTAATAACTAGAATCAAAGAGGTTTGTGAAATTGATTTTTAACATAAAATAGAAAATCTGATAATGGAAAGATAACTAGAGCATCAAGGATCCACTTATAGCTCTCCTTAGATGCATAATTCGCTATGGTTTCTCACTTTCTCAACTAGAATCGATATTAAGATCTATCTAGTCGGATGATAGAGCTGTTAAACCAAACAATCTGTCATATGTAAGTTCAATGCATAGGATTCACTCAATGTAGGCTGAGTTGAGCATGCTCAATTGCATAGGTCATTCCCCATTCCAAAAGGTTCAGTTCACAATCATAACCATCCTCAAGTCCTGTCACAAGACAAGGCTAGATCATGATTTGAACTTGATTCAAATCACATGCACAATCTATACATATTACAGAAATTCAGAAAAGTAGAACTTTGGTAGGAAGTCCCCACATGAAGATCATAGTACTAGAGCGCACTCCAATTCCTCGGATCATACAGGTCTAGACTGATGCAAACCAATTAAGAATTTAAGTAATTCTCCCAAACATCCATGAGTCATCATAAGACTAACAAAAACTACTTAAAGCTTGTATAAACTTCAAACCATAGTTCATAATCATGAATTCCAACTCTAAAACCAATAAAACGAATTAAACAATCTAAGAAAGCTATAACGTTCACCTCTTAGCTCTAGCTAAGAGATTAGCTAATGAAAAGCATATTAAAAATAAAACTAGAACTAAGAAAAGGAAGAAAAACTAGCTGGAGGAGGCTAGGAAGCCTCCTATGACTTGAACTCCTTGCTGCCCACGTCCTTGGTTGATTTGGAATAGAAGAGAGCACCTCCTTTTATAGTGCAGCAATAGTACAGCAACATAGCAGAATTTGTTTCGCTTCGTACGGCTTAACCAATGGTCGGATTGCCTTCAAAATTGATTTGTAGCTTCCTTGTAATGTGATCTTCCTCATAGATGATTTAGATTTCCAAGATTATCCTCTGAATGGGCCCACCAATCATATCACCGACCGCCTCTCAAAATTGCGCACTTCAGGTACCTTCAGAACCAGTCATCTTGCTTTCAACGCTCCGGAGTGTACAGATGTCGAATTGATTCCAAATTTTGACCATTGGTAGAAAAATTCATCCTATACATGATAGATGAATTAGATTGTCCAAAATGATCCCTGAATGTGGTCCGAAAATTAGAACAATTAGCGCTTTTATAAACTCTGCGCAGTTGGATCTTTCTGGATGGTCCATCTTTCTTCAACCGGTACGATCAAACCACACATCCTTTTAATCTGAAAATTTGTGGTTATTCATATATTGATGTGGTCTAAAAGATGGTCAAAGTAGATTCTTCATATCATCAATGTTGGGCCACCTGGACCGGCCCAGAGTGGAGTAGGCAGAATCTGGAACTTTCTGGACAGTTCGTATTGTTTTGGCCACCACGATCAATCCGTAGCTCCGATCGACACGAAACCACTTGGGTTAGTTCGGCGTCGAGCTCCTCTTCGACATGGATGTGTTGGATTTCCAAATATAATTAATATGGGCCCATAAAACTGGTCCGAAAAGTCAGAAACGGGAATGGCCTGCTGTCTGGAATCTGGAAGCTGAAATTTACATGGCCGACCAGTCAAGACCGGTCGGACAGGGCTGGCCGACTGGTCTAGACCTGTCTATTTTGGTCCAGCGTGCTATGTAGAAGGCTGTAATGTTGGCCGACCGGTCTAGACCGGTCGGGGACTGTTTGGCCGACCGGTCTTGACCGGTCAGACCACCTTGTGGAGTTCCTTTTTCATTCTTTCCTTCTTTCTTTTCTTTCTTTTCTTCTCTCCTTCCTCTCTCTTTGCTTTCTTCTTTCTTTGGCCCACCTTGGGTCTTCATCCAAGGCTCCTAAATGTGCCCTTTTGGTCATCAATTGGGCAAAGCAACTCTCATTCCTACAACCACAAAACTATGCATTAGATTAGCCTTTAAATCATGAAAACCATGCATAATGAGTGATGAATTGGGGTTAGAATATGCACAATTAAGAGCTCAGCAACAGTATTTCCCTTAATTCGATGTAAGTTTGAACGATATTCGAATAAAGGTAGATTGTCTTTTGGTCGCTACTCCATTTGATTGGACCCGAATAGCCCCGAAGAGAATACACACATTCTCTTGGCCAATCTTCTACCCTTGGTAGAATCAAAGCCTCAATCGATAGATCAGTCTATCTCTACGCGGATGTGGTCACCAAGACCCCCGGATTGATCCTAACTCATTGCTTCATGAGTTAAGTATAAAGGCATTCAGTACACGAGAAAGCAAGAACCAAAGGAAGGAGAAACAGGACGCAAATAACATTATCAAAATGTGTTTTTTCCATTCATCTCATCGACTACAGAAGTCATATTGTTTACAAACAAAAAGGAAAAACTGATACATAAGCTGGATAAAAAGAAGAAAGACGGTCATCCTTGCGCATCGGACGGGGGAGGAGCGGTACTCTCAGCCTCAGGGCCCACTTCCGAGACCCCTCCCGCTTGAGTGACTTCAGTCACCTCGTTCTCGGCGGCCGCTCTTTCCTCCGTAGCTATGATAGCCGCAACCTTTCGAACTCTCCCATGTCGAAAGATGGAGACATTCGCTGCACCACTCGCAGTGCGAAGTCGCGACCAGCATCGTACGACTTATATCTTTCATCATCGTACAGCTGCGAGGTCCGGAACTCCATGATGGCTCGGGCCCCTTCTTCCGAGAGCATCTTGACAAGGGCCACTCTCTCCTCCTCCCAGTGGATCAAGTCATCCTTGAGCTGCGCAAGGGCGGAGCGCTCTCTCTCTAGATTGTCGCTAACTTCCTTGAGCTGCGACTTGCTTTCTGCGAGCCGCTCCTCCAGCGAAATCTTGTCTTGACGAAAGATCTCTCTTTCTCTCTCTGCCTTCTCCTTCATCTCCGAGAGCTTGGCGAAGTTCGAGTCCAAAGCCTGATATCTGTCAGTCAGGACTTGGTTCGGGGAGGGCACCAAAAGTTGGGGGGAGATGTTGTAAAAAAGAAACTTGCAGATTGGGTGGAGGTGACTGGGGACGGTGAATGTTCCGACTCCAGAGGGCTGGGCTACGACTAGCCCAACTGGGCTCGCATCTTGAGCAGCGGTTTGCTCGCGAGCACCTTCAGGCTCGCAAGGTTCTTCGGCTAGGGGCCAACCTAACCCCGCCCTGTCGTTCCTCTGGGAGTTGTTGAGGATATCAATGATGGATGGTTCAGGAGGAACCACCGATGCAGAAACCATTGGCGCAATCACCGCAGCCTCAGGTAGTGGGGTTTGGGCAGTTTCACCCAACTGATTAGATGGGTGAGAAGGACCGGCAGGTGTCTTCTTTTGCCTCTTTGAGTTGGTGCTTTTCGAGCGAGGCAGCAACCCTTTCTTCTCCCCCACATTTGTCATCATGACCTCCTCACGAGAGATCAACCCAGTGGCTGAGAGTCGAGAGGCTGACAGACAAGCCTCGATGTGCCTGTCGCGAGCATGTAACTTATAAACCTTCATGATCTTCTCGTGAATCCCTCCTTTCAAGTTCGGCTTTCCCATAGTCGGAACACCCGCAAACATGAGCAAAGGTTAGATAAGCAGATAATCAAAAGTTGGCTCATAAATCTAGGGAGAGTGAAGCTACTCCCACCTTCACCGAAAAATTGGCTCACGTTATGGCCCCCAGAGGTGGACCCTGTCTCAGATTCCCCGCTCCCGAAAGTGTAAAACCAGCGTTTCCTCCATCTGGGGTAATTCGAAGAGGGTTTTCCCAAAACGAAATTATCCCAGTGTCAGTAACACAGGTAATACCACCCTTCGCTAGAGGGGGCTTTCTTGAGTTACTACATACGGAGGAACTCTTCTGCAGTTAGCTCTCCGTTACCAGCTTTCGCCCAAAGAATGAAGGAGCTCAGAATTACCCTCCAGCCGTTTACGATAAGTTGCCCGGGGGCAATCTTATAACTTCGGAGTACCGCAAATGAAGGGGTGGAGGGGAAGGCGCACCCTAAGGATGAAGAAATACTCATAGAGGGCGACACAACCGGGATGAGGTGAGTCTGGGGTTTCTCCCTCTCTGGGTAACCGAAAAACAACTGAGTTGGGAACCTAGTATCTCTCCCGCAACTCACTTAGTTGTTCCTCCGTCATTATGGAAGGGTACCTGGACGCAGAGTATCTGCCGGCCGGAACCATCGCATTGTTGGAGGAAGAAGACTCTCGGTAGCATCCCCCTGGAGGATGGTCTCCTCATCAAATCCCCAGCCATGAACATTTAAAGATAAAAAGGGGGAGGAAAATAACACTTTGGAAGAGAACGAGAATGAGGAAATGAAGCTATACCAGAGAGAATCGGAGGAACGGAGTCACACCAGAGGAAGAGAGTTACACCAGAAGGAAACAAGGAAAGAGGAAGGATTTTTGAAAACTTCGGATGAAATTTCGAAAACCTTGTAGGCTCCGTATATTTAAAGCAATCATTCATCTAGATCTGGTGACACATGGCGATTGTTCGTTTGGCACAGCAGTCGAACGGGCATGGCCATTAATTCCACAGATATGTGGCGGGCGCCTCTTCATTTCTTCTCTGCCGAAAAGCTGCGAAAGGCTGGCGCTCATTAATGCCAGCCCAATCATGTACGACTTCACCTCCGATAAAGGCATTAGGCAGTTATGTGTGACAGTAAGCAAGTCCTTCCCTTAGACTTCTTGACGGTAAGGACTTGGGGGCATCTGTTATAGCCAAATTGCAGTGGTCGAAGATAGCGAAGACTCGAGGCCTACAAGCACCTTTATGACGGTATTCAACCTGCGAGCCCTCATGGTCGAGGCTCGCATATTGGAAAAGTACGATATACAACCCCCGAACCACCGAGCCCTTTTGGTCGAGGCTCGTATATCGGGAAAGTTTGAAATACCCTTCTAAAAATGCGAGCATCTCGATTAGTGGTCGTTGAAAGGTTCTGCATCTTGAATATGCGAGAAGTTACCCCTGAGCCCGAACGTCTTCCGCCTTTTTAGTACCAGCAGCCCATATAGAGTGATTTTGGGCTTATCTTTGCTCGTGGTTCTGAACCTCAGGGGATCACTATCAGGGAACGTAATCGACCAGATGTCTAATTGGACCAGGCCATCTCTTTATCTAAGGAGCAACAGGATAAACACCTTATCTCCGAAAATCAGTAGTAATCTTAACGTCTTGTGTAATAGATTGGATCACTTGAACCTATATAAATGGGTGGCCTCATGAATGAAAAAGGTACATAATCTCTAAGTTGATATCCCACTGTTTCCTTTTACAATCATGTCCCATCTGACTTAAGCTTCGGAGAGCCAACGGCTGGACGCCGGCCACTCTTAGTTTTCTCTTGTATTCTTTCAGGTTCAAAAGGAAGCTGGCTTGAAGGAAGGTGAACGTCCAGAGGATCCTGTTACCAAATCCGATGTAAACAGCCTAGATGTCTTCGTATTCTCCTCTAGGTGTATGCGATGAGTACAAATCAATGGGTCTATGCCTTTGAGATCCGCAATCGACCATCCAATGGCACTCTTATGCTCTATTAGAGTGGCTATTAGCCTACTCTCCTGTTCCTCATCCAAGTGAGAAGAAATCACCACCGGATATATCTCATCTCGACCTAAATATACATATTTCAACTCACTTGGTAATGGTGTTAGGTCGAGCGTTGGTGCCTTGATTTTGGATGGGAGGGGCTTGTTCTCGTTTGAGGCTAACGGTTCAAATAGTGCCCTCCATCTTTTGTTAGTAAGTACCGGCATCACATCTAAAATGGCATCCATCTCTCATAGTGTGTCATCATTTATGTCATGAGAGTGGGCCACACATGCCTCCAAAGGGTCGGAATATAATGTCAAGGGGAATGTATCATCCACGAATGATTCAATCAAATTTATCTCGTGGATCCCATCATCAACTTCCCGTGGTTGTTTGCATAAATCAAATATATTCAGCTCAAGTGTCATATTTTCAAAGGACATTTGTACAAGCCCATTTCTACAATTAATAATCGCATTGGAAGTAGCTA
Source organism: Liriodendron chinense (assembly GCA_003013855.2). Taxonomy (NCBI): domain Eukaryota; kingdom Viridiplantae; phylum Streptophyta; class Magnoliopsida; order Magnoliales; family Magnoliaceae; genus Liriodendron; species Liriodendron chinense. The sequence continues at coordinate 3,518,905 of ML058508.1, read as the reverse complement.
GAAAAGGGCAGCTAAGTATGACGGGAATTTGAGCACCGGTACCTATCACGAGATGTGTATCCAAGACAATAAAGTCTACTGGGTAGTAGAATTTATCAACTTGGACTAAAACATCCTCAATCACTCCTCTCGGTATATGAATAGATCTATCAGCAAGTTGGAGTGTGGTTTTGGTAGGTTTCAATTCACCTAACCCAAGTTGTTCATAAACCGAGTATGGAATGAGGTTAACACTTGCTCCTAAATCAAGTAAGGCTTGTTTAATCCGGTAGTCTCTTATGATGCATGAGATGGTTGGACTACCCGGATCCTTGTATTTTTGGGGCACCTCTTGTTCGATAATAGCACTCAAATTCTCAATCAAAAGTACTTTGTTGTGAACATTGTGTTTCCTTTTGACTGTACACAATTCCTTTAGAAATGGTATTTGCTTTATGGCATCCAACAACGGGATGTTGATCTTCACTTGCTTAAAAACCTCTAAAATTTCCATTTTTTGTCTAAAGGTTTGGGTGAAATCAACCTTTAAGGAAACGGGGCAATCGGCTTGTATTTGAAAGTGCGGTTTTACCGCTTGTAGAGATACTTGGAGATATGTCTATGGACCTAGAGGGGGGGTGAATAGGACCTTTTTAAAATTCTTTTCGCCTACTTATGCAATTCAACAAGTTTAAGCTAGGTAAGCAAGAACACCTTGGCTTCCAAGCCTTGGTGGGTCCAATCACAAGACTAGCAAGAGTTAAGCAATAACCAACCCTAGTCTAAGCATGCATAGGTAAGAGAATGATTCAACTAATTAAGCTACTAACCTTTGCACCTTGTGTAGACTTATGAGATTGGATCAATGAGCTCAAGTCTACACAAGTAGTGAAGGTACATCTTGTGCAAGGATGCCTAAAAAGTGCCTAGCATGCATTCATATCAATCATTCATAATTAAGCAATTAAACTAACAATGCAAAGATATCAATGTGCTCAATAACAATCACAAACACAAGGATGTATAGTGGTTCGACTACGTGTCTACTCCACTCCCGGTTCAAGTACTCAACCCCTTTGAGCACACCGGCATTCACTATCGGAGGTTTTAAATGAGGTTCACCTCTCAACCTTTACACACGGAGGTTTTATCGGTTCACCTCTCAACCGTATCCGGAGTTTTAGACATAGGCTAACTCTCAACCTTATCGCACGTTTACTCCCGTGTCGGAGGCTCCCCCTTGGAGACTTAGTTTAGGCCCGGCTGACGGGCCAAGGAACGACTAACGTCCCTAGGTCGAGTTCGAAAACAAACTCTAAAGTGGACTCTCAGATAAGACAACCTACTTGTCGGATGAGCCCCTTGTTTAGCGCAGGATTGGGTTGCTTGATCTCCGCTCTCCCGTGCTTCAATCAGCTTCCCTTTGCTCCCTCGATCGTGTCGCCGTTGCGTCGCCAATGCCTCAGCCACATTCGATCAAACACCTTGCATGCGATGCCTTGAAATGCCCAAGGTGCTAGGAGGATGGGTGAATCTCGTACATGGGATGTGTAGGTTGTTCCAACTAGGAGATTCACCTAGAGAGTCTTCTAGAGGTCTTGGACAAAGGATATACCTATGTGGAATAGTGTCACACCTCTAGATTTGAGAGAGGAATCAAGTCATCTCTTGATAGCATTTGAATGCCCATACTTGTGTTTGAAACACAAGGGATATGACTTGAAAACCTCCTCTTTGAGGCCCCAAATGATGTACAAGATAAGTGTGGAATGGGCTCTCAAAAAATTCTCTCTCATTGCCCAAGAGTGGAGCCCCAAATATATAGAAAAAGGGCTCCAACAGTCATAAAACGGGCAGAAAATGGCCTGTCCCGACCTGTCCCGACCGGTCATGACCGGTCGGACATCCCTGCTGGAAGGTTTCATCAATGCAGGTCAAACACACTGGCCGACCGGTCATGACCGGTCGGCCCCCTTTGCTGGACAGCCAAGATGCCCCAGGCCGACCGGTCATGACCGGTCGGCGCCCTCTGCTGGATGAAGGAAATCCTCCAGGCCGACCGGTCATGACCGGTCGGCCATACTTGCTGGCCACCATGATTTGTAAACGGCCGACCGGTCAGCTGGCCATTGCATAAAGCAGCAAGGCTGCTGGCCGACCGGTCATGACCGGTCGGACCAGCCTGGGTCCCCTCACCTATTATCTGATTTCTTCTTTCTCCAGCATGAAGATATAGGCCAATGTTAGAGTGGTCAAAAGGGACACCTAGGGACTATCTATGATGACTAAATGTACTCTAATATGGTCAAGGTCATCAAGGATACAAAGGGGATAGGTTTTGGTCGAGGTTAAGGCACCAAGGCATCTCATATACCTGAATCTTCTTCCTAGATGCGGCTGGACGTCTTGAGTCTTCGTTCTTCGTCTTCATTGGGCTCAACCGACACAAGACTCACTGCTGTAAGTGATTGACAAACAAGGTGCACTCGTATGCCACGGAAAAGTGCACTAACAATCTCCCCCTTTGTCAATTACTTACAAAAACTTAACCTACCAAAACAACATTACATGTTCAAGATATTACAAAGATAAAACATAAAATACAGGACTCTTGACATGACTAAACTAAGCTGCTCCTCTTCAGTTTGCTCCCCCACAACCTGTCAATCCTTGCATCACAAAACAAAGCAAACTAGTTTTGGTGGGATTTGATCTTTCTCCCCCTTTTTGTTAGCAATTGACAAACTATTCTCTCCCCCTTAATGATATGCCAATAAGGTTATGGTAAGAGAAGATAGTGTGTCGCAGTTATAACTATAAGCACATGCTAAAACGGAGAGTGTGGGGTGCATGAATCATTAATACATGGAGCATGCTAAGAAACATGATTAACAGGAAGATATAACTGTCTAAGCATAGGTAATCATGCAATATTGGTCAAGAACATACATTTGCAATGAAGCACAAAAGGGCTTATAGCCCAATCAACCAACCTCCCCTACTGGTATATCAAGACCAAAACTAAGCAAAGATTAGCATACATGAAGCATAAAACTCAAGATGATTGGCTAATCTAAGCAGGAAGACAATCTAGCAAGTAAATGAATTAAATAAAAACCAGGCTAAATCATCAAAAACTGGGCGAATGAGGCTGGAATCCTCTGATTTGCCCATACATACAGGAATGAGGCTGAAATCCTCAGATTTACCAATAAAAGCAAAATAAGCTACCCCCACTAACCATGATAAGTTTGAAAAGCCAAAGGGTAGCAAAATTTCTCAACACCCTCATAGAATATAGCATGAGGTGAGGGGTTGGGAATACCTTCTCTTTCTAGAAGGGATAGCGGTTGGGATCCCCTCCTAGATAGTCTGGTAAAGGGGTCGTGATGGAGGCCGAGAGAGCAAGATCATTATGTTGGCTCTCATCATCAGATTCGGACTCCTCCGTATCATCCCAAGTGGCAGCCATTGCCTTTTTACCTTTTGGTTTAGGCCCTTCCGGACATTCCGGGGCAATATGGCCACGACGACCGCAACCGTAACAACGGACGGAAGAAGGTATGGATGATTTACCTGTACGTTTATCACCCTTCTTGTCCTTCTTGTCACGGCTATTCCCTCTATCAAATTTGAGGAATCTCTTGAATTTTTTGTTCAATTGTTCTTCCTCATCATCCTCATCATCGCTATCATCCTCCGTCTTACTTTTGATTTTCTTGTGTCTGTGAGAGGACTTGAAGGCGATGTTTTTCCTTCTAGAGGGGGCTTTAAAGCCTAGCTCAAAGGTTTGTAGGGAACCTATGAGTTCTTCAACTTTCATTGTGTTTAGATCCCTACACTCTTCAATGGTGGTGACTTTAGAGGAGAACCGTTCCGGAAGAGATCTCAGAATTTTCCTACAAAGCCTATGTTCCGGAACCGGATCCCTTAAGCCCCACATATCATTTGTGATTTTGTTCAGTTTGGTATAAAATTCAGTAAACGTTTCATCCTCCTCCATAGTAATATTTTCAAAGAGAGTGGAGAGGCGCTGGAGTTTAGAATTTTTAACAACATTTGTTCCTTCATGGGTAACTTCCAGAATATCCCATGCTTGTTTACTGGTAGTGCAATTTTGGATCCGACCAAATTCTTCTCTAGATACTGAACAAAATATGGCATTCAGGCCTTTGGCATTATTAATACGTTGAGCTTTTTCATGAGCAGTCCACAATGCCTTTTCTTTTGGCCTGAGAACATCCGGCTCACCTTCCTTAGAAATAGTAACCATTGGGGGTTCATATCCAAAGTCAACCATGTCCCTCACATCCGAATCAATGGATTCCAAGAAGATGCGCATTCGGGCTTTCCAGTATGGATAATTTGACCCATCAAAGAAAGGAGGCTTAGTGACGGATGAAGAGTCCTCTCTAGACATATTTTCAAGTTTCTCTTTAGGATCTATCTCTAGGCAATTAAACCCTTAAAGAGAAACCCTCTCTGATACCAACTGAAAGTGCGGTTTTACCGCTTGTAGAGATACTCGGAGATATGTCTATGGACCTAGAGGGGGGTGAATAGGACCTTTTTAAAATTCTTTTCGCCTACTTATGCAATTCAACAAGTTTAAGCTAGGTAAGCAAGAACACCTTGGCTTCCAAGCCTTGGTGGGTCCAATCACAAGACTAGCAAGAGTTAAGCAATAACCAACCCTAGTCTAAGCATGCATAGGTAAGAGAATGATTCAACTAATTAAGCTACTAACCTATGCACCTTGTGTAGACTTATGAGATTGGATCAATGAGCTCAAGTCTACACAAGTAGTGAAGGTACATCTTATGCAAGGATGCCTAAAAAGTGCCTAGCATGCATTCATATCAATCATTCATAATTAAGCAATTAAACTAACAATGCAAAGATATCAATGTGCTCAATAACAATCACAAACACAAGGATGTATAGTGGTTCGACTACGTGTCTACTCCACTCCCGGTTCAAGTACTCAACCCCTATGAGCACACCGGCATTCACTATTGGAGGTTTTAAATGAGGTTCACCTCTCAACCTTTACACACGGAGGTTTTATCGGTTCACCTCTCAACCATATCCGGAGTTTTAGACATAGGCTAACTCTCAACCTTATCGCACGTTTACTCCCGTGTCGGAGGCTCCCCCTTGGAGACTTAGTTTAGGCCCGGCTGACGGGCCAAGGAACGACTAACGTCCCTAGGTCGAGTTCGAAAACAAACTCTAAAGTGGACTCTCAGATAAGACAACCTACTTGTCGGATGAGCCCCTTGTTTAGCGCAGGATTGGGTTGCTTGATCTCCGCTCTCCCGTGCTTCAATCAGCTTCCCTTTGCTCCCTCGATCGTGTCGCCGTTGCGTCGCCAATGCCTCAGCCACATTCGATCAAACACCTTGCATGCGATGCCTTGAAATGCCCAAGGTGCTAGGAGGATGGGTGAATCTCGTACATGGGATGTGTAGGTTGTTCCAACTAGGAGATTCACCTAGAGAGTCTTCTAGAGGTCTTGGACAAAGGATATACCTATGTGGAATAGTGTCACACCTCTAGATTTGAGAGAGGAATCAAGTCATCTCTTGATAGCATTTGAATGCCCATACTTGTGTTTGAAACACAAGGGATATGACTTGAAAACCTCCTCTTTGAGGCCCCAAATGATGTACAAGATAAGTGTGGAATGGGCTCTCAAAAAATTCTCTCTCATTGCCCAAGAGTGGAGCCCCAAATATATAGAAAAAGGGCTCCAACGGTCATAAAACGGGCAGAAAATGGCCTGTCCCGACCTGTCCCGACCGGTCATGACCGGTCGGACATCCCTGCTGGAAGGTTTCATCAATGCAGGTCAAACACACTGGCCGACCGGTCATGACCGGTCGGCCCCCTTTGCTGGACAGCCAAGATGCCCCAGGCCGACCGGTCATGACCGGTCGGCGCCCTCTGCTGGATGAAGGAAATCCTCCAGGCCGACCGGTCATGACCGGTCGGCCATACTTGCTGGCCACCATGATTTGTAAACGGCCGACCGGTCATGACCGGTCGGCTGGCCATTGCATAAAGCAGCAAGGCTGCTGGCCGACCGGTCATGACCAGTCGGACCAGCCTGGGTCCCCTCACCTATTATCTGATTTCTTCTTTCTCCAGCATGAAGATATAGGCCAATGTTAGAGTGGTCAAAAGGGACACCTAGGGCCTATCTATGATGACTAAATGTACTCTAATATGGTCAAGGTCATCAAGGATACAAAGGGGATAGGTTTTGGTCGAGGTTAAGGCACCAAGGCATCTCATATACCTGAATCTTCTTCCTAGATGCGGCTGGACGTCTTGAGTCTTCGTTCTTCGTCTTCATTGGGCTCAACCGACACAAGACTCACTGCTGTAAGTGATTGACAAACAAGGTGCACTCGTATGCCACGGAAAAGTGCACTAACAGTATTGCCTTCCCGGTTCTTTCTCTTGTGGAGTGTTGTTTGGGCTATCATCCTATTTGGAATTTTTCAGATCATTAGGCTATGGGGCCTTCACCGGATTAGATTTATCGATTATTTTCCACTTCTCAAAGTGGTGATAGCTTGAACATGCTCCGTATGTTGGAAGGATGAGCTTGCGTCTTGTATCTCAAATTGGGTCCTTGGGTTAGGAAGAGGTTGGGCAGGAAGTGTGCCTTTTTCCCTAACACTGAGGTGATATTCAACCCTAGCCATTAAGGTTTTCAAGTCATTGATGGCTTGAATTGAATTTTGATTAAATTTCAATTGCTCTTGCATGAACCCATCTATTTTCAGAGAATTAGTCTTGTTATATTCAGCTTGAACCGATACGAATACACCCAACATCTCCTCTAGCGTAGCTTTTGGTGTAATGACTAGGGATGGACCTAGAAAAGGTTGAGCTTGAGGGGTATTGTTTGCATTCGCAGTGGGTCCATTCCTTCAACTGAAGTTGGTATGGTTCTTTCAACTAGAATTATACGTGTTTGAGCTTGGAGCACTAAATGGCCGTTGATAACTGTTTATGGCATTTGATTGTTCTTGTAAGATATCTTGGAATGCTGAAATTGTGGGACAATCTTGTGTAGCATGTTGATTTTTGGCACAAATTCCACAAATAGTTTCAACGTCTTTTGAGTTGATCGTCTCTCCTTTCTTCAATTCCATGGCCTCGACTTTTCTTGTGAGGCTAGCCACACGTGCACTTATGTTATCTTCTTCTGAGAGAACATAAATTCCTCCATTTTCCTTTTGTTGGCTTGTCTTAGAATTTGTTGGTCTAGATGTATCCCAAGACTGTGCATTCTCGGCCAATTCATCAAAATAGTCCCATGCTTCCTCGGCTTCCTTTTTCATGAATTCTCCATTGTACATCATCTCTACGAATTGACGCATGGGTGAAGTCAGTCCTTCATAGAAAAAGCTTATTACCCGCCAAATTTCGTAGCCATGATGTGGGCATGCATTTAACAAGTCCTTGAACCTCTCCCAACATTGGAAGAAGGTCTCATCCTCCTTTTGGGCAAAATTCATGATAAGGCGCCTCAACATGTTCGTTTTCTGAGTAGGGAAGAACTTTTTAATGAACTCCCTAGACATCTTAGTCCATGTGCCAATTGATCTTGGCCTTAATGCATGAAGCTAACCTTTAGCTTTCTCTTTAAGGGTAAAAGAAAATAATTTAAGTCTCACCACATCATCGGTTACATTTGTAAAGTGCATTGTGGCTATCACCTCATCAAACTCCTTAAGATGTTGGTAGGCACTTTCACTATCCAGTCCATGGAATCTGGAGAGTTGGATTACTCCCGGTTTCAAATCTATGTTCCCTGCATTTTGTGGAAAAACTATGCATGAGGGAGTGCTCGCTCTTGCTGGTTGCAAGTAATCACGTAATGTTTTGGGTCGGGGAACATTCTCAACCACATTCTCTCCCGTTTCGGTTTGGTTTTGGCCCAGATTTTGATTGGCCATAGGGTTGGGTTAATTTGCAGCTATACTTTCAGACAAAATTAGAAAATTTAAATGTCTCTTAGCACGTGGCTCTCTATCAATTCCTTCAACTATTCCCCCTTCAATAATGAGTCGGTTATTAGAATCCTGAACCCAATGTGGCATGCAAATCCTAAAAGACTGAAACTAGAAAGAAGAATTCTTCCTTCCTTTCTTTACTCCTCTCTAAGACCGAAGCACAAGGTGTCTTGCAATGGCTGAGCCAGAAGCAAGGATAGAGATGATTTCTCCTGGTCAATACGGGTTCAGAGAACTCCTCACCCACTCTTTGAATCTTTTGAGAAAAGTGCAGAGAAAGAAAAAAGATGAATAAAATTGAGAAAAGAAATCTCTGAGCACAAGGTGATCCAAGACAACAATGCCGACCAATAGGAATCAAGGCGGCTCAAGGCCAACCTATCAGAGATCTAAAAAGAAGTCTCCACCCACTCTACAAGAGATGAATGTGATAGGAATGAATAGGGGAAGAAGAAGAGTAAGGTTGGAAGGACAAAACCTGATTTGAGAACTTAAGATGCCTAACTTCTTCTTCAACTTCCTAAAAATCACTGCAAAAGAAAAAAAATCAAAATAAAACAAACTAAGTTAGTACAAGAGTCCTAAAAATCTCAAATAGAGACTATTTTCAGAAATTTTGTGAAAAACCGTCAAAGTCCCCGGCAACCGGGCCAAAAACTTGTTCGCTTCCCCAAGTGTAGCGTTGCGATGTAGTAATAATCTCGGTAAGACCGAGTTCGATCCACAGGGACTTGTGTAGGAAATCACAAAACACTTCTAATGGTTTCTATTGAAGAGCTAACTAACAGAATTTTAGTAATTTGATGAATATAACAATTTTGAACTAAACTGAAGGTAATCAATTAATAAAAAGGCACTATAGGTTCAAGGATCCACTTGTAGCAATCCTTGATGCTCAATCCGCTGTGGTTTCTCACTTTCTCAACTAGAATCGAAATTAAGTTCTATCTAGTCGGATGATAGAGCAGTTAAAACAAGCAATCTGGTATATGTGTGAATCATGTACATGATTCTCTCAATTCAAGCTAGGACTTGAGCTCACTCAATTGCATAGGTCAATCCTAATTCCAATGGGTGAAGATCAAAATCATAATCATCATTAAACTCTGTCACTAAGTATAATTAGATCATGATTTGAACTTGATCCAAATCACATACACAATCTCACATAATCCAGAATTTCCAGAAAAATAGACTTTTGGTGTGAAGCTCCCACATGAGGATCATAGATCTAGAGCGTATTGAATCCAATTCCTCGGATCATACAGGTCTAGACTAGCTCAAAAAAATTAAGAACTCGAGCAATTCTTCTAAACATCCATGAGCCATCATAAGATTAAGAAAAACTTCTTAGAACTTTATTTAAACTTCAAACCATTGTTCTTCACTAATAATCCAACTTGAAACCAAACCAAACGAATTGAAACATCTTAGATTCACTACAAGCTTCACCTCTTAGCCCTAGCTAGGAGGTTTAGCCGTTCATGATCCAAGGAAACAAGAAAACAACTAAACAAAACATAAAACTAAAAGAATAAACTAGGAGGAGTTGTAGAACTCCGAATCCAACTTCCACCGTCTCCCACCATGCTCAATCTCTTCTAAGATGCCTTAGGAACGAGCTAGAGGAGTCCTTTTATAGCTTTGGAAGACTAGGTGCGAAAAAACTTTGAGAAATCCCGCAGAAATACGCATTGCACAGCAAAAATCAGAGCTTGTAGATGAAGCTCTGTTACGCAGCCGACCAGTCGCACCACCGGTTTGAGGCCATGAACGACCGGTCTCAAAAACGCAAAAACTGTCCAATGAGTTTTTCATAAATTCAAATCCAAAAATTTAATTCAAGGACCGGTCTGAGCAGTGGACAACCGGTCGCACGATCGGTCCTGATAGGTCCAGTGAGTTTTGGCCGCAGGGCCCCTTCTGTTGAGTGTTCAGACCGGTCGGACGACCGGTTCTGGGTTATGGACGACCGGTCTTGGGTCCATTTTTCTACCTTCTTTCTTCTCTCCTTTGAAGCCTGGTCTTTTGATCTTCAATGCTTGTAAATAGCGCCTTTAAGCCTTCAATTGATGAATCCTCTCTCTCATTCCTATAACCACAAAACCATGCATTAGTTGGGTCTTTAATCATGTATTTTAAGCATAGTTAGTGATAAAATGGGGTTAGAATATGCACATTTAAGAGCTCAATAGTTGATCAATCTTATAAGTGCTTAACTGTATGCCCATCTTATGTTTGACAAAATGCTCATATGCCATCTTTGAAAGATTAGTTCAAGCATGCATATCAACTGTTTGATAGAATGCTTCACTTAGTATTGTTGGTCATTTAAATAGATCTTATTTGATCTATTTACTTGCATTTACATACATTAAATTGGTAAATTGATTTGTGAATGCTCTTGAGGTTTTAATTGATAAGGAATTTGTAAAAAGTCTTATTCACCCCCTCTAGGACATAAGCATACCTTCAAGCTTATCTCAATAACGGTGCAAACCGCAATTTCAAACTCGACGATGTACTCTTCAACGACCCGATTGCCCTGACGACAATTTTGATATTACTGGAATAAGACTTGTTCATATTTGTGAGGTAAGAAGCACGATCGAAGGAGTTGTCACATCTGAAATTACGCCTTTTGGATTGTATAGACGTATGCTTGCGGAAGCTTGGAAAGCAACTAGAATTATGGCTAAGTCCTAGAGGGGGGTGATTATGACATTTTAAAATTCTTTTCACCTACTTAACAGTTTTATCAAATTAAACTAGGTAAGCAAGAACACTTCGACTTCCAAGCCTAAGTGGGTCCAATCACAAGGTTGACATATAATTAACAATTAAACAACCTAGCCTTAGCATGCATAGATAATCAAATGATTAAACAAATCTAGTTCCTAATCTATACAACCTATGTAGACTTATGAGAATGGATCAATGAGCTCAAGTCTACACTAGTAAGTGAAAGTACATGATGTGTGTGGATGTGCCTATCTAGTGCCTAACATACATTCCTATCAAGTATTCATAATTAAACGATTAAACATATAATGCTAAGATAACAATGTGCTCAAAACAATCACAAACACAAGCATGTATAGTGGTTCGACTTCGAGTCTACTCCACTTCATGTTCAAGTACTCAACCCATTTGAGCACACCGGCATTCACTAGGGAGTTTAAATTTGGTTCCTCCCAACCAAGGTGTTTTAACTCAGATCCACCCAATCGAAAAGTTTACAGGTTCCTTCTAACCTACAAGTACACACCCGTATTGGTGGCTCTCCTTGGAGACTTATTTAGGCTCTACAACCAAGCCAAGGTCCTAGAACTGAACCTCAATTTAGGCTTACTCAAGCCAAGGTCCTACAACCGAACCTCAATTTAGACTGTACTCATGAGTCAAGGTCCTACAACTGAACCTCAATGGTTTTAGGCTCTACAACTGAGCCAAGGTCCTACAACCGAGCCAAGCGTTCACTCCCGCTGGAGGCTCCCCACTTGGAGACTAGATTCGACCCTACAGTCGGATCTAGATCCTACAATTGAACCTATCAAGTTTGAAGATAAACTTTACACTCAATTCCTCATGGGAAGATAGTGGAACCAGGCTCTTACAAATGACAACTTACTTGATCTCCGCTCTCCCGTGCTCGAATCAGCTCCCCTTATGCTCCCCCGATGTTGTTATCGATGCTTTGCCAATGCTCCAGCTCCAACGATCAATCCTATTGCATTTGTTCTTCTTGAGATGTCCAAAGTGGATGAGAGGTGGTGAAACCTCTACAAATTGTAGAAAATGAGTTTCTTAGAGGAATACACCTATTTGGACTCCTAGGTGGTGTTTAAACAAATAAAATATCAATGATCAAGGTGTCTAAACTCCTAGGAATCAAGAGGGAACAAGTTCATTCTCATTTTAGCATTGAATTCTCTAAGCTTGTGATGAATCACAAGGAGAATGTCTTATATGGGTTAGGATTAGAGCTCCTAATGATAAGCAATGGTGGTGACTTTTAAATCCTCAAAATCCTCTCTCTTGGCCTAAAAATCATCTCCCATATTTATAGATTTTCTCCCAATGGTCAAATAATGGGTAAAAAATGACTATTCTGATCGATCGAAATACATTTTGATCGATCGGAATATCAGTCCAGTGATTTCATCATGTTGTTAGATAAGATATCCGATCGATTGAATAGTGTTCTAATCAATCGAAAAATCATTTCCGATTGATCGGAGTTCTGATCGAAAATTGCTTTTTGGGCAGTTTTGTTTACAACAACTTTCACCTCTTTAATTAGTCTAATTTATCATATTTTTCAAGGTGTTCTAAAACTAATGATGATGACTAAGGGTATTCCTAGTTAGTCCAAGTCATCTAAGAGGGTTTGGGTGTTTTGGTCTAAAGGGTTAGGGTTACCAAGGCATCTCATTTACCTATTCTTCTTCTTTGATGCTTCTTGTCCACTTGAATCTTCGGTCTTCAGCTTGCCAAGGCTCAACCAACATTACAACACATGGACTCACGTGATTGAAAAATATAGTGCACTAGTATGCCACAGAAAAGTGCACTAACAACATCCGAGGCCATGACTGGATGGGCAACTTGTTTTCTCAGGTGCGGGAGAGTTGTAATTGTTCCCACCATGCTAAAGCACCCGACTTCAACTTGTATGCAACAAGTTTAACCTTTCAATCATCTGAAACTTTCATATAATCGAAGAAGTTCTCTTCCTCTTCTAGTCAATTCATAAACTCCTCTATTCTAAGCATGCCATTGAAAGTAGGGAGTTCTCCCTTACCTTTATAATCGTAATCGTTACGATCTCCACGATCATTACCACGCGCTTGTGCTCTCGCAAGGATATTCTCGGCAGTCATCGTCACTGTCATCCGAATCCGCATGATTCGGTCACCAATTTGTGGCTAGGAGGGCCGGACGGATCGCTAGGTTGTTCCGAACTTCCACTACGGGTGGTTGGACACCCACCGAAACTTCCTACTAGGCTAAGGCCGCAACAATCTGTTAGTGCACTTTTCTGTGGCATACTAGTGCACCTTGTTTGTCAATTACTTAGGTCAGTGAGTCTAGGGTCTGTTGAGCTTAATGAAGACGAAGACCGAAGACTCAAGACGGACCAACTGCATCAGGAAAAGTGAAATAGGTAAATGTGATGCCTCGGTGAACCTTAACTTAGTACCTACCCAAAACCATTAACTTCTAGATGCCATGACCCAATAAGTATACCCTTAGTCATCTTAGATTGGCCTTAGGTGTCCCAAACGACCACCAAAAGAATGGCCAAAGGGGTTGCATGTTCTGCTGAAAAACAGAAGAAAACAGCAGAAAAACATGCTTGGCCAGGCGCCCGACCCAGTGTCCACCGGGCGCCCGACCTATAGTGGAATCCGTCCAAGTGAATGGCCTGCAAACCAGAAGGTCATTGGGCACCCGACCATACCTTGTCCAGGCGCCCGACCAGTGCACGAAATGTCCAGCAGCACAGACATAATCTGGACTGAATTTCGGGCGCCCAATCAAGTAAACCATTGGGCGCCCGACAGTGTAAAGAAAGGCCATCGGGTGCCCGACCATCACCAAAACTGTCCAGTGGCTAAATTCAATTTATGGACTAGATTCCGAGCGCCCGACCCAAGTTGACCGGGCGCCCGACCCTATGCGAATCTGCCCGTTATTTGACCATTGGGAGAAACTTTATAAAAGCGGGGGATTTGATTTTAGGGTGATTAGAAGAGATTTTGAGGAGATAGAAGCCACCATTACTAGAGACCATCAAAGGCTCTATCCCAAACCCATAGCAAGTTATTCTCCTTGTGTTTTCATCACAAGCTTGGGCCATTCAATGGCATCTTGAGAATGGACTTGTTCCCTCTTGATTCCTAGGGTTCAGACACCTTGATCATAGTTAAATCCCTTGTCTAAACACTACCTAGGAGTCCAAATAGGTGTATTCCTCTAGGAAACCTATTTCCTACCATTTGTAGAGGATTCACCATTCCCTAGCACCTTGGGCATCTCTAATGGAGTATCACATGCAAGGTAGCTGATCTTGGAGCTGAAGCCTTGGCAAAGCAGTGGCATCAAAGATCAGGGGAACACAAGGGGAGCTGATTCAAGCACAAGAGAGCAAGAAGAAGTAACCCGAAGCGGTGCTACAAAGGAGCTCAATCCGACAACTAAGGTTGTCTTGTTAGGAGTCCATCCACTCAATTCCATGTGGGAGTTGAGTGTAGAGTTTGTTTAACAAAGTCGAACTAAGGTCGTTTGCCGATCCTTGGCCTGTTTGTCGGCGTAAAATCTAGGGACGTTAGCCGTTCCTTGGCCTGTTTGTCAACCTAAAGACTAGGGGTTGTTCGGGACTCCTTGGATCATTTGCCGGGCCTAAATTCAGGGACGTTAGTCATTCCTTGGCTTGTTAGTCAGCCTAAACAAAGTCTCCAAGGGGGAGCCACCAACACAGGTGTGAACGTGTAGGTTGGGAAGAACCTGTAAACTCCCCGGTTGGGTGGATCCAAGTTAAAACACCTTGGTTGGGAGGAACCAGATTTAAACTCCCCAATAAATGCCGGTGTGCTCAAAGGGGTTGAGTACTTGAACCGAGAGTGGAGTAGATAAGTAGTCGAACCACTATACATGCTTGTGTTTGTGATTGTTCTTGAGCACATTCCCTTTATGCATTGTGTTTAATTTGTTAATTATGAATGCTTAGTTAGGAATGTATGCTAGGCACTTGATAGGCACATCCACACATACAAGATGTACTTTCACTCCTTGAGTAGACTTGACTTAACTGATCCATCCTCATTTAAGTCTACTTGAGTTGCATACATTAGATTCTTCATTAGTTTAATCATTTATTGATCTATGCTTACTTAAACTAAGATGATAATTGCTTTCATCATATGCTAGTCTTTTGATTGGACGCACTAAGGCTTGGAAGCCGAAGTGTTAATCGTTTACGTAGTTTAATTTGCTAAATTTGTTAAGTAGGCGAAAATATTTTAAAAAGGTCCTAATCACCCCCCTCTAGGACTTAGCCATAATTCTAGTTGCTCCTTAAGCTTCCGCACATGTATGCATAGGATGTCGTGCTAGAATACCCGACGCAATTTCACAATCTGATTGAGAAACGCTCGCAACCCTTGCATAGATGTCTCTACTGATCTCTAGATGAGTTTCATCCTCTCTACCAAGTACTGGATCCCCTTGTCACCATCAGCGGAATTGTTGCCCCGATTGTAGCTAGAAGCCATCACCCGAGGTTGTTCCTCGCTCTGATACCAACTTGGCGTAGCCGTAGGTGGGATGAGATAGAACACCATCTCTCTCGAAGGATAACTGATTCGAATCCACGAATCTATTAAGAAGAACACTTGATCTTCCTTGATTTCTCAAGGGGCCACTCGAAAAACACCAGCAAACAGAGATAAATCTCAGAGAAATTGTATTAAAAATATTTAATAATGTGTCAAACGAATCAAAACAAGTTTAAATAGAGTTTCTAACCCTAATCTACGCAACCAATGAGTCTTTATTGGGAAAGGAAAGAAAAACAATCCAAAATGGAATAAACAATTCAAAATAGCAAGTTTGCGTGCAGATTTACGCTTGTACCAACCGGTCGAGTGACTGGTCTTCAGCATGGGTGACCGGTTGTAAAAGGCTCAAAATAGTCCAAAGATTTTGGAAACTCTCTGTTGAGTATGCGACCGGTCGGGCGATCAATCGTAAATGACACAAAACAGTCCAGAGAGTTGGGCTGTTTCTGGGTGAAATTAGGCTGGTCATCAGACCGGTTGTTGACAACGGGCAACCGGTCAGATGACTGGTCGTCATGCACAAATTTTCCTGCCTGTTGTAGCCACCTGGTTCCTTTCTTAGAGTCTTCCATAAGTTCTTCCTTTGGTCCATCTTCATCACGTAGAGTTGGGTAACCTCCTCTACATCATTTCTCAAGCAAATTATCTTCTTGAGATATGCAAGCTTTGTTCGAACATTTGGAATGTCCTTCCTTCTCAGATCATGAATCTTTTTCTCATCTTGTTTGCTGTTCGACTCTTTAGTCTGGTTACCACTAAGGGTATTTCTACTTGGTTAATGTTTGTTGTGCTTATTTCTAACTATAGCGACAAGTACTATCGTTGGTGTTGGGGCTCAAATTTACACCCATTATAAAACAACATCCTGTGGTTCATCGACAATGTTTTGAATCAGTTTTGAGATCCGAAAAGCCCGAAAAACACCAGTGCGACCCTAATCGCTCGATAACGACCAAAGTCCGTAAATAGCATTTTGGAGCATAACTGGACATGCGCTTCACCGCCAAATGGTTCGGAACATCCTAAAACCCTTAACCTGCAAGTTTCAAAGTCATCCGGTGCATATCTTTACCTGCGCACCTCGAAATACGTTTCATCCCTGCCCGGAGCTGACAAAAAAGGGTCCGTAAGCCTATAGCTACCATTTTGGAGCTGAATCGGACATGCGCACCACCGCCAAATGATCCGGAGCACCCCAAAACCCTTAAATAGCAAGTTTGAAGTCATTACGGTATATATTTCTATATGCGCGCTCCCTGGAACAACGTTCCTATATGACAAGCCGACCCGAAGGCTCCAAATTAGGAAGTACCAAAATTTACAACATCAGGACTTCCACACCCCACCCCGTTCATTCAGGAAGTCAATACTAGCCTAGAAGTGGCTTGGCGACAGTGAGTGCATGTCTAGAAAAGGTAGCTGTCCTTTGGAGGTCTCCCGTCGGAGCTGAAATCCTGAAATTTTCTAAGTGCTGGAATTCTGAAATCTGGCTAAGTAGTGGGAAAAGCGCCGACAAATGAAATTGCGGTTTTACCGCTTGTAGAGATATTCGGAGATATGTCTAAGGACCTAGAGGGGGTGATATGGACCTTTTTTTAAATTCTTTTCGCCTACTTATGCAATGCAACAAAATAAGCTATGTAAGCGAGAACACCTCGGCTTCCAAGCCTAGGTGGGTCCAATCACAAGACTAGTAAAAGATATGCACTAAACAATCCTAGTCTAAGCATGCATAGGTAAGTAAATGATTGAACGAATTAAGCTTCTAACCTATGCATCTTGTGTAGACTTATGAGAGTGGATCAATGAGCTCAAGTCTACACAAGTAGTGAAGATACATCTTGTGTGAGGATGAGCATAAAGGTGCCTAGCATGCATTCCTATCAAGCATTCATAACTAAGCAATTAAACTAACAATGCAAAGATATAAATGTGCTCAAGAACAATCACAAACACAAGGATGTATAGTGGTTCGACTACGTGTCTACTCCACTCCCGGTTCAAGTACTCAACCCCTTTGAGCACACCGGCATTCACTATCGGAGGTTTTAAATGAGGTTCACCTCTCAACCTTTACACGGAGGTTTTATCGGTTCACCTCTCAACCGTATCCGGAGTTTTAGACATAGGCTAACTCTCAACCCAATCGCACGTTTACTCCCGTGTCGGAGGCTCCCCCTTGGAGACTTAGTTTAGGCCCGGCTGACGGGCCAAGGAACGACTAACGTCCCTAGGTAGAGTTCGAAAAACAAACTCTAAAATGGACTCTCAAATAAGACAACCTACTTGTCGGATGAGCCCCTTGTTTAGCGCCGGATTGGGTTGCTTGATCTCCGCTCTCCCGTGCTACAATCAGCTTCCCTTGCTCCCACGATCATGTTGCCGTTGCGTCGCCAATGCCTCAGCCACATTCGATCAAACACCTTGCATGCAATGCCTTGAAATGCCCAAGGTGCTAGGAGGATGGGTTTGAGAACTCTACAACTTAGTGGGAATGGGTTTCCTAGAGTCTCTTACCTACAATGATCTCATCTTCGAGTTTAGGACAAGGATATCCCAATCAAGAAGCTTCCTAACTCTAGAGATCAAGAGGGGATGAAGGTCATCTTCTTCATGAGCTTGGAATGCTCTTAATCTTGTGTTAAAGCACAAGGAAGATGCCTTGCATAGGTCAAGGAATGAGCCTCAAAAGAACTCCTTCAATGGTGGCTTTCCTTCCTCAAAAATCCCTCACCATAATGCCCAAAACCGGAGCTCTTTATGTAGAAAAAGAGAGCCCCAACGGTCATAAAACGGGCATAAAACGGTCATAAAATGACCTGTCCCGACCGGTCATGACCGGTCGGACTCCCCTGCTGGGGGGTCACATCAATGCAGGCCAACTACATGGGCCGACCGGTCATGACCGATCGGACCCCCTCACTGGACAGCCAAAGCTCATCAGGCCGACCGGTCATGACCGGTCGGCCACTCTTCCTGGACAGGTAGGAACCCCCAGGCCGACCGGTCATGACCGGTCGGCTATCTTTGCTGGACAGGCTGAATATAATAGGCCGACCGGTCATGACCGGTCGGCCACTCCTGCTGGCCTTCTTTGATTTGTAAAGGCCGACCGGTCATGACCGGTCGGCTGGCCATTGCATAGCCTGGTTCCCTTATGCATTGAGCTGACCTCCACTCTCTCCAGCTTGATCATTTAGTCCTAAGTTAGGGTGATCAAAATGGGACACCTAGGGCCTATCAATGATGTCTAAATGTACTCCAATATGGTCAAGGTCATCAAAGATACAAAGGGGATGGGTTTTGGTCGAGGTTAAGGCATCAAGGCATCTCATTTACCTGAAACTTCTTCCTGATGCGGCTGGACGTCTTGAGTCTTCGATCTTCGTCTCCATTGGGCTCAACCGACACAAGACTCACTGCTATAAGTGATTGACAAACAAGGTGCACTAGTATGCCACGAAAAAGTGCACTAACAATCTCCCCCTTTGTCAATTACTTACAAAAACTTAACCTACCAAAACAAATTACATGTTCAAGATATTACAATGATAAAACATAAAGTACAGGACTCTTGACATGACAAACTAATCTGCTCCTCTTCAGTTTGCTCCCCCACAACCTGTCAATCCCTGCATCACAAAACATAGCAACTAGTTTTGGTGGGATTTGATTTTTTGGTCTCCTGGCCTCCCACCACATGCGCCTACACCCTATTGATGAAAGGAAGTGATTTGAATACTTTTCCGAAAAGCGCTTGGAAATGCACCAGAAAAGGACATGCACTAGGATCCTCCACATGCGCCTGACATATTGTTTGCCACATGCACCGGCTTCCCAGCACATGCGCCGGGAAATACTCGCCGGCACAGACCCGAACTCGATTACCTCCCTATAAATAGCGATGTCATTTCATTCATCAGAATGAAATCATTTCCTGCCGACCTCAGGACGACGCACGAGGTATATGCGCCCACTCCATTACCCATCGCCGGATGCCTTGGTCGGAGTGGATTCCCTCACCGAAATCCCTCGCCGGAAAGGGATTTCCTCGCCGGAATCCCAAGTTCAAAGAGAAATCCTGAAATTTTTCTAAGTGGTGGGAACATGCGCCGGCTTTTCCCCCACATACGCCGGCTTTCCCAGCACATGCACTGGCTTTTCTCCACCGAAAAACCTAAAATTTGACCAAATCCACAAGGGACATAAGCCCACTATTTGGGACCAGGTGCATGTGCACCACCACATGCGCCGGGATTGCTTCCCATCCCTCTTTTTTTCATGAAAACAAGGGCACATGCGCTCGGGAGATGGGACATGTGCCCAACTCCCCACCACATGCGCCTGCCAGATGGTGCAGCACCACATGCGCCTGTACCACCTCCACATGCGCCTGTACCATCCCCTCCATGCGCCTGAATGCTGGTTAGAGGGGTGGGCCTTCAGTCGTGCGGCCCGCTTTCGTCCGGGATCGGATTTTGATGAAACCACTTCTCCCGAATGCATCTCGATGAGATCTATCTATCCCTCGGATCGGATTCTCCAACGATCAATGATAAATGGCCCAAATCAATGTTTTGATCCAAAATGACCAACACTTAGCCAATTTGGTAGCTTCGAAAGAGCCGAAAACGGCCGAAACCGAGGAGAATCGGGCAGAGTTGGACCGAGCCCAAGAGGGAGGCTTTTTTTTCTACATGACATGATACACCATAATCATGCACCGCAATGAGGTTATCCAATCTCTAGGACCCTCGAATACCCTAATCAAGTGGTCGGCAGGCCCGCTACTTAGTCATTTTCAACCCTGGGAAGTGCCCTGTTGGCTCGGAAATCGACTTACGCCAAGCGAATTGAAACGTGATCGCACCGCGATCCTCGTGGACATAATCCACCCCTGTTCAAAGACGGTCATCGATGATATTCATCAATTTTCTTGATCAGACTGCAAACAAGTCCAGTACTTAGTCATTTTCAGCCCTGGGAAGTGCCCTGTTGGCCCGAAAATCGACTTACACCAAGCGAATCAAAACTGCTGATTGCACCACAATCCTCGTGGACATAATTGTTAACATCAGATTTTGTAACAGGATCCTCCGGTCGTTCACCTTCTCTCCAATAGAAACTTCCTCCGCCGGACCTGTAAGAAGACAGAAAGCAACTAAGGGTGGTTGGTGTTCAGCCGTTAGCCCTCCGATGCTTAAGTCAGGCAAAGCAAGAAGAAGAAGAAATGACCAGGCAAAACGAGCATAGAGATCGAATATTGTGTACCTGTATCTTAATGGAGTCTTCTCCTTATATAGATCTGAAATGATCCAATCTGTTATGTAAGATATCGAGATCCCGCTGATTTCGTGTAAGATACCGAGATCCCACTGATTTCGAGGGATAAGATCCTTATCCTTAGAGAAGAGATCTAATCCAACGACTTGTTTCGACAATCACGTTCCTTGATAGCAATCCCTTGAGATTCGGAACCACAAGAGAAGATAAGCCCAAAATCGGCCTATACGGGCTGCTGGTACTAAAGGCTAAGGGGCGTCGCCGCGGGCTGTTCGCATGGATAAAGCCGTTCGCGAGTCCTAGTGATCGCTCATTGAGATGTGACACCTTTCAACGACTCGCGAGAAGGTATGCTCATAGGCCAAAAAGGAAATCTCTGCTTTGTTATATCCGACTACCGATTATAGGAACTCGAGGCCTTGCGAATAGGCGCTCAGTATTAATCCAATCTGCGACTCTCGAGCAAATGATCTCGAGAGCCGAATGGGCGCTCCGGACTTAGCTGATCTGCGAATCTCGTGCATATGATCTCGAGAGCCGAATGGGCGCTCCGGACTTAGCCGATCTGTGACTCTCGGGCATATGATCTCGAGAGTCGAATGGGCGCTCCGCACTTACCCAATCTGCAACTCTCGAGCATATGATCTCGAGAGTCGAATGGATCTCGCAGAATCAGGGTATCACATAACATTTGGCCGCTGAGTTGAACTCCGCCATTTTGTTTATAACAGATGCCCTCCAAGTCCTTGCCGCCAAGAATTCTAAGGGAAGGACTTGCTTACTATCACACGTAACCGCCCGCTGCCTTCATCGATTACGGAACCGTTCATGATGGGCTGGAATTAATGAGCGCCAGCTTTCCGCAGCCTTTCCGCAGACAGGAAATGAAGGGGCGCTTGCCACGTGTCAGGGGAGTTAATGGGCGTGCCTGCTCGACTGCTGCGCAGAAGGAGGGGCTGCCACGCAGGCTGGAGGGGCTCCAGAAATGGGCCCTGAAGTCGAGAGCACGGCTCCTCCTCCGAGAGATTGATTTTCCTTTTTGTTTTCCTTTCTCCTGTACTCGCGAGGAGATATTTTGTAAACATTTAATATTAATGAAAAGATATTTTTGGAAGTATTCTTGTTCTTGTATACTTTCTCTTTTCCCTTCATGCAATGAATGCCTTCTTGTTTCAATGAATTATGCTCAACCCGAGGGGTCGTAGTGACCATACCCTCGTGGAGATAGACTGATCTATCGATTGAGAAATAAATTGTGCTCAATCTGGGGGGTCGTGATGACCATACCCTCGTGGAGATAGACTGATCTATCGATTGAGGAATGAATTGTGCTCAATCCGGGGGGTCGTGATGACTATACCCTCATGGAGATAGATTGATCTATCGATCGAGGAATGAATTGTGCTCAATCCGGGGGGTCGTGATGACCATAACCTCGTGGAGATAGACTGATCTATCGATTGAGGAATGAATTGTGCTCAATCCGGGGGGTCGTGATGACCATACCCTTGTGGAGATAGACTGATCTATCGAATGAGACATGAATTTACCAAGGGTAGAAGGATGGTTGAGAATACAAACAGGCTCTTCTGCAGTGTTGTTTTCGACCCATAGAATGGAAATGCGACCATCCTAGGTGAATTTAACCCTACCAAAGGTAGGCAATTGGCTAAGAGATTGTATCATCCTCTTCGGGGCTATTCAGGTCCAAGTAAATGGAGTAGCGACCAAAAGATATCTTTTACTTTATTCATAAAATGTTATTATGAACTACATCGAATCTAGGGATAGTATTGTAGCAAATGCTCCACGTGCCAAGGGCGACGTACGGGTTTTCCTTGCATGTCTTCAAGGTAATAAGTACCGGGTCGCACTATCTTAATAACACGATAAGGGCCTTCCCAATTTGGATCCAGCGAACGAGCAGGAACTCCGAGTTTTTGCCTCAGGACCAAATCTCCGAGCTGGAAGGACCTAGGCCGAACCTTAGCATTTCGATAACGAGCAATACGTTGTTGATATGCGACTGCTCGTAGTTGGGAGGCATTTCTTCATTCTTCCAAGAGATCGAGATGAAGTCGGAGGTTTTCCTGATTACCCGCGGGGTCATACTGCTCGATCCGATACGAGGGCACTTGAATTTCCACTGGTACTACCGCGTCGACACCAAATGCTAAGGAGAAAGGGGTTTCACCCGTTGATGTACGAGTTGTAGTCTTATATGCCCATAATACCTCTGGTAAAAGTTCTGGCCATTCACCTTTGCATTCACCAAGCTTGGTCTTTAAATGATGCTTAATGATTTTATTCACTGCCTCGACCTGCCCATTCGCCTGAGGATGATATGGAGAAGTGTGGAGATTACGTATCTTCCATTTTTCACAAAATTCATCAAAGGCTGCGTTGTCAAACTGCATTCCGTTGTCGTTAATTATAGTATGAGGGAGTCTGAAATGGCATATGATATTTCTCCATATGAACTTAGTAGTTTGTTTCTCAGTAATCTTGGCTAATGGTTCTGCCTCGGCCCATTTGGTGAAGTAATCGACCCCCACTATCGCGAATCTATTTTGTCCTTTTCCAGTAGGCAAGGGCCCGATGATATCGACCCCCCATTGCGCGAAAGGCCAAGGACTATCTACTGGAGTCATTCGCTCGGAAGATACACGAGGTATAGGAGAATATAGCTGGCACTTGTCACATTTTTTAGAGAATGCAATTGCATCTGCTTTCATAGTGGGCCAATAATATCCTTGCCTCATCGCCTTATATGTTAGGGATCGCCCCCTGGGGTGGTTACCACATGCCCCCTGGTGTACTTCGTCTAGAACACGAAGTGCTTCTTCTGGATGAAGACACCTTAAATAAGGCAAGGAAAAGCTTTTGCGTAACAATATTCCGTCTTGCAAGGTATACCTGGCAGCTCGAAGACGAATTTGTCTTGCAGTTTTCTTGTCCTCTGGTAGGTATCCGTCTCTGAGATAAAGGATGATGGGATCCATCCAGCATGGAGATGATTGTACCGATATTACTTGCTTAAGAGTCGCTTGGTCGATACTCAGGTTCTGACGATGCTCGATGGGGATCGAATGTGATAACTCAGATTCTGGTGCAGAGGCGAGCTTTGCCAGGGAATCGGTAAGTTGGTTCTTCTCGCGAGGAATATGAATTATTTCATAAGTCTTTAGTTTTGCGAGCAGGATGAGGACACGAGACTTGTATTAGGCCATCCTTTCTTCTTTGGCCTCGAATTCACCAAGAACTTGGTTGACAATGAGCTGGGAGTCGCTATGAATTAACAGATTCTGAATTGCAAGAACAATGGCCAGTTCGAGGCCGACGATCAGGGCCTCATATTCTGCTTCATTATTTGAGACGCGAGAATCGAAACGCAGAGCATATTGGAAATGCGACCCTTCGGGAGCTACTAAAATCAGGCCCGCTCCGCTGCCAGTGGCCCGCGACGACCCGTCCACGAAGAGTGACCAAGGAGGCTGGTCGCCGGTCATGGTATTATCATTGGAAGAGTATGTGAATTCGGCGATAAAATCGGCCACGGCCTGGCCCTTGACTACGGTCCTAGGACAGAATGAGATATCGTGCTCGCTGATCTCGACCGCCCATTTAGTTAAGCGTCCGGAAGCCTCAGGTTTTTGAAGGACTTGCCGTAGTGGATGATTTGTTGGTACTAGAATAGCGTGGGCTTGAAAGTATGGTCGTAGTTTTCGAGCTGCCGTGACTAAGGCTAGGGCCAGCTTTTCCATATCAGAATACCTAGTTTCTGCATCAACCATTGCTCGACTGATATAATAAACGGGCCTTTGCACCCCGGAATCCTCTCTTATCAAAGCGGCGCTAACGGCCGTAGTGGACACAGAGAGATAAAGAATGAGTTGCTCATGTGCTACAGGTTTAGATAAAATGGGGGGTGTGCTCATGTATAGCTTCAATTGTTGAAAGGCTTCCTCACACTGTGGTGTCCATTTCCAATCAGACTTGGCCGTTGCACGAAGGAGTTTGAAGAATGGTAAGCACTTGTCAGATGCTCGCGAGATGAATCTATTCAACGATGCGATACGACCAGCCAGACGCTGGACATCCTTCAGAGTAGTGGGGGATTTCATTTCTACCAATGCTTTTATCTTTTCAGGATTTGCCTCGATTCCACGCTGGCCTACCATGAACCCGAGAAATTTTCCTGCAGACACTCCAAACGCACATTTTTCTGGGTTCAATTTCATTTGATACCTTCTCATTAGGTCGAAGGCTTCTCGAAGATCAGAAATATGATCATCTTCTACGGTGCTTTTCACGAGCATGTCATCAACATAAACTTCCATATTCCTACCAATTTGAGCAGCGAATATTTTGTTGACGAGACGTTGATAAGTGGCCCCTGCATTTTTAAGACCGAACGGCATTACCTGGTAGCAATATAATCCCCGATCCGTGATGAAGGCGGTATGCTGGCTATCAGGTGGGTGCATCATGATCTGGTTGTAACCAGAATAAGCATCCATAAAATTAAGCAGAGCGTCTCCTGCTGTTGAATCGACCAGCTGGTCGATCCGCGGCGTCGGGAAGCTATCTTTGGGACAGGCTTTGTTCAAATCTGAATAGTCGACGCACATTCTCCATTTGCCATTAGCTTTGCGGACGAGAACTACGTTAGCGACCCACTCTGGGTAGTCAACTTCTTTTATGAAATTGACCGTAAGTAGCTTCTCGACTTCAGCTTTGATCGCCATTTGCCTTTCTGCAGTGAAGGCACGTCGACGCTGGTGTACGGGTTTATGCTTTGGGTCGATATTCAGACGATGTGCGATGACATTGGGGTCGGTGCCTGGCATATCTTTATGAGACCAAGCAAACACGTCTTGGTATTCGGTGAGAAAACGGACCAGATCTTCACGATAGACACCAGTTAAAGAGGATCCAATGTATACGACCTTGGATGGGTCGTCTTTGGTCAAGTGAATCGCCACTGTTTCTTCCCCAGGAGTTCCTGATTGAAGGGCGTTCTCTCTTGGATCTAACGAGGTGTTTGTTGAATAGTTGGGTGAATCTTGCGCTATCATCATAACGGGTGTCGCTTGAGCTTTCTTTCGATCTTGTAGGGCTATCTCGTAGCAAGACCGAGCCTCCTTTTGATTTCCTCGCACAACCCCAACACCATTTGGGGTAGGGAACTTGACGCATAAATAGGATGGGTGTAAAGCTGACCCAACCTTATTAAGCGATGGCCGCCCCAAAATGGCGTTATATGCTGATTTACGATCCACCACGAGGAAGTTTACGAAGACGGTAGTCTTCGCTGGACTTTCTCCAAAAGTAACTGGGAGATCGATGCTTCCTTCAGGTGTTACCACCTCACCTCCGAAGCCGACAAGAGGAGTCGAAACTGGTTTGAGTAGGCTTCTGGCAAGTGCCATTTTGTTGAAAGCCTCCAGATACAGAATATCCGCTGAACTACCTGTATCCACCATAATTCGATGAGTCAGATAATTCGATAACTTTAATGCGACTACGATGGAGTCTTCGTGAGGGAAGTGAATTCCTGCTGCATCTTCGAGGGAGAAAGAAAATTGGAAGATGGCTGGCTTTTGACACGCTGGATGCCTGTTCCAGCCAATAAATATGCTGGGGTTCTTTAGACGCCTTCCGAGTGTACGCTTTCCTTGAAGCTTGAGAGTTGCCCCCGCAAGCCGGTCCTCCGACGATGGTGCGGATTTCTCCAGTTGGCTCAGTGTCCTCTTGGGCGGTATGATGATGAGATGGTTCTTTTCGGCGTGGTGAGGCTTTCGCCCTTTCTGGTGATTGATTTTTATGAGCGACATAATCCTGGAGATGGCCCTTTCGAATAAGGGCTTCAATATGATCTCGTAGAGAGATGCAGTCCTGGGTTCTATGCCCGTGATCTTTATGGAAGTAACAGAACTTGCTCTTATCTCTCTTTTCGGGATCAAATTTGATCTTTGCAGGCCACCTTACATATGGCTTGTGTTTAATTTCCATTAGAACCTTTTCATGAGACCGATTGAGAGGAGTATAGTTATGATATTTACCAGAATAAGGCTTCTTGGGAGAACGGTCACGTTGATCACGACGATATTTTTTATCTGTAGAAGAGGTTCCTTCTGGTTTGCGTTTCTTACCCTGTACTCCATGGCGTGTCAATGCGACTTCTTCTGCATTGATATACTTCTGAGATTTGGCTTGGAACTCTGCCATAGTTTTCGGAGGACTTTTATCTAAGGCAAACCTGAATTTCTCGCTCATTATTCCGGCTATGAGGGCTGTGAGACCTTTTTCTTCAGTATAACCTTCAGTCTGAACGGCTTCTGCAGTGAACCGTACTGTGAATTCCTTTATTGTCTCGCCATGCTACTGTTTCAGATCCATTAGATGGGAGGCTGGCTTCTTAATGCGAATGCTTCCCATGAATTGAGAAAGGAATATCTCCGATAACTGTGAAAAGGAGCTGATGGAATGAGGCTTTAATCCCTGAAACCACGTACGAACTGCTTCCTTCAATGTTAGGGAAAAAGCCCTACACATGATTTCTGAGCCATGTCCCTCCAACTCCATGAGAGACCTGTATGTTTCTAGGTGTTCAAGAGGATCACCAATACCTGTATACGGGGTGATAACAGGCGTTCGATACTTTCTAGGTAACGGTGCCTCCATAACCTCGCTGGTAAAGGGGGATTCGGATTGATGTATCACCGTCATGATGGCAGATGGCCGATTTGCCTGATATCGCTGTTCCATGACGTCAAAACGATCATGGATTCTTTTGAGATCTCATTCCCATGGTAAGGTATAGCCTGATGTTTCGGCGGTGGAGCCCTGAGGTTGAGGTTGTCGAGACGAACTAGAATGTATAGAATGTGGAGACGGTACAGGGAGATGGTTGCCAAGTGGTATCCGGTTTGATGGTGGATGGTGTGGTGGGACTTGTGGTTCGTCCATAGAATGTCTGGAAGCCACTGGTATGGGTTGCGGTGGTAACCCTTCGGAGGGTTGTCTCTGCTGTTCGGGGAAATGCTGATCAAGCCGATTCGACAGGGCCTGAACTCCGGCATTTAGAGTTAGAAGAGTAGTTCCGAGGAAACGCAGAACATCGTCTTGATTTCCAGAGGCCTCCAATAATGGATTCGCTGACGGCATATTTGGGGCTCCTTGAGGGATATTTGTCGAAGTGGGTGGAAGGACAGGTATGGATTCCGTCTCATCGGGCGGAGGTGGTGCCTGCCTTGAAGTAGAAGGATGAACAGCCTTTTTAGGAGGCATCGCAGAAGGATTTTGATCGGTGGTTAGAATGATTGATTTTGACGATCAAGTCGTTCCCACAGACGGCTGCCAAACTGTTAACATCAGATTTTGTAACAGGATCCTCCGGTCGTTCACCTTCTCTCCAACAGAAACTTCCTCCGCCGGACCTGTAAGAAGACAGAAAGCAACTAAGGGTGGCTGGTGTTCAGCCGTTAGCCCTCCGATGCTTAAGTCAGGCAAAGCAAGAAGAAGAAGAAATGACCAGGCAAAACGAGGATAGAGATCGAATATTGTGTACCTGTATCTTAATGGAGTCTTCTCCTTATATAGATCTGAAATAATCCAATCTGTTACGTAAGATATTGAGATCCCGCTGATTTCGTGTAAGATACCGAGATCCCGCTGATTTCGAGGGATAAGATCCTTATCCTTAGAGAAGAGATCTAATCCAACGACTTGTTTCGACAATCACGTTCCTTGATAGCAATCCCTTGAGATTCGGAACCATAAGAGAAGATAAGCCCAAAATCGGCCTATACGGGCTGCTGGTACTAAAGGCTAAGGGGCGTCGCCGCGGGCTGTTCGCATGGATAAAGTCGTTCGCGAGTCCTAGTGATCGCTCATTGAGATGTGACACCTTTCAACGACTCGCGAGAAGGTATGCTCATAGGCCAAAAAGGAAATCTCTGCTTTGTTATACCGACTACCGATTATAGGAACTCGAGGCCTTGCGAATAGGCGCTCAGTATTAATCCAATCTGCGACTCTCGAGCAAATGATCTCGAGAGCCGAATGGGCGCTCCGGACTTAGCCGATCTGCGACTCTCGGGCATATGATCTCGAGAGCTGAATGGGTGCTCTGGACTTAGCCGATTTGCGACTCTGGGGCATATGATCTCGAGAGTCGAATGGGCGCTCCGCACTTACCCAATCTGCGACTCTCGAGCATATGATCTCGAGAGTCGAATGAATCTCGCAGAATCAGGGTATCACATAACATTTGGCCGCTGAGTTGAACTCCGCCATTTTGTCTATAACAATAATCCACCCCTGTTCAAAGACGGTTATCAATAATATTCATTGAATACCCCGATTAGACCGCAAACAGGTCCACTTCTTAGTCATTTTCGGCCCTGGGAAGTGCCCTGTTGGCCTGAAAATCGACTGATGCCAAATGAAATCAACCGCGATCTCAAAGACGTCGAGGCAAAGCTAAAGTACTCAGGCTATGCAACAACTGAGTTAAACATTTATGGGGCACCGATCCCCATTATTCATCAGAAATTGGCATGAATGGGTACCCATTTGACCCAATACTTAGCCATTTACGGGCATCGAAAACAGCCGATCCATCCTATTGAATTTTAAATCCTCAAAGGATCTTGGCTCGATATAGCCTATTTGACCTCAAACAGATTATTGGAACATACTCAGAAGAAAGAGTGTTCTCGAAGATGAGTCGCCCGACTCTAGAAGAAACACATTTACTTTACTGTACAAAGCTCCATTCATCCTGAATAAAGGTCTGAGGCTAAACCTAGGGGGTTATGGTTACCATGAGAAACTACAAACAAAAGAGTTCTAACTAAGCTTGAAACATCCTGCTATGGATTGTCACTATAAAAAGACAGTCGATGCCCTGCCCATCGACAACGGGTCCATCGGTTGAGCTGATGAGGCAGTTTCGGATTGCTTTCCTAAGGTCACCTATTCATTGTAACAGGCGCGGGCTTTAGGTTATGCCGACCAACATTTCGATGTTCGTGTATTCCAGCGGTCACCTGTTCACTATAACTGGCGCGGGCCCAGAGTTGCACCACTCGATTAAAAACCTCATTCGGGAACGTTGCAGAGTGCTCTCCTAAGGTCACCCGTTATAAAAATACGGGCGCGGGCCTTGGGTTATGCCGACCAACATTCGAGGATCGTGTATTCCAGCGGTCACCTGTTCACAGTAATAGGCGCGGGCCTAGAGTTGCACCACTCGAATCCTGGCAGTCTCTCAACCTGGACAATCTAAAAGAAAATGGGACATAGACATCCGGCTTGTCTAAGAAATGTGGCTCAGTCCATGACAAGAAAACAAAGGTCTATATGACCATGAACTCAAGACCATAATCCCCGGAGAATTAGTCTTTTGCCTTCCAATCAAGGGTGATCAACCGTTGATGTAATTAAAGGCTCGTGACCAGTATCACAACCTGGAATGTAAAAGATCTCAGAATCTCTAGAATAAAATTTTCCTTGCGATATATCTCTCTTGTGTACACTTTGTGATTGCTTATGATTGTCTATAAATGTCTCTATACTCAGAATTCCCCCAGAATAAAGAAACACAGGAAAAAGGACTGCTGACGAGCAGCGATTTTTTTCTAGTTCTAACAAACTGGCGACTCTACTGGGAATCAAAACAATACCAGAATCTCTGGTTATTTCTGAGTAAATAGACATTCTGTGATAAATCATTTGCAAACATTAACGTGTATATGAGAAAGGCTACCGCAAGGAGAAATGTTCGGCGCCTTCACGGGCGCCAAACTGGCGACTCTCAATGGGAACGTTCTTCCCTTCATCTTTAAGGCAAAAGAATTCCAAAGCTTCGCATAACATGCATGTAGTTCATACTTGTATGTTTCTGTCTATCCACTGTCGAGCCGTATTGCGATTGGTAAGGTCGTGTCCCCTCTCTTTCCCAAGCGTGCGGAATATTCTAATGCGTGTATGACTGTGCAGAGAGAGAGAGAGAAAGACAGAAAGAGACAGAGAAAGACAGAGAAGGAAGCAAAAAGACAGAAAAGAACCAACCAAATGGCGTCTACAATGATCTTTTTAGTGTCTGGAGGATTCTACTTCCCCCATCTGGCAACAACCTCTGAAGCTGGATGGCAGATTGTGCAGAAGCGCAAGACCGTCAAGAAGACCGAGAACAAGAAGGTTATTCCAACTGAAACAGGGATAACAGCAAGGGTACAGGGCAGAACAAAGAGACAGTGGAAGCCAGTCTACAGGAGCGACGCCCGCGATGCCAGCAGAACCACCGTGTCAGTCAAGCAAGAGTTCTCCTTCGCCGCTATCGACTTCCCAGTAATACTAAAGACAGCACTGTCAGCCAAGGTATTGAAAAGACCGGCTGTTCGACAGTCGGCTGAGGCGACGATGAAGACAACCCCTACTGAAGCCGCCGTGATCAAGACGAGGCCGCAACGAGCACAAGTAATGATGGTGCAGGTCGCCGAAGGAGAGGCGAGTGAGCAATACGCGGAGCTGCCTCCAATCCAAGAACAGATAGATGAGATTATCCATGTCCAAGAGGAAACGGCCAGAGAGATGAGAGAGATGAAAGAAGCACTGTTGGCTCTAGTTGCCCAGGGGGAAAACAGAAGCCTAGCTGTACCTACTCGACAGTCTATAGAGGAATGCAAGGGAGCAGCAGGAGAACCAGCTGCCGTCGAACCACAAGCTTGCCTGAGAAACTTTGTGTTCGGACGTGCACCGCCACTGCCATCCCAAGGCACGAGAGAAGAACTGTCTCAGACAGTTGCAGACCTGATGCGTTAACAAAGAGAAAAGGAGAAGAGAGGAAAATATGTATATTGGGTGTCGTACTTAACCGAGGTCAACGACCTCCTGTTTCCCAATAATTTCAAACGTCCGGACTTCCCCAGATTTGATGGCAGAGGATCACCGGAGGAACACATGGCTCAATTCATGACAATGATGGGCAACTTATCGACAATTCCCCAGTACCGTCTCAGATTGTTTGGCTCGACGCTCACAAGCAAGGCATTCAAGTGGTACATGTCACTGCCCGCAGGGTCAGTCAAGTCCTGGGAGCAGATGCAGGACCTGTTCATCTCCAAATTCTTCTCTACTGAATGAGAAGTCTCGCTGACAGATTTAGCCTTAGTTCGTCAGAGGCAGGGGGAGTCAGTTGAGAGGTTCATCGACAAGTGGGGAACTATAGCAGCACAGTGCCGAGAACTACCCAGCAAATCTGAGCAGGTCAAGATGTGCATGCAGGCCATGGACGCAATGATTTCATTTGGCCTATCTGGACATAACTTCTTGACATTTCGAGACCTAGCTACGAAAGCCCACCTCGTGGAAGGAGCCGCGTTCAGAGCGCAGTTCAAGGCAGAGGAGCCCAGGAGAGAAGCTGGAAGGATGATAACATCTAACTATGTTGACAAAGGAAAGGGTTCGAATGACAGGAAACGCTCGAACACTGAATGTAGAGTCGATGCCAGGCCAGTAACCGCGACTCAAGACAAAGGCAAGAGTTTTCAGAGGCCGCGACATCTTACGGTTGTTCACTCCCCAAGTGTAGGGTTGCGAAGTAGTAATAATTCAGAAAGACTGAGTATCGTTCCCACAGAGATTTATGAATGGGTATTCTCAGAATTTAACTAAAACAACTCGTAATTAAGATTCTATTAAGAAATAAAACTGAAAAATAGCAAATCTGGGTTTAAACAGTGAATGTGTAAGGAAATTTCAATCTAAAAAGGCACTAGAGCGCCAAGGATCCACTTTTGATAAGTTTCAATGCATCAACACAACTAGGTCTCTCATAACTCAATCGGAATCGAATTCATATCTCTATCCGATCGGAATATAGAGCGTTTCAATCAGCAATTATCCAAAACAAGTGCTTATTCATTGATTTGATTCCCACAATAATACTCAGGCCTTGGGCACACTCAATTTTGTAAGACAAGCTTCTTTCCAATCTAGTTGAGATTCACAACCATAGCTTTCATCAATTCCTGTCACTAGACTTGATTACAACTAATGATTAGAACTCTAATTAAATCAAAATCAATCAACAAACATTTATTTCAAATTACTACAAAAGATAAGAACTTTAGTTGAATGAGTTTCCACATGAAAATCAGGCCATTGTACACAAGGCAATTAAAGGGTCTACCATGCCCGGAGTCGATGATAGATCAATGAACTACACAAGCATAAACAATGCTCAGAAGCTAAATTACTAAGTTAGGATCACCAAGAATCACATGAGCCCGGAGTCATCAAGAGATCAAAGTAAAAACCCAACTAGAACTTGATTCAAATTCACATTAACTAAAATTCATTAATTAAATCATAAAAAGGAAACCTAGGTTGCATCAATCCATTAAAAACAAATCAAAAGCTTTACCTCTTAGCCCTAGCTAAGAGGTTTTAGTTCATCTCTAATATCCTTGAACTAGAAGCCTCAAAAACATAAAAAAACTACTAAAATAGGAAGAAAACTAAGAAAACTTGAAGTAGAATCCGTCTCCCAAGCAATCCCCACGTCCTAGCATGCCCTGGTATGAAGGGAAGAAGTCCTTTTATAGCTTGGAGGTGTCCATTGCGTAAGAAACTTCCAGATTGCGCGTAAGGATACGCACTTGCACAGAGAATTTTGGAGCCTGATTTAGAAGCTACTGTTTACGCAGGTACGACCGGTCGCACGACCGGTCTGAGCTTGTGGACTACCGGTCGTAAAACGACCAAAATCGTCCAGCGAGTTTTAAGAATTTTTCATCCTGCGATTTTAATTCAAGGACCGGTCGCACGACCGGTCTGAGATGTGGACAACCGATCGTACGACCGGTCGCAGATGGTCCAGTGACTTTGGGCAGAAAACTTCTTTTGTAGAGTGATCAGACCGGTTGGACGACCGGTCTTGGGCTTTGGACGACTGGTCGCACGACTGGTCTTAGGTGGCTTTTCTTGTTTTCTTTTCTTCTCTCCTTTGCTTCTTTCTTCTACCCTTTCATGCTTGATCTTTGGTCTTCAATGCTTATAAGGAGCTCTATTTAGTCTTGAATCAGTGAAATCTCCATCTTGTCCCTTCAATCACAAATCATGTATTAGAGTAGCCCTTTAAACATGTAAACCGTGCACAATGAGTGATGAATTGGGGTTAGAATATGCACAATTAAGAGTTTAACAACGGTAGAAGAGCGTAATCGAGCAAACGGACCTTATACCTTCGACATGGAAGATCTGGTTCCGATCAGGGAACAACTAGTAGAAGAAAGGTTAATAAGACTGTCAGAATGCACGCGCCCAAAGGAAGCGAAGATGGTCGATCATCCCAGCTACTGCAGGTATCATCGCGTGACCAGCCACAAGACTGAAGACTGCTTTGTCCTAAAAGGCAAGATCCAACGGATGATCAACGACTGCACCATCAATATGAAGGCGGAAGAGGCAAGTCCGGAACACTGCGATAGTGGTGTCTGCCCTCCCTGTACCAGTCCAAATTCGAACGGTGAATCCGTTCCCAGAACCGGAAGAGCCATGGACACTTGTGAGCAACAAGAAGAGGCTAAAGAACGAAAGAAGGCTCTTGGAGAAAGAGAGGAAGATGAAGAACATAATGAGAAGAAGAAATATCGGACAGAAACAGCCATGTGCACAGCCCGTTCAGTGCGCCATGGTCCGGTGATAGCTCAACCAGGGGCCAGTGACAAGGACCAAGTCCTAGAGAGAGGAGAAGTCAATGTAGTGGCTCTGCGGTTACGAAAGCAGGTCGTACAAAGAGAATTCCTGAGACGACCAGACCTTAGAAGAACGAATGTGGTCATAGGTGAGCCATCAGGAACACCTCAAGAAAAAGAACCGACAGAAGCAGTCAATGAGCCAGCAGCTGACCAGCGAGATCACGCTCGGGATAAGGCACCGGTGATTTATGATGTCGTATCTCATCTGAAGAAGGTCCTGGCCCGACTCAGCATCTACGATGCCTTGTGCCTTTTAAAGAAATATCGAGAAATGCTGCTCAATGCATTGCTCGATCAAGAAGCTCGTGAGGTCATGATGGCAGAGATCGAGTCAAAGTTGGAAGAAATGAAGATAACGGGAACTGAGGATCGACCCGTAGAACAGGTCATGCAGATCGACCGATCGTCCATGATCACATTCTCTGAAGAAGACAGAAGGATCAGCTTGACGGACCACAACCGCCCGTTGATGGTGACAAGTCTCATCCGAGACATAGTGGTCCGAAGATGCATGTTAGACGATGGATCCACTATGAATATTATGTCTCTGAAGACATTACAGCAGTTGGGTTTCAGACAGACAGAACTTCGCCCAAGCGCCATGGTTGTCCAAGGGTTCAATCAGGACGACCAGCGTGTCCTAGGGTCCATTACTGTCATGCTGGAAATAGAAGAATTAAGCACTAAAGTTACCTGTCAAGTAATCGATGCGATGACGACATACAATATCTTGTTGGGACGACTGTGGCTTCATTAATACGGTATCATTCCCTCGACATACCATCAATGCTTCAAGTACAATAGGGATGGCGTCCAGATAGAGTGGCGGCAGACCCAAGGTCGTACTCCATCACTGAATTCTTCCTGGCAGATGTGCAATACTATCAGGAGAGCGATGGAACCGAGACCGCCATAAAAGCTAGCGAACTGACAGAGGCGGCACAGGGGGCAGAACCCCAAGGTGAGAATCCAAAACAAGTGAACGAAGCTCCGCAAGTGGTCGCTGAAGCGACAAGGGCTCACAAAGAGAATCCGTTGCGAAGGAAGAAGTTCTACCTAATCCCGAAGCACCTCTGGAAGGTAGGGCAGTCAGTGTTGAAACAAATGACAAGCCAACAGATGAGCGTGTTAAGTCCAACTTCAATATGCCGGTGCAAAAGGTTGAGAGGATTCCTCCCTTCCCTAAAGCTTCGAGCCAGTTCTGCGTACCACCGACAATGGGAGCCAGCCACGAGATAAGGTTTTAGGCTGGACTCTGCAACCCATTGTAGATCGAAGAGAACGTGAAGAGAACGCTGGTAGAGACACAGCCCATTGAAGAAGAAAGATATAGCAAGGCCAACAGACACATCATGAGAAACATGGGGTTCATTTGTTCAGAACCACCAGCTCGGAAAGGCATGCTAGCACCCTTCGAAGTAAAGACAAAGGTATACAGAGGAAAAGAAGCCTTGGGGGCAGGATATGAGATTAGGCACATTAACATGGTGACGATCAGTCCCGTGGAAGAGGTAAGGCCCGCTGGACCGAATGAAGTCATACAGCCGAGTGCCGCACCAGAGCAGATCGAAGATGGAGGTCAGTCCACGATAGATGAGCTACAAGAAGTCAATTTGGGGACTCCTGAAGAGCCAAGGAATACTTATATCAGTAAGAACATTGCAGAAGAAGAGAGGGAGAGCTACATTCAACTTCTGAAAGAGAACAGAGACGTGTTCGCATGGACCTATTCTGAAATGCCAGGACTGAACCTAGCAATCGCGATACACAAGTTGAATATCGCAAAGGAGAAGAGGTCAGTCAAGCAGCCACAGAGGCGCTTCCATCCTGACATCGTCCCGAAGATAGAAGAAGAGGTGAAGAAGCTGCTTCAGGCCGGGTTTATCAGGGAAGTTCAATATCCCAAATGGATCTCGAACATAGTACCTATGAAGAAGAAAAGTGGCCAGATCCGGGTGTGGGTTGATTTTCGCAACTTGAATGAGGCTTGTCCCAAAGATGACTTTCCTCTACCTATCCTGGAACTCCTGATCAATAGCACATTAGCATATACGACGATGTCCTTTATGGATGGCTACTCAGGGTATAATCAGATATGAATGGCTCCAGAAGACGAAGAGTCCACTGCCTTCCGCACATCTCTCGGGACATTCTGTTATCGGGTGATGCCGTTTGGGCTGAAAAATGTGAGCGCCACGTACCAGAGAGCGATGCAGGTAATCTTCCAAGACATGATGCACAAGCATGTGGAATGCTACATCGATGACCTGGTAGTGAGGTCCGACAGACATCAGCAGCATCGCGAACATTTGAAGCTAGTATTTTAGAGGTTGAGGAAGAAGAGCCTCTGCATGAACCCGTTGAAGTGCGCCTTTGGGGTGTCCTCTGGAAAATTCCTTGGCTTTGTGATCAGACATCGGGGAATCGAGATTGACCCCGCGAAGATCAAGGCGATCCGAGAAATGCCTTCCCCGAAGAACTTGAAAGAGCTGAAGAGCTTCCAAGGGAGAGTCGCTAACTTGCGGCAGTTCATCTCAAACCGGTCAGGTCGCTACCAGCTATTCTCTCGGCTGAACAAGAAAGACATCTGCTTCAAGTGGGATGAAGCGTGCCAGAAAGCCTTCGATTCCCTCAAAGAGTTACTCGAAAAAGCTCCAGTTCTCGCAGCGCCAATCGAGGGAAAGCCTCTGATATTATACGTAGTAATGGGAGAGAACTCACTGGGGGCACTGCTCACCCAGAAGAATGAAGAAGGAAAAGAGAATGCTCTGTACTACTTGAGCCGCACACTCGTCGGCGCTGAGTTTAATTACTCACCGATTGAGAAGATATGCCTAGCCTTGATATTCGCTGTGAAGAAGCTGAGGCATAACTGTTGGTACTCAAATTCGCACCCATTATAAAACAGTATTCGGTGATCCATCTAAGATGATTTGGATTAATTTCGAGATCTGAAATACTCAAAAAATGCCAGTGCAACCCTAACATGCGCGATCGTGATCGAAACCTACAAATGTCATTTCAGGGCGGAATCGGACATACGGATCAATGCCAAATGATCTGAAATGCCCTAAAACCTTTAACCTGCAAGTTTCAAAGTCGCACGATGCATATCCTTACCTGCGCACACCGAAATGCATTTTGCCCGTCTGGAGCTGACCCAAAGGGCTCGAAAGCCTACAGGTACCATTTTGGACTGGAATTAGACATGCGGATGGCCACCAAATGATTCGGAATGCTCGAAAAACCTTAAGTAGCAAGTTTGAAGTCCTTGTTATATATATTTCTACGTGCGCGCTTCCCGGAATGATATTCTTGTACAAATAGCCGATCGGAGGGTCCAAATTGGTAAGGAACTACCAAAATTCACAGCAGATGACCATCGTTACCCCACCCCGTTCATTCAGGAGGTCGATCATGGCCTAAAAGCGGCTTGGCGTCAGTGACCTCAGTCTCTGAAAAGGTAGACCCCTTTGAAGGTCGCCCGTCGGAGCCTGAAACCTGAAATATTCTAAGTGATGGAACATGCATTCACTCACTCTCTCTCCACATGCGGATGTCATGAGGAGACATGCATTTGCCCTCTCACCACATACGCATGAGAGCTCTCTCTCTCCCTTTTCAATATTCTAAATAAAATAAAAATACAAAAAATCATGAAAATATTCTAAGTGGGGCCACATACGGCCAACACAGAGGCCACATGCGCCCATAACAGAGGCCACATGCGCCCATAACAGGGGCACATGCTTCCACACCAAGCCACATGCCCCTGATGCATGGTGACATGCGCATGACCCCCATCACA
Source organism: Liriodendron chinense (assembly GCA_003013855.2). NCBI lineage: Eukaryota > Viridiplantae > Streptophyta > Magnoliopsida > Magnoliales > Magnoliaceae > Liriodendron > Liriodendron chinense. The sequence continues at coordinate 3,480,690 of ML058508.1, read as the reverse complement.
TGCGCATGACACCTCTCTCCAAATGCATGCGCATGCCCTCCCTTTTGCAGACAACATTCGCCAGGTACCCGATACCCGATTAACATAGTATAAATACCCCACTCACTTCTAAATGAGAGAGGCTTCATTTTCTGGAAAGGATCATTAGAACGAGGTAAAAATCCTTGCCGGAATCCTCTATGGGCTATAGACATGCACCCATACCCTCGTCGGATGCCATCGCCGGAAAGGGATTTCTCCCACCGGAAGGAGGAGATTCAAATTTCTCCAAAGTTGCATGACATGCGCCCATACTTTGGGGGGAAATGTGCAAAAATGCACTAAGTGGCACAGTGACATGCGCCCATGCCCATAATATAGAGTGGAGAAGGACATGCGCCCATCTTTCTCCTCACTCCCTCATGTCATATGCGCACAAGTGCGCCCAAGTGGAGAGGGACATGCACCCATCTTCCTTCCGTTCACTCTCTCTCCTCACATGCGCTTGGGATGGGATCACATGCACCCAACTTAAGATCACATGCGCCCACACCCCATGAGAGATGCGCCTGGACACTAATGGGAGGTGGGGCCTTCTGTGATGTGACCCGCCTTTGATGTGGCCTGCATTCCGATCAAGAGGACGCTCCTAGACACACATCAATGTCCTCTATCCATCCCCCGGACCGGATTCGCCAACGGTCGATGTTAAGTGGGCCAAATCAGCAATTTGATCAAAAAGGCCAATACTTAGCCAATATTGCAAACCTCGGAAACCCTTCCAAAAGAGCCAGAAACGGCCGAAATTGAGAGGAATCGGGCGAAATTTGACCGAACCCGAGAGGGAGACTTCTCTCCGCCATAACGTGATATATCATAATCATGCACCGCAACAAGGTTATCCAAACTCGGGAGCCCCCAAATACCTTAATCAAGTGGTCAGTAGGCCCACTACTTAGTTGTTTTCAGCCCTGGGAAGTGCCCTGTTGGTTCATAAATCGACTTACGCTAAACAAATCGAAATGCGATCGCACTGCGACCCTCGTGGACATAATCCACCCCTATCCAAAGACGATCGTGACAAGTATTCACCAAATCCTCCGATCAGATCGTAAAAAGGCCCTGGGAAGTGCCCTGATGGCTCAAATATCTACAAATGCCAAGTGAAATCAATCACGATCGCAAAGACGCGAGGGCAAAATATCGACGACATAAAGATATATACGAAGCTGGTTGATCAAATCAAATTCATAATTTGTTTGATATACTGAACATCTAGCATAAATGCAATCTTCTCTTGAGCATGCATAAAGCATAGTTACTCTGTACTGTACTCATTTGCATCCATTGCATGAATTTATTTCATCCTGGATCGAGATAAGAGACTAAATCGAAGGGGACTATGGTTATCATCGAAAACCATAATGAAAGAGTTCTAAACGTCTGAAATACTTCATCGTTAAGACCAGTTGATGTGCGTCCTGTCCAAGGTGGGATTTGTCAGTTGAGTGGCTAAGGGAATGAGTGCCTTCCAGCAAGTCACCCGTCCCATCGGAGACGGTCACTGGCCCTGGTTGCGGTAAGTGGATGCCGTGGAGTGTATTTCTGAAAGTAATATCATCCATAGAAACGCGTCATGACACTGAGATATACGACTTGGTCGAAACCCTGTTTGCACAAAGACCCCATGGAGTGCCTTCCAGCAAGTCACCCGTCCCATCGGAGACGGTCACTGGCCCTGGTTGCAGTAAGTGGACACCGTGGAGTGTATTTCTGAAAGTCATATCGTCCATAAAGACGCGTCATGACACTGAGATATACGACTCGGTTGAAACCCTGTTTGCATAAAGACCCCATGGAGTGCTTTCCAGCAAGTCACCCGCCCCATCGGAGATGGTCACTAGCCCTGGTTGCAGTAAGTGGACGCCGTGGAGTGTATTTCTAAAAGTCATATCGTCCATAGAGATGCGTCATGACACTGAGATATACGACTCGGTCGAAACCCTGTTTGCACAAAGACCCCATGGAGTACCTTCCACCAAGTCACCCATCCCATTGGAGACAGTCACTGGCCCTGGTTGCAGTAAGTGGACACTGTGATGTGTATCCCTGAAAGTCATATCGTCCATAGAGACGCGTCATGACACTGAGATATATGACTCGGTCGAAACCCTGTTTGCACAAAGACCCCATGGAGTGCCTTCCAGCAAGTCACCCGTCCCATCGGAGACGGTCACTGGCAATGGTTGCACTAAACGGAAACCGTGAAGTGTATCCCTGAAAGTTATATCGTCCATAGAGACGCGTCATGACACTGAGATGCACGACTCGGTTAAAATCCTGGTTGCTACTCAATTAGGAACGCCCGAGGAGTATGGGACCGACATCTAACTGGTCTTAACAATGGATTAGTCCATAATAAATCCTAGACTTGGTCTCTGCGACCATGAACTTGAGACTATAATCCCTGATGATTTAAACTACTTGCTCGATCTATCCGAGCTTCATTCATTTAATATTCCATCTATTGTATAACTGCAATTCGTAGTGGAATCTTGTCGCTTTGTGCCGTGATTTTCTCCCGTAAGGGTTTCCACGTAAAAAATCTTTGTGTTGTCCATGCTGTGCTTTATTTATATTTATGCTCTTTTAATGCTTTATTTAATTCATTTATGATACATGCATGCGTTTACTTTTGCCTTTTAATCAAGGGTGATCATCCATTGATGTAATTAAGGGTTCGGGACCAGTTCACAGCCCGGAATGTAAAAGATCTCAGAATCTCTAGAATAAAATTCACCTCGTGTTGCTTTCTCGTGTATACTTTGTGATTGCTTATGATTGTCTGTGAATGTCTCTATACTCAGAATTCCCCCAGAATAATGAAACACAGGAAAAAGACTACTGACGAGCGGTTTGATTTTTCTAAGCTCTAACAAACTGACGACTCTGCTGGGGACTTGAATAATACCAGAATCTCTGGTTATCTCTGAGTAAAGAAACATCCTAAGATAAATCGTTCACAAACACAGATGTATGCGTAAGAAAGTTCCACTAGGAGAAATGTTCGGTGCCTTTACGGGCGCCAAACTAGCGACTCTCAACGGGAACGTTCTTCCCTTCATCTTTAAAGCAAAAGTTTTCTAAAAGAATTTCAAAATCTCGCATGGCATGCATATGATTCGTACTTATATGCTTTTGTCGGTCATTGAGCCATATCACGATTGGTAAGGATGCATCTTCTATCCTTTCAAAGGTGCTGGGTGTTCTAATGTGCGTATGACTGTGCAGAAAGACAGAAAGACAGAAAGAATCAACCATCAAAACTATACAAATGGCAACCACTATGGTCTTCCTAGCTTCTGGGGGATTTTATTTCCCTCACTTCGTGACAGCAGAAACAGTGATTCCCGAAGCCGATTGGCAACTTGTCCAGAGGCGCCGATCACCAAAGAAAGCCGAAAGCAGACAAGTGACTTCAGTTAGAGCAGAAACAGTGAAGACACAGAGCAGTGTGAGGAAACAGTGGAAGCCGGTCCGCAGGAATGAAACCCGCAATGCTATTAGAGCTACCGTGTCACCTAGGCCAGAATTCTCTTTCGTCGCTGCCGATTTCCCGGTAATGACGGGAACAACACTACCAGTCAAAACACCGAACCAATTCACTATCCGGGGATTGACTGAGACTGCAATGAAGGCATGCTCTACTGAAACCAATATGACCAGGGCTAGACCACAGCGAGTGCAGGTTGCAGTGGTGCAAGTCGTAGAAAGGGAGGCGAGCGGGCAAGATGCAGAGCTGCCTCCAATCCAAGAGCAAATAGATGAAATCATTCAGGTCCAAGAAGACACAGTTAGAGAGGTCAGAGAAATAAAAGAAGCATTGGTGGCTCTAGTCACCCAGGGGGCAGTCAGAAGCCCAACCGTTCCCTTTGGACAACCACTGGGAGGGTCACAAGATGCAACGGGAGAACCGGTAGCCATAGAACCACAAATTCACCCAAGGAATGTTGCATTCGAGCGTGCACCGCCGCAATCATCTCATGCCACGAAAGAAAAGTTGTCCCAGACAATCGCAAACCTGATGCATCAGGAAAGAGAAAAGGAGAAGAGAGGAAAATATGTATATCGGATACCGTATTCATCCGAAGTTAACGAAATCCCGTCCCTGACGACTTTAAGCATCCCGACTTCCCACAATTCGACGGCAAAGGGTCACTAGAGGAACATATGACCCAATTCATGACAGTGCTAGGGAATTTGTCCGTAGTACCTCAATATTGCCTCGGATTGTTTGGGTCGACACTGACTGGAAAGGCATTTCAATGGTATATGTCATTACCCGCAGGGTCTATCAAGACCTGGGATCAGATGCAAGATTTGTTCATTTCTAAATTTTTCTCCACTGAGCGAGAAGTCTCACTGACGGATTTAGCCTTAATCCATCAGAGGCAAGGAGAGTAGTCGAGGCATTTATTGACAGATGGGGAGCTATAGCGGCACAATGCCGAGAGTTACCTCGCGAGCCTGAGCAAGTCAAGATGTGTACGCAAGCCACGGACCCAATAATCTCATTTGGTTTATCCGGACACAATTTCTCAACGTTCAGGGACCTAGCGACAAAGGCCCATATGGTAGAGGAAGCCGCGCTGAGAACGCAGTTCAAAGCGGAGAGACCGAAACATGAGATCGGGAAGACGGTCACATCAAGTCACTTCGACAAAAGCAAAGCCTCGAAAGATCGAAAACGGTCACATCCAGAACACGAGATTAAAGGCAAGCCAGCGGAAACTCAGTTCAGAGCCGAAGGGCCACGAAAATCGAAAAAGATGATGATTGTCGGACGGGGCAGGGTAGAAGGACGTTACTCGTTTGACCCAGAAGACCTTATCCCAATAATGGAACGCTTAGTCGAAGAAGGGGAACTACAGTTGCCAGAACTGATTCGACCAGAGGAAGCAAGAAAAATGGATACCCCCAATTATTGTAAGTATCATCGAAGCTAGGGACATGAGACGGGAGAATGCCTCATCTTGAAAGGGAAAGTGCAGAGACTGATCAACTAGGGTATCATTAAGCTAACGACAGAAGAAATCAGTCGGGTTACGTCAGCTGTAGTGACAATAGCACCTGCGATACCACCAATTCATGATGAAAGACTGGTACAAACAACAATGGTACAGGCTGTCGAAGAAAGGGAATCGGCAGGACACGACGTCGAATTGTTGGCGATCCGAGAGCAAGTCAGCAAATCGGTCCAAGCCCATAGGGAGCTATCCAAACAGATGGGAAAAGTTCAGGAGGCTTTTGCCATCTTGATCTCACAGAAAGCGACCCCTAATACCGCTTTGCTTGTCCGACAGTTGGAAGAAGAAGCACCGGGGGCAGCCCATAATGTTGTTGAAGTAAGACAACAGAGCCACACCTAACAAATAAATGCGTGTATGTCGGGTTCAGACTCCATGATCCCATATGAACTGCAAGGCAATATCTCTTTCACCCTTCGTAACCTGGTTGCAGAAGTTCGCATGATAGAGCAATCCATTTCGGAAACACAATCTCAAGCAGAAAAGTCAAGACACAAAATGAGAAAGAGGACACGAGTAGACGTAAGAAAGAACCCTAGAAACCGAAAACGACCAAATCCAGGGCATGAGGCAGAGACCAGTGTAATGAGGATACAAGACAAGGGCAAAGAACCTCAAAAGTCACGGCACATGACAATCAGTGAGCGAAATGAAAAGAACAGACCGCACACATTTGACATCAAAGACCTTGTCCCAATTATGGAGAGACTAATCGAAGAAAGAAAATTGCGACTCCCAAAGTCTGTTCAACCAGCAGAAGTAGGACGCGTGGATGATCCCAACTATTACGAATATCATAGATGCATAGGCCATAAAACCAAGCAATGCTTCGTTCTGAAAGGAAAGATACAAAAGATGATAAACCAAGGCATCATCAGTTTGAAAATGGAAGGGTCCGATGGAACCCCGACCAGTACGGTTCCAATAGATATCACTTAGGAAGAACTTCGCTTGAAGAACTCCATTTTCTAAACTTCAATAATCGTGAACGTTCACAAATAGTCCTGGCGGTCTATAAAGTAGATAGGAATATACTTACGTTCACTCATGCATCTACTTCATCTATATGCTGTGTTTCATGCTTGTTTACATGTTCACTCACATCATACTGTTGTGCATATGAATATAAAATGTTCGTAGAACTCGTCTTAAATGACAGGTACCATGGTCGGAGAATATCAAAGAATCGACTCCACGAATCATCAACCGACTTATTATATCTTCATCAGACTGGTCGAATCAGGAGAGAATGTCTTATAGAAAGTCTTCCCGAATCACAACATCCCCATATTATGGTATCTTCGTCACAGGTTCTCATATTAAGTATCCTGGTATATATTATGGTATCTTTGTCACAGGTTCTCATATTAAGTATCCTGGTATTCTGGCATTCCTCTGCTTAATAGGAAAATACTTCAGAATTGATGGATTCTCACATGTATATATATGTGGTTCTATATGAAGACAGCCGGGATACTCTATTGTTATCAATCTCTTATACTTATGCACAATGTTTTATATGAAGATGATCGGAACATCGCTATCTATATCCAACTTTCGTATTATCTCATGGATCTCCCATCGTTATCGCATTATTCTTCTACTGTATATGAAGATAAGTCACGGTTGGGAATCTCCTGCATACATATGTATACATACGGCCTTATATGAAGACGATTAGGGCATTCTATTATGTATCACTTCACCTTGAAAATATCGACAACTTCCTCTTATGAAGAACTCTACGACAAGAATATGCAATTAAAGATTATGATCAGATGGGTATTCGGCACGGATTCCTAAAGCACAAGATTTGTCTAATTAGAATGAAGTGGTCTTACAAAGTGTTGAGCTCTTAATTGTGCATATTCTAACCCCAATTCATCACTCATTATGCAAGGTTCGTATGGTTTGTAAGCTAATTCAATGCATGTTTTGTGACTATAGGATTGAGGGTGGACTCTACTCAATTGAAGACATAAAGAGCTCACTTAGGACCATTCTGATGAAAAACATCCAAGAACCAAAGAAGAAAAGAAATGAAGAAGCAAAGAGAGAAGAAAGAAAGCAAGAAAAAGAAGAGAAAAAGGTGCTGACCAGTCGTGACCGGTCGGCCAAGGAAGCCAGACCGGTCAGTGACCGGTCTGCCATGTATGAAGGACGCGGCTGAAGACGTCCGACCGGTCATGACCGGTCGGACAGTGTTGCTGGGAACTCAATGAACAGGACCGACCGGTCAAGACCGGTCGGTCAGTGTTGCTGCAATGTGAAGAAAAACATCCGACCGGTCTTGACCGGTCGGAGTTGCTTGCTGGATTAAGGTTCTACAAGGCCTGACCGGTCTTGACCGGTCGGGCATACCTGCTGGAGTGTTGCCATGCGTACTGAGTTGGAACTTTCTAATTTCTTCCCGAAATTCTCTGCGTTGCGTAAGTGTTACGCAAATTTCCGATTCTTCCGACGTTGGGGAGCCGCCAGACTATAAATAGACACCTAGGGATTGTTCCTAGGGTATCCTAGAGGGGTTCAAGCGAGGTTGGAGGCTGTGGAAGTGAAGATTGGAGTTTCACAACTACTTTTGGTTTGCTTTGCTGTTTTCATGCTTTTTGTAGTTGTTTCATGTTTCCTTGGATCATGAGCAGCTAAACCTCTTAGCTAGGGCTAAGAGGTGAAGCTTGTAGTGTATCCAAGATGTTTTAATTCGTAGTTAAGTGGTTTTCAGTTTGGAATTAAGGATTATGAACTAAGGTTTGAAGTTTATACAAGTTTTTAAGTAATTTCTCTTAGTCTTGTGATGACTCATGGATGTTTGGATGAATTACTTATCTGCTTAATTTGTTTGCAACGGTCTAGACCTGTATGATCCGAGGAATTGGAGTGCGCTCTAGTACCAAGCTCTTCATAAAGAGGCTTCATACCAAAGTTCTAGTTTTGGTTGATTATCTGGAATATGTATGGACTGTGCATATAATTTGAATCCAGTTCAAATCCTGATCTAGCCTTGTCTTGTGAGAAGACTTGAGGATGGTTATGATTGGGAATTGGACCTATAGAAAAGGTGAATGACCTATGCAATGAGCATGCTCAGATCAGCCTAGAGTTGAGTGAACTTTATGCACAGAACTTACATGTTACAGACTTCTGGTTTAACAATTCTATCATCCGACTAGATAGACCTGACTGGTGATTCTAGTTGAGAGAATGGGAAACCACAGCGGATTGAACATCGAGGATTGCTACAAGTGGATCCTCGAACCCCTAGTGCCTTCTTATACTTGTTTACATTCAATTTAGCTTAAACTGTTAATCACACACATTCTATTCAAACTTTGATTGTTAGCTTCAATAGAAACTTGTGGATGAGTTTGTGACATCCTACATAAGTCCCTGTGGATCGACCTCGGTATTACCGAGTTTATTACTACATCGCAACCCTACACTTGGGGAAGCGAACAAGTTTTTGGCGCCGCTGCCGGGGACCTTGACGGTTTTCACAAATTTCTGAAATTAGTATCTATTTAGGACTCTTTTAGATTTTTAGAACTAACTTAGTTTATTTAATTGATTTTTTCTTTTCAGGGATTTCTAGGAAGCTGAAGAAGATACAAGAGTTTCAAGTGCGAATCAGGTTCTATCTTTCTAAACCTTACTCTTCTCCTTCTCCTATTCATTCCTATTCATCTCTTGTAGAGTGGGTGGAGATTCCTTTTGGATCTCTAAAAGGTCGGCCTTTTTGCCACCTGGATTTCTATTGGTCGGCTCAGCCGCCTTGGTTCACCTTGTGCTTAGAGATTTCTTTTCTCATCTCTACTCCTCTTTTTCCTTTTTCTGCACTTTTTCTCAAAAGATTCAAAGAGTGGGTGGGGAGTTTTCTGAACCCCTATTGACCAGGAGAAATCGGTCTTTATCCTTGCTTCTGGCCTAGCCATTGCAAGACACCTTGTGCTTCGGTCTTAGAGAAGAGTAAAGAAAAGGGAGGAAGAATTCTCCTTTCTTTTTGTTTCTTATTTTTGGTTTTGCATGCTACATTGGGCTCGGGATTCCAATAACCGACTCATAAGTGAAGGGGGGATAGTAGAAGGGATTGATAGAGAGCCACGTGCTAGGAGACAGCTAGATTCTCCAATTTTATCTGAAAATATGGCTGCAAATCAACCTAACCCGGTTCAAAATCAAACTGAAATAGGGGAGAATGTGGTTGAGAATGTTCCCCGACCTAGGACTTTACGTGATTTCTTGCAACCTGCAAGAACGAGCACTCCCTCATGCATAGTTTTCCCACCAAATGCAGGGAATGTGGATTTGAAACCGGGAGTGATCAATCTTCTCCCTAAATTCCATGGTTTAGACAGTGAAAGTGCCTATCAACACCTTAGGGAGTTTGATGAGGTAATCACCACCATGCACTTTGCAAATGTGACTGAAGATGTAGTAAGACTTAAATTCTTCCCTTTCACTCTTAAGGATAAAGCCAAGGGTTGGCTTTATGCATTGAGGCCAAGATCAATTGGGTCATGGAATGATATGCACAGAGAATTTATAAAAAAATTCTTCCCTACTCACAAAACGAACATGCTTAAGCGCCTTATCATGAACTTTGCCCAAAAGGAGGATGAAACCTTTTCCCAATGTTGGGAGAGATTCAAGGACCTATTAAACGCATGCCCACATCATGGCTATGAAAATTGACGGATTATAAGTTTTTTCTATGAAGGACTGATTCCATCCATGCGCCAATTTATAGAGATGATGTGTAATGGGGAGTTCATTAATAAGGAAGCTGATGAAGCATGGGATTATCTGGAAGAATTGGCTGAAAGTGCACAATCTTGGGACACACCTAAACCAACAAATTCCAAGATTGGCCAACAAAAGGAAAAGGGAGGAATGTATGTCCTATCAGAAGAAGATAGCATAAGTGCACGGTTGGCTAGCCTTACAAGAAAGGTCGAAGCCATGGAATTAAGGAAAGGAGAAACAATCAACTCCACTGAGGTTGAAACTGTTTGTGGAATTTGTGCTGGAAATCAACATGCTACACCAGATTGTCCCACAATTTCAGCAGTCCAAGGCATCCTACAAGAACAAACAAATGCCATAAACAGTTATCAGCAACAATACGGTACTCCAAACTCAAACACGTATAATCCTAATTGGAAGAACCATCCCAACTTCAGTTGGAAGAATGGGCCCAATGCAAATGCAAACAACACTCCAAAAGTATCACTAGAAGAGATGTTGGGTGCATTTGTATCGGTCCAGAATGAGTATAACAAGACAAACTCTCTAAAAATAGATGGGTTCATGCAAGAGCAATTGAAATTCAATCAAAACTCAAACCAAGCCATCAATGAATTGAAAACATCTTTGGCTAGAGTTGAAGCTCACCTTAGTGTTAGAGAGAAGGGCACACTCCCTGCCCAACCTCTTCCTAACCCAAGGACCCAATATGAGATACAAGATGCAAGCTCATCCTCCCACCATAAGGAACATGTCCAAGCTATCACCACTTTGAGAAGTGGGAAAGAAATTGATAAATCCAATCCGGTGAAGGCCCCCAAGCCTAAGGATCCGGAAATTCCCAAAGAGGATGATAGCCCAAACAATATTCCACAAGAGAAAGAACCGGAAAGACAATACAAGCCGGTTGCCCCATTTCCATAAAGGTTGATTTCACCTAAACCTTTAGATAAAAATCTGGAAATTCTGGAAGTTTTCAAGCAGGTGAAGATCAACATTCCGCTGTTGGATGCAATAAAACAAATACCATCTTATGCCAAATTTTTAAAGGAATTGTGTACAATCAAAAGGAAACATAACGTTCACAACAAAGTGCTTTTGGCTGAGAATTTGAGTGCCATCATCAAACAAGAGGTGCCCCAAAAATACAAAGATCCGGGTAGTCCAACCATATCATGCATCATAGGAGACTACCAGATTAAACAAGCCCTACTCGACTTGGGGGCAAGTGTGAATCTCATTCCATACTCGGTCTATGAACAACTTGGGTTAGGTGAATTGAAACCCACCAAAACCACACTCCAACTTGCTGATAGATCCATCCGGATACCGAGAGGAATGGTAGAGGATGTTCTAGTCCAAGTTGATAAATTCTACTATCCAGTAGATTTTATTGTCTTGGACACACATCCTGTGATAGGCACCGGTACTCAAATTCCCGTCATACTTGGACGACCGTTTCTAGCTACCTCAAACGCCATTATCAATTGTAGAAACGGACTTGTACAAATGTCCTTTGGAAATATGACCCTTGAGCTTAACATATTTGAGTTATGCAAACAACCGCGGGAAGTTGATGATGATATCCACGAATTAAACATGATCGAATCATTCGTGGAAGATACAATCCCCTTGTCACTATTTTCCGACCCTTTGGAGGCATGTGTGGCCCATCTCCATGATATGAATGATGATACAACACAAGAGATGGATGCCATTCTAGATGTGATGCTGGAGCGTGAAAATAAAAGATGGAGGACCCCAATTGAACCTTTGCCTATAAATGAGAACAAGGCCCTCCCATCCAACATTAAGGCACCAAAACTCGACCTAAAACCATTGCCAAGTGAGCTAAAATATGTTTATTTAGGTCGAGATGAGACATATCCAGTGGTGATTTCTTCCCACTTGGATGAGGAACAAGAGAGTAGGCTAATAGCCACTCTATTAGAGCACAAGAGTGCCATCGGATGGACAATTGCGGATCTCAAAGGCATAGACCCACTGATTTGCACTCACCGCATACACCTTGAGGAAAATGCAAAGACATCCCGGCAACCACAAAGACGACTAAATCCAAATATGAAGGATGTGGTTAAGGCCGAAGTGGTGAAACTATTGGATGTAGGTATCATTTACCCAATATCTGATAGCCAATGGGTGAGCCCAACTCAAGTGGTGCCTAAGAAATCCGGAATAACCATCGTAGCCAATGCCAATAACGAACTTGTGCCAACTAGAGTCACTACCGGTTGGAGAATGTGCATTGACTACAGGAAGCTAAACACTGTCACGAGGAAAGACCACTTTACCCTACCGTTTGTTGATCAGATTTTAGAACGGTTGGCGGGCCATTCCCACTTTTGCTTCCTTGATGGCTATTCAGGGTACAACCAAATAGAAATTGCCCGTGAAGATCAAGAAAAGACTACATTCACATGTCCATTCGGTACTTTCGCCTATCGACGAATGCCGTTTGGACTATGTAATGCCCCTGCCACCTTTCAACGTTGTATGATGAGCATCTTTTCTGACATGGTGGGGACCATTCTCGAAGTCTTCATAGATGATTTTTCTGTATTTGGTTGTAACTTTGATGAGTGCCTCAAGCACTTGAAATCTGTGCTAAAAAGATGTGAAGAGAAGAACCTTGTGCTCAATTGGGAAAAGTGTCACTTCATGGTTCAAAAGGGAATTGTACTTGGTCACATCGTTTCACAAAATGGAATTGAGGTGGACAAGGCGAAAATTGATCTTATCTCTAACCTACCACCACCCAAAAGCATACGAGATATACGGTCCTTTTTAGGACACACAGGATTTTACAGAAGGTTTATAAAGGATTTCAGTTCACTCTCTCGCCCTTTATGTAACCTACTTCAAAAGGAAAATTCATTCGAGTGGAATGAAGAATGTCAACAGGCATTCACCACCCTTAAAGGTATGTTGACATGCGCCCCAATAATGCAACCACCTGATTGGAGCCTTCCTTTTGAAATTATGTGCGATGCTAGCGACTATGCTATTGGGGCTGTGTTACGCCAAAGAAAAGATAAAAAGCCGTGTGTCATCTACTATGCAAGTAGAACCCTAAACTCAGCCCAGGAAAACTACACCACTACTGAAAAGGAACTTTTAGCAGTAGTTTTTGCCTTGGAGAAGTTTAGATCCTACTTGATTGGATCCAAGATCATCGTATTCACCGACCATGCCGCGCTTAAGTATCTTCTCTCTAAGAAGGATGCTAAACCACGGTTATTAAGATGGATCCCCCTACTCCAAGAATTCGACTTAGAAATACGTGATAAGAAAGGAGTAGAGAATGTGGTAGCTGACCACCTCTCTCGACTTGTCCTCACTGATTCCCCTGAAACGACTGCAATTAATGACATGTTCCCTGATGAACAACTTTTTGCTGTTTCCCAATTACCATGGTATGCGGACATTGCTAATTATCTTGCTACAGGTACAATTCCTACATATTGGAAAAAGCAAGATAAGGATAGATTCTTCTCAGAGGTACGGAAATTTCTATGGGACGACCCATACTTGTTCAAGTATTGTCCCGATCAAATCATAAGGAGATGTGTCCCAGATAATGAGCAACAAAGTATCATCTCCTTCTGTCATTCTCAAGCATGTGGTGGCCATTTTTCGGCTAAAAAGACCACAGCGAAAATTCTACAATGTGGGTTTTATTGGCCCACCATGTTCAAAGACACACATGAGTTTTGCAAAGCTTGCGAACCTTGTCAGAAATTAGGAGGAATCTCCCGTAGAAATATGATGCCACTCAATCCCATCTTAATTGTCGAAATTTTTGATTGTTGGGGCATTGATTTCATGGGCCCATTCCCATCTTCTTTTGGAAACCAATACATCTTGCTTGCCGTTGATTATGTTTCTGAAATTGCGTCGGGTAGCCTAACACGACACCCTACGCATACGCGTGCGGAAGCTTGAGGAGCAACTAGAATTATGGCAGAACCTATAGGAGGGGGGTATAAGGACCTTTTAAAAAATCTTTTCGCCTACTTTAACAAATCAGCAAATTAAAATACGTAAGCGATTAACACTTCGGCTTCCTAGCCTAAGTGGGTCCAATTAAAAGACTAGCAAGAGATAAGAGCAATAAGCAACCTAGTCTAAGAGACTCATGTGGACTATAGAGGATGGATCAAGAAATGCTCAAGTCAACATGAGGTAGTGAAAGTACATCTTGTGAGTGTGGATGCCTATCAAGTGCCTAGCATACATTCCTAACTAAGCATTCATAATAAACCAATTAAATGCAATGCATTAAAGAGAAATGTGCTCAAGATCAATCACAAACACAAGGATGTATAGTGGTTCGACTACTTGTCTACTCCACTCCCGGTTCAAGTACTCAAACCCTTTGAGCACACCGGCATTCACTGGGGAGTTTAAATCTGGTTCCTCCCAACCAAGGTGTTTTAACTCGGATCCACCCAACCGGGGAGTTTACAGGTTCCTCCCAACCTACACGTTTGCACCCGTGTTGGTGGCTCCCCCTTGGAGACTTTGTTTAGGCCCGACTAACGTGCCAAGGAACGGCTGACGTCCCTAGATTTTAGGCCCAACTAATAGGCCAAGGATCGGCTAACGACCCCGGGGCGAGTTTGTCAAACAAACTCTACACTCAACTCCCACAGGGAATTGAGTGGATGGACTCTTAACAAGACAACCTTACTTGTCGGATTGAGCCCCTTGTTCAGCGCCGCTTCGGGTTGCTTCTTCTCGCTCTCCCGTGCTTGAATCAGCTCCCCTTGTGCTCCCTTGATCGTTGACGCCGTTGCTTTGCCAAGGCTTTAGCTCCAAGATCAGCTACCTTGCATGTGATGCTCCATTGGAGATGCCCAAGGTGCTAGGGAATGGTGAAACCTCTACAAATGGTAAGGAAATGGGTTTCCTAGAGGAATGCACCTAAATGGACTCCTAGGTAGTGTTTAGACAAAGGATTTAACTATCATCAAGGTGTCTAAACCCTAGGAATCAAGAGGGAACAAGTCCATTCTCAAGATGCCATTGAATGGCCCAAACTTGTGATGAAAACACAAGGAGAATGACTTGCTTTAGGTTTGGGATAGAGCCTCTAATGATCTCTAGCAATGGTGGCTTCTATCTCCTCAAAATTCCCTCTCTTAGCTCAAAAAACGAATCCCCATTTTAAATAGATTTTCTTCCAACGGTCAAAAAACGGGCAGATTCGTGCATCTCCGATTGATCGGAAGAAGTTCCGATTGATCGGAGACCTGTCCGATTGATCGGAGACAAGTCCGATTGATCGGAAATCTATCCAGTGAAGTCTCTGGAAGATATTCCGATTGATCGGAACACTTTCCGATTGATCGGACGGACCCCTTCCGATGGATCGGAAGACTGTCCGATTGATCGGAAATATGTCCAGTGGATTTTCAAGGTTGCTGGAAAAATTTCCGATTGATCGGAGATTCTGTCCGATTGATCGGAGTCCTATCGGAGCCAGTGTCCGATTGATCGGAGTCCTATCGGAACACCTATCGGAAACTGCTGTTTGAGCCTTTTTTATTGCAGCAGCTTCCACCTCTTAAATTAGTCTATCTTATCATGTTTTTCATGGAGTTCTAAGACTAATGATGATGACTAAGGGTATACCTAGTTGGTCCAAGTCATCTAAGAGGTTATGGGTTAGGTTTTGGTCAAGGCAAGGCACACCAAGGCATCACTTTTACCTGTTTCTTCTTCCTTGATGCAGCCGGTCCGTCTTGAGTCTTCGTTCTTCGTCTTCATTAAGCTCAACCGACACTAGACCCACTGACCTAAGTAATTGACAAACAAGGTGCACTAGTATACCACAGAAAAGTGCACTAACAGTTTCCAAATGGGTCGAGGCCATCCCTTGCCGGAATAATGACCATAAAACGGTCATTCGATTCTTAAAAGAAAACATTCTTTCCCGGTTTGGTACGCCTCGAGTCATCATAAGTGATGGAGGGTCTCACTTTTGCAATCGCCCTTTTGAAGCATTAATGAAGAAATATGGCGTAACGCACAAAGTGAGCACTCCCTATCACCCACAAACTAGTGGACAAGCTGAGATATCCAATAGGGAGATTAAACACATTTTAGAGAAAACGGTGAATCCAGATCGCAAGGATTGGTCACTTCGGCTTACCGATGCGCTGTGGGCTTACCGTACTGCCTTTAAAACCCCTATTGGAATGTCTCCCTATAGACTTGTCTATGGGAAGGCTTGTCACTTACCTGTGGAGTTGGAACATAAGGCATATTGGGCTATTAAGAAGATGAATTTCAATTCTGACAAGGCAAGCTCTCTACGCAAACTACAATTGAATGAACTTGCAGAAATCCGGAATGAAGCTTATGAGAATGCGAGAATTTACAAGGACAAGACGAAGATATTCCATGATAAGAATATTCTTCGCAAGACATTCACGATAAATCAAAGAGTCCTCATGTATAATTCTCGCTTACATCTATTTTCGGGAAAATTGAGATCTCGGTGGACCGGTCCCTACATTGTGCAAACTGTCTATCCATATGGGACTGTCGAGCTGTTAAATCCAAGGAACGGCAACATTTTTAAAGCAAATGGGCAGCGATTAAAGCCGTTCTTTGACAACTTCCCTTCAGAAGGTATGTCCATACCTCTGAATGATCCTGTGTATCAGGATGATTGATCTCCTAGTCTGATGGAGGTATAGAGTAGTTAGGATTTGGAGTTTGCTGCTTTTGTTTTCGTTTTCATAGGTTTGTTAGAAGGAGAAAGATTTTCAATGTTCACTCTCTCAGGTAATATCATTCCTCACTCCCTTTTATTTTCAAATTGCTCTCATGTTTTGCTCATTGCGCATCTTTTACATTAAGGACAATGCAAGATTTGGTTGGGGGGTGTAGGACCGCTTGGATGAATCCAGCATTTTGCAACATCTCAAGCAATTATGTGGAAATTTTTCGATTTTTTTAAAATTCGAAACTCTTTTAAAAACATTAGTTCTATGCATTCGAGTTGATATGAGCATAAGAGGAGGAGATATGAAGTGTATAAGGCTGGATGTCTGGAATCTCTCATTGCATAATGGTTTTATATGTGAACTCCCCTATTTTTGTGATTGATAGAAAATCTGAACACTTTTACACCTAGTTCACATTACACGATTTTCATGAGTTGAAGGGATTATGTGATTTTTGGATTAGCTAGACTTTGAATTAAAATATTGAGCAATCAGGCCGGGGTACTTTGTCCATCCTTGTCCATGGGAAAATAATGCAAGATATGGATTTTTAAAAATCCTATCTAATTTAAAAAGAAAAAGGAAAAGGAAGGATGAAATTGGGAATGTGGAAAAACGGTGGAAAATTCCGATTAGGGCTACCTACTACCAACCGGGGGATGGTCTACCCGTAACCAAAGCCGGAAATGGGACGTAGTGTGAAAGTCGTCGGAAGGACGGTAAGGTAAATTCCCGTCATTGGCTTGATGTGGCTCTATGTACCTTGAGTTCAATAGTCTAGTTGATCTATGAAGAAGATAATCCTAGAAACTCGTGAGATGAATTTTCACTACCCACACTAGGTTGAATTTGTTTAGGTCCTTCTATTTATCAAACAATCAGCGGGAATCTCATATGAATGCCTATTATGTCTTGAGGATTTACAGTTCCAACCTTTGACGCCTAATCTTTCTGAATCTTACACTTATGAACCTTAGAATGAATGGAAGGATGGTTTCTGAAAGAGAGTTGAGTTTTGAAGAATGGGATTAGCTTCACACATGTTTTGCTCGGGACTAGCAAAATGCTGGTTGGGGGGTGTGTTGAGCTCTTAATTGTGCATATTCTAACCCCAATTCATCACTCATTATGCAAGGTTCGTATGGTTTGTAAGCTAATTCAATGCATGTTTTGTGACTATAGGATTGAGGGTGGACTCTACTCAATTGAAGACATAAAGAGCTCACTTAGGATCATTCTGATGAAAAACATCCAAGAACAAAAGAAGAAAAGAAATGAAGAAGCAAAGAGAGAAGAAAGAAAGCAAGAAAAAGAAGAGAAAAAGGTGCTGACCGGTCGTGACCGGTCGGCCAAGGAAGCCAGACCGGTCAGTGACCGGTCTGCCATGTATGAAGGACGCGGCTGAAGATGTCCGACCGGTCATGACCGGTCGGACAGTGTTGCTGGGAACTCAATGAACAGGACCGACCGGTCAAGACCGGTCGGTCAGTGTTGCTGCAATGTGAAGAAAAACATCCGACCGGTCTTGACCGGTCGGAGTTGCTTGCTGGATTAAGGTTCTACAAGGCCTGACCGGTCTTGACCGGTCGGGCATACCTGCTGGAGTGTTTTCACTTGAGGCCGACCGGTCATGACCGGTCGGCCATGCGTACTGAGTTGGAACTTTCTAATTTCTTCCCGAAATTCTCTGCACTGCATAAGTGTTACGCAAATTTCCGATTCTTCCGACGTTGGGGAGCCGCCAGACTATAAATAGACACCTAGGGATTGTTCCTAGGGTATCCTAGAGGGGTTCAAGCGAGGTTGGAGGCTGTGGAAGTGAAGATTGGAGTTTCACAACTCCTTTTGGTTTGCTTTGCTGTTTTCATGCTTTTTGTAGTTGTTTCATGTTTCCTTGGATCATGAGCAGCTAAACCTCTTAGCTAGGGCTAAGAGGTGAAGCTTGTAGTGTATCCAAGATGTTTTAATTCGTAGTTAAGTGGTTTTCAGTTTGGAATTAAGGATTATGAACTAAGGTTTGAAGTTTATACAAGTTTTTAAGTAATTTCTCTTAGTCTTGTGATGACTCATGGATGTTTGGATGAATTACTTATCTGCTTAATTTGTTTGCAACGGTCTAGACCTGTATGATCTGAGGAATTGGAGTGTGCTCTAGTACCAAGCTCTTCATAAAGAGGCTTCATACCAAAGTTCTAGTTTTGGTTGATTATCTGGAATATGTATGGACTGTGCATATAATTTGAATCCAGTTCAAATCATGATCTAGCCTTGTCTTGTGAGAAGACTTGAGGATGGTTATGATTGGGAATTGGACCTATAGAAAAGGTGAATGACCTATGCAATGAGCATGCTCAAATCAGCCTAGAGTTGAGTGAACTTTTTGCACAGAACTTACATGTTACAGACTTCTGGTTTAACAGTTCTATCATCCGACTAGATAGACCTGACTGGTGATTCTAGTTGAGAGAATGGGAAACCACAGCGGATTGAACATCGAGGATTGCTACAAGTGGATCCTCGAACCCCTTGTGCCTTCTTATACTTGTTTACATTCAATTTAGCTTAAACTGTTAATCACACACATTCTATTCAAACTTTGATTGTTAGCTTCAATAGAAACTTGTGGATGAGTTTGTGACATCCTACAGAAGTCCCTGTGGATCGACCTCGGTATTACCGAGTTTATTACTACATCGCAACCCTACACTTGGGGAAGCGAACACAAAGTGACGAGCCAGAAGCACGGGGGGCAAGCCCCAATATGTTATGAGAAATTCAAGTTTATAAGAAGAAGAAGCACAGGGGGCAAGCCCCAATATGTTATGAGAAATTCAAGTTTATAACAAGAAGAAGCACTGGGGGCAAGCCCTAATATATTATCAAAATCTCAAGTCTGCAGAAAGAAATGATTGGGGGCAGGCCAGGAAGGATGACAGATAAACCCAAAAAAATACGGAGCTAAAAGAAAGTTTCGAGCTTATGACACGAACGTCTCTCGAAAGCAATGACCCAAGGGTACACAGGTTAAGTAAAAATGGGAAGTATTATTCCTATGGGTTCTTTCATTTTTATGCTTTGATATACTCAGTTTACATTAAACTCATACATCATACATCATTTTATGCATATTAGTCTCAAACACATAACACCAAGTAGTGGTTTATCAAAAGAATCATTGTCATTTACTTTAGATCATGAAGCATGCGGTTAACAAGTTCTGATGTCGATTACATCGGATACAAGTGACAGTTAGGTATTCAGGACAGCTGTCTAATACTATTTTTGTCTGACAATGACCGTAAAAAGCAAAAGAACAGAATTACAGCTTCTCCAGACACCTTGTTATGAACTTCACCACATCTTTTCGTGTTGCCTCCATGGTGGCCTTTGCCTCCGTTAGTGTCAGCGCAGGATTCAGAATATCACGAAGTTTGATTTCTAAATCTTCCATTTGCTTGTGTGCTGCCTCTCCTTCACTCTCGAGTTGTGCGACCTCGGCACGGTTCTGATTAACGACAAGATCAAGGCGGGCAACCTCAAGATTTATGGCCGTTTCTTCCGCTTGTAGGCGCACGATTGTTCGCTTCCCCAAGTGTAGGGTTGCGATGTAGTAATAAACTCGGTAAGACCGAGGTCGATCCACAGGGACTTATGTAGGATTTCACAAACACATCCAAAAGTGTCTATTGAAAGATAATAATCAGATTTTGAATAAGATTGATATGAGTAACAATTTAAAACTAATTTGAATGTAAACAATTATAAAAAGGCACTAGGGGTTCAAGGGATCCACTTGTAGCAATCCTTGATGTTCAATACGCTGTGGTTTCTCATTCTCTCAACTAGAATCAATATTAAGATCTATCTAGCCGGATGATAGAGCTGTTAAACCAAACAATCTGTTATATGTAAGTTCAATGCATAGGATTCACTCAATGTGGGTTGAGCTGAGCATGCTCAATTGCATAGGTCAGTCTCCATTCCAAAAGGTTCAGTTCACAATCATAACCATCCTCAAGTCATGTCACAAGACAAGGCTAGATCAGGATTTGAACTTGATTCAAATCA
The DNA here is from genome assembly GCA_003013855.2 of Liriodendron chinense. NCBI lineage: Eukaryota > Viridiplantae > Streptophyta > Magnoliopsida > Magnoliales > Magnoliaceae > Liriodendron > Liriodendron chinense. Next base: position 3,460,061 of record ML058508.1, on the reverse strand, counting down.
CATGCACAATCCATACATATTACAGAAATTCAGAAAAGTAGAACTTTGGTAGGAAGTCCCCACATGAAGATCATAGTACTAGAACGCACTCCAATTCCTCGGATCATACAGGTCTAGACTGATGCCAACCAATTAAGAATTTAAGTAATTCTCCCAAACATCCATGAGTCATCATAAGACTAAGAAAAAGTACTTAAAACTTGTATAAACTTCAAACCATAGTTCATAATCATGAATTCTAAACTTCAAACCAACTAAATACGAATTAAAACATCTTGGATCCACTGCAAGCTTCATCTCTTAGCCCTAGCTAAGAGGTTTAGCTACTCATGATCCAAGGAAACATGAAACAACTAAAAAATTCATAAAAGCAGCAAAACAAACTAAAAGGAGTTGTGGAACTCCGAAATCTACTTCCGCCGCCTCCAAGCTTGCTTCAACCCTTCTAAGATACCCTAGGAACGATCCCTAGGTGGCCTTTTATAGTATGGAGGCTTCGCAACTTCAGAAGAATTGAGAATCTGCGTAAGAGTTACGCAGTGCGCAGAGAAAATCGGCGCCAAAGATGGAAATTTCCGTTTCTTCACGTGGCCGACCGGTCTGGACCGGTCGGACTGGGCTGGCCGACTGGTCACGACCGGTCGTGCCTCAATGAAACACAGTCCAGCAGCCTTGGCCGACCGGTCAAGACCGGTAGTGCCTCTCCAACAGAAGTCCAGCAGCCTTGGCCTACCGGTCAAGACCGGTTGTGCCTCTCCAGCAGCAGTCCAGCGTGCTTAGCTGACCGGTCGAGACCGGTCAGGCTCTCTTGGCAGACCGGTCAAGACCGGTCGGACTTGTTCTTCTTCAATTTCTTCTTTCTTTCTTTTTTTCTTCTTTCCTTGCTTCTTTCTTTCTTTGGTCCTCAAGTGATCTTCATCCAAATAGTTCCAAATGAGCTCTTTTTATCTTCAATTAGGCGGAGTCCACTCTCAATCCTGTAATCACCAAACATGCATTCTGTTAGCCTTTAAATCATAAAAATCTCGCACAATGAGTGATGAATTGGGGTTAGAATATGCACAATTAAGATCTTTACAGCGATCTCAGATTTGACATCAGCAAGATGATTAATACACCCGCGACGTTGAATCTCACTATCTTCTAAGGTTGTTCTGGCATTAACCGTTGAATGTTCTCGCTGCTCTATGACAGGCCGCAAAGAAGACAGTACTTGCCATTTCTCTTCGACAATAGGGTCAGGTTCAATCTGTTCAGTCATAATAACCTGCGTAACAGAATCCTCGAAAGAAGAAACGCGACAGACTATTTTGGATACATCAGGCCCGATTACTCCTGCACAAGCTTCCAATGCCTTCACCCCTGCTCCTAGTGTATGCCACTCGCTTGGCTCAGCCAACGCCTTTGAAATGTTGGATAGTAACCCCTCAGTACACTCTGTCCGAAACAGTCTAAATGATCGAAAGAAGGAACGTCGAATGCTCCGTGGGCAGCCGCCTCAGAACTGGTAGTAACTGCAACGAAAAGAGCAAAGCAAGTATTTAATGAAATGATAAGTATGGAAAAAGAATACATTAAGGAGCTATGCAAGAACCGTACTGGTAGATGAGTCAACGATGGGTTCCGAGAAATCCGTAGTATATGTCGTCGGATCAGTGAACGACTCAATAGTCTCAGTCAGTAGCATCGAGGTCACATCCAGAAGTTCAGTAGTATTTCTATCAATATCGATCATTTCAGTTAGCACCGGCAACTCCGCCATACCCTCAACACTGGAAGCACCAGGGGTCATAGACACAGTCGTGTCATTCCCTGGCATAGTGGACCCTTGCAGATTATCCTCTCCAATCAGCCCAGCTTGCTCTCTCACGCTAACATGGTCTGATATTGCAGTCGCCGGCCCAGTCGTCGTTGGGTCATCTTCACTAATTAATCGACTGGTACCCTTATCACCTTCAACCACCAGAAGACGTGTGAACCCGGCTTTTTGAGACCATTTCGCTAAAGGTATTCCGAAAGTATGCCATCCATCCAACGCGGTATCCTCCTTACGATGGTCAATTGACAAACTCAGGGAGATCTTATGCTTAATGCTCGACGATAAATACACTTCAGCCTGCTCGCTATAATAACCCAATCTGTCAGCGAAGACCTCTGTCAGCCCTGGAGGAGGAATGTAGAGTGGAACATCAATAGAACTGTTATTTCGGACCAGAGCATACTGATGCACCCACCATCTTAGCCAACTATAAGGACCACCAGTCTTCCGATAGAGGCCGGGCAGCATGAACCTCGCGCCTGTTCGCTTCATCAAAAGTTGATGCCATATCCACTCCCAATGAGCAGGACCTGTGCCGTACGCCCGCTCTACTTTAGTTACATCTGGTAACATCATCGGCACACCCTGATCGTACCCAAATTGCCTGGCAAACCGACTAGGGTAATAAGGTTCTCGCCAGAACTCTATTCCTTCGCGCAGCGGAAGTGAGGCAGTACGAATAGACACCAAAAATTCCCTATCAGTGGCATCCACAGAATGTTCATCATCAACGACTTCTCGATCTTCCCCGGCATCAGAAACAGGAAAGTGGTAGAAACAAATCTTCGCCCAACTGCCAATTTTGGAAGCTATCCAATCAGACGACTGTGTTATCATGTTAAGTTTTCTATAGCGATAAAGAGGTGCATGATCGGCGTCGAGATACTGGAAGAGATCCACTCCGTATGTCCACGGGAAATATATGCCCAACCATCCGCAGAAGAAATGCCATGGGCAATAAGCCGCGTTCATCCCTCGCTAGGGTTGGTCTTTGTGACTCGCAATATTGCCAAAAGCCCTATATAAACTACATAGCACCGGCGGTGCTAGAGAAAATTGGTGACCATTCGCAAGAGCTCCCGCCACGACGAAGCAAGAAACCCTGACACCATCAGCACTCTTAGAGCTAGGCAACATAACCGCCGACAACCAGTATATTAAGAATCCTGCCAGTTCACAAGACGGCGTAAGCTCATTCGGATTGTGAAACTTTTGTTCCAAACGTTCCTTCATTAAAGCCTGGTCTTCAGGTAAGATCTCATACTCTTCGTAATTAATGCTGCGAGGAGGAAGAAGTGCCCATGTCGGAAACAAAGAAATTAAAGTATGTAGAGCACGAAGTACAAAAGAAGGCATCGAAAGAAGTATTACTTCATTCTCTGGCTGAAGTAGATCAACCAGTCGTCATAGTGAATCTTCGTAATATTGTTGAATTGCGACAACTCAACAAACAGCTCAAGACAAGCCTTTGAATGATAAGCATCTCGAGGACTTTTGAGCCGAAACGAAGACAGCTCTTCATCAGTTGGAACGTATTCCTGATAATATTCTCCTATCACAGACAACCCAGCCATCATCCGGAGATCCCATAAGGTTACGCTCATCTCTCCATATGGAAAGTGGAACGAATTGGTAACGGAAGACCAGTAGTTCAAGAAGCTTCGAAGAATTGTTGGATCTCGGGAGAAATATTCAGAAGTCGCATCGATAGCCTGATACAGGCCAACTTGTTTTAAAACCCTCTCATGTCGGATCAAAATCTCTTTTGCCCACGGCTCATAACCAACTCGCTCGTTCAAATGACCCCGCGTACGAAAGCTCTTCATCGCCCACATTGTCGCCTTGTCCATGTGTCGAAACCTTTGCTGCACTGTCTTAAAATAATGGACTGGAGAAGGAGTGTGAGGATCACAAGTAGGTGCAAGGAAAACCATTTCTCTCGAGGAACCTACCCGCTGTTCTCTCCCATCGTTGACCAGTATGGTAGTTAACAACTGCTCGAGGGCAGATGTCCACCTCTCGACTCCATAGAACTGAAAAGGGCCTTGAACGTTGGATGGCTCGATGCTTGGGAAGGGCTTGTCCCTCGTAAGAGATTTTTCATGCAAGATGACTCGGTCGGTATAAGGGTTGATGATGGAGAAACCGCATGTCATAATGATCTTGTTTCTATTCCAGCCAATCTTCATCCGCTCATTCTTCGGATCAACGAGCTGTGGCGATTGCTCCGCCTGGTCAACTTCCTTAGCTGGCTTCTTACCTCGATTTCATCTCTTCTTCTTCCGATCTTCCTGATCATCCTCGGAATGTCGGCCGTGCACGCTAAAAGGACCTGCCTCAACAACATTGGCAGCATCAGTGAACTGATGATACTAGGCAGACCATTCCCCTTCAATCCCTTGCATCGGAGGCTCAGATGTGGTTTTATCCACATAGATACACAGTAATACTTCATGGGAGAGCTGCTTAATTCGATCAGAGAAATCCTTCACTTCAGATTCGATTGTCTCAAAGGATTGCGAACGACACTCTACCGAAGACGGGTTAACAGTATCTCCAGTTACCCTCTTCTTCCCGCGTCGTACAGACGAAGAGCCGGAAACTTGCGATTTGGAAGCTTCGCCGGAAGATCCTGCTGCTGTCTCCATGATTCACTACAATACGTAAACAAAAGTGCATCAAACAGAAGACCAGCGCATGCAACAGGCAACACAATAAGGTAAGCATCGCATCATTCAATCACGGATTTCACACACAAAAAAAAGTCAGTAAACACATGCATAAAGTCATGACCCACAACAATATGGAAATAGTGGAATTCGAGTGCACATCCGACAAATAAGCGCCCCACATATCATAGCGCAGCAAATACAGTAGCAGCCCTACATGTACACCCTGAGTGCGTGTGAATTCGCACTAACCCCAAATGATGCATGCGCGCCTGCTCGGAAGTGCACATCATAGAACCGCTTAAAGGAGAAGTTGCGATCCATAAAAGACCAACATAAGCAGTATATCATGGGCCTCGAGCACTAAATCCCAATCATATTCAAGCATTAAGTGAGATAGCCACAAATGGCATCGAATTTGGCTGAGAATAGTGCCAGATGCATGAGTTATCACCAAGGGCGATAGAAAATGCCAAAATTCAAAATTTTGGCTAAGTAGTGGAACCACATGGGCCCAAGGAGATGCCCCAAGCGCATGTGGCCTCTCACATGCGCCTGATCGTCTCTCACATGAGCCCATTTTGTGGATTCCCTCCACTCCATCAATGGGCACTACATCATGCGCCTAAGGCAACATGCGCCTGGCACCTATGGAGTAAAGCCCACTACCATCATTTAAAGGCTGCATGCGCCTGGAGCAAAGCACCATGTGCCCATGGGAGAACCACATGCACTTACACCCTCATGAGAAGTTCTCTCACCTCTTAAAATTTGGTTTTCTCGATTCGAAAATGACCAAATGACTCAGTGAGTCCGGTATTTATACTTGAGCCTGGGGACCGGTGCACCGCACTGGCCTGAAGTAAGCATCCATCGCAGCGCACCGGGGGGGCACTTTTTGGGGCTCAAATTTGTACCCATTATAAAATAGTATTCGGTGATCCATCTACGATGATTTGGACTGATTTCGAGATCTGAAATACTCGAAAAATGCCAGTGCAACCCTAACATGTGCGATCGTGACTGAAACCTACAAATGTCATTTCAGGGCAGAATCGAACATGCGGATCAATGCCAAATGATCCGAAATACCCTAAAACCCTTAACTTGCAAGTTTCAAAGTCGCGCAATGCATATCCTTACCTGTGTGCACCGAAATGCGTTTTGCCTGTCTGGAGCTGACCCAAAGGGCCCGAAAGCCTACAGGTACCATTTTGGGCTGGAATTAGACATGCGGATGGCCGCCAAATGATCTGGAATGCCCGAAAAATCTTAAGTAGCAAGTTTGAAGTCCTTGTGATGTATATTTCTACGTGCGCGCTTCCCGGAATGATATTCTTGTACAAATAGCCGATCGGAGGGTCCAAATTGGTAAGGAACTACCAAAATTCACAGCAGATGGCCAAATGTTACCCCACCCCATTCATTCAGGAGGTCGATCATGGCCTAAAAGCGGCTTGGCATCAGTGACCTCAGTCTCTGAAAAGGTAGCCCCCCTTTGAAGGTCGCCCGTCGGAGCCTGAAACCTGAAATATTCTAAGTGATGGAACATGCATTCGCTCACTCTCTCTCCACATGTGGATGTCATGAGGAGACATGCATTTGCCCTCTCACCACATGCGCATGAGAGCTCTCTCTCTCCCTTTTCAATATTTTAAATAAAATAAAAATATAAAAAATCATGAAAATATTCTAAGTGGGGCCACATGCGGCCAACACAGAGGCCACATGCGCCCATAATAGAGGCCACATGCGCCCATAACAGGGGCACATGCGCCCACACCAAGCCACACGCGCCTGATGCATTGTGACATGCGCATGATCCCCATCACATGCGCATGACTCCTCTCTCCAAATGCATGCGCATGCCCTCCCTTTTGCAGACAACATTCGCCAGGTACCCGATACCCGATTAACATAGTATAAATACCCCACTCACTTCTAAATGAGAGAGGCTCCATTTTCTGGAAAGGATCATTAGAACAAGGTAAAAATCCTTGCCGGAATCCTCCATGGGCTATAGACATGCACCCATACCCTCGTCGGATGCCATCGCCGGAAAGGGATTTCTCCCACCGGAAGGAGGAGATTCAAATTTCTCCAAAGTTGCATGACATGCGCCCATACTTTGGGGGGAAATGTGCAAAAATGCACTAAGTGGCACAGTGACATGCGCCCATGCCCATAATATAGAGTGGAGAGGGACATGCGCCCATCTTTCCCCTCACTCCCTCATGTCATATGCGCACAAGTGCGCCCAAGTGGAGAGGGACATGCACCCATCTTCCTTCCGTTCACTCTCTCTCCTCACATGCGCTTGGGATGGGATCACATGCACCCAACTTAAGATCACATGCGCCCACACCCCATGAGAGATGCGCCTGGACACTGATGGGAGGTGGGGCCTTCTGTGATGTGGCCCGCATTCCGATCAAGAGGACGCTCCTAGACACACATCAATGTCCTCTATCCATCCCCCGGACCGGATTCGCCAACGGTCAATGTTAAGTGGGCCAAATCAGCAATTTGATAAAAAAAGGCCAATACTTAGCCAATATTGCAAACCTCGGAAACCCTTCCGAAAGAGCCAGAAATGGCCAAAATCGAGAGGAATCGGGCGAAATTTGACCGAACCCGAGAGGGAGACTTCTCTCCGCCATAACGTGATATATCATAATCATGCACCGCAACAAGGTTATCCAAACTCAGGAGCCCCCAAATACCTTAATCAAGTGGTCAGCAGGCCCACTACTTAGTTGTTTTCAGCCCTGGGAAGTGCCCTATTGGTTCATAAATCGACTTACGCTAAACAAATCGAAATGCGATCGCACTGCGACCCTCGTGGACATAATCCACCCCTATCCAAAGACGATCGTGACAGGTATTCACCAAATCCTCCGATCTGATCGTAAACAGGCCCTGGGAAGTGCCCTGATGGCCCAAATATCTACAAATGCCAAGTGAAATCAATCACGATCGCAAAGGCGCGAGGGCAAAATATCGACGACATAAAGATATATACGAAGCTGGTTGATCAAATCAAATTCATAATTTGTCTGATACATTGAACATCTAGCATAAATGCAATCTTCTCTTGAGCATGCATAAAGCATAGTTACTTTGTACTATACTCATTTGCATCCATTGCATGAATTTATTTCATCCCGGATCGAGATAAGAGACTAAATCGAAGGGGACTATGGTTATCATCGAAAACCATAATGAAAGAGTTTTAAACGTCTGAAATACTTCATCGTTAAGACCAATTGATGCGCGTCCTGTCCAAGGCGGGATTCGTCAGTTGAGTGGCTAAGGGAATGAGTGCCTTCCAGCAAGTCACCCATCCCATCGGAGATGGTCACTGGCCCTGGTTGCAGTAAGTAGACGCCGTAGAGTGTATTTCTGAAAGTCATATCGTCCATAGAGACGCGTCATGACACTGAGATATACGACTCGGTCGAAACCCTGTTTGCACAAAGACCCCATGGAGTGCCTTCCAACAAGTCACCCGTCCCATCGGAGACGGTCACTGGCCCTGATTGCAGTAAGTGGACGCCGTGGAGTGTATTTCTGAAAGTCATATCGTCCACAGAGACGCGTCATGACACTGAGATATACGACTTGGTCGAAACCCTGTTTGCACAAAGACCCCATGGAGTGCCTTCCAGCAAGTCACCCGTCCCATCGGAGACGGTCACTGGCCCTGGTTGCAGTAAGTGGACACTGTGAAGTGTATCCCTAAAAGTCATATCGTCCATAGAGACGCGTCATGACACTGAGATATACGACTTGGTCAAAACCCTGTTTGCACAAAGACCCCATGGAGTGCCTTCCAGCAAGTCACCCGTCCCATCGGAGACGGTCACTAGCCCTGGTTGCAGTAAGTGGACACCATGGAGTATATTTCTGAAAGTCATATCATCCATAGAGACGCATCATGACACTGAGATATACGACTCGGTCGAAACCCTGTTTGCACAAAGACCCCATAGAGTGCCTTCCGGCGAGTCACCCGTCCCATCGGAGACGGTCACTGGCCCTAGTTGCAGTAAGTGGATGCCGTGGAGTGTATTTCTGAAAGTCATATCGTCCATAGAGACGCGTCATGACACTGAGATACACGACTCGGTTAAAATCTTGGTTACTACTCAACTAGGAACCCCCGAGGAGTATGGGACCGACATCTAACTGGTCTTAACAATGGCTTAGTCCATAATAAATCCTAGACTTGGTCTCTGCGACCATGAACTCGAGACTATAATCCCTGACGATTTAAACTCCTTGCTCGATCTATCCGAGCTTCATTCCTTTAATATTCCATCTATTGTATAACTGCAATTCATAGTGGAATCTTGTCGCTTTGTGCCGTGGTTTTCTCCCGTAAGGGTTTCCATGTAAAAAATCTTTGTGTTGTCTATACTGTTCTTCATTTATATTTATGCTCTTTTAATTCTTTATTTAATTCATTTATGATACATGCATGCATTTACTTTTGCCTTTTAATCAAGGGTGATCATCCATTGATGTAATTAAGGGTTCGTGACCAGTTCACAGCCCGGAATGTAAAAGATCTCGGAATCTCTGGAATAAAATTCACCTCGCGGTGCTTTCTCGTGTACACTTTATGATTGCTTATGATTGTCTGTGAATGTCTCTATACTCAGAATTCCCTGAGAATAATGAAACACAGGAAAAAGACTGCTGACGAGCGGTTCGATTTTTCTAAGCTCTAACAATTACTGTCTGTCATATCAGATTACGTTGATCTCCAGAGCAGATCCTATCAAGTTCCTGATGAACCGACCTATGTTGTCCGGATGATTACCCAAATGGGCCCTACTGCTATCCGAGTTCGACATTACATATCTACCGTCTCGAGCTGTTAAAGGGCAGGCGATAGCCAATTTTCTAGCAGCCCACCCGATACCGGATAACATGGAAATGGAATGTGATCTTCCTGACGACCAAGCCATGATGGCAAGGGTCGCGAGGCAGTGGCGGATGTATTTCGACGGAGCCTCCAGAGCTGCAGGATCAGGGGTCGATGTGATCTTCATCAGTCCTCAAGGCGACTTATTGCCCTACTCATTCACAATAGTGTCGTCGTGCACAAACAACAAGGCAGAGTATCAGGCCCTCATTGTTGGGTTACAGTTGGCACGAGATATGCAAATCCGATCACTACAAGTATACTGTGATTCTCGGTTAGTTGTGGGACAGCTCACGACGGAATATGAAGTCCGCAAGCCAGAGCTATCATCTCTTTGCCATCAGGCTCGAGCCATGTTTGATCATTTCCGGGACAGTACAGTGTCGCACGTCCTAAGAGCTAAAAATTCTCAAGCTGATGCATTGGCTAACCTTGCCGCGGCTCTCGCGCACCCAGGGGGCAGCCCACTTCAAGTTACCATAGAGGAAAGAAGGATACTGCCATCCCTCACAGCAGCCAAGAATGTCACGAGCGCAAGCCCCGTACATTGCTTTGAGATCACAGAAGAAGAAGATTGGAGAAGACCATTCTCCGATTACTTGAAATACGGGTTCTTACCCGAGGATCCGCAAATGCGCACTCAAGTCAGAAGGCACGCCAGGTCATTCGTCCTCTTAGAAGAGGTACTATATCGACGCTCCAGCGACGGAACGTTGTCAAGATGCCTGGCCCGAGGAGAAGTTCATGATACGCTGAGAGAGGTGCACGGGGGAGAATGCGGTGCCCATTAAGGCGGACGGAACCTGCATCATCGAGTGTGGCACATGGGCTATTATTGGCCCACCATGGTGAAAGACGCGATGGGCTACGTCAGGAAATGCCATCAGTGTCAAATACATGCTGACATCATTATATACCTCCAGAAGAATTGCATCAGTCAGTGATGTCTTGGCCTTTTGCGGCCTGGGGTATGGATGTCATAGGCCCCATTAGCCCCTCTTCCTCTCAAGGGCACCAGTGCATACTGGTGGCAACAGAGTACTTCTCTAAGTGGGCTGAGGCTGTGGCCTTTAAGAACGTGAAAGCTAAACAAGTGGAGGGTTTCATCTGGAACGCCATCATCTACAGACACGGTATTCCCGATCGGATCGTCACGGATAACGGCACGCCCTTCCGAAATGACATAATCGACAAGCTGTGTGCCAAGTTCAAGATCAAGCATTGCTACTCAACACCCTATTATCCTCCTGCGAACGGGCTTGCTGAGGCATTCAACAAAACCATCATGAAGATTTTAAAGAAAACGGTAGCAGAGAATAAGAAAGATTGGGACAAACGGTTGCCAGAAGCACTCTGGGCATATCGTACTACGCACCACACAGCAACGCGGGCTACTCCCTATTCACTAGTATACAGCACGGAGGCCATCATCCCGATGGAAGTTCAGGTCGAGTCCCTACGAGTAGCACTTCGAAATTCCCTGACAAATGAACGTAATGCCGAGCTCAGGATGGTCGAGCTCGACGACTTGGACGAGAAGAGGCCCGTGACACAAAAACGGCTAGAGATGTACCAGAAGCACATCTCAACAGCGTATGATAAGCGAGTCAAGGGTAGATCCTTCAAGAAGGGTGACTCGGTACTCGTAATGAAGCGACCGACAGTCGTGCACACTACAAAGAGCAGGTTCGACCCTAAGTGGGTGAAAGTGCGTCGGGTAGTCTAACACGACACCCATGTATGTGCGGAAGCTTAAAGAGCAAATAGAATTATGGCTAAACCTATAGGAGGGGGTGATTAGGACCTTTTTTGAAATTCTTTTCGCCTACTTATATATTTAAACAAATCAAACTAAGTAAGCAAGAACACTTCGGCTTCCAAGCCTAAGTGGGTCCAATCACAAGACTAGCATATGATTAAGCAATAAACAACCTAGTCTAAAGCATGCATAGGTAAACAAAAGATTTAACTAATCAAGCTCCTAACCTATGCAACCTATGTAGACTTATGAGAATGGATCAATGAGCTCAAGTCTACACAACTAGTGAAAGTACATCTTGTGTGTGGATGTGCCTAATTAGTGCCTAGCATACATTCCTATCAAGCATTTATAATTAGACAATTAAACTAACAATGCTAAGATATTAATGTGCTTAATTCAATCACAAACACAAGCATGTATAGTGGTTCGACTTTGGGTCTACTCTACTCCCGGTTCAAGTACTCGACTCCTTTGAGCACACCGGCATTCACTATCGGAGGTTTTAAATGAGGTTCATCTCACAACCTTTACACGGAGGTTTTACCGGTTCACCTCTCAACCGAAATCAGAGTTTTAGACAAAGGGCTAACTCTCAACCCAAACGGAGTTTTGGACATAGGCTAACTCTCAACCCGACTCACATTCACTCCAGTGACGGAGGCTCCCCCTTGGAGACTTAGTTTAGGCCAGGCAAATGGGCCAAGGAACGGCTAACGTCCCTAGATTGAGTTTGACAAACAAACTCTAAATGGACTCTCAAAAAGGACAACCTTACTTGTCGGATGAGCCCCTTGTTTAGCACCGGTTTGGGTTGCTTGATCTCCGCTCTCCCGTGCTTCAATCAGCTTCCCTTGCTCCCACGATCATGTTGCCGTTGCGTCGCCAATGCCTCAGCCACACTTGATTGTTGGGGCTCAAATTTGTACCCATTATAAAACGGTATTCAACGGTCCATCTACGATGATTCGGACTGATTTCGAAATCCAAAATACTCGAAAAACGTCAGTGCAGCCCTAACATGCGCAATCGTGACTGAAACCTACGAATGCTATTTCGGGGTGGAATCGGACATGCGAATTACCTCCAAATGATCCGGAACACCCTAAAACCCTTAACCTGTAAGTTTCGAGATCGCACGATGCATATCTTTACCCACACGCTTCCAAATGCATTTTGCCCTGACTGTATCCGACTATAAGGGCCCAAAAGCCTACAGGTACCATTTTGGGCTGGAATCAGACATGCGGATTACCGCCAAATGATCCGGAATGCCCAGAAAACCTTAAGTAGCAAGTTTGAAGTCGTTGCGGTGCATATTTCCACATGCATTCGTTCACTCTCTCTCCACATGCATTCGTTCACTCTCTCTCCACATGCGGATGTCATAAGGAAACATGCATTGGCTCTCTCACCACATGCGCATGAGAGCTCTCTCTCTCCCTTTTCAATATTCTAAAATTACAAAAATCATGAAAATATGCTAAGTGGGGTCACATCCGGCCAAAACAGAGGCCACATGCGCCCATACCAGTGGCACATGTGCCCATGCTATGCCACATGCACCTGGTGCATGGGGACATGCGCATGATCCCATCACATGCGCATGACTCGTCTCTCCAAATATTTCTATGCGCATTATCCCCACAACATGCGCATGACTCGTCTCTCCAAATATTTCCATGTGCATGCCCTCCCTTTTGCAAACAACATGCGCCCGGTACCCGATACCCGATTAACACGCTATAAATACCCCTCCACTTGATAAGACAAAGACGACGAGATCATCACTCCCAGAGCAATCTTCTTGCAGAGGTAAAAATTCCTCACCGGAATCCTCACCGGGAAAGGGACATGCGCCCGTCCCTTCACTGGATGCCCTCGCTGGAAAGGGATTTCTCCCACCGGAGCAAAATCCTCCAAGTCACATAGTGACATGCGCTCACTCATTCTTGGGAGGGGAAAAGTGCAAAAATCTGGGAGGGGAAAAGTGCAAAAATCCCTAAGTCCCATGGGGACATGCGCCCATTGCTGGGATGTTGGGCGCATGTGCATGTCACATGCGCTTGATAATCATGCATTTGTAGCATGACATGCGCCTAGGGTGGATAACATGCATCCACCTAGGACATGCGCCCATGTCTAATGCAACATGCGCCCAACCCAACTTCCCATGCGCCTGGACGCTGATGGGGAGGTGGGGCCTTCTGTGATGTGGCCCGCCTTCGATGTGGCCCGCCTTCCGATCGTGTCAGCACTCCTAGACACACATCAATGCCCTCTATCCATCCCCCGGACCGGATTCGCCAACGGTCGATGTTAAGTGGGCCAAATCAGCAATTTGATCAAAAAGGCCTACACTTAGCCAATATTGCAAACCTCGAAAATCCCTCCGAAAGAACCGGAAATGGCCGAAATCGAGAGGAATCGGGCGGAATTTGACCGAACCCAAGAGGGAGACTTCTCTCCGCCATAACATGATACACCATAATCATGCATTACAATGAGATTACCTGATCTCAGGATCTCCGAGAAACCTTGATCAGACCATAAACAGGTCCACTACTTAGTCATTTTTAGCCCTGGGAAGTGCCCTGTTGGCTCAGAAATCGACTTACACTAAACAAATCGAAATGCGATCGCACTGTGACCCTCGTGAACATAATCCACCTCTATCCAAAGACGATCGTGACAGGTATTCACCAAATCCTCCGATCAGATCGTAAACAGGCCCTGGGAAGTGCCCTGATGGCCCAAAAATCTACTAATGCCAAATGAAATCAATCGCGATCTCAAAGACGCGAGGGCAACATATCGATGACACAAAGATATATACGAAGCCGATTGATCGAATCAAATGCATAATTTGTCCAATACACTGAACATCTAGCATGAATGCGATCTTCTCTTGAGCATACATAAAGTATAGTTACTTTGTACTGTACTCATTTGCATCCATTGCATGAATTTATTTCATCTCGGATCGAGTTACGAAACTAAATCGAAGGGGATTATGGTTATCATCGAAAACCATAATGAAAGAGTTCTAAACGTCCGAAATACTTCATCGTTAAGACCAGTTGATGTGCGTCATGTCCAATGCGGGATTCGTCAGTTGAGTGGCTAAGGGAATGAGTGCCTTCCAGTAAGTCACCCGTCCTAGCAGACAAGGTCACTGGCCCTGGTTGCAGTAAGTGGACGCCGTGGAGTGTATTTCTGAAAATCATATCATCCATAGAGACGCGTCATGACACTGAGATATACGACTCGGTCGAAACCCTGTTTGCACAAAGACCCCATGGAGTGCCTTCCAGTAAGTCACCCGTCCTAGCAGAGACGGTCACTGGCCCTGGTTGCAGTAAGTGGACGCCGTGGAGTGTATTTCTGAAAGTCATATCGTCCACAGAGACGCATCATGACACTGAGATATACGACTCGGTCGAAACCCTGTTTGCACAAAGACCCCATGGAGTGCCTTCCAGTAAGTCACCCATCCTAGCAGAGAAGGTCACTGGCCCTGGTTGCAGTAAGTGGATGCCGTGGAGTGTATTTCTGAAAGTCATATCGTCCATAGAGACGCGTCATCACACTTAGATATACGACTCGGTCGAAACCCTGTTTGCACAAAGACCCCATGGAGTGCCTTCAGTAAGTCACCCGTCCTAGCAGAGACGGTCACTGGCCCTGGTTGCAGTAGGTGGACGTCGTGGAGTGTATTTCTGAAAGTCATATCGTCCATAGAGACGTGTCATGACACTGAGATATACGACTCGGTTGAAACCCTGTTTACACAAAGACCCCATGGAGTGCCTTCCAGTAAGTCACCCGTCCTAGCAGAGACGGTCACTGGCCCTGGTTGCAGTAGGTGGACGTCGTGGAGTGTATTTCTGAAAGTCATATCGTCCATAGAGACGTGTCATGACACTTAGATATATGACTCGGTCGAAACCCTGTTTGCACAAAGACCCTATGGAGTGCCTTCCAGTAAGTCACCCGTCCTAGCAGAGACGGTCACTGGCCCTGGTTGCAGTAGGTGGACGTCGTGGAGTGTATTTCTGAAAGTCATATCGTCCATAGAGACGTGTCATGACACTGAGATATACGACTCGGTCGAAACCCTGTTTACACAAAGACCCCATGGAGTGCCTTCCAGTAAGTCACCCGTCCTAGCAGAGACGGTCACTGGCCCTGGTTGCAGTAGGTGGACGTCATGGAGTGTATTTCTGAAAGTCATATCGTCCATAGAGACGTGTCATGACACTTAGATATACGACTCGGTCGAAACCCTGCTTGCACAAAGACCCCATGGAGTGCCTTCCAGTAAGTCACCCGTCCTAGCAGAGACGGTCACTGGCCCTGGTTGCAGTAGGTGGACGTCGTGGAGTGTATTTCTGAAAGTCATATCGTCCATAGAGACGTGTCATGACACTGAGATATAAGACTCGGTCGAAACCCTGTTTACACAAAGACCCCATGGAGTGCCTTCCAGTAAGTCACCCGTCCTAGCAGAGACGGTCACTGGCCCTGGTTGCAGTAGGTGGACGTCGTGGAGTGTATTTCTAAAAGTCATATTGTCCATAGAGACTCGTCATGACACTGAGATATACAACTCGGTCGAAACCCTGGTTGCACTAAACGGAAACCATAAAGTGTATCCCTGAAAGTCATATCGTCCATAGAGACGCGTCATGACACTGAGATATACGATTCGATTAAAATCCTGGTTGCTACTCAACTAGGAACGCCCGAGGAGTATGGGACCAACATCTAATTGATCTTAACGGTAAAGTATTCCATAATAAATCCTAGACTTGGTCTCGGCGACCATGAACTCGAGACTATAATCCCTGACGATTTAAACTACTTGCTCGATCTATCCGAGCTTTATCCCTTTGATATTCCATCTATTGTATAACTGAAATTCATAGTGGAATCTTGTCGCTTTGTGCCGTGGTTTTCTCCCATAAGGGTTTCCACGTAAAAATCTCTGTGTTGTCTATGATGTGCTTTATTTATATTTATGCTCCTTTAATGCTTTATTTAACTCATTTATGATACATGCATGCATTTACTTTTGCCTTCTAATCAAGGGTGATCATCCTTTGATGTAATTAATGGTTCGTGACCAGTTCACTGCCCGGAATGTAAAAGATCTCGAAATCTTTGGAATAAAATTCACCTCGTGGTGCTTTCTCGTGTATACTTTGTGATTACTTATAGTTGTCTATGAATGCCTCTATACTCAGAATTCCCTCAGAATAATGAAACACAAGAAAAAGACTGTTGACGAGCAGTTTCGATTTTTCTAAGCTCTAACAAACTGGCGACTCTGCTGAGGAATCGAATAATACCAGAATCTCTGGTTATCTCTGAGTAAAGAAACATCTTAAGATGAATCGTTCGCAGACACGGATGTATACGTAAGAAAGTTCCGCTAGGAGAAATGTTCGGCGCCTTTACGGGCGCCAAACTGGCGACTCTCAACGGGAACATTCTTCCCTTCATCTTTAAAGCAAAAGTTTTCTAAAAGAATTTTAAAATCTCGCATGGCATGCATATGATTCGTACTCATATACTTCTGTTGACCATTGAGCCATATCGCGACTGGTAACGACGCGTCTTCTCTCCGTTGAGAGGTGCAGGGTGTTCTAATGTGCGTATGACTGTGCAGAAAGAGAGAAAGACAGAAAGACAAAAGAATCAAACCTCAAAACCATACAAATGGCAGCCACTATGGTCTTCCTAGCTTCTGGGGGATTTTATTTCCCTCACCTCGCGATAGCAGAAATAGCAATTCCCGAAGCCGGATGGCAAGTTGTGCAGAAACGCCGATCACTGAAGGGGGCTGAAAACAAACAATTAACTTCAGTCAGAGTAGAAATAGTGAAGACACAGAGCAGTGTGAGAAGACAGTGGAAGCCAGTTCGCAGGGATGAAACTCGCAATGTTATCAGGGCTACCGTATCACCCAGGCTAGAATTCTCCTTCGCCGATGCCGATTTCCCAGTAATGACAGGAACAACACTACCAGTCAAGACACCGAATCAGTTCACTATCTGGGAATTGACCAAGACTACAATGAAGGCATGCTCTGCTAAAACTACCATGACCAGGGCAAGGCCACAGCAAGTGCAGGTCGCAGTGGTGCAAGTCATAGAGAGGGAGGCGAGTGAGCAAGACGCAGAGCTGCCTCAAATCCAAGAGCAAATAGATGAAATCATTCGGGTCCAAGAATACACAGCTAGAGAGATCAGAGAAATAAAGGAAGCATCGGTGGCTCTAGTCGCCCAGGGGGCAGTCAGAAGCCCAACCGTTCCCTTTGGACAACCACTGGGACAGTCGCAGGATACGACAGGAGAACCAGTAACCGTAGAACCACAAATTCACCCAAGGAATGTTGCATTCGAGCGTGCACCACCGCAATCATCTCATGCCATGAAATAAGAATTGTGCCAAACAGTCGCGAACCTAATGCGTCAGGAAAGAGAAAAGGAGAAGAGAGGAAAATATGTATATCGGATACCGTATCCATCCGAAGTTAATGAAATCTCGTTCCCTGACGACTTTAGTCATCCCGACTTCCCACACTTCGACGATAAAGGGTCACCAGAGGAACATATGACCCAATTCATGACGGTGCTAGGGAATTTGTCCGTAATACCTCAATATTGCCTCCGATTGTTTGGGTCGACGCTGACTGGAAAGGCATTTCAATGGTATATGTCATTGCCCGCAGGGTCTATCAAGACCTGGGATCAGATGCAAGATTTGTTTATTTCCAAATTTTTCTCCACTGAGCGAGAAGTCTTGCTGACGGATTTAGCCTTAGTCCATCAGAGACAAGGAGAGTCAATCGAGGCGTTTATTGATAGATGGGGAGCCATAGCAGCGCGATGCCGAGAGTTGCCTAGCGAGCCTGAGCAAGTCAAGATGTGTACGCAAGCCATGGACCCAATAATCTCGTTCGGTTTATCTGGACACAATTTCTCAACGTTCAGGGACCTAGCGACAAAGGCCCATATGGTAGAGGAAGCCGCGCTAAGAACGCAGTTCAAAGTAGAAAGACCGAAGCGTGAGGTCTGGAAGACGGTCACATCAAGTTACGTCGACAAAAGCAAAGCCTCAAAAGATCGATAACGGCCACATCCAGAACACGAGATTAAAGGTAAGCGAGCAGAAATTCAGTTCAGAGCCAAAGGGCCAGGAAAATTGAAAAAGATAACGATCGTCGGACGGGGCAGGGTAGAAGGACGTTACTCGTTTGACCCGGAAGACCTTGTTCCAATAATGGAACACCTAGTCGAAGAAGGGGAACTACAATTGCCAGAACTGATCCGACCAGAGGAAGCAGGACAAACGGATGCCCCCAATTATTGTAAGTATCATCGAATCCTGGGACATGAGACGGGGGAATGCCTCATCTTGAAAGGGAAAGTGCAGAGATTGATCGACCAGGGTACCAATAAGCTAATGACAGAAGAAATCAGTCGGGCAACGTCAGCCGTAGTGACAATAGCACCTATGATACCACTAGTTCATGATGAAAGACTGGTTCAAACAACAATGGTACAGGCTGTCGAAGAAAGGGAATCGACAGGACACTATGTCGAATTGTCGGCAATTCGAGGGAAGGTCAGCGAATTGGCCCAAGCCCATAGAGAGCTATCCGAACAGATGGGAGAAGTTCGGGAGGCTTTAGCCATCTTGATCTCACAGAAAGCGACCCTTAGTACCGCTATGCCTGTCCAACAGTTGGAAGAAGAAGCACTGGGGGCAGCCCGTAACGTTGTTGAAGTAAGACAACAGAACCACACTGAACAAACGAATGCGCGTATATTGGGTTCAGACTCCATGATCCCAGACGAACCGCTAGGCAATATCTCTTTCACCCTTCGTAACCTGGCTGCAGAGGTTCGCATGATAGAGCAATCCGTTTCGGAAACACGATCTCAAGCAGAAAAGTCAAGACACAAAATGAGAAAGAGGACACAGGTAGACGTAAGAAAGAACCCTAGAAACCGAAAACGACCGAATCCAGGACATGAGGCGGAGACCAGTGTAATGAGGACACAAGACAAGGGCAAAGAACTTCAGAAGTCGCGGCACATGACAATCAGTGACCGAGACGAAAAGAACGGACCGTATACATTTGACATTAAAGACCTTGTCCCAATTATGGAGCGGCTAATCGAAGAAAGAAAATTGCGACTCCCAAAGTCTATTCGACCAGTAGAAGCAGGACGCGTGGATGATCCCAACTATTGCAAATATCACAGATGCATAGGCCATAAAACCGAGCAATGCTTCATTCTGAAAGGAAAGATACAAAAGATGATAAACCAAGGCGTCGTCAGTTTGAAAATGGAAGGGTCCGATGGAACCCCGGCCAATATGGTTCCAATAGATATCACTTAGCAAGAACTTCGCTCGAAGAACTCCGTTTCCTAAGCTTCAATAGTCGTGAACGTTTACAAATAGTTCTGGCAGTTTATAAAGTAGATAGGAATATACTTATGTTCACTCATGCATCAACTTCATCTGTATACTGTGCTTCATACTTGTTTACATGTTCACTCACATCATACTGTTGTGCATATGAATATAAAATGTTCGTAGAGCTCTTCTTAATGACAGGTACCATAGTCGGAGAATATTAAAGAATTGACTCCATGAATCATCAACCGACTTATTATATCCTCATCAGACAGGTCGAATCAGGAGAGAATATCTTATAGAAAGTCTACGCGAATCACAACATCCCCATATTATGGTATCTTCGTCACAAGTTCTCATATTAAGTATCTTGGTATTCCGGCATTCCTCTGCTTAATAGGAGAATACTTCAGAATTGATGGATTCTCGTGTATATGTATATGTGGTTCTCTACATGAAGACGGCCGAGATACTCTATTATTATCGATCTCGTATACTTATGCACAATGTTTTATATGAAGATAATCGGAACATCGCTATCTATATCCAGCCTTCGTATTATGTCATGGATCTCCCATCATTATCGCATTATTCTTCTACTGAATATGAAGATAAGTCATGACTGGGAATCTCTTGTATACATATTTATATATACGGCCTTATATGAAGACGATTAGGGCATTCTATTATGTATCACATTACTTTGAAAATATTGACAACTTTCTCTTATGAAGAATTCTGCGACAAGAATATACAATTAAAGATTATAATCGGATGGGTATTCGGCACAGATTCCTAAAGCACAAGATTTGTCATTAGAATGAAGCGGTCTTACAGAGTGACGAGCCAGAAGCACCGGGGGCAAGCCCCAATATATTATGAGAAACTCGAGTTTATAAGAAGAAGACGACTGGGGGCAAGCCCCAGTATATTATCAAAATATCAAGTCTGCAGAAAGAAATGACTGGGGGCAGGCCATGAAGGATGACATATAAATTTGAAAACATGGTGCTAAAAGAAAGTTTTGGACTTATGACACAAATGTCTCTCGAAAGTGATGACCCAAGGATACACAGGTTGAGTAAAAAGGGAAGTATTATTCTTATGGGTTCTTCCATTTTTTTATGCTTTGGTATATTCAGCTTACATTAAATTCATACATAATACATCATTTCATGCATACTAGTCTTAAACACATAACACCAAGTGGTTTAGCAAAAGAATCATTGTCATTATTTTAGATCATGAAGCGTGCAGCTAACAAGTTCTGATGTTAATTACGTCGGATACAAGTGACAGTTGCGTAGTCAGGACAGCTGTCTAATACTATTTTTGTCTGACAATGACCGTAAAAGAAAGCAAAAGAACAGAATTACAGTTTCTCCAGGCATCCTGTTATGAACTTCATCACATCCTTCCGCATTGCCTCCATAGTGGCCTTTGCCTCCGTTAGCGTCAGCGCAGGATTCGGAATATCACGAAGTTCGATTTCTAAATCTTCCACTTGCTTGCGTGCCGCCTCTCCTTCACTCTCGAGTTGTGCGACCTTGGCACGGTTTTGATTGATGACAAGATCAAGGCGGGCAACCTCAAGATTTATGGCCGTTTCTTCCGCTTGTAGCCACGCGATCTCAGATTTAACGTCAACAAGATGATTAATACACCCGCGATGTTGAGTCTCGCTATCTTCTAAGGTTGTTCTAGCATTAACCGCCGAATGTTCTCGCTGCTCTATGACAGGCCGCAAAGAAGACAGCACTCGCCGTTTCTCTTCAGCCGTAGGGTCAGGTTCAATCCGTTCAGTCATAATAACCTGCGTAACAGAATCCTCGTGTTGGGACTCAAATTTGTACCCATTATAAAACGGTATTCAACGGTCCATCTACGATGATTCGGACTGATTTCGAGATCCGAAATACTCGAAAAACGTCAGTGCAGCCCTAACATGCGCAATCGTGACTGAAACCTATGAATGCTATTTTGGGGTGGAATCGGACATGCGAATTACCGCCAAATGATCCGGAACGCCCTAAAACCCTTAACCTGTAAGTTTCGAGATCGCACGATGCATATCTTTACCCGCGCGCTTCCAAATGCATTTTGCCCTGACTGTATCCGACTATAAGGGCCCAAAAGCCTACAGGTACCATTTCGGGGTGGAATCAGACATGCGGATTACCGCCAAATGATCCGAAATGCCCAGAAAACCTTAAGTAACAAGTTTGAAGTCGTTGCGGTGCAAATTTCCACATGCATTCGTTCACTCTCTCTCCACATGCATTTGTTCACTCTCTCTCCACATGCATTCGTTCACTCTCTCTCCACATGCATTTGTTCACTCTCTCTCCACATGCATTCGTTCACTCTCTCTCCACATGCGGATGTCATAAGGAAACATGCATTGGCTCTCTCACCACATGCGCATGAGAGCTCTCTCTCACCCTTTTCAATATTCTAAAATTACAAAAATCATGAAAATATGCTAAGTGGGGTCACATGCGGCCAAAACAGAGGCCACATGCGCCCATACCAGTGGCACATGCGCCCATGCTATGCCACATGCACCTGGTGCATGGGGACATGCATCACATGCGCATGACTCGTCTCTCCAAATATTTCCATGCGCATGATCCCCACAACATGCGCATGACTCGTCTCTCCAAATATTTCCATGCGCATGCCCTCCTTTTGCAAACAACATGCGCCCGGTACCCGATACCCGATTAACACGTTATAAATACCCCTCCACTCGATAAGACAAAGACGACAAGATCATCACTCCCAGAGCACTCTTCTTGCAGAGGTAAAAATTCCTCACCGGAATCCTCACCGGGAAAGGGACATGCGCCCATTCCTTCGCCAGATGCCCTTGCCGGAAAGGGATTTCTCCCACCGGAGCAAAATCCTCCAAGTCACATAGTGACATGGGCTCACCCATTCTTGGGAGGGGAAATGTGCAAAAATCCCTAAGTCCCATGGGGATATGCGTCCATGGCTGGAATGTTGGGCGCATGTGCATGTCACATGCGCTTGATAACCATGCATTTGTAGCAGGACATGCGCCTGGGGCGAATAAGTGCATCCACTTAGGACATGCGCCCATGTCTAATGCAACATGCGCCCAACCCAACCTCCCATGCGCCTGGACGCTGATGGGGAGGTGGGGCCTTCTGTGATGTGGCCCGCCTTCGACGTGGCCCGCCTTCCGATCGTGTTAGCACTCCTAGACACACATCAATGCCCTCTATCCATCCCCCGGATCGGATTCGCCAACGGTCGATGTTAAGTGGGCTAAATCAACAATTTGATCAAAAAGGCCTACACTTAGCCAATATTGGAAACCTCGGAAATCCCTCCGAAAGAGCCAGAAATGGCCGAAATCGAGAGGAATCGGGCGGAATTTGACCGAACCTGAGAGGGAGACTTCTCTCCGCCATAACATGATACACCATAATCATGCATTACAATGAGATTCCCTGATCTCAGGATCTCTGAGAAACCTTAATCAGACCATAAATAGGTCCACTACTTAGTCGTTTTTAGCACTGGGAAGTGCCCTGTTGGCTCGGAACGACTTACACTAAACAAATCGAACTGCGATCGCACTGTGACCCTCATGGACATAATCCACCTCTATCTAAAGACGATCGTGATAGGTATTCACCAAATCCTCCGATCAGATCGTAAATAGACCCTTGGAAGTGCCCTGATGTCTCGAAAATCTACTAATGCCAAATGAAATCAATCGCGATCTCAAAGACGCGAGGGCAACATATTGATGACATAAAGATATATACGAAGCCGATTGATCGAATCAAATGCATAATTTGTCCGATACACTGAACATCTAGCATAAATGCAATCCTCTCTCGAGCATGCATAAAGCATAGTTACTTTGTGCTGTACTCATTTGCAACCATTGCATGAATTCATTACATCCCGGATCAAGATACGAAACTAAATCAAAGGGGACTATGGTTATCATCGAAAACCATAATGAAAGAGTTCTAAACGTCTGAAATACATCATTGTTAAGACCAGTTGATGTGCGTCCTGTCCAAGGCGGGATCCGTCAGTTGAGTGGCTAAGGGAATGAGTGCCCTCCAGTAAGTCACCCGTCCAACAGAGACGGTCATGGCCCTGGTTGCAGTAAGTGGACGCCGTGGAGTGTATTTCTGAAAATCATATCGTCCATAGAGACGCGGCATGACACTGAGATATACGACTCGGTCGAAACCCTGTTTGCCCAAAGACCCCATGGAGTGCCCTCCAGTAAGTCACCCGTCCAGCAGAAACGGTCACTGGCCCTGGTTGCATTAAGTGGACGCCGTGAAGTGTATTTCTGAAAGTCATATCGTCCATAGACACGCGTCATGACACTGAGATATACGACTCGGTCGAAACCCTGTTTGCACAAAGACCCAATGGAGTGCCCTCTAGTAAGTCACCCGTCCAGCAGAGATGGTCACTGGCCCTGGTTGCAGTAAGTGGATGCCGTGGAGTGTATTTCTGAAAGTCATATCGTCCATAGAGACGCGTCATGACACTGAGATATACGACTCGGTCGAAACCCTGTTTGCACAAAGACCCAATGGAGTGCCCTCCAGTAAGTCACCCGTCCAGCAGACACGATCACTGGCCCTGGTTGCAGTAAGTGGACGCCGTGGAGTGTATTTCTGAAAGTCATATCGTCCATAGAGACGCGTCATGACACTGAGATATACGACTCGGTCGAAACCCTGTTTGCACAAAGACCCCATGGAGTGCCCTCTAGCAAGTCACCCGTCCAGTAGAGACGGTCACTTGCCCTGGTTGCAGTAAGTGGACGCCGTGGAGTATATTTCTGAAAGTCATATCGTCCATAGAGACGCGTCATGACACTGAGATACACGACTCGGTCGAAACCCGGTTTGCACAAAGACCCAATGGAGTGCCCTCTAGTAAGTCACCCATCCAGCAGAGACGGTCACTGGCCCTGGTTGCAGTAAGTGGACGCCGTGGGGTGTATTTCTGAAAGTCATATCGTCCATAGAGACGCGTCATGACACTGAGATATACGACGTAGTCGAAACCCTGTTTGCACAAAGACCCAATGGAGTGCCCTCCAGTAAGTCACCCGTCCAGCGGAGACGGTCACTGGCCCTAGTTGCAGTAAGTGGACGCCGTGGAGTGTATTTCTGAAAGTCATATAGTCCATAGAGATGCGTCATGACACTGAGATATACGACTCGGTCGAAACCCTGTTTGCCCAAAGACCCCATGGAGTGCCCTCCAGTAAGTCACCCGTCCAGCAGAAACGGTCACTGGCCCTGGTTGCATTAAGTGGACGCCGTGAAGTGTATTTCTGAAAGTCATATCGTCCATAGACACGCGTCATGACACTGAGATATACGACTCGGTCGAAACCCTGTTTGCACAAAGACCCAATGGAGTGCCCTCTAGTAAGTCACCCGTCCAGCAGAGATGGTCACTGGCCCTGGTTGCAGTAAGTGGACGCCGTGGAGTGTATTTCTGAAAGTCATATCGTCCATAGAGACGCGTCATGACACTGAGATATACGACTCGGTCGAAACCCTGTTTGCACAAAGACCCAATGGAGTGCCCTCCAGTAAGTCACCTGTCCAGCAGAGACGATCACTGGCCCTGGTTGCAGTAAGTGGACGCCGTGGAGTGTATTTCTGAAAGTCATATCGTCCATAGAGACGCGTCATGACACTGAGATATACGACTCGGTCGAAACCCTGTTTGCACAAAGACCCCATGGAGTGCCCTCTAGCAAGTCACCCGTCCAGTAGAGACGGTCACTTGCCCTGGTTGCAGTAAGTGGACGCCGTGGAGTATATTTCTGAAAGTCATATCGTCCATAGAGACGCGTCATGACACTGAGATACACGACTCGGTCGAAACCCGGTTTGCACAAAGACCCAATGGAGTGCCCTCTAGTAAGTCACCCATCCAGCAGAGACGGTCACTGGCCCTGGTTGCAGTAAGTGGACGCCGTGGGGTGTATTTCTGAAAGTCATATCGTCCATAGAGACGCGTCATGACACTGAGATATACGACGTAGTCGAAACCCTGTTTGCACAAAGACCCAATGGAGTGCCCTCCAGTAAGTCACCCGTCCAGCGGAGACGGTCACTGGCCCTAGTTGCAGTAAGTGGACGCCGTGGAGTGTATTTCTGAAAGTCATATAGTCCATAGAGATGCGTCATGACACTGAGATATACGACTCGGTCGAAACCCTGTTTGCACAAAGACCCCATGGAGTGCCCTCTAGTAAGTCACCCGTCCAGCAGAGACGGTCACTGGCCCTGGTTGCAGTAAGTGGACGCCGCGAAGTGTACCCCTGAAAGTCATATCGTCCATAGAGACGCGTCATGACACTGAGATACACGACTCGGTTAAAATCCTGGTTGCTACTCAACTAGGAATGCCCGAAGAGTATGGGACCAACATCTAACCGGTCTTAACGGTGAAGTATTTCATAATAAATCCTAGACTTGGTCTCGGCGACCATGAACTCGAGACTATAATCCCTGACGATTTAAACTACTTGCTCGATCTATCCGAGCTTTATCCCTTTGATATTCCATCTATTGTATAACTGAAATTCATAGTGGAATCTTGTCGCTTTGTGCCGTGGTTTTCTCCCGTAAGGGTTTCCACGTAAAAATCTCTGTGTGGTCTATGCTGTGCTTTATTTTTATTTATGCTCCTTTAATGCTTTATTTAATTCGTTTATGATACATGCATGCATTTACTTTTGCCTTTTAATCAAGGGTGATCATCCGTTGATGTAATTAAGGCTTCGTGACCAGTTCACAGCCCGGAATGTAAAAGACCTCGGAATCTCTGGAATAAAATTCACCTCGCGGTGCTTTCTCGTGTATACTTTATGATTGTTTATGATTGTCTATGAATGTCTCTATACTCAGAATTCCCCCAGAATAAAAGGAACACAGGAAAAGAAAAAAAAGACTGTTGACGAGCAGTTTCGATTTTTTTAAGTTCTAACAAACTGGCGACTCTGCTGGGGAATGGAATAATACTAGAATCTCTGGTTATCTCTGAGTAAAGAAACATCATAAGATAAATCATTCACAAACACAGATGTATACGTAAGAAAGTTCCGCTAGGAGAAATGTTCGGCGCCTTTACGGGCGCCAAACTGGCGACTCTCAACGGGAACGTTCTTCCCTTCATCTGTAAAGCAAAAGTTTTCTAAAAGAATTTCAAAATCTCGTATGGCATGCATATGATTCGTACTCATATACTTCTGTTGACCATTGAGCCATATCGCGACTGGTAAGGACGCGTCTTCTCTCTGTTGAGAGGTGCAGGGTGTTCTAATGTGCGTATGACTGTGCAGAGAGAAAGAGAGAAAGACAGAAAGACAGAAAAGAATCAAACATCAAAACTATACAAATGGCAGCCACTATGGTCTTCCTAGCTTCTGGGGGATTTTATTTCCCTCACCTCGCGATAGCAGAAATAGCAATTCCCGAAGCCGGATGGCAAGTTGTGCAGAAACGCCGATCACTGAAGGGGGCTGAAAACAAACAATTAACTTCAGTCAGAGTAGAAACAGTGAAGACACAGAGCAGTGTGAGAAGACAGTGGAAGCCGGTTCACAGGAATGAAACCCGCAATGTTATCAGAGCTACTGTGTCACCCAGGCCAGAATTCTCCTTCGCCGCTGCCGATTTCCCAGTAATGACAGGAACAACATTACCAGTCAAGACACCGAATCAGTTCACTATCCGGGAATTGACCAAGACTACAATGAAGGCATGCTCTGCTAAAACTACCATGACCAGGGCAAGGCCACAGCGAGTGCAGGTTGCAGTGGTGCAAGTCATAGAGAGGGAGGCGAGTGAGCAAGACGCAGAGCTGCCTCAAATCCAAGAGCAAATAGATGAAATCATTCGGGTCCAAGAATACACTGCTAGAGAGATCAGAGAAATAAAAGAAACATTGGTGGCTCTAGTCACCCAGGGGGCAGTCAGAAGCCCAACCGTTCCCTTTGGACAACCACTGGGAGAGTCGCAGGATACGACAGGAGAACCAGTAGCCGTAGAACCACAAATTCACCCAAGGAATGTTGCATTCGAGCGTGCACCACCGCAATCATCTCATGCCACGAAAGAAGAATTGTCCCAGACACTCGCGAACCTGATGCGTCAGGAAAGAGAAAAGGAGAAGAGAGGAAAATATGTATATCGAATACTGTATCCATCCGAAGTTAATGAAATCCCATTCCCTGACGACTTTAGTCATCCCGACTTCCCACACTTCGACGGTAAAGGGTCACCAGAGGAACATATGACCCAATTCATGACGGTGCTAGGGAATTTGTCCGTAATACCTCAATATTGCCTCCGATTGTTTGGGTCGACGCTGACTGGAAAGGCATTTCAATGGTATATGTCATTGCCCGCAGGGTCTATCAAGACCTGGGATCAGATGCAAGATTTGTTCATTTCCAAATTTTTCTCCACTGAGCGAGAAGTCTCGCTGACGGATTTAGCCTTAGTCCATCAGAGGTAAGGAGAGTCAATCGAGGCGTTTATTGATAGATCGGGAGCCATAGCAGCGCGATGCCGAGAGTTGCCTAGCGAGCCTGGGCAAGTCAAGATGTGTACGCAAGCCATGGACCCAATAATCTCGTTCGGTTTATCTGGACACAATTTCTCAATGTTCAGGGACCTAGCGACAAAGGCCCATATGGTAGAGGAAGCCGCGTTGAGAACGCAGTTCAAAGCAGAAAGACCGAAGCGTGAGGTCTGGAAGACGGTCACATCAAGTTACGTCGACAAAAGCAAAGCCTCGAAAGATCGATAACGGCCACATCCAGAACACGAGATTAAAGGTAAGCCAGCAGAAATTCAGTTCAGAGCCAAAGGGCCAGGAAAATTGAAAAAGATAACGATCGTCGGACGGGGCAGGGTAGAAGGACGTTACTCGTTTGACCTGGAAGACCTTGTTCCAATAATGGAACACCTAGTCGAAGAAGGGGAACTACAATTGCCAGAACTGATCCGACCAGAGGAAGCAGGACAAACGGATGCCCCCAATTATTGTAAGTATCATCGAATCCTGAGACATGAGACGGGGGAATGCCTCATCTTGAAAGGGAAAGTGCAGAGATTGATCGACCAGGGTACCATTAAGCCAATGACAGAAGAAATCAGTAGGGCAACGTCAGCCGTAGTGACAATAGCACCTATGATACCACCAGTTCATGATGAAAGACTGGTACAAACAACAATGGTACAGGCTGTCGAAGAAAGGGAATCGGCAGGACACGATGTCGAATTGTTGGCAATTCGAGAGAAAGTCAGCGAATTGGCCCAAGCCCATATAGAGCTATCCGAACAGATGGGAGAAGTTTGGGAGGCTTTAGCCATCTTGATCTCACAGAAAGCGACCCCTAGTACCGCCATGCCTGTCCAACAGTTGGAAGAAGAAGCACTGGGGGCAGCCCGTAATGTTGTTGAAGTAAGACAACAGAACCACACTGAACAAACGAATGCGCGTATGTTGGGTTCAGACTCCATGATCCCATACGAACTGCTAGGCAATATCTCTTTTACCCTTCGTAACCTGGCTGTAGAGGTTCGCATGATAGAGCAATTCATTTCGGAAACACGATCTCAAGCAGAAAAGTCAAGACGCAAAATGAGAAAGAGGACACAGGTAGACGTAAGAAAGAACCCTAGAAACCGAAAACGACCGAATCCAGGACATGAGGCAGAGACCAGTGTAATGAGGACACAAGACAAGGGCAAAGAACTTCAGAAGTCGCGGCACATGACAATCAGTGACTGAGAAGAAAAGAACAGACCGTATACATTTGACATTAAAGACCTTGTCCCAATTATGGAGCGGCTAATCGAAGAAAGAAAATTGTGACTCCCAAAGTCTATTCGACCAGCAGAAGCAGGACGCGTGGATGATCCCAACTATTGCAAATATCACAGATGCATAGGCCATAAAACCGAGCAATGCTTCGTTCTGAAAGGAAAGATACAAAAGATGATAAACCAAGGCGTCGTCAGTTTGAAAATGGAAGGGTCCGATGGAACCCCGGCCAGTATGGTTCCAATAGATATTACTTAGGAAGAGCTACGCTCGAAGAACTCCGTTTCCTAAGCTTCAATAGTCGTGAACGATTACAAATAGTTCTGGCAGTTTATAAAGTAGATAGGAATATACTTATGTTTACTCATGCATCAACTTCATCTGTATACTGTGCTTCATACTTGTTTACATGTTCACTCACATCATACTGTTGTGCATATGAATATAAAATGTTCGTAGAGCTCTTCTTAATGACAGGTACCATAGTCGGAAATATTAAAGAATCGACTCCACGAATCATCAACCGACTTATTATATCCTCATCAGACCGGTCGAATCAGGAGAGAATATCTTATATAAAGTCTACGCAAATCACAACATCCTCATATTATGGTATCTTCGTCACAGCCGGGATACTCTATTATCATCAATCTCTCATATTTATGCACAAAGTTTTATATGAAGATGATCGGAACATCGCTATCTATATCCAGCTTTCGTATTATGTCATGGATCTTCCATCATTATCGCATTATTCTCTTCCTGAATATGAAGATAAGTCACGATTGGGAATCTCCTGTATACATATTTATATATACGGCCTTATATGAAGACGATTAGAGCATTCTATTATGTATCACCTCACCTTGAAAATATCAACAACTTTCTCTTATGAAGAATTATGTGACAAGAATATGCAATTAAAGATTATGATCAGACGGGTATTTGGCACAGATTCCTAAAGCACAAGATCTGTCTCATTAGAATGAAGTGGTCTTACAAAGTGATGAGCCGGATGCACTGGGGGCAAGCCCCAATATATTATGAGAAACTCGAGTTTATAAGAAGAAGACGACTGAGAGCAAGCCCTAATATATTATCAAAATATCAAGTCTGCAGAAAGAAATGACTGGGGGCAGGCCAGGGAGGATGACGTATAAACCTGAAAACATGGAGCTAAAAGAAAGTTTTGGACTTATAACACAAATGTCTCTCGAAAGTGATAACCCAAGGATACACAGGTTAAGTAAAAAGGGAAGTATTATTCCTATGGGTTCTCCCATTTTTATGCTTTGGTATATTCAGCTTACATTAAATTCATACATAATACATCATTTTCTGCATACTAGTCTCAAACACATAACACCAAGTAGTGGTTTAGCAAAAGAATCATTGTCATTCTTTTAGATCATGAAGCATGCAGCTAATAAGTTCTGATGTCAATTACGTCGGATACAAGTGACAGTTGGGTATTCAGGACAGTTGTCTAAGACTATTTTTGTCTGACAATGACCGTAAAAGAAAGCAAAAGAACAGAATTACAGCTTCTCCAGGCATCCTGTTATGAACTTCATCACATCCTTCCGCGTTGCCTCCATGGTGGCCTTTGCCTCCGTTAGCGTCAGCGCAGGATTCGGAATATCACGAAGTTCGATTTCTAAATCTTCCACTTGCTTGCGTGCCGCCTCTCCTTCACTCTCGAGTTGTGCGACCTTGGCACGGTTTTGATTGACGACAAGATCAAGGCGGGCAACCTCAAGATTTATGGCTGTTTCTTCCGCTTGTAGCCACGCGATCTCAGATTTGACGGCAGCAAGATGATTAATACGCCCGCGACGTTGAGTCTCGCTATCTTCTAAGGTTGTTCTAGCATTAACCGCCGAATGTTCTCGCTGCTCTATGACAGGCCGCAAAGAAGACAGCACTCGCCATTTCTCTCCAGCTGTAGGGTCAGGTTCAATCCATTCAGTCATAATAACCTGCGTAACAGAATCCGCGAAAGAAGAAATACGACAGGCTATTTCGGATACATCAGGCCCGATTACTCCTGGACAAGCTTCCAATGCCTTCACCCCTGCTCCTAGTGTATGCCACTCGCTTGGTTCAGCCAACGCCCTTGAAATATTGGATAGTAAACCCCTCAATACGCTCTGCCCGAAACAGTCTAAATGATCAAAACAGGGAACATCGAATGCTCCGTGAGCAGCCACCTCAAAATTGACAGTATCTGCAACAAGAGGAACAGAGCGAGTATGCAATGAAATGACAAGTATAGAAAAAGAATACACCAAGGAACTATGAAAGAACTATACCGAAAGATGGGTTGAATACAGGTTCTGAGGAAGTTGCAGTATGTATCGTCGCATCAGGGAAAGGCTTAATAGTCTCAGTCAGTGGTGTCGAGGTCACATCCAGAAGTTTAGTAGTGTCACTATCAGTATTGATTATTTCAGTTACCGCTGGCGACTCCGCCATACCCTCAACACTGGAAGCACCAGGGGCTATAGATACAGTCGTGTTATTCCCCGGCGTAGTGGACCCTTGCAGATTATCCTCTCCAATCGGCTCAGCCTGCTCTCTCATGCTAGCATGGTCTGATATTGCCTTCGTCGGCCCAATCATCGTCGGGTCATCATCACTAATTAACCGACCGGCATCCTTATCACCTCCAATCACCAGAAGACGTGTGAACCCGACTTCTTGAGACCATTTCACTAAAGATACTCCGAAAGTATGCCAGCCATCCAACGCGGTATCCTCCTTACGATGGTCAATTGACACACTCAGGGAGATCTTATGCTTAATGCTCGACGATAAATACGCTTCAGCCTGCTCTCTATAATAACCTAATCCGTCAGCGAAGACCTCTGTCAGCCCTGGAGGAGGAATGTAGAGTGGATCATCAACAGAGTTGTTTTTTCGGACCAGAGCATACTGATGCACCCACCATCTCAGCTAGCTATAAGAACCGCTAGTCTTCCGATAGAGGCCGGGAAGCATGAATCTCGCGCCTGTTCGCGTCATCAAAAGTTGATGCCATATCCACTCCCAATGAACAGGACTTGTACCATATGCCCGCTCTACTTTAGTTACATCTGGTAACGTCATTGGAACACCCTGATCGTACCCAAATTGCGTGGCAAACCGACTAGGGTAATAAGGTTCTCGCCAGAACTCTATTCCTTCGCGTAGTGGAAGTGAGGCAGTACGAATAGACACCAGAAATTCCCTACCAGTGACATCCACAGAATGTTCATTGTCAACGACTTCTCGATCTTCTCCAGCATCAGAAACAGGAAAGTGGTAGAAACAAATCTCCGCCCAATTGCCAATTTTGGAAGCTATCCAATCAGACGACCGCGTTATCATGTTAAGTTTTCTATAGCGATAAAGAGGTGCGTGATCAGTATGAAAATACTAGAAGAGATCCACTCCGTAGGTCCACTGGAAATATATGCCTAACCACCCGCAGAAGAAATGCCATGGGCAATAAGCCACATTCATCCCTCACCAGGGTTGATCTTTGTTACTCGCAATATTGTCAAAACCCCTATATAAACTGCCTAGCACCGGCGGTGCTAGAGAAAATTGACGACCACTTGCAAGAGCTCCCGCCAGAACGAAGCAAGAAACCCTGACGCCGTCAGCACTCTTGGAGCTAGGCAACATAACTGCCGACAGCCAGTATGCTAAGAAACCCGCCAGTTCAAAAGACGGTGTAAGCTCGTTCGGATTGCTAAACTTTCGCTCAAAACGTTCCTTCATCAAAGCCTGGTCTGCAGGTAAGGTCTTATACACTTCGTAATCAATGCTACAAGAAAAAAGAAGTGCCCATGCCAGAAACAAAGAAATTAAAGTATGCAGAGCACGTAATACAAAAGAAGGCATTGGAAGAAGTATTACTTCATCCTCTGGCTAAAGTAGATCAACCAGTCGTCATAATGAATCTTTGTAATATTGTCGAACTGCGACAACTCAGCAAATAGCACTAGACAAGCCTTCGAATGATAAGCATCTCGAGGACTTTTGAGCTGAAACGAAGACAGCTCTTCATCAGTTGGGATGTATTCCTGGTAATATTCTCCTATCACAGACAACCCAGCCATCATCCGGAGATCCCATAAAGTTATGCTCATCTCTCCACATGGAAAGTGGAACGAATTGGCAACGGAAGACCAGTAGTTCAAGAAGCTTCGAAGAATTGTTGGATCTCGGGAGAAATGTTTGGAGGTCGCATCGATAGCCTGGTACAGGCCGACTTGCTTTAAAATCGTCTTATGCCGGATCAAAATCTCTTTTGCCCATGGCTCATAACCAACTCGCTCGTTCAAATGACCCCGCGTACGAAAGCTCTTCGTTAGCCACATCGTCGCCTTGTCCATGTGTCGAAACCGTTGCTGCACTGTCTCAAAATAATGGACTGGAGAAGGAGTGTGAGGATCACAAGTAGGCGCAAGGAAAACCATTTCTCTCGAGGAACCTACCCGCTGTTCTCTCCCATCGTCGACCAGTATGGTAGTGAACAACTGCTCGGGGGCAGATGTCCACCTCTCGACTCCATAGAATTGAAAAGGGCCTTGAACATTGGATGGTTCGATGCTCGGGAAGGGCTTGTGCCTCGTAAGAGATTTCTCATGCAAGATGACTCAGTCGATATAAGGGTTAACGATGGAGAAACCGCATGTAGTAATGATCTTGTTTCTATTCCAACCGATCTTCATCCGCTCTTTCTTCGGATTAATGAGCTGTGGCGATTGCTCTGCCTTGTCAACTTCCTCAGTCGGCTTCTTACCTCGATTTCGTCTCTTCTTCTTCTGACCTTCCTGATCATCCTCGGAATGTCGGCCGCGCACGCTAGAAGGGCCTGCCTCAACGACATTGGCAGCATCAGTAAGCTGACAATACCTGGCGGACCATTCCCCTTCAGTCCCTTGCGTCGGAGGCTCAGATATGATTTTCTCCACATATATAAGTAGTAATACTTCATGAGAGAGTTGCTTAATTCGATCAGAGAAATCCTCCACTTCGGATTCAATTGTCTCAAAGGATTGCGAATGACACTCTACCGGAGATGGGGTTAGCAGTATCTCCAGTCGCCCTCTTTTTACCGCGTCGTATAGATGAAGAGCTGGAAACTTGCGATTTGGAAGCTTCACCAGAAGAACCTGCTGCTGTCGCCATGATTCACTACAATACGCAGATAAAAGTGCATCAAACAGAAGACCAGCGCATGCAACAAGCAGCACAATAAGGTAAGCATTGCATCATTCAATCACGGATTTCACACACAAAATACATCAGTAAATACATGCATAAAGTCATGACCAACAACAATATGGAAATAGTGGAATTCGAGCGCACATCCGACAAGCAAGCGTGCACATATCATAGAGCAACAAATACGGTAGCAGCTCTACATGTACACTCTGAGCGCTTGCGAATTTGCACTAACTCCAAATGATGCGTGTGCACCTGCATAGAAGTGCACTTCATAAAACCGCTTAAAGAAGCAGTTGTGAGCCATCAAAGACCACCATAAGCAACATATTATGGGCCCCGAGCACTAAGTCCCAATCGTATTCAAGCGTTGAGTGAGAAAGCCACAAACGGCATCGAGTTTGGCTGAGAATAGAGCTAGATATGCCACTTTTTCACCGAAGGCAGGTGCTGGGGCCAAAATTCCATTATTTCACTAAGTAGTGGAATCACATGCGCCCAAGGAGATGCCCCAAGCGCATGTGGCCTCTCACATTGGCCTGATCACCTCTCACATGCGCCTAATGCATCTGCAACATGCGCCCACTCTATAGAAAGCACTACACATGCGCCTGGAACTAATGGCATGTGCTTGGAGCAAGATCCCATATGCCCATTATCAGTTGGAGGGGCACATGCGCCCATGGAAAGAGCACATGCGCCTACTCCCCATGAGAAGTTCTCTCACCTCTTAGAATTTTGGTTTTCTCGATTCCGGAATGACCAAATGACTCAGTGAGTCCAGTATTTATACTTGAGCCTGGGGACCGGTGCACCGCACTGGCCTGACATAAGCATCCATCGCAGCACACCGGGGGGGCACTTGTTGGGGCTCAAATTTGTACCCATTATAAAACGGTATTCAACGGTCCATCTACGATGATTCGGACTGATTTCGAGATCAAAAATACTCGAAAAACGTCAGTGCAGCCCTAACATGCGCAATCGTGACTGAAACCTACGAATGCTATTTCGGGGTGGAATCGGACATGTGAATTACCGCCAAATGATCTGGAACGCCCTAAAACCCTTAACCTGTAAGTTTCGAGATCGCACGATGCATATCTTTACCCACGCGCTTCCAAATTCATTTTGCCTTAACTGTATCCGACTATAAGGGCCCAAAAGCCTACAGGTACCATTTTAGGCTGGAATCAGACATGCGGATTACCGCCAAATGATCCGAAATGCCCAGAAAACCTTAAGTAGCAAGTTTGAAGTCGTTGCGGTGCATATTTCCACATGCATTGGTTCACTCTCTCCACATGCATTCGTTCACTCTCTCTCCACATGCATTCGTTCACTCTCTCTCCACATGCGGATGTCATAAGGAAACATGCATTGGCTCTCTCACCACATGCGCATGAGAGCTCTCTCTCTCCCTTTTCAATGTTCTACAATTACAAAAATCATGAAAATATGCTAAGTGGGGTCACATGCGGCCAAAATAGAGGCCACATGCGCCCATACCAGTGGCACATGCGCCCATGCTATGCCACAGGCGCCTGGTGCATGGGGACATGCATCACATGCGCATGACTCGTCTCTCCAAATATTTCCATGCGCATGATCCCCACAACATGCGCATGACTCGTCTCTCCAAATATTTCCATGCGCATGCCCTCCCTTTTGCAAACAACATGCGCCCGGTACCCGATACCCGATTAACACGCTATAAATACCCCTCCACTCGATAAGACAAAGACGACAAGATCATCACTCCCAGAGCACTCTTCTTGCAGAGGTAAAAATTCCTCACCGGAATCCTCACCGGGAAAGGGACATGCGCCCATTCCTGACATGCGCCCATTCCTTCGCTGGATGCCCTTGCCGGAAAGGGATTTCTCCCACCGGAGCAAAATCCTCCAAGTCACATAGTGACATGCGCTCACCCATTCTTGGGAGGGGAAATGTGCAAACATC
Organism: Liriodendron chinense; assembly: GCA_003013855.2. Taxonomy (NCBI): domain Eukaryota; kingdom Viridiplantae; phylum Streptophyta; class Magnoliopsida; order Magnoliales; family Magnoliaceae; genus Liriodendron; species Liriodendron chinense. The sequence goes on along the minus strand of ML058508.1, from coordinate 3,423,411 downwards.
TCTAAGTCCCATGGGGACATGCGCCCATGGATGAAATGTTGGGCGCATGTGCATGTCACATGCGCTTGATAACCATGCATTTGTAGCAGGACATGCGCCTGGGGCGAACAAGTGCATCCACCTAGGACATCCGCCTGGGGCGAATAAGTGCATCCACTTAGGACATGCGCCCATGTCTAATGCAACATGCGCCCAACCCAACCTCCCATGCGCCTGGACGCTGATGGAGAGGTGGGGCCTTCTATGATGTGGCCCGCCTTCCGATCGTGTCAGCACTCCTAGACACACATCAATGCCCTCTATCCATCCCCCGGATCGGATTCGCTAACGGTCGATGTTAATGGGCCAAATCAGCAATTTGATCAAAAAGGCCTACACTTAGCCAATATTGCAAACCTCGGAAATCCCTCCGAAAGAGCCAGAAATGGCCGAAATCGAGAGGAATCGTGCGGAATTTGACCGAACCCGAGAGGGAGACTTCTCTCCGCCATAATATGATACACCATAATCATGCATTACAATGAGATTACCTAATCTCAGGATCTCCGAGAAACCTTGATCAGACCATAAACAGGTCCACTACTTAGTCGTTTTTAGCCCTGGGAAGTGCCCTGTTGGCTCGGAAATCGACTTACACTAAACAAATCGTAATGCGATCGCACTGTGACCCTCGTGACATAATCCACCTCTAGCTAAAGACGATCGTGACAGGTATTCACCAAATCCTCCGATCAGATCGTAAACAGGCCCTGGGAAGTGCCCTGATGGCCCGAAAATCTACTAATGCCAAATGAAATCAATCGCGATCTCAAAGACGCGAGGGCAACATATTGATGACATAAAGATATATACGAAGCCGATTGATCGAATCAAATGCATAATTTGTCCGATACACTGAACATCTAGCATAAATGCAATCCTCTCTCGAGCATGCATAAAGCATAGTTACTTTGTACTGTACTTATTTGCATCCATTGCATGAATTCATTTCATCCCGGATCGAGATACGAATATAAATCAAAGGGGACTAGGGTTATCATCGAAAACCATAATGAAAGAGTTCTAAACGTCAGAAATACTTCATCGTTAAGACCAGTTGATGTGCGTCCTGTCCAAGGCGGGATCCATCAGTTGAGTGGCTAAGGGAATGAGTGCCTTCCAGTAAGTCACCCGTCCAGCAGAGACGGTCACTGGCCATGGTTGCAGTAAGTGGACCCCGTGGAGTGTATTTCTGAAAGTCATATCGTCCATAGAGACACGTCATGACACTGAGATATACGACTCGGTCGAAACCCTGTTTGCACAAAGACCCCTTGGAGTGCCCTCCAGTAAGTCACCAGTCCAGCAGAGATGGTCACTGGCCCTGGTTGCAGTAAGTGGACGTCGTGGAGTGTATTTCTGAAAGTCATATCATCCATAGAGACGTGTCATGACACTGAGATATACGACTCGGTCGATACCCTGTTTCCACAAAGACCCTATGGAGTGCCCTCCAGTAAGTCACCCGTCCAGCAGAGACGGTCACTGGCACTGGTTGCAGTAAGTGGATGCCGTGAAGTGTATTTCTGAAAGTCATATCGTCCATAGAGACGCGTCATGACACTTAGATATACGAATCGGTCGAAACCCTGTTTGCACAAAGACCCAATGGAGTGCCCTCTAGTAAGTCACCCGTCCAGCAGAAACGGTCACTGGCCCTGGTTGCAGTAAGTGGACGTCGTGGAGTGTATTTCTGAAAGTCATATCGTCGATAGAGACGCGTCATGACACTGAGATATACGACTCGGTCGAAACCCTGTTTGCGCAAAGACCCCTTGGAGTGCCCTCCAGTAAGTCACCAGTCCAGCAGAGATGGTCACTGGCCCTGGTTGCAGTAAGTGGACGCCGTGGAGTGTATTTCTGAAAGTCATATCATCCATAGAGACGTGTCATGACACTGAGATATACGACTCGGTCGATACCCTGTTTCCACAAAGACCCTATGGAGTGCCCTCCAGTAAGTCACCCGTCCAGCAGAGACGGTCACTGGCACTGGTTGCAGTAAGTGGATGCCGTGAAGTGTATTTCTGAAAGTCATATCGTCCATAGAGACGCGTCATGACACTTAGATATACGAATCGGTCGAAACCCTGTTTGCACAAAGACCCAATGGAGTGCCCTCTAGTAAGTCACCCGTCCAGCAGAGACGGTCACTGGCCCTGGTTGCAGTAAGTGGACGTCGTGGAGTGTATTTCTGAAAGTCATATCGTCGATAGAGACGCGTCATGACACTGAGATATACGACTCAGTCGAAACCCTGTTTGCACAAAGACCCCATGGACTGCCCTCCAGTAAGTCACCCGTCCAGCAAAGACGGTCACTGGCCCTGGTTGCAGTAAGTGGACGCCGTGAAGTGTATTTCTGAAAGTCATATCATCCATAGAGATGCGTCATGACACTGAGATATACGACTCGGTCGATACCCTGTTTGCACAAAGACCCTATGGAGTGCCCTCCAGTAAGTCACCCGTCCAGCAGAGACGGTCACTGGCACTGGTTGCAGTAAATGGACGCCATGAAGTGTATTTCTGAAAGTCATATCGTCCATAGAGACGCGTCATGACACTGAGATATACGACTCGGTCGAAACCCTGTTTGCACAAAGACCCAATGTAGTGCCCTCTAGTAAGTCACCCGTCCTAGCAGAGACGGTCACTGGCCCTGGTTGCAGTAAGTGGACGCCGTGGAGTGTATTTCTGAAAGTCATATCGTCTATAGAGACGCGTCATGACATTGAGATATACGACTCAGTCGAAACCCTGTTTGCACAAAGACCCCATGGAGTGCCCTCCAGTAAGTCACCCGTCCAGCAGAGACGGTCACTGGCCCTGGTTGCAGTAAGTGGACGCCGCGAAGTGTACCCCTGAAAGTCATATCGTCCATAGAGACGCGTCATGACACTGAGATACACGACTCGGTTAAAATCCTGGTTGCTACTCAACTAGGAATGCCCGAAGAGTATGGGACCAACATCTAACCGGTCTTAACGGTGAAGTATTTCATAATAAATCCTAGACTTGGTCTCGGCGACCATGAACTCGAGACTATAATCCCTGACGATTTAAACTACTTGCTCGATCTATCCGAGCTTTATCCCTTTGATATTCCATCTATTGTATAACTGAAATTCATAGTGGAATCTTGTCGCTTTGTGCCGTGGTTTTCTCCCGTAAGGGTTTCCACGTAAAAATCTCTGTGTAGTCTATGTTGTGCTTTATTTATATTTATGCTCCTTTAATGCTTTATTTAATTCATTTATGATACATGCATGTATTTACTTTTGCCTTTTAATCAAGGGTGATCATCCGTTGATGTAATTAAGGGTTCGTGACCAGTTCACAGCCCGGAATGTAAAAGACCTCGGAATCTCTGGAATAAAATTCACCTCGCGGTGCTTTCTCGTGTATACTTTATGATTGTTTATGATTGTCTATGAATGTCTCTATACTCAGAATTCCCCCAGAATAAAAGGAACACAGGAAAAGAAAAAAGACTGTTGACGAGCAGTTTCATTTTTTCTAAGTTCTAACACCTCAAAAGAAGAAATACGACAAACTATTTTGGATACATCAGGCCCGATTACTCCTGCACAAGCTTCTAATGCCTTCACCCCTGCTCCTAGTGTATGCCACTCGCTTGGTTCAACCAACGCCCTTGAAATATTGGATAGTAAACCCCTCAATATGCTCTGCCCGAAACAGTCTAAATGATCGAAACAGGGAACATCGAATGCTCCGTGGGCAGCCGCCTCAAAATTGACAGTATCTGCAACAAGAGGAATAGAGCGAGTATGCAATGAAATGACAAGTATAGAAAAAGAATACACTAAGGAACTATGAAAGAACTATACCGAAAGATGGGTTGAATACAGGTTCTGAGGAAGTTGCAGTATGTATCGTCGCATCAGGGAAAGGCTTAATAGTCTCAGCCAGTGGTGTCGAGGTCACATCCAAAAGTTTAGTAGTGTCACTATCAGTATCGATTATTTCAGTTACCGCTGGCGACTCCGCCATACCCTCAACACTGGAAGCACCAGGGGCTATAGATACAGTCGTGTTATTCCCCGGCGTAGTGGACCCTTGCAGATTATCCTCTCCAATCGGCTCAGCCTGCTCTCTCATGCTAGCATGGTCTGATATTGCCTTCGTCGGCCCAATCATCGTCGGGTCATCATCACTAATTAACCGACCGGCATCCTTATCACCTCCAATCACCAGAAGACGTGTGAACCCGGCTTCTTGAGACCATTTCGCTAAAGGTACTCCGAAAGTATGCCAGCCATCCAACGAGGTATCCTCCTTACGATGGTCAATTGACACACTCAAGGAGATCTTATGCTTAATGCTCGACGATAAATACGCTTCAGCCTGCTCTCTATAATAACCCAATCCGTCAGCGAAGAGCTCTGTCAGCCCTGGAGGAGGAATGTAGAGTGGATCATCAACAGAGCTATTTTTTCAGACCAGAGCATACTGATGCACCCACCATCTCAGCCAGTTATAAGAACCGCTAGTCTTCCGATAGAGGCCGGGAAGCATGAATCTCGCGCCTGTTCGCGTCATCAAAAGTTGATGCCATATCCACTCCCAATGAACAGGACCTGTACCATATGCCCGCTCTACTTTAGTTACATCTGGTAACGTCATCGGAACACCCTGATCGTACCCAAATTGCCTGGTAAACCGACTAGGGTAATAAGGTTCTCGCCAGAACTCTATTCCTTTGCGTAGCGGAAGTGAGGCAGTACGAATAGACACCAGAAATTCCCTACCAGTGACATCCACAGAATGTTCATTGTCAACGACTTCTCGATCTTCTCCGGCATCAGAAACAGGAAAGTGGTAGAAACAAATCTCCGCCCAATTGCCAATTTTGGAAGCTATCTAATCAGACGACCGCGTTATCATGTTAAGTTTTCTTTAGCGATAAAGAGGTGCGTGATCAGTGTGAAAATACTGGAAGAGATCCACTCCGTAGGTCCACGGGAAATATATGCCTAACCACCCGCAGAAGAAATGCCTTGGGCAATAAGCCACATTCATCCCTTGCGAGGGTTGATCTTTGTTACTCGCAATATTGCCAAAGGCCCTATATAAACTGCATAGCACCGGCGGTGCTAGAGAAAATTGACGACCACTTGCAAGAGCTCCCGCCACAACGAAGCAAGAAACCCTGACGCCGTCAGCACTCTTGGAGCTAGGCAACATAACCGCCGACAGCCAGTATGCTAAGAAACCCGCCAGTTCACAAGACGGTGTAAGCTCGTTCGGATTGCTAAACTTTCGCTCAAAACGTTCCTTCATCAAAGCCTAGTCCGTGGGTAAGGTCTTATACACTTCGTAATCAATGCTACAAGAAGAAAGAAGTGCCCATGTCGGAAACAAAGAAATTAGAGTATGCAGAGCACGTAATACAAAAGAAGGCATTGGAAGAAGTATTACTTCATCCTCTGGCTGAAGTAGATCAACCAGTCGTTATAATGAATCTTTGTAATATTGTCGAACTTCGACAACTCAGCAAACAGCTCTAGACAAGCCTTTGAATGATAAGCATCTCGAGGACTTTTGAGCCGAAACGAAGACAGCTCTTCATCAGTTGGGACGTACTCTTGGTAATATTCTCCTATCACGAACAACCCAGCCATCATCCGGAGATCCCATAAAGTTATGCTCATCTCTCCACATGGAAAGTGGAACGAATTGGTAACGGAAGACCAGTAGTTCAAGAAGCTTCGAAGAATTGTTGGATCTCGGGAGAAATGTTCGGAGGTCGCATCGATAGCCTGGTACAGGCCGACTTGCTTTAAAATCGTCTTATGCCGGATCAAAATCTCTTTTGCCCATGGCTCATAACCAACTCGCTCGTTCAAATGACCCCGCATACGAAAGCTCTTCGTTGCCCACATCGTCGCCTTGTCCATGTGTCGAAACCGTTGCTGCACTGTCTCAAAATAATGGACTGGAGAAGGAGTGTGAGGATCACAAGTAGGCGCAAGGAAAACCATTTCTCTTGAGGAACCTACCCGCTGTTCTCTCCCATCGTCGACCAGTATGGTAGTGAACAACTGCTCGGGGGCAGATGTCCACCTCTCGACTCCATAGAATTGAAAAGGGCCTTGAACGTTGGATGGTTCAATGCTCGGGAAGGGCTTGTGCCTCGTAAGAGATTTCTCATGCAAGATGACTCGGTCAGTATAAGGGTTGACGAGGGAGAAACCGCATGTAGTAATGATCTTGTTTCTATTCCAGCCGATCTTCATCCGCTCATTCTTCGGATCAATGAGCTGTGGCGATTGCTCCGCCTTGTCAACTTCCTCAGCCGGCTTCGTACCTCGATTTCGTCTCTTCTTCTTCTGACCTTCCTGATCATCCTCGGAATGTCGGCCGCGCACGCTAGAAGGGCCTGCCTCAACGACATTGGCAGCATCAGTAAACTGACAATACCAGGCGGACCATTCCCCTTCAGTCCCTTGCGTCGGAGGCTCAGATATGGTTTTGTCCACATAGATACGCAGTAATACTTCATGGGAGAGTTGCTTAATTCGATGAGAAAAATCCTCCAATTCGGATTCGATTGTCTCGAAGGATTGTGAATGACACTCTACCGGAGACGGGTTAGCAGTATCTCCAGTCGCGCTCTTCTTACCGCGTCGTATAGACGAAGAGCTAGAAACTTGCGATTTGGAAGCTTCACCAGAAGAACCTGCTGTTGTCGCCATGATTCACTACAATACACAAACAAAAGTGCATCAAACAGAAGACCAACACATGCAACAGGCAACACAATAAGGTAAGCATTGCATCATTCAATCACGAATTTCACACACAAAATACATCAGTAAACACATGCGTAAAGTGATGACCCACAGCAATATGGAAACAGTGGAATTCGAGCGCACATCCGACAAGCAAGCGCGCACATATCATAGCGGAGCAAATACAGTAGCAGCCCTACATGTACACTCCGAAGCGCTTGCCAATTCGCACTAACCATAAATGATTCATGCACGCCCGCTCGGAAGCGCACATCATAGAACCGCTTAAAGAAGCAGTTGTGAGCCATCAAAGACCAGCATAAGCAACATATTATGGGGCCCGAGCACCAAGTCCCAATCATATTCGAGCATTGAGCGAGACAGCCACAAACGTCATCGAATTTGGCTGAGAATCGAGCTAGATATGCCACTTTTTCACCGAAGGCAAGTGCTGGGGCCAAAATTCCATTATTTCACTAAGTAGTGGAACCACATGCGCCCAAGGAGATGCCCCAAGCACATGTGGCCTCTCACATTGGCCTGATCACCTCTCACATGCGCCTAATGCATCTGCAACATGCGCCCACTCTATAGAAAGCACTACACATGCGCTTGGAACTAATGGCATGCGCTTGGAGCAAGATCCCATATGCCCATTATCAGTTGGAGGGGCACATGCGCCCATGGGAAGAGCACATGCGCCTACTCCCTCATGAGAAGTTCTCTCACCTCTTAGAATTTTGGTTTTCTCGATTCCGGAATGACCAAATGACTCAGTGAGTCCGGTATTTATACTTGAGCCTGGGGACCGGTGCACCGCACTGGCCTGACATAAGCATCCATCGCAGCACACCGGGGGGGGGGGGGGGGGGGGCACTTGTTAGGGCTCAAATTTGTACACATTATAAAATGGTATTCAACGGTCCATCTACGATGATTTGGACTGATTTCGAGATCCGAAATACTCGAAAAACGTCAGTGCAGCCCTAACATGCGCAATCGTGACTGAAACCTATGAATGCTATTTCGGGGTGGAATCGGACATGCGAATTACCGCCAAATGATCCGGAACGCCCTAAAAACCTTAACCTGCAAGTTTCGAGATCGCACGATGCATATCTTTACCCGCGAACTTCCAAATGCATTTTGCCCTGACTGTATCCGACTATAAGGGCCCAAAAGCCTACAGGTACCATTTCGGGCTGGAATCAGACATGCGGATTACCGCCAAATGATCCGGAATGCCCAAAAAACCTTAAGTAGCAAGTTTGAAGTCGTTGCGGTGCATATTTCCACATGCATTCGTTCACTCTCTTCACATGCATTTGTTCACTCTCTCTCCACATGCATTCGTTCACTCTCTCTCCACATGCATTCGTTCACTCTCTCTCCACATGCGGATGTCATAAGGAAACATGCATTGGCTCTCTCACCACATGCGCATGAGAGCTCTCTCTCTCCCTTTTCAATATTCTAAAATTACAAAAATCATGAAAATATGCTAAGTGGGGTCACATGCGGCCAAAACAGAGGCCACTTGCGCCCATACCAGTGGCACATACGCCCATGCTATGCCACATGCGCCTGGTGCATGGGGACATGCGCATGATCCCATCACATGCGCATGACTCGTCTCTCCAAATATTTCCATGCGCATGATCCCCACAACATGCGCATGACTCGTCTCTCCAAATATTTCCATGCGCATGCCCTCCCTTTTGCAAACAACATGCGCCCGGTACCAGATACCCGATTAACACGCTATAAATACCCCTCCACTCGATAAGACAAAGACGACGAGATCATCACTCCCAGAGCAATCTTCTTGCTGAGGTAAAAATTCCTCACCGGGAAAGGGACATGCGTCCGTCCCTTCGCTGGATGCCCTCGTCGGAAAGGGATTTCTGCCACCGGAGCAAAATCTTCCAAGTCACATAGTGACATGCGCTCACTCATTCTTGGGAGGGGAAAAGTGCAAAAATCCCTAAGTCTCATGGGGACATGCGCCCATTGCTGGGATGTTGGGCGCATGTGCATGTCACATGCGCTTGATAATCATGCATTTGTAGCATGACATGCGCCTGGGGTGGATAACATGCATCCACCTAGGACATGCGCCCATGTCTAATGCAACATGCGCCCAACCCAACCTCCCATGCGCCTGGACGCTGATGGGGAGGTGGGGCCTTCTGTGATGTGGCCCGCCTTCGATGTGGCCCGCCTTCCGATCGTGTCACCACTCCTAGACACACATCAATGCCCTCATCCATCCCCCGGACCGGATTCGCCAACGGTCGATGTTAAGTGGGCCAAATCAGCAATTTGATCGAAAAGGCCTACACTTAGCCAATATTGCAAACCTCGGAAATCCCTCCAAAAGAACCGGAAATGGCCGAAATCGAGAGGAATCGGGCGAAATTTGACCGAACCCGAGAGGGAGACTTCTCTCCGCCATAACATGATACACCATAATCATGCATTACAATGAGATTACTTGATCTCAGGATCTCCGAGAAACCTTGATCAGACCATAAGAAGGTCCACTACTTAGTCATTTTTAGCCCTGGGAAGTGCCCTGTTGGCTCGGAAATCGACTTACACTAAACAAATCGAAATGCGATCGCACTATGACCCTCGTGGACATAATCCACCTCTATCCAAAGACGATCGTGACAGGTATTCACCAAATCCTCCGATCAGATCGTAAACAGGCCCTGGGAAGTGCCCTGATGGCCCGAAAATCTACTAATGCCAAATGAAATCAATCGCGATCTCAAAGACGCGAGGGCAACATATCGATGACACAAAGATATATACGAAGCCGAATGATCGAATCAAATGCATAATTTGTCCGATACACTGAACATCTAGCATGAATGCGATCTTCTCTTGAGCATACATAAAGCATAGTTACTTTGTACTGTACTCATTTGCATCCATTGCATGAATTCATTTCATCCCGGATCGAGTTACGAAACTAAATCGAAGGGGACTATGGTTATCATCGAAAACCATAATGAAAGAGTTCTAAACGTCCGAAATACTTCATCGTTAAGACCAGTTGATGTGCGTCCTGTACAAGGCGGGATTCGTCAGTTTAGTGGCTAAGGGAATGAGTGCCTTCCAGTAAGTCACCCGTCCTAGTAGAGACGGTCACTGGCCCTGGTTGCAGTAAGTGGACGCCGTGGAGTGTATTTCTGAAAGTCATATCGTCCATAGAGACGCGTCATGACACTGAGATATACGACTCGGTCGAAACCTTGTTTGCACAAAGACCCCATGGAGTGCCTTCCAGTAAGTCACCCGTCCAGCAGAGACGGTCACTGGCCATGGTTGCAGTAAGTGGACGCCGTGGAGTGTATTTCTGAAAGTCATATCGTCCATAGAGACACGTCATGACACTGAGATATACGACTCGGTCGAAACCCTGTTTGCACAAAGACCCCTTGGAGTGCCCTCCAGTAAGTCACCAGTCCAGCAGAGATGGTCACTGGCCCTGGTTGCAGTAAGTGGACGCCGTGGAGTGTATTTCTGAAAGTCATATCATCCATAGAGACGTGTCATGACACTGAGATATACGACTCGGTCGATACCCTGTTTCCACAAAGACCCTATGGAGTGCCCTCCAGTAAGTCACCCGTCCAGCAGAGACGGTCACTGGCACTGGTTGCAGTAAGTGGATGCCGTGAAGTGTATTTCTGAAAGTCATATCGTCCATAGAGACGCGTCATGACACTTAGATATACGAATCGGTCGAAACCCTGTTTGCACAAAGACCCAATGGAGTGCCCTCTAGTAAGTCACCCGTCCAGTAGAGACGGTCACTGGCCCTGGTTGCAGTAAGTGGACGTCGTGGAGTGTATTTCTGAAAGTCATATCGTCGATAGAGACGCGTCATGACACTGAGATATACGACTCAGTCGAAACCCTGTTTGCACAAAGACCCCATGGACTGCCCTCCAGTAAGTCACCCGTCCAGCAAAGACGGTCACTGGCCCTGGTTGCAGTAAGTGGACGCCGTGAAGTGTATTTCTGAAAGTCATATCGTCCATAGAGACGAGTCATGACACTGAGATATACGACTCGGTCGAAACCCTGGTTGCACTAAACGGAAACCGTAAAGTGTATCCCTGAAAGTCATATCGTCCATAGAGACGCGTCATGACACTGAGATATACGATTCGGTTAAAATCCTGGTTGCTACTCAACTAGGAATGCCCGAGGAGTATGGGACCAACATCTAACTGATCTTAACGGTGAAGTATTCCATAATAAATCCTAGACTTGGTCTCGGCGACCATGAACTCGAGACTATAATCCCTGACGATTTAAACTACTTGCTCGATCTATCCGAGCTTTATCCCTTTGATATTCCATCTATTGTATAACTGAAATTCATAGTGGAATCTTGTCGCTTTGTGCTGTGGTTTTCTCCCGTAAGGGTTTCCACGTAAAAATCTCTGTGTTGTCTATGCTGTGCTTTATTTATATTTATGCTCCTTTAATGCTTTATTTAACTCATTTATGATACATGCATGCATTTACTTTTGCCTTCTAATCAAGGGTGATCATCCGTTGATGTAATTAATGGTTCATGACCAGTTCACAGCCCAAAATGTAAAAGATCTCGGAATCTCTGGAATAAAATTCACCTCGCGGTGCTTTCTCGTGTATACTTTGTGATTGCTTATAATTGTCTATGAATGCCTCTATACCTAGAATTCCCTCAGAATAATGAAACACAAGAAAAAGACTGTTGACGAGCAGTTTCGATTTTTCTAAGCTCTAACATTGATCAAACACCTTGCATGTGATGCCTTTGAGATGTCCAAGGTGCTCGGAGGGTAGGTTTGAGAACTCTATAACTAATGGGAATGGGTTGCCTAGAGGTTCTCTCCTACAACGATCTCATCTTAGAGTTTTGGACAAGGATTTGCCAATCAAGAGGGTTCCAAACTCTAGAGATCAAGAGCGGATGAAGGTCATCTTCTTCATGAGCTTGGAATGCTCTAATCTTGTGTTAAAGCACAAGGAAGATGCCTTGCATAGGTTGGGAATGAGCCTCAAATGGTCTCCAACAATGGTGGCTTCACTCCTCTTGAAATCCCTCTCCCTACCCCTCAAAACAAGCCAAGCACATTTATAAAAGAAGGTGCAACGGATACAAAACGGGCAGAAAACGGCTAGTGCCGACCGGTCGCCCGACCGGTCGGCCAGGGGTCCACGACTGGTCAGGACCGGTCAGCCACAGCAAAACAGGTGGACAGGGGCTGCTGTTTACATAAAGAGGTCTGTCCGACCGGTCGGCCCATTGGCCTGTGAAGACAGCAAGCTTGCGGTTCAATATGGGACCCAGTCCGACCGGTCTTGACTGGTCGGTCTAGTCCATCCGACGGGTCGTGACCGGTCGGTCAGGCCTGGGTTCAGCCTGGCAGTTTGCTGACCCAAAGCTCCTTCAACCCACTCACTTAGGCCAAGTTTAAGGTGATGTTTTGGGACACCTAGGGCCAATCTATGATGACTAAAGGTTCCCTAATATGGTCAAGGTCATCAAAGAAGCAAAGGGGTTGGGTTTTGGTCAAGGTTAAGGCACATCAAGGCATCACTTTTACCTGTATCTTCTTCCTTGATGCAGCAGGGCCACTTGAGTCTTTGGTCTTTGTCTTCATTAGGCTCAACCGACACTAGACTTACTGACGTAAGTGATTGACAAACAAGGTGCACTAGTATGCCACAGAAAAGTGCACTAACAGTGGGACCCGATATGCATCATAGAAGAAGTCTACTCCAACAGGGCCTAACGTTTAGTGAATTTCAACAATGGCGGAGCCTGTTTCGCAATTAATGGCCGGTTTCTGAAGAAATATTACCCCTAACGGTTAACCTGTTACTTTCTTTTACATAAATATGATAAATGTAAACTCCCTAAGAGAGGGAATGTAATAAGTAAGGATAGAAATGGAGAATGAAATGGAGTAAAATACAGTAGATAAGTCTGTAGTTACAAAAGCTAATCAGTTGCTCCGTATTCTTGCAGGTCTTCCTTACCCTTGCTATGAAGAAGTAACCAAGAAAGACCATTCGTCTACGACACGAGCGTATCCCGAGTTTAGAAACCCAGGACACTCCCAAAATCGACGACAAAGGGAAGTATTACTCATTTCATTTCATTCTACATTCATCACTTATTAGAACTGTGATTATTACTGTTATTATTGCAAACTATTCTAACACACATCACACAAACATAACACGATAGAAAAGTAATTGCTATAAGTCATTTCATTTAACAAAAGTTTGGTTGACATCTTTTCGACGCCGTATACATGAATGGTCAGAAGGTAAGTATTTCTTACACCAATTACAAAAAATTTCTAAAGGTAAGATCCTATGATAATTTCTATACATTTGAAGTCAAGAAAGAGAGCATCGGGAGCGAAAGATCAAAGCTTCTCCAAACATCCCGATATCAGCCTGATCACGGCCAACCTGGCAATTTTCATCACTGACTTTGCTGCAGATAACAGCTCCGCAGGATCAGGAACATGTTGAAGTTCAGCAGTCAAATTTTCCAACTGCTTGAGCACTACTTCGCCCTCACTTTCGAGCTGCGTGACCGCTATCTGGCCCTGAGCAACTACTGACTTGAGACGGGCAGCTTCGAATCTCACGGCGATCTTCTCCGTCTGCAGACGCACAATCTCGGTGTCGATTTCAGCTAGACGACCCAAGCACCCCTCATACTGTATCTTATTATTTTGTAGGGATTCTCATGCGTTCGCCGTCGAATGCGCGTGGCGTTCCACTGCAGGTCCAGAAGACTCCGCAATCCTCTGCTTCTCCTCGATAGCAGGATCGGGCTCGGCGCGCTCAGCAGCTGCTAAGTTTGCGAGGGAGCTTTTGAAAGCAGAGATGTGATCGACAACCACGAGTGCATCAGACCCAACTACTCCGACACAAGCTTCCAGCACTTTCATGGCAGTGCCCAGCATATGCCATTCTCGTGGATCGGCCAACGCCTTCGCGAGGCTAGACAGCAGACCCTTCAGTACACTCTAACCAAAACAATCTAAATGTTCAAATGCAAGAATGTCCAGCATCATAGCAATGGCGATGTCAGAATCGACGGCCGCTACAAGAAAGAATGCAAGACAAACAAATGATGCATTAGCATAAATGAAAGCAGAAACTATAAGTCATAATCTAATGTAAAGTGCGAAGGAGTCATACCAGGAATGGCAGGAAGATCAACAGCAGGCTCCGAAGGTCCCGCAATGCATGTCCCGGAATCAACAACTGTTTCCAAAGCTTCGCCCGGCAGTCTAATAGTCACAACTGGAGATGATGCAACGGAAGTGGCAGAGGCATGTATCAACTCAATAAGATTTGTAGAAACAAGATAATAATAACAAAATATGGTTAGTATGATTATGCAGGGATCAAAGAAAAGTACAAAGCAGAACCACAATCACATTTCTTACCTTGTGCTTGCAGAATGTCGGGTCCGACTTCGACCGCAGCAGAGTGTGACGCATCCACGACCTCCAACTCAACAGGATAGTCTACTCGCAATGAACAGCCTGATGGAAGGATCGAATAAGGATCGACGTTCCCCTCACGTATCTCAAGCCCAAGAACAGACTCCTCAGCGTTATCAGCACGAACAGGCGAACGAGGATGAACATCCGTCGACAACCCCATAGTCGATGCCGTAACAACTTGAGAAACGAAGACTAAAGGCTCGGAAGAAGGCTGGACCCTGACGTTGTCGTAGAGTTGTGCTTCAATTGCTGCTATGGCAACATCATCAAGATCACCTGCACCCCCTACTCCGGCATCGTTATCATAATAGTTCGCGAGGGAATCATCGTTGCTGTGATCATTGGCACAATCCATTCCCCAGTCATCACCAGAATAATCTACATGTTCATCTTCAAGCTGCGCCCCCGAATCATCAAGGCATGCAGCTCCCTGACCATCACCGGCTTCATAACCGCCTTCGGCATTGTCCCCCTCGACATCTACAGGCTCGGACTCACCTCCGTCACGATTATCAACAATCATATCTTCTTCGTCTGCAATCTCCTCTGTAGCACCAGACCGAAGCTCACCTTCTTCGTGACTATCGGCAACAGTCGCATTTGCGGCTACCTCTGGGGGATTAATCTGCAATGACGGATTCAAACTCCCCCACTTCTTAATATGTAACATTTCTGCCTTTCTTAAGTTTTTCTCAGGTGCTGACGGGCGAACCCTTGGTGTGAGTTTTATCTTGACTCTCAACTGATCTCTCGTGCGGCCCGGCGGAAGATCGTCAACGAAATCATAAGAAGGTCTAACTCCTGCCATGCCTTCCGTAGGCTCACCCTCTTCGACAGACGGAGGAATAGTCTCTGCCGGAGGACGTGAAGATATGACCTCTTGCTGACGCCTCTGTATAGGGACCCCGAAGCAATACCATCCGTCTAATGCTCCATCCTCTTTCCTACGAGTGATCGGCACGTTTAAGGAAGTCAGATGGCTAGGACCAGTTACTCCGACAGCCTCACACTACTCATGAAGATAACCAAGACCATCCTCAGGAATGTCAGTTAACCTCGGAGGAGAGAGATAGAGAGGGAAATCGACAGGCTTGGTGTCCCGGATGCGCGCGTACTGATGCCCCCACCATCTCATCCAACTATAAGAAGTCGCGGGACGTCGACTACCGCCTGGCAACACCAACCTCGCACTAGTTCGCGTCAGCAAAAGCTGGTCCCACATCCACTCCTAATGGACAGGACCCATGCCATATGCTCGTTCTATCCTCGTCACGCTCGGAAGAGTCGACGGAAAACCCTGATCGTAGCCGAACTGTCTGGCGAACCTGCTCGGATAATAAGGCTCGTGCCAGAACTTCATGCCTTCACGGAACGGGAGAGAGGCGGTTCGGAACAATATCAGGAATTCCCTGTCAGAAGAGAACCGAATCCTCATCATCGACGACTTCGAGATCTTCATCAGCAATGGAAGCAGGAAAATGGTAGAAGTCAACTTTATTCTCGCTACAGATCCTCGAAGGCACCCATTCTGGCGTCTTAAGCACCATCTTAGCCTTCATGAATCTGATAAGAGGCGCTCGGTCTGGAAAGAAATAGACGTGAGGTTTCATGCCATATACCCATGGGAAATAAACACCTAACCAGCCGCAGAAATAATGCCACGGGAAATAGGCCGCATCCATTCCATCAGCAGGTTTGTCTGGATTACTAGCAACATAACCAAACGCCCCATATATGCTGCAGAGTACAGGTGGTGCTATAGCAAGACATTGACCACTGGCAGGGGCACCCGCCATGACGAAGCAAGAAACCCTGACGCCATCAGCACTCTTCGAGCTGGGAAGCGTGACCGAGGACAACCAGTA
This sequence comes from Liriodendron chinense, assembly GCA_003013855.2. Classification (NCBI taxonomy): domain Eukaryota; kingdom Viridiplantae; phylum Streptophyta; class Magnoliopsida; order Magnoliales; family Magnoliaceae; genus Liriodendron; species Liriodendron chinense. Next base: position 3,407,212 of record ML058508.1, on the reverse strand, counting down.
AGCGAGGAAGCCTGCTAGCTCGCAAGTGGGAGACAATACGTTCGGGCAAGGAAATTTACGTTGGAACCGTTGTCGTAAGGCATCAACTTTGTATTTCTTGTAGTCAATCCTAAAAGAGAGAAAGGAGAAAGAATTTCATATAAGAAGCTACACAGGAGGAAAGAGGATACATCATGAGAAGAAAGAAAGAAACGTCCTGTGAAGACTTACTCCAAGCCATGGCTGAAGTAGACTGACCAATCTTCATAGTGTATCTTTGTAATGCAGTCGAACTGTTGTAATTCATGGAACAACTCCAAACACGCCCTAGAATGATAAGCCTTCCGATCACCTTCGCGTCTGAAGCCAGACAATTCTTCATCAGAGGGGATATATTCGTGATAATATCCGCCGCATATGGGCAAGCCCACCATCACCTTAAGATCCCAGAGGGTTATACTCATCTCTCCTTGAGGAAGATGGAAAGAGTTGGTAACGAAACTCCAATAATTTAAGAAGCCCTTGAGAATCGTCGGATCTCGCGGAAAGAAGCCAGTAGTCGCCTCGATGGCATAGTAGAGCCCGACCTCCCTCAGCACAGCCTCGCGCCGGATCAGAATCTCCTTCGCCCATGGGATGTAGCTGTCACGACAACTAAGATGCCCTCGTGTATGGAAGCTCGAAGTCTCCCACATTACGGATGTGCTCATAGGAAGGAATCTTTGACGCACCGACTCAAAGAAATGAGTCGGATAAGGTGCATGGGGATCACACATAGGCATGAGGAAAGTCATCTCCTTAATCTCACCAACCTTCTGTTGCTTCCCGTTGCTTCCCAGAGTGGCAGTGAGTAATCTCTCAGGAACTGAAGACCATCTCTCCACTCCATAGAATTGGCTAGGTCTACGAACATCAGATGGCTCGATGCTCGGAAAAGGTTTACACCTCATAAAAGACCTCTGGTGCAAGACGACTTCGTCATCGTAGGGGTTCGTGATGCAGACGCCACACTCAGTAACGATCTTGTTGCTCTCCCATCCAATCTTCATTCGTTCATATTTCAAGTTGAGGAGCCGTGTCAATCGCTCCGCTTGACTGAGCGCTTTAATGGGTTGTTTTCCACGCCCTCCTTTCTTCTTACCTTTCTGACCTGTCAGATTTTCTTCTGCATTTTGGACAGGTATATCTTGAGGACCTTCCTCGATGGCACTCGTCACACCAGCAAGTTGGGCGTACCAATAGACCCACTCTTGTTCTGTTCCCCGCTTTGGAGGTTTGGGCGTTGTTTTGTTGACAAAGATGCGCACCAGCACTTCATGAGGAAGTTGCCCAATACGCTCCAAGAAATCCTTTATCTCGAGTTCGACCGCAGGAAAGAAGTGAGAATTATGTCTTGGAGGAGGAGGGTTGGAAGGACCTTCAGTCGTTCTTTTCCGACCGCACTTCATCGGCGTCGGACCAGAAGCATGTGACCTAGACATTTCACCAGAAGATCCCATTGTCACTACTACAATTCACTGCAACGCGCAAACAAAACAACATCAGAAAATAACTCGATACACATGGGCAAATAGCCTAACGAAATCGTATTGGAAACACAAGCACAGCACGTAGAGCACAAGCAACAAAGCATGAAAGCAACAAAATCAAAAGCATAGCATATCAGTCATCATACGCATTTCACAATAAAGCAATTGCCATCATACATACACGCATACATGTGATTGATGCACACACAAAATCACATATTGAACCCATAATACATTCATGCATTTAACCTAAAAGCAGCCTTGACTAGTCCAGGCGCTTATAATCAGGTACTGGACAGAGTCAGGAAACGGTTTCAGCATCATATATATGCAATTATTCGCGCACAGCAACTTCACAGGCAATCGGAACGCTATAGTGCGCTCTAGCAGACATACTTTGAACTTGCCTAAAAATGGACAGTTGCAAGCTGTGACAGGCCAAAGTAGGCAACCTACTATAGGCCCAAGGCACTAAGCTCCAATCGTGCTCGAATTTTAAACGATCTAGCCTCAAACAGCACTGAATTTGACTGAGAAACGGAGCCGAAAATGCCATTTCTTCACCGAGTGCAAAGCAGGAGCCAAAATTGGAAAATTTCGCCAAGTGTTGGGCTCACATGCACCCAAGGTGGAGCCCCAAGCGCATGTGACCCCTCACACGTGCCCAGCCCACAAGATTTGAAAGTGCAAGCTCAAAATTCAATGCACCAAGCACATGTGCAATCTGACATACGCCCGACTTAGAGAAAGGAAGGAAACAAGTCTAAAATGCAAAGCTCCAGGCGCATGTGGCATCCTCACATGCGCCCACCTCCAAAATCTAAAAAATGCAAGTCCTGGGCAATGCCCTGGGCGCATGCCCAGAGTAACATGCGCCTGGGACATGCGCCCACTTCTTCAGGGCATTTGACATGCGCCTGGAGGGAATATTCTTCGCCGAAAAAAAGGATGGCAGGCCACATGCGTCCACAAGGGGACCACATGCGCCTGTACCCTGAGGATGAGCTCTCTCACCTTGGGAAAATGAGGTTTTCTAACTCAAAAAAATGTTGGAATGACTCAGTGAGTCAACTATTTATACTTGAGCCTAATGGACTGGTGCACTACACTAGCATGACGTAAGCATCCAGCGCAGCACACCCGGGGGGCACTTGTTGGGGCTCAAATTTACACCCATTATAAAACAACATCCCTTGGTTCATCAACAATGGTTTGAATCAGTTTTGAGATCGGGAAAGCCCGAAAAACACCAGTGCGACCCTAATCGCTCGATAGCGACCAAAATCTATAAACAGCATTTTGGAGCATAACTAGACATGCGCTTCACTGTCAAATGGTCTAGAACGTCCTAAAACCCTTAACCTGCAAGTTTTGAAGTCATCAGGTGCATATCTTTACCTGCGCACCTCGAAATGCGCTTCATCCCTGCTTGGAGCTGACAAAAAAAGGTCCATAAGCCTACAGCTACCATTTTGAAGTGGAATCGGACATGTGCACCACCGCCAAATGATTCGGAGTACCCCAAAACCCTTAAATAGCAAGTTTGAAGTCATTATGGTGCGTATTTCTATATGCGTGCTCCCTGGAACAACGTTCCTATACGACAAGCCGACCCGGAGGCTCCAAATTAGGAAGGAAATACCAAAATTTGCAACATCTAGACTTCCACACCCCTCCCCGTTCATTCAGGAGGTCAACCCTAGGCTAAAAGTGGCTTGGTGATAGTGAGTGCATGTCTAGAAAAGGTAGCTGTCCTTTGGAGGTCTCCCGTCAGAGCTTTTTCTAAGTGCTAGAATTCTGAAATCTGGCTAAGTAGTTGGAAAAGCACCGGCAAAGACATGGGCCTGGCCTCCCACCACATGCGCCTACACCCTATTGATGAAAGGAAGTGATTTGAATACTTTTTCGGAAAGCGTCGGGAAATGCGCCGGAAAAGGACATGCGCCCAGATCCTCCACATGCACCTGACATATTTTTGCCACATGCGCCTGACATATTTTTGCCACATGTATCGGGAAATACCCCCTGGGCCAGACCCGAACCCGATTACCTCCCTATAAATAGCGATGTCATTTCATTCATCAGAACGAAATCATCTCCTGCCGACCTCAAGACGACGCAAGAGGTACATGCGCCCGCTCCATTACCCCTGGCCGGAATCCCTTGCCGGAAAGGGATTTCCTCGCCGGAATCCCAAGTTCAGAGAGAAATCCTGAAATTTTTCTAAGTGCTGGGAACATGCGTCGGCTTTCCCCCCACATGCGCCGGCTTTCCCAACACATGCGCTGGCTTTTCTCCGTCGGAAAACCTGAAATTTCACCAAGTCCACAAGGGACATGCGCCCACTATTTGGGGCCAGGCACATGTGCACCACCACATGCACCGGGATTGCTTCCCATCCCTCATTTTTTTCATAAAAACAAGGGCACATGCGCCCAGGTGATGGGACATGCGCCCAACTCCCCACCACATGCGCCTGCCAGCTGGTGCAGCACCACATGCGCCTGTACCACCTCCACATGCGCCTGTACCATCCCCTCCATGCGCCTAGACGCTAGTTGGAGGGGTGAGCCTCCAGTCATGCGGCCCGCTTTCGTCCGGGATCGGATTTTGATGAAACCGCTTCTCCCGGATGCATCTCGAAGAGATCTATCCATCCCCCGGATCAGATTCTCCAACGGTCAATGATAAATGGCTTAAATCAGTGTTTTGATCTAAAATGACCAACACTTAGCCAATTTGGCCGCTCCGAAAATCCCTCCGAAAGAGCCGAAAACGGCTGAAACCGAAGAGAATCAGGAGGAATTGGACCGAGCCCAAGAGGGAAGCTTTTCTTCTACATGACATGATACACGATAATCATGCACCGCGATGAGGTTATCCAATCTCGGGACCCTCGAATACCCTAATCAAGCGGTCAACAGGCCCGCTACTTAGTCATTTTCAGCTCTAAGAAGTGCCCTGTTGGCCCGAAAATCGACTTACGCCAAGCGAATCGAAATGCGATCGCACTGCGATCCTCGTGGACATAATCCACCCCTGTTCAAAGATGGTCATCGATGATATTCACCGATTTCCCTGATCAGACCGCAAACAGGTCCACTACTTAGTCATTTTCAACCCTAGGAAGTGCCCTGCTGGCCCGGAAATCGACTTACGCTAAGCGAATCGAAACGCGATCGCACCGCAATCCTCGTGGATATAATCCACCCATGTTCAAAGACGGTTATCGATAATATTCACTGAATACCCTGATTAGACCGCAGACAGGTCCACTACTTAGTCATTTTCAGCCTTGGGAAGTGCCCTGTTGGCCCGAAAATCGATTGATGCCAAATGAAATCAACCGCGATCTCAAAGACGCCGAGACAAAGCTAAAGTACTCAGGCTACCCAACAACCGAGTTAAACATTTATGGGGCACCGATCCCCATTATTCATCAGAAATTGGCATGAATAGGTACCTATCTGACCCAATACTTAGCCATTTACGGGCATCAGAAACAGCCGATCCAGCCATTGAATTTTGAATCCTCAAAGGATCTTGGCTTGATATAGCCTATTTGACCTCAAACAGATCATTGGAGCATACTCAGAAGAAATAGTGTTTTCGAAGACGAGTCGCCCGACTCTAAAAGAAACACATTTACTTTACTGTACAAAGCTCCATTCATCCTGGATAAAGGTCCGAGGCTAAACCTAAGGAGTTATGGTTACCATGAGAAACAACAAACAAAAGATTTCTAACTAAGCTTGAAACATCCTATTATGGATTGCCACTATAAAAAGACAGTCGATGCCCTACCCATTGACAACGGGTCCGTCGGTTGAGCTGATGAGGCAGTTGCTGATTGCCTTCCTAAGGTCACCTGTTCATAGTAATAGGCGCGGGTTTTAGGTTATGCCGACTAATATTTCGATGTTCGTGTATTCCAGCGGTCACCTGTTTACAGTAAAAGGCGTGGGCCCAAAGTTGCACCACTCGATTAAAAACCTCGTTCGGGAACGTTGTGGAGTGCTCTCCTAAGGTCACCCATCATAAAAAAAAAAATACGGGCGCGGGCCTTGGGTTATGCCGACCAACATTCGAGGATCGTGTATTCCAGCGGTCACCTGTTCACAGTAACAGACGCGGGCCCAGAGTTGCACTACTCGAATCCTGATAGTCTCTCAATCCGAACAATCCGAAAGAAAATGGGACAGACATCCGGCTTGTCTAAGAAATGTGGCTCAGTCCATAACAAGAAAACAAAGGTCTATACGACCATGAACTCAAGACCATAATCTCCGGCGGATTAGTCTTTTGTCTTCCAATCAAGGGTGATCAACCGTTGATATAATTAAAGGCTCATGACCAGTATCACAGCCTGGAATGTAAAGATTTCAGAATCTCTAGAATAAAATTCGTCTTGCGATATATATCTCTTGTGTACACTTTGTGATTGTTTATGATTGTCTATAAATGTCTCTATACTCAGAATTCCCCCCAGAATAAAGAAACACAGGAAAAAGGACTGTTGACGAGCAGCGATTTTTTTCTAGTTCTAGCAGTTGGCAATATTTTTCATTCAATATCATGATAGCCCTCTGCATTTTTATGCAGTCGTCGTGTATGCTAATGAGGACCTGGAAACGTGGTCCATTGTGGATGGAGCATGGCCCAAAAATTCACACTGATCGAACAATCTCAGGCACATCTATGCTCGCATTTCCTTCATCTCTGTGTGTCCGAGGCTTGAATCTGATTGATCCGATTAATTCATCTAATCTACTAATAATAATCACATTTATATCTTTCTCTTAGTAGAAACTGAACGAAGATGGAAAGAAAACACAGCATCCCAGATTAGTTTCCGGGGATTGACGGTGACCAAGAATTACTGGGTTTTGGTTAAAAAATTCGCTAGTAAACGACATTTTCGCCACAACCTTTCTGGTCAGTCTTCCTTCTCCATCTCTATTTCCTTAACGGTAAGTAGTTTGTCAATGTGCTTTTACTAACACCTGGAATAATCGCTTGGGTTGCCATTGCAAGACATTCCCCAGTGATCGCTCAGGGACGCGTAGTTGCATGCATGGATGGAATGGCCGAACCTTCTTGACGCTTCATGTCAAGGCAACGCCGATGAGAAGTAGCCCACTCCAAACGTCATAGTTCTTCTTCACGCTTTGATTCGTCTAAGGGCTGCATAAGCCAGTAACCTGTACCCCACGAACATGACAAGGAGGGCAGCAATGCTAACCATGGGACTGACCTCCTCCTCGATGAACCCACAAGCGACTTTGCTCCCTTTCCCATGATGGGCACAACCCAACAATGCGGTTGCTTCGCCTACTCCATATTGCACTTGTATGAGCAGTTTGTAGCAGTAGAAGGTGAATGAGGTATACTTGAGCCAGGTCATGCAGCCTGGCACCTTCTGCACATAGAATCCTCCAGTGAGTAGGAACGCTAACATAGTGATGGTGGCCATTGTTGATGCCTGCTTAGCATCCATGATGGCCGCACCGAGTACGAGGCCTAGTCCTTGGGCCACCAGAACATACCCAAGTAGCACAAGCAATGTTAGGAGGAATGCACCCCCATCAGGCCTAAGGCCTGCCATCCAATAGCAGATGGTGATGAATGCCGTGGGGAGTATGAGTTCCATGGGGAGGTCACCAGCCAGGCGGGCCATGAAGTAAGAGGAGAGCGTGTACATGCCGGAGGACCTTTCCTTCATGAAGATGGCGCGTTCTTGAGGGAAGGTGAAGACAGCGTTGAAGGAGGGGAAGACGCCCCAGAAGATGGAGATGAAGAAGAGGAGACCAAGACGGTCGTGGACATTGCGCATGTCGGAGTGCCACCACATGGAGCCTGCCAGCACCGCAGCCGCGACCACTTGGAAGATCCTAAGGGAATTAAAGGCTTCATGCCTCCTCTCTTTGAGGCTCCTGTGAAGGAGGATGGTGAATTGGGTGAACCAGCTGTTGCTCCTTTTGTCCTCGCAGTATCTTAGGCTCCCTGTTAATAGAACCATTGGTTTTATATTCCTTTCTTCTTGCTCACAACACAGAGCGGGACCCTACTTGACTGACCATACATCTGGTGGGCTTCATAATGGATGGTCGGCGATCCAAAAGTCATGCTCATTTGTGATGCTGACCATCAGATTAGTAACACTTGAATTTGGGCTTCGAAGTGGATGGGCTGTGATCCAAAAGTCATATGCCTTTTTGTTTTTGGTGATCCAACATTAGAGCATTACGGTACATTAACCACATTCAACCTGGGAGAACAATATTGAAAATGTCCAGCCTAGGTGATTTTGGACCATAACTAACCCATCCATCGTTTCGGTCAATCATGGTTCTGCCCACCAGATCGATAGATCATTTAAATCATCTGATCTTGAAACATTTCTTTTCTTTCTTTTCCTTTTTTTTTCTTGGGGTTTGCTGACCCCACAAAAAAATCTCCACTACTGTGTCCATACGTGGCCCCCTCCAAAAAAAAAAAAGAAAAAAAAACACATCAGGTGGGCCATGCATGCACATCAAATGTACAGGCTCTGAAGACTTTCCAGATTATCCAATGCCCTCAGGCATACGTGCATGGGCCACCTGAGGCCTGTGGAGCCACCCGATGCATGCTGAGATGAATAACACAGTACAAGTGGGGCCCGATTGTTAGGTTGTGGGCTGAGCAAAGCTCTAGTTTGTTAATGAATGATGGAGGGTGTAGATTAATACCCTTTGGGAACCTGTAAGTTTCAGCATCAATGGAAGCCTTCACCTTAGGAGCTAACAAGCTGTTGTAGGACGCGACGAGGGCTTGCTTTATGTTATTGGGTCTCTCCGTATCTCCTTGTGATTCTACTTGGGCCACACCTACACCACAACAACCACAACAAATGTTTTTAATTAAACCTCTCTTGCACATTGTAATAAACAACTACTACTTGGATTAGTGTTGGATTATAACGTCCATCCTTACGTAACAACCAATGGATTGGCCTGTAGAGAGTGCACTAGGAGGAATGCTGACAGACACACTTGTGCAGGATCAAGGCGGGACACATGTATGACGAGTATGGACGGTTATGAAACATATATATATATATATATATATATATATATATATATATATATATATATATATATATATATATTTCAGTGGGCCATCCTGATTCTTGGGGATGGGACGTATCCGACTTCTGTTCCTCGAGTTATTGAGTAGTAGGCTCTCCGGTGGATGTCCCACAGTTGGAAGTCTACGCTGAAAAAACCATCCTAGATGTCCAATTTATAGCATTCAAGTTACTGATTGGCTAGGATTATCCGTTCAGTTGTCGTTTACCCAATCTTGTGCCATGAGCCATACATGGTAAGGCATACCAGATGGACGGTCAAGATTCACTACCGTACAAAGAAATGTTCAGTAGAATCGCGACAAACTGTGGCTGGTGCATTACTCAACAAGAGGTGGAAAAGCCCCTCCGACTAAAATACTACACGCACTACGGATAAAATATTATTATTATTAGAGTTGGTGCAACAGCCTAATTCTAGCATGCAATGAATTATTGCGGGCCCAACCCACGTTTTGAAAGCCGAAAGCTAAAAACACACAAGGGGCCCACAGTCCCACTTCAAATTCGATTCGGACTATTTTGACTTTTTCATCTGTTGTACACTTAATGAAAGGTCGTGATCATAGCAAATATGCCACGTGTGAGATTTTAGGTCAAAGATTTCTTTGTCTATCAAAAGCAATGGAAGCCTAGGTAATCGCTGTTGGCTGTTCCACCCAAAGTGGGATGAGAATAAAATTGATACTCTGGCAGAGTGGGATGATAGATACGCTTGTCTGCAGCCACTATACACGTGGCAGACATGTATCTCAAACTAAGCCATCCAAATCACAGGGCCCAGTATAAAAAGCACATAATCCTATGACAAAATCAGTCCAAAGATTCTAATCTCCAACTACATACCTTGAATTTGGACCACAGTTTGAAAACCCGACAACTCGAGTTGATTTTATGTGTTGTTCAGCCGCGTTTGGTTGACTCGAGACTCATCACGATATTTGATAATTGTAAAGTATCTAAAGATGAGTTATTCCCATTTTATGCATTATAGATTAATATCTCTTTTTGGAAAGGATTACAAAATAATCTTGATAACCAACTATCATGATCTCAGATATATAGTTATTAGTTAGGGTGGTATGTTTGGTGGTCCCAATTCATGATACTTGATAATTGATCAGTCAAATTTGGTGCATAATATCATGGAATTCCATGATAATTGATGCAACCAAACATCCATAACTAAAATGAGATGAACTCATTGGTGTCTACCGTCCAAAAAAAGATGAAGAATATTAATAAATATTTAAAATAATTAAGTGTCGTACAAAGGATATAAAATAGGAAAACAGCTTGTGGAATCCTCTATTAGCAGAGATTCCAAGCTTGCTGTACACCTTCCTTTTGTATTATTTTACTAATAAACAATTTAACAAGAGAAGTGACTCGAGTTAATGTGAGTCAACTGAGTCCGCGAGCCAGGCAACTTTAAGCAGACTCAGGAAAGTTTTAGAACTATGCTTTGGACTATTGACAATTTTCAATTGGACCACTTATCTGATACCACGAACTGGACAGTTGGGATCACATTTGCCTAGGACTTGATTTTCTATATCATGCCAATGGGCGACACCGTGGCCCGGCACAGAAGCTGCATGCATGCATATGGATTGTCATAATCCCCAGAGTATCAAATGACTCTCCTCCTCCTGTCCTTAAAGGGACACAAAGTAACATGAGAGTTTGGTCCGTTTGACCTGATTTTCAGCAACAAAGGGAGATACAGTGCGCCACATCCGTTTCTCTTTTTTCAAAATGGATATATGCACAGATAAAGATGCTCAGCTCTATCACGCAACTCATTCCGTCATCTTCTCTATATTACTATGATGGTGTCAAAGAAAAAAATAAAAGCCCCACCAAGCCATGGTTGCTTCAAACGCATTATTATAATGAGAAGACACTAGTCAAATATCGCCTCCCACCAAACATATAATAAAGAAATTTTAAAATAAAAATAAAAATAAAAATAAAAGGAAAGGAAATCTAGGAATCCTTTTTCATTTTAGGAAATGACTATCATAGATTTGTTTAAGGATATAAGAATAAGAGGTATCATAGAATGATGAGCACAAAGACTCTCCAGTTTTTCACATTAGAAAGATTGGGCCTACATGTTACTGATATGAACAGCTGACATGGTGGACCGCACTGTGAATGCCAATCCACAAGAATTCACTCGGATCGGAACATCCTAGCGGTCCATTTTTGGGGGTTTTTTTTTTTTGTTGACATCATCTATTCACCAAACTCCAATTAAGGGTCACGGTTTTCTCATCTCAGATACCTTAGTTATGGGTTCATCATACCAACGGTCCATTGGTCCCTTTTTTCACAAATTGTCTTAGTAGACTGTTTTCCATTACTACTATTATTTAAGCACATGAGAATCCATCCACGAGCAGGGTCGGATACTCTTGCTGATAAAAATTTATGTACCATACTTATTCTTGTCTATGTAAAGTGTATTCATGTGTGTCTCATATGATTTGGGCCACTATTTCATATTAGGTGGGCAGTGCAGCACACGTGGACAGAAATCCAGAATTCTATCTAGCCTGATTTTCATGGTGGGGCAATCCTGCTAGATATGTTCCAATCATCAAAATGCCTCTAATTGGAACTAGTTGCATGAAATTCCCATTACAAAGACTTGAATTGCCTATAACTGAGTCCTGCAAAAACCCATGTGACTTCTGTTATGATCTAATGAAAACATGCCATGTATATGTGTTAGAGGCAGTATGGACTTTACCTTGTGCACTTTGATGCTTTATACTCTTGAATTCCATGATATATTTAGGTAATTAAAACTTGTATATTTGTTGTATTACGTTATATAGTGAAATAAAAAATTTGGATTGCTTTCTACCTTCCAATATTGAATATTAGAGTTGAGGGAAACATTACCAACTATTAAAAAAAATTTACCTATAATTTTTCAATCACATCTGAAGAGGAGTCAGAATCCATATTCCCATCTTTTAAGGCATCAGAGCCACAAATTACTGCAGAGAATTTCCAGCTTAAAAGAATAATTTTACCCTAACTACCATCGACTCGCATTCATTGAGTAATTTGAGGAATTGGATTTAGGAAATTTTTTTTTTTTTTTTTTTTTTTGGGTTAGTTCATACATCCTATTGTTAGTACACACACCCACATTGTTAGTCACCCTCAAATGTTAGCCAGCCCTGCATTGGGACTTGATACCTTGACCTCAATGTTGAGACGAGCTTATCTTCACTCAGTCTACCACTGTTCCAAAGATGTGTATGGGATTTAGGAAATTTGTGTTCCAACTGTATCCATCTATTCAAAGTGTTTCTAAGACCTGCACCTTTTATAAACTCTGAGCCAATGATGCCAGTGAAAGAAGTACTATCATGGTCGAGAATAAAAAATACAAAAAAAAAAAAAGGAAAAAAGAAGAAGATTCTCCCTATCCTTAGGTGTCCAATAGGAGATAAAAGTTTCTGCCCAAAGGGCACCTAAAGGATTTACACCCTATCAAAAACAAAAATTATTTATTTATCTTCTTTTGTTTCAAGTATTTTAATTTTAAAATTTCTAACATTAGGAAGTTTGGCACCCATCCATGATGTTGTAACCTATTTCAACCCTACATGTGGCCATTTTCAAGGCGATTTAAGCCCAAACTCGCCTTTCAAGGCTATGACTCAATATGGATCGTGGTCTTGATTAAAACGTTTGGCCCCGGGACACTTTATAAGCTGATAAAAAAAAAATCTTTTAGTTCTGAAATCCCAAATCAAAAGTAAAATTTTCAAAGATTGCAAAATGGGGAGAGTTATTTTGTTTAGGGTGTGTTTGGTTGCATCAAATTTGACAAATACCATGAAAATTTTCACCAAATTAAACTGATTAATAATGAATATCATGATAGATGGTCCAACCAAATGCACCAATTGATTGATAATTACTATTATTAGTATTTTGGAAATGAGAATTTCATTAAGCACGTTTACGAATGAGCATCTCCTTGGAAGCCAAAAGATAATTTGATAGATGTAAGGCATCCATGGTGGGGGCTCGTGAACAGTTGTAGGTGACGAAATGGACTTGCCAACGTGTATGATGTGTATGAACCGGATTATCAAGTGTAGGGGCGGTGGGCCCACAAAATAATAGATCCAAAAGGTGCCACTTTTTGAGAGTGAGAAATACGGGCACATGTGCCATTAGTGGAAAAGGACGGACATATCAGCTATTATCACAATGAAAAAAAAACAAAACAAAACAAAACACAAAAAGAGGAGAAAAGGGGCGAAGGTGACCGTCCGTTCGAGGACCGTCCACTGAAAGCCAAGAGGGACACGTGGAATGCAACAGAGCATCATTTCGCACTCACTCATCTTTCGCCATTACGGGTACGTATCAATCGAACGCGGGCAGCTAGTTCCAAACGCCTCATCTCCAAGATCTAAAAGCAAACGCACCAGCCCGGCAACGTGGCAAGTCTGTAAGTAGGGTGGCCCCACTTTAAATCCAGAAGGTCCATTTAGCCTTGAGTGGCCACATGTACGAAGCACTTGGCACTTGATTGGTCAAACATCTCAAGAATTCGTAAAAAGAGACGTGCACGGTTTGGTACACCCTATGAACGGCCCGGATCAGGTAAAAGAGTGCTGGGTTAGCACGTGTGATGCGTTTCCCTTTGGTGCTTGAAGATATAACATTTGAAATGAGCGTTGCTGCTATCTATTTTTATCCACTAAAAATAAAAGAGCCCCCGGGAACGTCACCTTTTACGTCTAACGGCAGTAACCCGGGAAAAGCAATCACATCCAGCTGTTTTTCACACTCGGAACGGCGGTTCAAGGACTCGGATTCGTACCGAGTTGATTCGACCGAGTTAGCGATTCCTAAGTTACCGCTCTAAAGCGTTTCTAGCATCGTGGGACCCGTAAAACCATCTTGATCTTATCCACATCGTTCATCTGCTGGGACAAGCCATGGATGCTCCATGGTAGAATAATGGTATCAATCTGTCAGAGACTTACAATTAATTGCCAACTGAAAAGGGCAACTGTCCACATCCAAGTCATTGACTAGATCGACTGAGGCAGTTTTATGACTGCGAGCCATCCGTGGACAGGTCCGCTCATTTATGGTACAGATTTTCCAACGTGAGTCCGGATCCTATGTTGAAAGCAAGCAGAGAAACTTTGCTCGTCACGTTTTTGATTGGTCCGATCAGCTTCCGAGCTGAGCTGCTCTGACATAATCAGGATGAGACATACCAATCCGAGGGGGTAGCCGAAGCAAAAGTACTCTGCTCGATTTCAACCGAGGATCCGGATTCTTCCTACGTACGCCCAAGCGGTGATGGGGCACCCAGAGAGGCGCCGGTTGAGGGCTAGTCAGCTTCTTTTCGAGGTATAACATGCATGGGGAGTTATTTGATACTCTGGCTGCCTGAGACACTTGATACTGAGGCACAGAGAAAAGGTTCATGCCGCGTGTATTAATTCTAATTAAACTGACTAAATTGTATATATGAAACGTGTCAGAATTTCACAGTAGGTTTCAAATCCAATCCATCAATCAGAACGGCGTTATATATTGATGCCCTCAGGTGGTCGGGTGGGCAATTAGATTGCAGAACAAATGTACGGCTCTGAAAAACTTTAATGGGACTTTTCTCAATACTGGTTTTCAAAATTGGTGACTGTAGGCTGACTGGACTAAGAAAACAATGGGTGTGGAAACTCCGCGTGGCCTAGTGATGGTGACATTTGATTAGGACACGTGCCATTATCAGTGATGGCGCACCATGTTTGAAAGTGGCTCGCCGCTCTCATGAAAGATATGCAATGCAGGTATTACCTGATGGATGGATCGGACCTCACACCTGTGTGCCATGCTAGCATATATGTACATGAGCTTTATTATACACACGTGTGTGCTCAGCCAAGCTAGCCAATTTAGAATATGTGGAGAGTTAACTCGACTCTTAAACCACATTTCAGTCGAGTCAACTCGAGCCCATTCAAATGAATTTAAAGAAGGACGGAAAAAAAACTCACCGTTTGCCAGATCCAGCATGAAATCAGCAGGATTCATGGGGAAAGAAGGCACGAAGCCGACGGACGCGAAGTAGTCCATCGCGTCGGACCCTTTCCCAAAGTACAGGCACTGGCCCTCGGATAGCAGCAGAACCGAGTCAAACATCTGGTAGACCCGACTCGACGGCTGGTGCATCGACGTAACCAGCGTCTTCCCCTTCTTGGCCAGCGCCCCAAGCGTCGAAACCAACCGGTACGCTGCAGTAGAATCTAGACCGGACGTTGGCTCGTCCAAGATTAGCAGACTCGGGTCCACCAGCATCTCGTGCCCGATACACACCCTTTTCCTCTCCCCGCCCGAAACTCCTCTCACAAACGTGTTACCGATAATCGTGTTCTCACATTTGCCCAGACCCAGCTCCGAAATTACGGATTCTGCCACCCGCACTTTCTCCTTCTTGGAGAGGGTCTTTGGGAGGCGAAGCAATGAGCAGAAGACGAGAGTCTCTTTGACGGTGAGATGTGGGTAGAGGATGTCGTCTTGTGTTACGAATCCCGACCTTCTTAAAATGGGTTTTGTGAGGGTACGGCCGTTGGCGAGGACCGTACCGCTGTAGCTCCCTTGGAGGCGTCCGGCTAGTACGTTTAGAAGAGTGGATTTGCCGCTGCCCGACGGGCCTAGGATGGCTAGGATTTCTCCTGGGGATACCAACCCCGTGATCCCGTTTAGGATCGTCCGTTCCTCCATCATCGTTTGACCGGGCTTTCGTCCCCCCAGCAACCGTTTGATGCTTCCGCTGCTGTTGGGACCCATTTTTTCCTGGAGTTTTATACGGTAGCATATGTCTGTGAACTGCAAGGCAAGAGAAATTAACGTCAGAATACGAGTGAAATAGATTGCATGCGACTCGTTATGAGAATCGCTGAGTTGACTCTTTCAAGGGCAAAAAAAAAATATTGTTTTTTTTTTTTTTTGAAATCACATGATATCTTCGCATTTTCTTATAAGGAATTAGCTGAGTCAACTCGGTGACTCGGACGCAACTCGACCTTCTTCAAGACCACCATTTTGAAAAATAAAACAAAGATTGAGATAAAGAAACACGTGAAAAATCATGTTTCCTATGATAATAGTGTGACGCTTTTCTTCCTTTGTAAACCAAAATTTCACGAAAGGCACGTAAAACTTAGAACATCTAATTTGTATCTTTTGTGACTCACGACCGTGCTGAGTCATATTCGGTAGCTCAGTTCCAACTCGGTCTTTTTGCTAGATAACAACAAGGAGAGAGAGAGAGAGAATCGTTGATTCTTTTCATAGCAACGGTTGTCAAACTCTTTCTAATACCGGCTAGAGAATAACATAAGACTTTTTTCTTCCTATATATATTTATATACCTTGAGAGTAATCGGATACGTCGTAGAAGAAGAAGAGAAGAGAGAGCCAACACCCCTCTCTTCACATCTCCCATTTGTAGTCCCCTCTCCTTCTCCTCCCGCCATAGGCATTCTCTCTCTCTCTCTCTCTCTCTCTCAACAGCACTAAACAGTACTGCCACGAGAAGTAAATAACATAGGAAGCGAGATCCCTCCCCACCCATATTTATACGCATTCTCCCATTGCTTGCCACGTCAAACTGAAACGGCCACAGTAAGATTGCTACGTGGCATCTCCTGATGCCATCTGGCCCACCCCAACATATTTGTTTAGGGAAGGAACCCATGACATCGTGGAGACCGGATTGCATGTGCCCCCGACACATAGATATACCTGTGCCCGTGGCTGTGGGTCCCACATACATGTCCGTGACAAATCAACTTCGTCCATATGTTTTTAAAGACTATATAATGCAATAGGATAATAAAAATAAGGCAGATCCAAAACTCAGGTGGGCCACCACAAACGAAACAATGGGAAAGAAAACGTCCACGGTTGAAACTTTCCTGGAGCTGACCATGATGTTTATATGCCATCCAAACCGTTCATATGTTTATTACCACTCGGATAAACTGTAGGAACAAATATCATACTGATATAAAACTTATGTTCATCCCAGGCTTTCAATCCCCACTGTTTCATGTGCTATGGCAAACATGAGTTTTGGATATGCCTGATTTTTAGATTCCTATCCAATTGTGGTCTTCAAAAGCAGATGGACGGAGTGGATTTTTCACAGACATCTCTGTGGGCCGCACACAATCCCGGGCACAGGTATATCTATGTGCCAGGGCACATGCAATCCGCTCTGATATCGTGGCCCTAATATTTCTGTGTGTTAAAGTGAGAGCTCATGTATGGGGCACTGCACCGGAGGACATGCAAACTTCTACTTGGCTTCTTTTCTCGGAGAAGCGGGGCCTTCTTTCCATGATCCAAACCGTTGGTCCGATGTTACCTTCTGAAATTGGGCTACTGTATATATGCCTTTTACAAGACTTATCTTACTCTTTAAGTTTAGGACCGGAAACAGACGGTTGATAATGTCTGTCGTTGATTTTCCCATACAGAAAATTTTGGGGCATGGTCCACAGCAGGTTGCATCAGATCAATGGTTGGGATCAAGGTCCTTGGGTCCCTGTTGAGCCAACTAAAACTCCAAAATACCTGCGTGTTTCCTTCCTCTGGCGTGGCAGGATCCGAGCCGTTGTTTACATTGGGCCCCTGGGGTAGATACCCTATCCAAAAATCGGTACATTTGTACAGGTGAAATGCAAGGTTAAAATGAAAATGAGCAAGGTCTCTCTTCTCTCTTCAAGTTAAACTCGTGGACCAGGGTCGATCTTCAACAGAGAACATATATAGAAGTTGGGATTTACCTGATCTTAGGCCTTGAAAGGCTGCCACGTGCTGGGGCAAGTGCCCATAAAAGTGTAATCGCTGGAGTGCACTTGCAATTTTCCCATCAAGTTCTCCGGCTCTCGCCTTAAAAAAATGCAAAGCAGCAGTTCGCCCAGCCTCGTGTTGGCTTCCGGAAGCACCACGTCAGAGTCGACCTCGGCCTTTACCTGGTGTGGGGCCCACCACCTCTTTGAAAGGTACCACGTGTCCGGCGTCTACTGCTCAAAGCGTGAGCGCGGAACGTGCTGCCCACTTTGGAAAGGAACGGAATATCCCGAAAATAGCCTTGGGTGATTTTTTCCTCTTCTGTTCCGTTCCCCTTTTCCTTAAAATAGTAATGAAAATATCGCGCGCCCACATCCTCTCGTATATTCTAAATATCGGGTCCATTATCGTCACCATCAACTTCTTTGATGTGCGTTTAAAACTACTAAACAGCTATGGCCAGTCGAACTGGCCCACACATAGGAAGAATCCCATCATCCCAGATGTTAATGGGATTCCCACCAGTAGGATCGTAACTGATCAGATCGGCCACGACCAAGGACATGATGACGACCCCGAGTGCAACTAGTGTGACCCTACTCCGCATAAGAATTCTTATTAGCTATGATCGTTGCCACACTTAAACAAAGGCAATAGCATTCATTCAGGGCGCGAATTACGTGTTACCCCGGGAACAGTTTAGTGGGTGTTACCCTACCGTATGCTCCACATGGATGATATTTTGTACATCCAGGCCGTCCATCCTTTTCTACAGCACATTTTAGAATGATGGTCCAAATATTATGCAGATCTAAATCTCAAGTGGACCATACCACTAGAAGCAGTGTGATTGAGTGCTCAACTATTAAAAATTCCAAAGAGCCTATTGTAAGGTTTTGGTAATGTTTGGTTTCAATCCAAGCTCTTGATAATGTCAATAAGGTCTTGATGAAGGGAAAATATAAAGATCAGATTGATCCAAAACTTTTGCAGCGAACAAAACGTTTTTTTAATAGTTATTCATCACTGTTTCTAGTGTTATGGTCCACCTGAGATTCGGATCTTCGTAAGATTTTGGATCACATTGTTGATGTCAGATTTTGTAACAGGATCCTCCGGACGTTCACCTTCTCTCCACCGGAGATTTCCCCCGCCAAACCTGAAAGAAGACAGACAGCAACTAAGGGTGGCTGGGGTCCAGCCGTTAGCCCTTCGATGCTTAAGTCAGATCAAAGCAAGAAGAAGAGAAGCCAAGCGGAACGGGACAGAGATCGAATATTGTGTGTACATTTCCCATAATGGAGTCGTCCCTTTATATAGATCTGAAGCGGTTCAATCCGTTACGCAAGATATCGAGATCCCGCTGATCTCGTGTACGATACTGAAATCTTGCTGATTTCTTGGGATAAGATCCTATCTTTAGAGACGAGATCCAATCCAATGACTTATTTCAGCAATCACGTTCCTTGATGGCACTCCCTTGATATCCGGAACCACCAGAGAAGATAAGCCCAAAAACCGACCTATACGGGCTGCCGGTAGGCGTAGTAATAGCGCTGATTGCTCATGATGAGCTGGAAGCCGTAGTTGGAGTCATAGCTGCCGAAAAGGAAGGAGACGCCGAAAGGGCGAAGACCACCGCGCTGGATGTAACTCTGCTTGGAGCCGTCGAGGGATTTGGACAAGCTGCTCGACGGAAATCGGGTGCTGGGACTGCGAAGATCGTCCAAACAAAAAACAAAGACTCATGATTGCTCTGATTCGGGAGCTGCTCGTGTCAGGACTGCTCGCATCCGGGAGATGCGACCCCTTCTGACGAGCACGAGCCGAGATGATCGCATCTGGGAGATGCGACCCCTTCTGGCGAGCACGAGCCGAGCTGCTCGCATCTGAGAGGTGCGACCCCTTTTGGCGAGCACGAACCGAGCTGCTCGCATCCAGGATGTGCGACCCCTTACCGCGAGCACGACCTGGACTCCTCGCATTCATATTGCCGCGATCCTTCACTTCTCGCCAGACTATATTTGCCTACAACAGATGCCCCCCAAACCCTTGGTATTGAGGAACTATGCCAAGGGTTTACTAGTGCTGACAGCTGGGTGCTGGGAGACAATCGCGCATGATTCACTTAACGTGCTTCCGCATTTATGATGGCCAGCTTTCGCGCAGCTTTTTCTGCCTCCAGAAATGAGGCGTCGGGCGCCACGTGTTTCCGTATTTAATGCTAGCGTCCTTTCGTCTGGTGCGCCTGATGAGAAACTGCCGCGTGTCCAGCAAATCAGACGGAATGATTGCGTATAAATACCGGACTTATAAGAAATTCCTTCATTTTCGAATTTTCTGCTGCGGCGCTCTCTGCTTTCTTCTTCTTCCTTTGCTTCTAGTGCGAAAAACCTCTTCACAGAGGTAGTCTTTCTCCAACTTTCTTCCTTCATCTCTGCTCCCTTCATCTTTCTTTCTTGCTTTTCTACTTGTGATGGCGGGGTCCTCCGATGAAGAGATTGTTCCCTTGGGAGATCACACCCCTGATTCTTCCGAATCCAACAATGCCAGAGTACCGGCTGGTAGATATTCTGCCTCCGGCTATTCTTCCATCTTGACGGAGGAGAGGCTCTCTAACCTTAGAGAGGCATATAGAGTCCCAGACTCTGTTTTATTTAGATTACCTGGGAGAGGGGAGACAGCCGATGCCCCACCACCAGGGCGTGTGGCTTTTTATGAATATTTTTTCAAAGTAGGTGTACGTCTTCCCCTCCACCCTTTTATACGGAACTTCCTCCGTCTCTACAAGATTGCCCCGGGCCAATTAATAGTAAATGGCTGGTGGGTACTCCTGAGTGCTTTCGTCCTCTGGAAGCAAGCGGGTAACGAGGAGTTAACCGCTGAGGAGTTTTTAAGGTTATTCCAGCTGAAGAAGGCGCCAGCTAGCGAGGGTTGGTACTACCTATGCTTCTGGCATCGGAATAACTTTATTTTGGGGAACCCTTCCTCCAACTGCCCGGGATGGAGAAAGAAGTGGTTCTATGTCTCCGGCAACTGGGAGTCCGAAATGGGCTCCGACCCCAAAGGCCATAACGTTAATCGCTATTTTGGCGAAGGTGGGTCAAGTGCTTGTTTATTTGTCCGACAGAAACAATAGCTTTGCTATATTGACGACTTAATGAACTTTCTTTTTTGCTCGTAGGAATCCCAATTGGTGTGAAACCGAATCTGTGGGGAGGACTCAACGAGAAGCTGGTTAGAGTCTACAAGCTTCCTGCGACTACACGACACGTCAACGTCGCATTAGAGTCCCATCACCTCTGTGCAGCGGGTCTCATCTCCAGAGAAGAAATGACGAACGCTGGCGAAAAAAGAGGTGCACTAGGGGTGCTTCCCTGTCTGAAGGGCGCGGCCTCGAAGAGGCAAAAGAAAAACGGGGGGCCCTCAAATGCACCTGCTCCCGCTGATGGGACTGCTCGCGGTCTTCAATCGCGAGGGATCGGTTCGGGTGGGGTCGCTACGACTTCTCGTACGACCACGACCCCTCCGGTCATCGCGACCCCTCTATCCGCCGTGCCCCCTCCGGCTACTGCGACTCCACCGTCAGGTCTCGCGGCCAGCCGGTGATCGATGTCGCCGACAATTCGCCGAAAGGTGATCGGAGGGAGGGGGGCCTCCCTCCTAAGGATATGAGATGCGAGCCTACTGGTGCTCGCGAGTCTGCGACACCTTCTATGGGTGCCGTGAGTGCTCGCGAGACGGGATCTGGCGAGATGGTGGTGGCCCAACCTTCCGGGTCGGGGGTTTTTGTTATCCCCCCGCACTTGCATCCTGTATGCAAGTTTATGTTTGATAACATTCCTCCCAACTCCTTCGGGAGTTTGCCTGAGCCAAGCCCAGAGGCTCTCTCTACTGATATTGGAGTGAGATTGGATCAGGTAACAACCTTTTTTCCTTTTTACCAATCTCTTCAGGATTTTGTAAGATGACTAGAAATCTAATCCTTCTTTCTTTATTTGTATCAGAGCCTGGATCTCACGCTCTGCGTTAGGCGGGATGTCGACGCAGCTCGCCGCAGCGTGGAGGATGTGGAGAAGAAGAAAAAGGCCATGGAAGCAGAGGTCCAAGGGCGGGACCGCTTGGTGAAAGCTCTGGAAGTGCAAATCACCAAGCTGGATGAAGAGAAGAAAATTCTCCTCGTCAAAATCCAATCCCTGACTGAGCGCTTCCAGTCAGTGGATCTCCAACTCGCCAAGCTTCAGGAGCTCCACACCAAGAGCGAGAAGGAGAAGGAAATCTTCCGCCAGGACAAAATCCAACTTGAAGGGTGGCTCAAGGACACGCGGACCAAGCTCGACGAGACCCAGAAGAAACTCGAGGAGGCCCAGCAGCAACTTCACCAGTTGAAGGATGACTCCATCCACTGGGAAGAAGAGCGGGTGGCCCTCGTTCAAATGATATCTGATGAGGGTCCTCGCGCAGTTCAGGAGTTCCGGACTTCTCAACTTTACGATGAGGAGCGATATGACGCATATATCGCTGGTCGCGATTTTGCGGTCAGAGTTATGCAGATGATCGCTCCAACTTTTAACGTTGAGGAGTTCGACAGATTGGCATTCGAGGTTGCAGCTAAAGAACGGGCTGCCGCTGAGAACGAAGTCACCGAGGCAACAGATGCCGCTCCTGCTCCTGAGGCTGGTCCTGAAGCTGAGAGCTGCGAGCCTGCGCAAGATGAGGATGACCAACCCTGACCTCGGCAGCTTCCTATATCATGTACCCCTTTTTTTGTGAGAAGAGATTTGTAATTGTCATGACCTTTGGGTCATTATTTCAATGAACACTTACTTTTTCAGTGTTGTGTATTCTCCTCTTTCCTTTCTGCTTTGTGTTGATCCCATCTGACTCATCCGAGGATACTATCCTTATTCGAGCACGAGCTGTGCTGCTCGCAGTAAGGATACGGACTGCGACCCTTGAATTCGTGCACGAGTTGCTCTGCTCGCATTCTGGAAGTGCGATCTCTTTCACCAGTGCGAGCCTCTAATTCATGAAAATATGAATTAGACTCAATCCGGGGGTCGTGTGACCGTGTCCGCGTTGAGATAGACTGATCTATCGATTGAGATTCTGATTCAGCCAAGGGCAGAAGATTGGTCAGGAGAGCACGTATGCTCACTTCGGGGCTGTTTTTAATCCATAAAATGGAGAAGCAACCAATTAATGACAACTTCAATCCTACCAAGGGTAGGCAATTGGCCAAGAGGATGTGTATATTCTCTTTGGAGCTATTCGAGTCCAAATACATGGAATAGCGACCAAAAGATATCTCCAACTTTATTCATAAAATGTTGTTATGAACTACATCAAATCTAGGGGGAGTATTGTAGTAAATGCTCCACGTGCCAGGGGCGACGCACGGGTCTGCCCTGCATGTCTTCAAGATAATAGGTATCGGGTCGCACAATCCTAATAACCCGATAAGGGCCTTCCCAATTTGGATCCAGCGAACGAGAAGGGACTCCGAGCTTTTGTCTCAGGACCAAATCTCGAAGCTGGAAGGATCTAGGCCGCACCTTCGCGTTTCGATAACGAGCAACACGTTGTTGATATGCTGCCGCTCGTACTTGGGAGGCGTTTCTACGTTCTTCCAAGAGGTCGAGATGAAGGCGAAGGTCTTCCTGATTACTCGCGGGGTCATATTGCTCGATCCGATACGAGGGCACTTGAATTTCCACTGGTACTACTGCGTCGACACCAAATGCTAAGGAAAAAGGGGTCTCACCCGTTGACGTACGAGTTGTAGTCCTATACGCCCATAATACTTCTAGTAGAAGTTCTGGCCATTCACCTTTGCATTCACCAAGCTTGGTTTTAAAATGGTGCTTAATGATTTTGTTCACTGCCTCGACTTGCCCATTCGCCTGAGGATGATATGGAGAAGTGCGGAGATTACATATCTTCCATTTGTCACAGAATTCATTAAAGGCCGCGTTGTCGAACTGCGTTCCATTATCAGTAATTATGGTATGAGGGAGTCCGAAGCGGCATATGATATTTCTCTATATGAACTTGGTAGTTTGTTTCTCAGTAATCTTGGCTAATGGTTCTGCCTCGGCCCATTTGGTGAAGTAATCAACTGCTACAATCGCAAACTTATTTTGTCCCTTTCCCATGGGCAAGGGTCCAATGATATCGACCCCCCACTGAGCGAAAGGCCAAGGGCTATCAACTGGAGTCATCCGTTTGGAAGGTACATGGGGTATAGGTGAATATCGTTGGCACTTGTCACATTTTTTAAAAAATTCAATTGCATCTGCTTCATAGTGGGCCAATAATATCCTTGCCGCATCGCCTTATATGCTAGGGGTCGCCCCCTGGGGTGATTACCACATGCCCCCTGGTGTACTTCGTCTAGAACATGAAGTGCTTCTTCTGGATGAAGACACCTTAAATAAGGCAAGGAGAAACTTTTTCGCAACAATATTCCATCTTGTAAGGTGTACCTGGAAGCTCGAAGCCGAATTTGTCTTGCAGCTTTCTTATCGTCTGGTAGGTATCCGTCTCTGAGATAAAGGATGATGGGATCCATCCAGCATGGAGACGATTGTACCGATATTACTTGCTCAAGAGCCGATTGGTCGATACTTAGGTTCTGACGATGCTCGATGGGGATCGAGTGTGCTAGCTCAGATTCTGGTGCGGAAGCGAGCTTAGCCAATGAGTCGGCAAGTTGGTTCTGCTCGCGAGGAATATGAATTATTTCATAGGTCTTCAGTTTCGCGAGCAGGATGAGTACTCGAGACTTGTATAAAGCCATCCTTTCTTCTTTGGCTTCAAATTCACCAAGAACTTGTTTGACAATGAGCTGGGAGTCGCTATGAATTAACAGATTTTGAATTGCAAGGACAATGGCTAGTTCGAGGCCAACGATCAGGGCCTCATATTCTGCTTCATTATTTGATACGTGAGAATCAAAACGTAGAGCATATTGGAAATGCGACCCGTCGGGAGCCACTAAGATCAGGCCCGCTCCACTGCCAGTGACCCG
Source organism: Liriodendron chinense (assembly GCA_003013855.2). NCBI lineage: Eukaryota > Viridiplantae > Streptophyta > Magnoliopsida > Magnoliales > Magnoliaceae > Liriodendron > Liriodendron chinense. The sequence goes on along the minus strand of ML058508.1, from coordinate 3,382,689 downwards.
CGACGACCCGTCCACGAAGAGTGACCAAGGAGGCTGGTCGCTGGTCGTGGTGTTAATATCAGAAGAGTATGTAAATTCGGCGATAAAGTCAGCCACGGCCTGGCCTTTGATGGCAGTCCTAGGACAGAATGAGATGTCGTGTTCGCTGATCTCGACCGCCCATTTAGTCAAGCGTCCGGAAGCCTCAGGTCTCTGAAGGACTTGCCGTAGTGGATGATTTGTTAGTACTAGAATAGCGTGGGCTTGAAAGTATGGTCGCAGTTTTCTAGCTGCCATGACTAAGGCCAGGGCTAGCTTTTCCATATCAGAATACCGAGTTTCTGCATCAACCATTGCTCGACTAACATAATAAACGGGCCTTTGCACCCCGGAATCTTCTCTTATTAATGCGGCGCTAACGGCCGTAGCGGACACAGATAAATAAAGAATGAGTTGCTCGTGTGCTATAGGTTTAGATAAAATGGGAGGTGTGCTCATGTATAGCTTCAATTGTTGAAAAGCCTCTTCACACTGAGATGTTCATTTCCAATCAGACTTGGCCGTTGCACGAAGGAGTTTGAAGAATGGTAAGCACTTGTCAGATGCACGCGAGATAAACCTGTTCAATGATGCGATGCGACCAGCCAGACGCTGGACGTCCTTCAGAGTGGTGGGGGATTTCATCTCTATCAATGCTTTTATTTTCTCAGGATTTGCCTCGATTCCGCGTTGGCCGACCATGAACCTAAGAAACTTTCCTGCAGACACTCCAAACGCACATTTTTTTGGGTTTAGTTTCATTTGATACTTCCTCATAAGGTCGAAGGCTTCTCGGAGATCAGAAATATGATCATCTTCTATGGTGCTTTTCACGAGCATATCATCAACATAAACTTCCATATTCCTACCGATCTGAGCAGCGAATATTTTATTGACGAGACGTTGATAAGTGGCTCCTGCATTTTTAAGACCGAACGGCATTACCTGGTAACAATATAGTCCTCGATCCGTGATGAAGGCAGTATGCTGGCTATCGGGTGGATGCATCATAATCTGGTTATAACCAGAGTAAGCATCCATAAAACTGAGCAGAGCGTGTCCAGCTGTTGAATCGACCAGCTGGTCTATCCGTGGCGTTGGAAAACTATCTTTGGGGCATGCTTTGTTCAAATCTGAATAATCGATGCACATTCTCCACTTGCCATTAGCTTTTCGGACGAGAACTACGTTCGCGACCCACTGTGGGTAATCAACTTCTTTTATGAAATTGACCGTAAGTAGCTTCTCGACCTCAGCTTTGATCGCCATTTGCCTTTCTGCAGTGAAGGCACGTCGACGCTGGTGTACAGGTTTATGCTTTGGGTCGATATTGAGACGATGTGCGATGACATTGGGGGCGATGCCTGGCATATCTTTATGAGACCAAGCGAACACGTCCTGATATTCGGTAAGGAAAAGGACCAGATCTTCACGATGGACGCTGGTTAAAGAGGATCCAATGTATACGACCCTGGATAAGTCGTCTTTGGCTAAGTGAATCGCCATTGTATCTTCCCCTGGAGTTCCCGATTTAAGAGCACTCTCTCTCGGATCCAACGAGGTGTTGGAGGGAAAGTTGGGTGAACCTTGTGCTATCTCCATGACGGGTACTACTTGAGCCTTCTTTCGATCTTGGAGGGCAATCTGGTAGCAAGACCGTGCCTCCTGTTGACTTCCTCGCACGACCCCGATACCATTTGGGGTAGGAAATTTGACACACAGATACGAAGGGTGCAAGGCTGCCCCGACCTTAGTAAGAGATGGTCGCCCCAAAATGGCGTTATACGCTGATTTTCAGTCCACTACGAGGAAGTTTATGAAGACGGTGGTCTTCGCTGGACTTTCTCCGAAAGTAACTGGAAGATCGATGCTTCCTTCAGGCGTTACTACCTCACCTCCGAAGCCGACGAGGGGGGTCGATACTGGCTGGAGAAGGCTTCTGGCAAGTGCCATTTTGTTGAAAGCCTCCAAGTATAGAATATCAGCTGAGCTACCTGTATCCACCATAATTCGATGTGTCAGATAATTTGATACCTTCAATGTGACTACGATGGAGTCTTCGTGAGGGAAGTGAAACCCCTTATCGCGAGCACGAACTGAGCTGCTCGCACTCCAGATGTGCGACCCCTTATCGCGAGCACGAGCTTGACTGCTCGCATTCATTATGTGCCGCGATCCTTCACTTCTCGCTAGACTATATTTGCCTACAATAGATGCCCCCCAAACCCTTGGTATTGAGGAACTATGCCAAGGGTTTGCTAGTGCTGACAGCTGGGTGCTGGGAGAAAATCGCGCATGATTCACTTAACGTGCTTCCGCATTTATGATGGCCAGCTTTCGCGCAGCTTTTTCTGCCGCCAGAAATGAGGCGTCGGGTGCCATGTGTTTCCGTATTTAATGCCAGCGCCCGTTCGTCTGGTGTGCCGGATAAGAAGCTGCCGCGTGTCCATCAAATCAACCCGGATGATTGCGTATAAATATCAGACTTAGCCGAAAATCCTCCATTTCGAATTCCTTTTGCTGCGAGGTTTCCTTCTTCTCCTACCTTCTCTATTCCAGAGTAAAAAACCTCTTTACAGAGGTATCCTTCTTTTCTTTCTTCTTATTCATTTCATCCTCCCATCTCTCTTTTATAATGGCGAAAATCTCTGACGAAGAGATTGTTCCTTTGGGAGATGAAACCCCTGATTCCTCCGAATCCAATAACGCCAGAGTACCGGCTGGGAGATATTCCGCCTTCGGTTACTCTTCCATCTTGACGGAAGAAAGACTCTCTAACCTTAGAGAGGTATATAGGGTCCCAGACTCTGTTTCATTCAGATTGCCTGGGAGAGGGGAGACAGCCGATGCACCACCACCGGGGTGTGTGGCTGTTTATGAATATTTTTTCAAAGTGGGCGTACGTCTTCCCCTCCACCCCTTCATACGAAACTTCCTCCGTCTCTACAAGATTGCCCCGGGCCAACTTATAGTTAACGGCTGGCGGGTTCTTCTCAGTGCTTTAGTCCTTTGGAAACAGGCGGGTAACGAGGAGTTAACCACTGAGGAATTTTTGAGGTTATTCCAGCTGAAGAAGGCGCCAGCTAGCGAGGGTTGGTACTACCTCTGCTTCTGGCACCGGAATAACTTCATTTTGGGGAACCCTTCTTCCAACTGCCCGGGATGGAGAAAGAAGTGGTTCTACGTTTCTGGCAACTGGGAGTCCGAATTGGGCTCCTACCCCAAAAGCCATAACGTTAATCGCCATTTTGGCGAAGGTGGGTTAAGTATTCGTTTTATCTGTCCGAAAGAAAGAAAACCTTTGCTCCATTGAAGTTTTAATGTGCGTTCTTATTTGTTCGCAGGAATCCCAACTGCTGTGAAGCCGAACCTGCGGGGAGGACTCAACGAGAAATTAGTTAGAGTCTACAAGCTTCCTGCGACTACACGCCACGTCAACGTCGTATTAGAGTCTCGTCATCTCTGTGCAGCGGGTCTCATCTCCAGAGAAGAAATGACGAACGTTGGCGACAAAAGAGGTGCACTAGGGGTACTTCCCCGTCTGAAGGGCACGGCCTCGAAGAGGCAAAAGAAAAACGGGGGTCCCTCAAATGCACCTGCTCCCGCTGATGGGTCTGCTCACGGTCCTCAATCGCGAGGGGTTGGCTCGGGAGGGGTCGCTACGACTTCTCGTACGACCACGACCCCTCCGGTTAACGCGACCCCTCTATCCGCCATGCCCCCTCCGGCTACTGCGACTCCACCGTCAGGTGCTCGCGGTCAGCCAGTGATCGAAGTCACCGACAATTCGCCGAAAGGCGATCGGAGGGAGGGAGGCCTCCCTCCTAATGATATGAGATGCGAGCCTACTGGTGCTCGCGAGTCTGCGACACCTTTCGTAGGTGCCGTGGGTGCTCGCGAGACGGGCTCAAGCGAGATGGTAGTGGCCCAACCTTCCGGGTCGGGGGTTTTTGTTATCCCCCCGCACTTGCATCCTATATGCAAGTTTATGTTTGATAACATCCCTCCCAACGCCTTCGGGAGTTTGCCTGAGCCAAGCCCAGAAGCTCTCTCCTCTGATATTGGAGTGAGATTGGTTCAGGTAACAACCTTTTTCCTTTTTACTAATCTCTTCGGGACTTAATAAGATGACTAGCAATCTAATCCTTCTCTCTTTATTTATATCAGAGCCTGGATCTCACGCTCCGTGTTAGGCGGGATGTCGAAGCAGCTCGCCGCAGCGTGGAGGATGCGGAGAAGAAGAAAAAGACGATGGAAGCAGAGGTCCAAGGGCGGGACCGCTTGGTGAAAGCTCTGGAAGTGCAGATTGCCAATCTGGATGAAGAGAAGAAAATTCTCCTCGTCAAAATCCAATCCCTGACTGAGCGCTTTCAGTCAACGGATCTCCAACTCGCCAAGCTTCAGGAGCTCCATACGAGCGAGAAGAAGAAGGAAATCTTCTGCCAAGACAAGATCCAGCTTGAAGGGTGGCTCAAGGATGCGCGGACCAAGCTCGAGGAGGCCCAGCAGAAGCTCGAAGAGGCCCAGTAACGACTTCATGAGTTAAAGGATGACTCCATCCACTGGGAAGAAGAGCGAGTGGCCCTCGTTCAAATGATATCTGATGAGGGTCCTCGCGCAGTCCAGGAGTTCCGGACTTCTCAACTTTACGACGAGGAGCGATATGAAGCATATATCGCTGGTCACGATTTTGCGGTCAGAGTTATGCAGCAGATTGCTCCAACTTTTAACGTTGAGGAGTTCGACAGAGTGGCTTTCGAGGCTGCAACTAGAGAACCGGTTGCCGCTGAGAACGAAGTCACTAGGGCAACAGATGTCGCTCCTGCTTCTGAGGCTGGTCCCGAAGTTGAGAGCCGCGAGCCTGCGCAAGATGAGGATGACCAACCTTGACCTCGGCACCTTCCTATGTCATGTATTCCTTTTTTCTTTTTTTTTGTACTTCCGAGAAGAAATTTATATGTAACGAGTGTGTAATGACTTGACCTCTTGGTCTTTTTTCATGAATATCTATTTCTTCAGTGTCATGTATTCTTCTTATCTTTCATTTTTGCTTTGTATTGATCACATGTTGACTCATCAGAGATGTGATCCCTTAATTCGAGCAGGAGTTGAGCTGCTCGCATTAGGAGTATGACCCCTTAATTCGAGCACGAGTTGTGCTGCTCGCAGTGGGGTTACGAACTGCGCCACCTTAATTCGAGCATGAGCTGCGCTGCTCGCAGTTAGGGGTACGAACTGCGACCCCTTAATTCGAGCACGAGCTGCGCTGCTCGCAGTAGGGGTATGAACTGCGACCCCTTAATTCGAGCACGAGCTGCGCTGCTCGCAGTAGGGGTACAAACGCGACCCCTTAATTCGAGCACGAGCTGCGCTGCTCGCATTCTGGAAGTGCGATCTCTTTCACCAAGCGCGAGCATCTAACTCATAAAAAGATGAATTAGACTCAATCCGGGGGTCGTGTGACCGTGTCCGCGTTGAGATAGACTGATCTATCGATTGAGATTTTGATTCCACCAAGGGCAGAAGATTGGTCAAGAGAGCACGTATGCTCTCTTCGGGGCTGTTTTTAATCCATAAAATGGAGAAGCAACCAATTAATAACAACTTCAATCCAACCAAGGGTAGGCAATTGGCCAAGAGGATGTGTATATTCTCTTTGGAGCTATTCGAGTCCAAATAAATGGGATAGCGGCCAAAAGGTGGTTTTAGCCCTACCAAAGGTAGGCAATTGGTCAAGAAACGGTAAGCACTCTCTTCAGGGCTATTCAGGTCCAAATAAATGGAATAGCGACCAAAAGATATCTTCAACTTTATTCATAAAATGTTGTTATGAACTACATCAAATCTAGGGGAAGTATTGTAGCAAATGCTCCACGTGCCAAGGGCGACGCACGGGTCTGCCCTGCATGTCTTCAAGATAATAGGTACCGGGTCGCACAATCTTAATAACCCGATAAGGGCCTTCCCAATTTGGATCCAGCGAACGAGAAGGGACTCCGAGTTTTTGTCTTAGGACCAAATCTCCAAGCTGGAAGGATCTAGGCCGAACCTTCGCATTTCGATAACGAGCAATACGTTGTTGATATGTTGCCACTCGTACTTGGGAGGCGTTTCTACGTTCTTCCAAGAGATCGAGATGAAGGCGAAGGTCTTCCTGATTACTCGCGGGGTCATATTGCTCGATCCGATACGAGGGCACTTGAATTTCCACTGGTACTACTGCGTCGACACCAAATGCTAAGGAAAAGGGGGTTTCACCCGTTGATGTACGAGTTGTAGTCCTATATGCCCATAATACTTCTGGCAGAAGTTCTGGCCACATACCTTTACATTCGCCTAATTTAGTCTTTAAGTGGTGTTTGATGATTTTATTCATTGCCTCGACCTGCCCATTCGCCTGAGGATGATATGGAGAAGTGCGGAGATTACGTATCTTCCACTTTTCACAGAATTCGTCAAAGGCTGCGTTGTCGAATTGCGTTCCATTGTCGGTGATTATAGTGTGGGGGAGTCCATAACGGCATATAATATTTCTCCATATAAACTTGGTAGTTTGTTTCTCAGTAATCTTGGCTAATGGTTCTGCCTCGGCCCATTTGGTGAAGTAATCAACCGCTACAATCGCGAACTTATTCTGTCCCTTTCCCATGGGTAAGGGCCCGATGATATCGACTCCCCACTGGGCGAAAGGCCAAGGGCTATCAACTGGAGTCATCCGCTCGGACGGTACATGAGGTATAGGTGAATATCGTTGGCACTTATCACATTTTTTAGAAAATTCAATTGCGTCTGCTTTCATAGTGGGCCAATAATATCCTTGCCGCATCGCCTTATATGCTAGGGATCGCCCCCTGGGGTGATTACCACATGCCCCCTGGTGTACTTCGTCTAGAACACGAAGGGCTTCTTCTGGATGAAGACACCTTAAATAGGGCAAGGAAAAGCTCTTGCGCAACAATATTCCGTCTTGCAAGGTATACCTGGCAGCCCGAAGGCGAATTTATCTTGCAGCTTTTTTGTCCTCTGGTAGGTATTCGTCTCTGAGATACAGGATGATGGGATCCATCCAGCATGGGGATGATTGTACCGATATTACTTGCTCGAGAGTTGCGTGGTCGATACTTAGGTTCTGACGATGCTCGATGGGGACCGTGAATGTGATAACTCAGATTCTGATGCAGAGGCGAGCTTTGCCAGGGAATCGGCAAGTTGGTTCTTCTCGCTAGGAATATGAATTATCTCATAAGTCTTTAGTTTTGCGAGCAGGATGAGGACACGAGACTTGTAGAAGGCCATCCTTTCTTCTTTGGCCTCGAATTCACCAAGGACTTGGTTGACAATGAGCTGAGAGTCGCTATGAATTGACAGATTCTGAATTGCAAGGACAATGGCTAATTCGAGGCCGACGATCAGGGCTTCATATTCTACTTCATTATTTGAGATACGAGAATCGAAACGCAGAGCATATTGGAAATGCGACCCGTCGGGAGCCACTAAAATCAGGCCCGCTCCACTGCCACTGGCCCGCGACGACCCGTCCACGAAGAGTGACCAAGGAGGCTGGTCGCTGGTCATGGTATTATCATCAGGAGAGTATGTGAATTCGGCGATGAAGTCAGCCACGGCCTGGCCCTTTACCGCGGTCCTAGGGCAGAATGAGATATCGTGCTCGCTGATCTCGACTGCCCATTTAGTTAAGCGTCTGGAAGCCTCAGGCTTTTGAAGGACTTACCGCAGTGGATGATTCGTTGGTACTAAAATAGCGTGGGCTTGAAAGTATGGTCGCAGTTTTCGAGCTGCCGTAACTAAAGCCAGGGCCAGCTTCTCCATATCAGAATACCTAGTTTCTGCATCAACCATTGCTCGACTGATATAATAAACGGGCCTTTGTACCCCGGAATCTTCTCTTATTAAAGCGGCGCTAACGGCCGTGGTGGACACAGAGGGATAAAGAATGAGTTGCTCATGTGCTACAGGTTTAGATAAAATAGGGGGTGTGCTCATGTATAGCTTCAATTGTTGAAAAGCCTCTTCACATTGTGGTGTCCATTTCCAATCAGACTTAGCCGTTGCACGAAGGAGTTTGAAGAATGGTAAGCACTTGTCAGATGCTCGCGAGATGAACCTGTTCAATGATGCGATGCGACCAGCCAGACGCTGGACATCCTTCAAGGTGGTGGGGGATTTCATCTCTATCAATGCTTTTATCTTTTCAGGATTTGCCTCGATTCCGCGCTGGCCGACCATGAACCCAAGAAACTTTCCTGCGGACACTCCAAACGCACATTTTTCTGGGTTCAATTTCATTTGATACTTCCTCATTAAGTCGAAGGCTTCTCGAAGATCAGAAATATGATCATCTTCTACGGTGCTTTTCACGAGCATATCATCAACATAAACTTCCATATTCCTACCGATTTGAGCAGCGAATATTTTGTTGACGAGACGTTGATAAGTGGCCCCTGCATTTTTAAGGCCGAACGGCATTACCTGGCAGCAATATAATCCCCGATCTGTGATGAAAGCGGTATGCTGGCTATCAGGTGGATGCATCATGATCTGATTGTAACCAGAATAAGCATCCATAAAACTGAGCAGAGCGTGTCCAGCTGTTGAATCGACCAACTGGTCAATCCGCGGGGTCGGGAAGCTATCTTTGGGGCATGCTTTGTTTAAGTCTGAATAGTCGACGCACATTCTCCATTTGCCATTAGCTTTCTGGACGAGGACCACGTTCACGACCCACTCTGGGTAGTCTACTTCTTTTATGAAATTGATCGTGAGTAGCTTCTCGACTTCAGCCTTGATCGCCATTTGTCTTTCTGCAGTGAAGGCACGTCGACGCTGGTGTACGGGCTTATGTTTCGGGTCGATATTGAGGCGATGTACAATGACATTGGGGTCGATGCCTGGCATATCTTTATGAGACCAAGCGAACACGTCCTGGTATTCGGTGAGGAAACGGACCAGATCTTCATGATGGACATTGGTTAAAGAGGATCCAATGTATACGACCCTGGATGGGTCACCTTTGGTTAAGTGAATCGCCACTGTTTCTTCCCCAGGAGTTCCTGATTTAAGAGCATTCTCTCTCGGATCCAACGAGGTGTTGGTGGAAAAGTTGGGTGAACCTTGTGCTATCTCCATAACGGGTGTTGCTTGAGCCTTCTTCCGATCCTGTAGGGCTATCTGATAGCAAGACCGTGCCTCCTGTTGACTTCCTCGCACGACCCCGATACCATTTGGGGTAGGAAATTTGACACACAGATATGAAGGGTGCAAGGCTGCCCCGACCTTAGTAAGAGACGGCCGCCCCAAAATGGCGTTATACGCTGATTTTTGGTCCACCACGAGGAAGTTTATGAAGACGGTGGTCTTCGCTGGACTTTCTCCAAAAGTAACTGGGAGATCGATGCTTCCTTCAGGCGTTACTACCTCACCTCCGGAGCCGACGAGGGGGGTCGATACTGGTTTGAGAAGGCTTCTGGCAAGTGCCATTTTGTTGAAAGCCTCCAAGTATAGAATATCGGCTGAGCTACCTGTATCCACCATAATTTGATGTGTCAGATAATTTGATACCTTCAATGTGACTACGATGGAGTCTTCGTGAGGGAAGTGAATTCCCTTTGCATCTTCGAGAGTGAAGGAAATTGGAGGATGGCTGGTTTTTGACGAGCTAGACATCTGTTCCAGCCAGTAGATTTGCTGGGGTTCTTTAGACGCCTTTCGAGCATATGCTTTTCTTAAAGCTTGAGAATCGCCCCCGCAAGCTGGTCCTCCGATGATGGTGCGGATTTCTCCCGTAGGCTCAGCGTCCTCTTGGTCAGTTTGATGATGAGATTGTTCCTTTTGGCGAGATGAGGTGTTCGCCTTTTCTGGTGATCGATTTTTACGAGCAACATAATCCTGGAGATGGCCTTTTCGAATAAGGGCTTCAATATGATCTCGTAGAGAGATGCAGTCTTGGGTTCTATGCCCGTGATCTTTGTGGAAGTAACAGAATTTGCTCTTGTCTCTCTTCTCGGGATCGGATTTGATCTTTGCAGGCCACTTCACATATGGCTTGTGTTTAATCTCCATTAAAACCTTTTCATGAGATCGATTGAGAGGAGTGTAGTTATGATATTTACCAGAATAAGGCTTCTTGGGAGAACGGTCGCACTGATCACGACGATTCTTTCTATCTGCAGTAGAGGTTCCCTCTGGCTTGCGTTTCTTACCTTGTATTCCATGACGCGTCAATGCGACTTCTTCTGCATTGATATATTTCTAGGCTTTGGCTTGGAATTCTGCCATAGTTTTCGGCGGGCTTTTATCCAAGGCAAACCTGAATTTCTCGCTCGTTATTCCTGCTATGAGGGCTGCGAGCCCTTTTTCTTCAGTATAACCTTCAGTTTGAACGGCTTCAGCGGTGAACCGTACTGTGAACTCCTTTATTGTCTCCCCATGCTGCTGTTTTAAATTCATTAGATGGGAGGCTGGCTTCTTAATGCGAATGCTTCCCATGAATTGAGAAAGGAATATCTCCGATAACTGGGAAAAGAAGCTGATGGAAATAGGCTTTAATCCCCGGAACCACGTACGAGCTGCTTCCTTCAATGTTAGGGAAAAAGCCCTACACATGATTTCTAAGCCATGTCCCTCCAACTCCATGAGAGACCTGTATGTTTCTAGGTGTTCAAGAGGATCACCAATACCTGTATACGGGGTGATAACGAGCGTTCGATACTTTTTAGGTAACGGTGCCTCCATAACCTCGCTAGTAAAGGGAGACTCGGATTGATGTATCGCCGCCATGATGGTAGATGGCCGATTTGCCTGGTATCGCTGTTCCATGACATCAAAACGATCATGGATTCTTTTGAGATCTCCTTCCCATGGTAGGGTATAGCTTGATGTTTCGGCAGTGGAGCCCTGAGGTTGAGGTTGTCGAGACGAACTAGAATGTATAGAATGTGGAGACGGCACAGGGAGATGGCTGCCAAGTGGTGGGACCTATGGTTCGTCCATAGAATGTCTGGATGCCACTGGTATGGGCTGCGGTGGTAACCCTTCGGAGGCTTGTCTCTGCGGTTCGGGGAAATGCTGATCAAGTCGATTCGACAGGGCCTGAACTCCGGCATTTAGAGTTAGGAGAGTGTTTCCGAGGAAACGCAGGACATCATCTTGATTTCCAGAAGCTTCCAATAATGGGTTTGCTGATGGCACATTTGGGGCTCCTTGAGGGATGTTCGTCGAGGCAGGTGGAAGGGTAGGTACGAATTCCGTCTCATCGGGCGAAGGTAGTGCCTGCCTTGAATTCGAAGGATGAACAGCCTTTTTAGGAGGCATCGCCGAAGGATTTTTATCGGTGGTTAGAACGATTGATTTTGACGATCAAGTCGTTTCCCACAGACGGCGCCAAACTGTTAACGTTAGATTTTGTAACTGGATCCTCCGGACGTTCACCTTCTCTCCAATAGATACCTTCCTCCGCCGGACCTGAAAGAAGACAGAAAGCAACTAAGGGTGGCTGGCGTCCAGCCGTTAGCCCTCCGATGCTTAAGTCAGGCCGAAGCAAGAATAAGAATAACCAGGCAAAAACAGGCCAGAGATTGAATATTGTGTACCTTTCTTTTAATGGAGTCATCCCTTTATATAGATCTGAAGCGATCCAATCTGTTACGTAAGATATCGAGATCCCGCTGATGTCGTGTACGATACCGAAATCTCGCTGATTTCGTGGGACAAGATCCTTATCCTTAGAGGCAATATCTAACCCAATGACTTCTTTCGACAATCACGTTTCTTGATAGCAATCCCTCGAGATTCGGAACCACAAGAGAAGATAAGTCCAAAATCGACCTATACGGGCTGCTGATAGGCGTAGTAATAGCGCTGATCACTCACGTTGAGCTGGAAGTCGTAGTTGGAGTCATAGTAGGGGAAAAGGAAGGAGACGCCGAAAGGGCGGAGACCACCGCACTGGGTGTAGCCCTGCTTGGAGTCGAAGAGGGATTTGGACAAGCTGCTCGACGGGAATCGGGTGCTGGAACTACGAAGACCGTCCAAAAAAACTCATGATTGCTCTGATTCGGGAGCTGCTCGTGTCAGGAATGCTCGCATTTAGGAGATGCGACCCCTTCTGATGAGCACGAGCCGAGCTGCTCGCATCCGGGAGATGCGACCCCTTCTGACGAGCACGAGCCGAGCTGCTCGTATTCCAGATGCGCGACCCCTTATCGCGAGCAGGAACTGAGCTGCTCGCACTCCAGATGTGCGACCCCTTATCGCGAGCACGAGCTTGACTGCTCACATTCATTATGTGCCGCGATCCTTCACTTCTCGCTGGACTATATTTTCCTACAACAACAACAAAAGATGTACTAACAAATGCCTCCGAAGAAGTGCAAGAATGGGGCTACAAATGGTGCCAAAGCCGCCACCTCGGCAACATCCACCCAGCAAACACTACAAGAAATTTCATTTTTACCGACGAAACAATTTGTCGGCTTTTAGTACACTTTCGTCGGGAAATGTTTTTCCCGACGAAATTTTTCGCAGCTAACATCGTCGCAAAAAGGCTTTCGATAAAAGCTTTTCCCGACGAAAAAAAGTTTCGTAGGCAATAATAAAACTATTACCAACGAAAAAATCGTCCGAAACACATATTTTTTGTCAGAAAAAAATGTGATTCGTCGGTAAAAGAAATTTTCCCAACGAAAATTTTCGTAGGTGAAGACTTTTAGCTACGAAAATGTTCGTCGGTAAAGGTTTTACCTACGAAAATTTTCGTCGGTAAAGGTTTTTCCCTACAAAAATGTTCGTCGGTAAAAGTTTTACAGGTTTATTACCAATGAAAAATTTCATCAGGAAAAGTCTTTACCTACAAAAGGTTTCGTCGGTAAAAGGTTTTTACCTACAAAACAATCCGTCGGTAAAAGTTTTACAAGTTTATTACCAACAAAAAATTTCGTCGGTAAAAACCTTTTCCATGTTTTTTACCTACAAACAATTTTGTTGGTAATAGAATTCCCTTTCCCGGTTCTATTTGTTTTCAAAATTTAGGAAACAATTCCTGATATACACTTGTAAATAAACCAATACATTTTTATCCTATTCACATCCACATACATACGAATAAACAGAAACTACACCATCCATACACAATTAATCCATTCCACATCCACAAATAACCAATATTCATCCACGCACAAATACATATAAGTTAACATTCGTATATTAAAAAAAATGATCACGAAGATGAAGGCGGAGGTGGTGGGGCATCGGTGCCAAAGCGTGCAGCGAGAGCCTGAAACATCTCCTGCATCCGTCGCTCATGCTCCTGCTGCAACTCCTCGATCCTCGTCTCCTGCTCCTCCCATCGCCTCTCCTGCTCCTCCCGTTGCCTCTCCTCCTCCTCCCTACGCCTCTGCTCCTCCTCTCTCTGCCTCTCCAGTTGCTCTCTAATCTCATCGACGACGACCCGTAGCTGCTGAACCTCTCTCTCTGCGATGTCAGCTCGGCGTAGAGCGCTCTCACCGGCTATGGATCTGCTGGAGCTACCTCCAGTGGGTGCCATGAGCTTGGCACCATGGCCAAACCCATGCACATATCCAGAATGGGTGCCAAGCACCTCGCTAAGGATTTCTGGCTCACTCCTCTGACTACCATCGGGAGTGGGCTGACTGCGTATGGTGTTCATCGCCGCGTGTAATAAAAACATATGAAATTTCATAAAAATTGACATGAATGACATTATTATCAATCAATGCGCAATTAAATTTTACAAAGTACAGATTTTTACCCAATGCTCACTGGCTCTAGGATGAACCCAAGATCCTGTCGCCTACCGACAGTGAGTCCCTCTGTAGAGGTCTACTGGTCCAGGCTCCTGGCCGGTGACGGAATCTCGGTGCGCAATCGAAAGGAAAGAAGACTTATAATAAATGCCAATCAAAATAATATATTAACTTAATAATCATCAATAATTTCTTACCATGTCGTAACGATGTCGTGCAAATGACTTTGAACCAGCTACGTGGTTCACTTGTAACTTTTTCATGTTCGCAGAATTTATTCTACTCATCTTCTGAACACATTATACAAAATACATTGCTATTAATTGCGAATTTAATTGCGAATTTAATTGTTACCTTAAGATATCATAAATTTGTAAATATTACTTGAAAAGCCTCCGACGAAAATCTCTCGCAGAGTATCCGCCAGTCGTCTGTAGTAACGTGCTGCGGTGCAGACAGTACGGCCTCATCGTGCGTCCTGCACCGCTTGTACCGTTGGTGTAACTCTCCGCAGTACTCCTTGAACCGCTCTCTGATCATGTTGTCGACGGCATAAGAAATGTAAGGAACATTCAAATCGAAGTCAAATTTATCCTGCAGTTTCGTAAATAATAAATTAAGTCAATAAACTTATTAAGAATAAGACTTAACCGTAAATGAACTTTCACAAAAGAAAATTTCAATTTACCAAAATTTACCTGAAGGCGCTGACGGATGAGCTAGTCGCACATCATCTGTCACGTCAGTCCAACGGGGGGTGGTGGCAGGGATCAGAGATCGGCATAGGACACCAACCTCAGACGTAAACAGTCTGGCACTGTCCCCAACAGGTCTAAGGCAGTCCTATGGGAACTTTACCGCCACCCTACCCTCACGCGTAAGTGCTCTAAATCTAACCCACGCGTGGGTCTACGTCCTCGTCGGCTGGTAGAAGATGCTGTCGCGAAAAGATATATGTAAATAACAATATAAACAGAAATCACTAAATAAATGTCTAGACTTATATGCAGTTCCCGGTGTATGCTGAACCGAAGGATCAGATGCCTGTGATGCACCGTGTGACGTCGATGTTGTTTGCGTCGCATCACGGGTGGAAGGGGTAGATCCAGTGCGCGAACGACCTGATCTCCCACCTGCTGCCATGACTGAATATGTCTGAAATACAAACTTATAAATTTAAACAATGTCAATGCAAGTTTATGAACATCATGGTAGAATGAATTTGTGCTTATGCTTAGAGAGATGACAAAAATATGATTAGACCATTACACTATAATGCAAGCAGAATATAATAAAACTGTAAACAGAATATAAAAGTTGAAAAATCCATTACACATTGTCATTCTATAGTAAATACATATATTTCATTGTAATACAAATCAACTTCGGATCAACTATCCGAAATACTCCCTGCGTAAGTTATCGTACACTGTAGATGTATATGTCAAGCCGTATGAAGCACTCGATATTGTTACATCCAACATGCCAGTCACAATAGGAGAAATCTGATCTCTCGGGATTCCGTTCATATGTGCAAGTGACAATGTCGCATCTTCCATATGAAGTTTCCTGTGGTTATATTCCTCCATCAGGTCCGGAATTTCTTTGAGATTGTATAATCTTTCATCTGAGTCATCGTCTTCCTCCCTACATTTATCGACCAAACCGGGTATCTCTCTAGCCCTACCAGAAGAATATAGAGTCGAAAAGTCCATCCGCAACAGCTGATGAAGTATGCTGCGTGCTTCCTCTACGCTTCAGTTTGTGAAAGACATGATCAGAAAGTGACTTAACTGTAAATGTGGATTATAAACAAGTCAATTCAGGAAATAAATCATGACATGTAAAACATATATGCATATATACATGTAATAATCAAATTAATCGAATTGAAAATGACATGTAAATCTTGTATACATTTAATAATCATCGTCTAAATCATTATCGCTTAGGTCTTTTTCTTCTTCACCATCACTATCGCTGATCAGTATTTCTTCTTAATCGTCTGCAACGTTGTCATTGATGAAAGCGCTATCATCTCTAACAATGTCATTTATGATTGAGGCATCAACATGATCAGGTGGCACATCATCTCTATTCAATTGCACCACATCAATATCAACATTTGGATCACTCCCTCTATCCCAAGATGGCATGTCTTCTTGATATACTTGTTCAACTGACCACGTTCCATTTCTCCCTTCATCGTTATCTTCAACGTCTAGTTCGGGAACGTCAAATATGTTCTTGGGCTTTATTTTCTGCACCACGTGCCAAGAGCCACCTAACTTGGTGTCAGCGAGGTAGAATACTTGTTCAGCTTAGCCGGCTATGATAAATGGGTCATCTTTAAACCACTTTCGAGATAAATTTACGCTCGTGAAGTAGTCATCAGTCTATATTCCCAACTTCTTATTTCCAATGTCTCACCAATCGCATTTAAATAAGTACACCCACTTTCTCATACAATAACTCAGATTAATAATATCCGTCAAAATGCCATAAAAATCAATTTTTACCTCCTCATGTGTTCCCTTCACAACCACCCCACTATTTTGTGTGGTCCTATATTTCTCACGCTCTTTAGTGTGGAACCGAATCTCGTTTACAATATAACCTGTATATCTAGATACACGTCTATCAGGGCCACACGCCAGTGAGTAAAGCGCATCAGACGCATCCGTAGAGTTGCTTGCGCACAACATCTTCATCTATCATCACGTACAGAATATAAATGTTTATGGATTTGAGATTACGTGTAAATATTGTGCAATACAATAATATTGATCATAGGGGTGGGTCATGCATTCCTCTAGAAAATCGAGAGAGTGGGATAAAGGGTCCTCGTTCTCCCTAAGTGATTGAGGAAATTCTGTTTCAAGGGTAAAGAATTCCTCCTCTATAGAGGGGAGGTCTTCCAAAGAAAAATTTTCAGATTCAGTAGTAAGCACATCATCTAGCATTGGTTGATCTTTTGAAATTTCAGATTGTGCCACCCCATCATCCAAAGAAATAGAATTTTCAACCCAAGGGAGTTCTTCCACAATAGAATCCGGCATGTGTTGTGGGTGGAAGGACTAAAAAATATCGACTTCGGCCATCTCTCTAGCAAGAATATCTTCCGGTGACTCAAAAACATTCGGCCCTTTGGAAGAAGAAATCATGGACTCACAATCATCCTTCAAACCCTCATTGTAGGCAATCAAACTATCACTTTCAGATTTTGTAAATTTCTCGGGTTCGTCAACCGTCCTTGAAATCTCTTCATCATTCAAATCGAAATAGCTAAAAGAGATAGTTGATTCACCATAATCGATGGTAATGGTGGGATCACTGAGATCTACATCCCCTAAAAGTTTAGTCATCAAATCGGAAGAGGGTTGGGCTTGGATAGCCACATCCTCCTCTATGTTGGGGATTGATTCGGTGTTCCCAATGTCTGGTTCAGGATTTTGAGATGGCGAGAGGTTTTGTATGCATTGCTCAGTTATTTCCATAAACTCTCGCAGCGTATCCTCAAGAGTTCGTGTCGGTTGTGGATCATGAGAAAGAAACTCTTGAGGATAATTGTTGGCATCTATGGTTGGCTCATCTTCCATTGGACTAGGGGTATGAGGACTCTCTCGATGAAGACCATACGTATTATATGACGAATACTGATAAGATGGTTGATAGGCATAACCATACAAGTGATCACGCAATGTCTTTACCGATTGGTCATTACTCCCTTGGTCCTTTTTCTTATTCCTACCTCCTGTTAAACTTGGTAGAACACTCTTGTTATTTTCAACCTAGTAATCACGTAGCGTCTTACGTTGGGGGGTAGTGGAGGTTCTTTGAATCTCAGTAAAATATTCATGCTTGGAGGAATCCCGATCACAATGAGTTTGGGTCTCCCAATCCGACGTATCATCCTCCAAAAGGTACTTGTACGCACCATTCATCCAATCATACATGATGAAATTTTAAGGAATTGGAAACTACCCTAATCTAGAAAAAAGAACAAAAAGAAGGGAGATGGAGAGATGTTACCCAATGGAGTGAGATATATGTCAGCAACAATGTCCTACAAAATCCAACAAAAAATTGTTAGTAATCTAGAAAAAAATCAAAAAATCTGCTTCTATAAAAACTGAAAATCCTACATAACTAAGACTACTCTATAGCTAGTAGAACAATTAGAACCGTTTAACCTCTT
Source organism: Liriodendron chinense (assembly GCA_003013855.2). Taxonomy (NCBI): domain Eukaryota; kingdom Viridiplantae; phylum Streptophyta; class Magnoliopsida; order Magnoliales; family Magnoliaceae; genus Liriodendron; species Liriodendron chinense. The sequence continues at coordinate 3,364,692 of ML058508.1, read as the reverse complement.
TCCCCGGCAACGGCGCCAAAAACTTGTTTGCTTCCCCAAGTGTAGGGTTGCGATGTAGTAATAATCTCGGTAAGACCGAGGTCGATCCACAGGGAAGGAAGTAAACAATTCAAACTATCCTAATAACTAGAATCAAAGAGGTTTATGAAATTGATTTTTTAATATAAAATAGAAAATCTGATAATGGAAAGATAACTAGAGCATCAAGGATCCACTTATAGCTCTCCTTAGATGCATAATTCGCTATGGTTTCTCACTTTCTCAACTAGAATCGAAATTAAGATCTATTTAGTCAGATGATAGAGCGGTTAAAACAATCAACCTGACATATGTATGATCAATGTACATGATTCACTCAATGCAAGCTAGGACGAGCATACTCAATTGCATAGGTCAGTCCTAATTCTAATAGACTAATTCACAACATGACCATCATTAAGTCCCGTCACAAGACAAAGCTAGATCATGATTTGAACTTGATTTAAATCACATACATAGTCTCAAACATACTTCAGAAATTCATAAAAGTAGAACTTTGGTAGGAAGTTCCCACATGAAGATCATAGTACTAGAGCGTACTCCAATTCCTCGGATCATACAAGTCTAGACTAACACACAACAATTAAGAACTCAAGTAATTCTTCCAAACATCCATGAGTCATCATAAGACTAAGAAAAACTACTTTAGTACTTGAATTAAACTTCAAACCATTGTTCATAAACATGAAATCCAATCTTAAAACCAATAAAAACGAATTAAACAATCTAAGAAAACTATAAGGTTCACCTCTTAGCTTTAGCTAAGAGATTAGCTAATGAAAAGCATATTAAAAATAAAACTAGAATTAAGAAAAGGAAGAAAAACTAGCTGGAGGAGGCTAGGAAGCCTCCTATGACTTGAACTCCTTGCTCCCCACGTCCTTGCTTGCTCTGGAATAGAAGAGAGCACCCCTTTTTATAGTGCAGCAAGAGTACCGCAACGTAACAGATTTGGTTTCGCTTCGTACGGCTTGACCAATGGTCGGATTGCCTTCAAAATTGATTTATAACTTCCTTGTAATGTGATCGTCCTCATAGATGATTTAGATTTCCAAGATTATCCTTTGAATGGGCCCACCAATCATATCATTGGCCTACTCAGGTATACACAACTGCAAATTGGACTTCCCAAGGTTACCTGTCCATACATGACAAGCGTGGGACCAGAGTTTTCCTTCTCAGTCATAAACCCTGATAGTCTCAACCTGGATCTTCGGTCAAAACGTGGGACATAGCCTTCTGACTAATACAAAGATGGTTCAGTCTATAACAAAACAAATAGAGGTCTCTACTACCACAAACTCTAAGACCATAGTCCTTGCTGACTAGTCTTTCGCCTTTTAATCAATGGTCATCAATCATTCGATGTAATTAAGGGCTCATGCCAGATCATGGCCTGGATTGTACAAGATCTCAGAATCTCTGGAATAAAATTCGCCTTGCGATATCTCTTCTTGTGTACGTTTGTGAATGCTTGTGATTATCTACTAATGTTTCCATTACTCAGAACCCCAGAGCAACAATACACAGAAAATGTCATTGCATCATTTTCTAGTTCTAACATTAGTGAAGAACAATGGTTTGAAGTTTGAATAAAGTTCTAAGTAGTTTTTCTTAATCTTATGATGGCTTATGGATGTTTAGAAGAATTGCTTGAGTTCTTAATTATTTTGAATGGTTCTAGACCTGTAGGCTCCGAGGAATCGGATTCAATACGCTTTTGACCATTAATTCTCATGTGGAAACTTCATGCCAAGAGTTCTACTTTTCTGAATTTCTGAATTATGTGTAATTGTGTATATGATTTGAATGAAGTTCAAATCATGATCTAGTTATGCTTTGTGACAGAGTTTAACGATGATTATGATTGTGATCTTAATCTATTAGAACTAGGATTGACTTATGCAATTGAGTGTGCTCAAGTCTTAACTTAAATTAAGGGAATCATGTACTTGAATCACACATATGACAGATTGTTTGTTTTAACTGCTTTATCATCCGACTAGATAGGATTTAATTTCAAATCTAGTTGAGTAAGTGAGAAACCACAGCGAATTAAGCATCGAGGATTGCTACATGTGGATCCTTGAACCCCTAGTGTTCTTTTACATTGTTAACATTCTCTTTTAGTTTGAAATTACTATCTACATTCAATTCTAAAAATCCTGTTTAGTTAGTTCTCAATTAGAAACCATTGGAAGTGTTTTGTGAGTTCCTACACAAGTCCCTGTGGATCGACCTCGGTCTTACCGAGATTATTAATACATTGCAAACCTACACTTGGGGAAGTGAACAGAAGGTGTTAAGCACCCACTCTGCCCATACCGAAGTACGATCTCTACTTTACATAATCGAACTAATACTTGAAAGTCTGATTTAATCCTCGTACACTCTCATGAATGATATGATGCATGAATGTAGGTCTGAATAGTAAGAGTTTCTGATGAGCAAGTTTCCATTAACAGGCAAGCCCAGAGCATACGCTCGAACTGACAGGTGCTTTACGAGGGTTGCATGTTGTGTATTTGAATAATCAAAGTGTTTGTAGTGATATGATAAGCAGGGGGTTGGAAGAATAGTAAATGTCTCACTTATGCTAGATGTGAATGAGATGATGCTAATAAAAGAGTAGCTGGATGGACGGAGGTGTCACAAGGGTTTGCTTTGAGCGGCTAAGATTGGGACTTTGGTAGCTTGGGAGGCTTGGACCAAGGTCAGGCTGGGCTAGACCAGGGTTAGGCTCTTCTCACTCGGGCTCTCCTTGGTGGAGAAATGGACTAAAAGGGGGTGGAGATGGACTCAGAATTTATGGGATTTCCCTGAGAGTTGAGGGATGCTGTGAATGAGAGGGAATGGGGGTATTTATAGGTGCGGAGGATGGCAGTTCCCGTAAATAAGTTTAGGAGGCCTGTTCGCTTCCCCAAGTGTAGGGTTGCGATGTAGTAATAATCTCGGTAAGACCGAGGTCGATCCACAGGGACTTGTGTAGGAATTCACAAACACTATTGAGAGCTAACAACCAGATTATTGTATGAAGTTGATGTGAGTAACAATTTTAAACTAATTTGAAGGTAATCAATTATAAAAAGGCACTAGGGGTTCAAGGATCCACTTGTAGCAATCCTTGATGTTCAATCCGCTGTGGTTTCTCACTTTCTCAACTAGAATCGATATTAAGATCTATCTACCCGGATGATAGAGCTGTTAAACCAAACAATCTGTCATATGTAAGTCCAATGCATATGATTCACTCAATGTAAGCTAGGCTGAGCATGCTCAATTTCATAGGTCAGTTCCAATTCCAATAGGCTCAGATCACAATCACAACCATCCTCAAGTCCTGTCACAAGATGAGGCTAGATCATGATTTGAACTTGATTCAAATCACATGCACAGTCCCATACATAGCACAGAAATTCAGAAAAGTAGTGAAAATGCGGTATAAGTTTGATTACCGCTTTTGTAGAAGCAAGAAACAAGATACCTTGAACTAGAGGGGGGTGAATAGGACACTTTTTAAATTTCCCAATTACACACTTGTAATCATACAAAGTATTCTTAGGGAACTTACTTCAAACACAAGATATGCAGAATATAAATCAATAAAAGCATATGAGAAAGAAGTAAATCAGTTCATCCATTCATCACATAACAAGAGATTTTTATAGTGGTTCGGTTATGTACCTACTCCACTCCCGCCTGATCCACTCACTCCTTGAGTGGCCGGATTTCACTATCACTATGGTTTTAAATGAGGTTAACCATAAACCTTAACAGCCTACAAAAGGACTTAAGACTCAACACATGGATTCATCCTTCCATAGGACTAATCCATGACCACTTTGTCCTACACAAGGGCTTGTCCTACTCAAGGACTTGTCCTACGCAAGGACTCTTACGAGTTTGGGTCTTCAAACTCTGAAACCCAAATCTCAACTTGAGGAGGTTTCTTGGACTCGAAAGACTAAATATACTTAGCTGATTGAGTCCCTTGATGATGCCTTTGTTGAAGAAGCTTCGGCTTGCACGGAAGATACCTTCTTCAGCTCCCTCGATCAGCAACCTTGCTCCGGATGACTCATTGTAGATTCCAAGGTGAGGGATTAGGGTTAGGTTGAGGCTAAATGGGGATATGGCTTTTATATGAGGAAGGCTTCTACCTAAACCACCATTAATGGCATTGATGACAAGGGTATATCTATGAGAGGTAGGTCAAGATGCCATTAAAGAGGGGTTGAGTTCATGATTCAATCCAAGCTTTGAATGCTTCATCAATGTTGGTCAGATCAACATGGATTGAAATATGAACTCAACAAATCTTAGGGTATGAGAGAAGGGGATCTCAAGGAGAAGGCACACACAAACCCTACATGATGCTCAAGATGTCTCTAGCAAGATCCAACCGAGTTCCATAAATAGAGATGACATTCAACGGTCAGAAAACGGTCAGCTCGATAGGATCCGATCGATCGGACATAAGTTTTAGCTAGATTTGAATTTTGCTAAAAAACAGGTCATCCGATTGATCGGACTTAGTTCCGATTGATCGGAAGACCATGTCCGATTGATCGGACAGATGGTCCGATTGATCGGAATTCCTTCCAGAGAGTTTATGTAATTTTTCTGAAATTTCCTCCGATGGATCAGATGTATGTCCGATGGATCGGAGCACCCTGTATGATGGATCGGACAGACCTCCGAGTGATCGGAAAAGTGTCCAGAGAGATTTTCAATGTTTGCTGGACAATTTTACGATTGATCGGACATACCGTCCGATTGATCGGAAGACCCTGTCTGATTGATCGGACAGTCCTCCAATTGATCGGAAAAGTGTCCAGAGAAGTTTTCAATGTTACTGGACAATTCTCCGATTGATCGGACATATTGTCTGATTGATCGGACATCTATCGGACTGATCTCCGATGGATCGGGTACATATCGGAGAGAGCAGACATATTGATTTTCAACTTTTAAGCAACTTCTGCTAAAAAGAACCCTTCCAAAGCTGATCTTAATGGAAGGTGGACTATAGATGGTGCTAAGGGTGTACCTAGGAAGGATTTGGACCATCTATAAAAGGTTTTGGGATCAAAGGTTTGGATGGAGAGGCTTGAAGTTGACTGACGAGCGATCTTCTTTGAGTAGCTTCTGTCTTCAGCAACACGGAGACTGTCTTCAGCAGCAAGGAGACTCGATGACACACTAACCACGGTAATTGACAAATCTTTGCATTAACAATCTCCCCCTTTGCAAAGATTTGTCAATTACCATGGTTAGTGTGTCGTCGAGTCTCCTTGCGGCTGAAGACAGTCTCCGTGCTGCTGAAGACAGAAGCTACTCAAAGAAGATCTATCGTCAGTCAACTTCAAGCCTCTCCATCCAAACCTTTGATCCCAAAACCTTTTATAGATGGTCCAAATCCTTCCTAGGTACACCCTTCGCACCATCTATAGTCCACCTTCCATTAAGATCAGCTTTGGAAGGGTTCTTTTTAGCAGAAGTTGCTTAAAAGTTGAAAATCAATATGTCTGCTCTCTCCGATATGTACCCGATCCATCGGAGATCAGTCCGATAGATGTCCGATCAATCGGACAATATGTCCGATCAATCGGAGAATTGTCCAGTAACATTGAAAACTTCTCTGGACACTTTTCCGATCAATCGGAGGACTGTCCGATCAATCGGACAGGGTCTTCCGATCAATCGGACGGTATGTCCGATCAATCGTAAAATTGTCCAGCAAACATTGCAAATCTCTCTGGACACTTTTCCGATCACTCGGAGGTCTGTCCGATCCATCGTACAGGGTGCTCCATTCCATCGGACATACATCCGATCCATCGGAGGAAATTCCAGAAAAATTACATAAACTCTCTGGAAGGAATTTCGATCAATCGGACCATCTGTCCGATCAATCGGACATGGTCTTCCGATCAATCGGAACTAAGTCCGATCAATCGGATGACCTGTTTTTTAGCAAAATTCAAATCTAGCTAAAACTTATGTCCGATCGATCGGATCCTATCGAGCTGACCGTTTTCTGACCGTTGAATGTCATCTCTATTTATGGAACTCGGTTGGATCTTGCTAGAGACATCTTGAGCATCATGTAGGGTTTGTGTGTGCCTTCTCCTTGAGATCCCCTTCTCTCATACCCTAAGATTTGTTGAGTTCATACTTCAATCCATGTTGATCTGACCAACATTGATGAAGCATTCAAAGCTTGGATTGAATCATGAACTCAACCCCTCTTTAATGGCATCTTGACCTACCTCTCATAGATATACCCTTGTCATCAATGCCATTAATGGTGGTTTAGGTAGAAGCCTTCCTCATATAAAAGCCATATCCCCATTTAGCCTCAACCTAACCCTAATCCCTCACCTTGGAATCTACAATGAGTCATCCGGAGCAAGGTTGCTGATCGAGGGAGCTGAAGAAGGTATCTTCCGTACAAGCCGAAGCTTCTTCAACAAAGGCATCATCAAGGGACTCAATCAGCTAAGTATATTTAGTCTTTCGAGTCCAAGAAACCTCCTCAAGTTGAGATTTGGGTTTCAGAGTTTGAAGACCCAAACTCGTAAGAGTCCTTGCGTAGGACAAGTCCTTGAGTAGGACAAGCCCTTGTGTAGGACAAAGTGGTCATGGATTAGTCCTATGGAAGGATGAATCCATGTGTTGAGTCTTAAGTCCTTTTGTAGGCTGTTAAGGTTTATGGTTAACCTCATTTAAAACCATAGTGATAGTGAAATCCGGCTACTCAAGGAGTGAGTGGATCAGGCGGGAGTGGAGTAGGTACATAACCGAACCACTATAAAAATCTCTTGTTGTGTGATGAATGGATGAACTGATTTACTTCTTTCTCATATGCTTTTATTGATTAATATTCTGCATATCTTGTGTTTGAAGTAAGTTCCCTAAGAATACTTTGCATGATTACAAGTGTGTAATTGGGAAATTTAAAAAGTGTCCTATTCACCCCCCTCTAGGACAAGGTATCTTGTTTCTTGCTTCTACAAAAGCGGTAATCAAACTTATACCGCATTTTCAATTGGTATCAAAGCGGGTTCCTCCTTAAAGGCGTAACTGCCCGGAGTGTGATCCGTCTCTAGAAGCTTGAAATCATGTCAAAAGGGGATTCGAGTATGGTTTCCAAACCTCCATATTTTGATGGATCAAACTATGCATATTGGAAAGCAAGAATGAGAGTCTTCTTGCAATCATTGGATCATGCAACATGGAGATCTGTGGAAATCAAATATGAAATACCCCTCTTGAGCACTGTCATAGATGGGGTCACCACTACCACAGTCAAGCCTGATGATTTATGGATTGATCTTGAACAACTGAGATACATTAGCAATGCTAAGGCACTCAATGCTATCTTTTGTACCGTTTCAGCAGATGAGTTTAAAAGAATTTGTAATTGCACAACTGCTAAGGAAGCATGGGACATCTTTGAAACCACTCATGAAGGAACTAGTACAGTTAAGAGGTCAAAACTTCAGCTCTTGACTACTCAATTTGAGAATATGAAAATGGAGGAACATGAGAACTTCATGGACTTTTACACCCGACTGAGTGATGTCACCAATGCTATGTGGGGATTGGGGGAGAGGATATCGGATCTGCGCATTTGTAGGAAAATTCTAAGATCCTTACCCGAACGATTCTCCTCCAAGGTCATAACTATTGAGGAATGTAGAGATATTGATACTATGAAAATACAAGACTTACTTGGATCTCTACAGACCCATGAACTTCATTTCAAGAAATCCCCAAAAAGTAGAAACACAGTGCTGAAAACTTCACACACTACACAAGAATCTGTAGTTGATAGTGATGAAGAAATGGATATGAATGAAATGGCTCTTATGGCCAAGAATTTTAGAAAATTCTTCAAAAACAAAGGAAAGAGGGTTGACAAAAATAGCAAATCTTTTGACAAAAAACGCTATACAGGAAAATCTTACAACAAGCCAAAAGATCCTAAGTGCTACAACTGTGGACGTTATGGTCATATTGCCTCTGACTGCCAAGCTCCTGCCAAAGAAAAATTCAAAAAGAAAGCAATGGCAGCCACATGGGACAACCTCGAGAGTACAGATTCAGAAACAGAAGAATATCAAAGTGATGAGAGAGGATCAGTTAAAATTCTGATGGCCTCTATCTCGGAGATTGTCCCAGACATACAAGGCGAAAGAGACAAGGATGATCATGAGCTATCAGAAAACAATGTGACATCCTCCGATGATGACGAGGATGATAATGAAGGTTTGCAAGTTGCCTATGATGAGCTATTTCGTCAAAGCATCCTTCTTACCAAGAAGTTGAGCCAAGCAAATATTGACAACAATAAATTGGCTGATGAAATGCAAGAAGTAAAGAGAGAAAACAACGGATTTTACCATCAGATCTGTGAATTGGAAAAGAAAAAAAAGCAGCTCAAGACAAAATTAATACCTTAGAAAATGAGCTGAAAAAGGCAAAATCTACAAATCAGTGTCTAGTCTTGTAGCTTAATCAAGAAAGTCAACTCAATGAAAGGTTTGCCCAAAGTCGAGAAAAACTAGATGATATCCTTAAATCAGGTAAGCCTTGTAGGAATACAAGAGGGCTAGGCTATGGTGAGCAAACTAAGGTTAGTAACCCAGAACCTAAAAAGATTAGGAATGCATCAGGAAGCACTAAGAGAAATTCACCTATATGCCATGCATGCGGAGATGTTGGACATTTGAAATTTGAATGCTTGATCCTTAAGAATCCGGTTCGGAACCTACCGGAAAAAGGATGAATCAGATGTGGAGTCCTCCTAAACAAACACCAAACGTGAGGAAAAATTATCCCACTCCACCGAAGAAAGACAAAAGAATGAAAGAGCTCCTTGAAATGGTAAAACAGTTGAACAAAAGAACCATGGAGCTGATGAAAGAGAAATCAAGTAAAGAGAAAACCTCAACACCTTATGCTCAAACTGATGACATCCCTAGAATCAACCACGAAGCCTAATTCTCCAAAAAGGGTAGTCTCTAAATGGGTAGTAAAGAATAAATGCTTAGTTATCCATACAGCCCTTAGAGCCGGAAGAAACACTAGGTGGTACCTTGATAGTGGATGCTCCCGACACATGACAGGTGACAAGACTCAGTTTTGTGATTATGCTGAATTTGATGGTGGGTCTGTTACCTTTGGAGATGGGAGTGTTGCCAAGATTGTTGGAAAGGGAACCATCACCGGGCCAGGATTGCCCAAAATTGAGGATGTACTATGTGTTGACGGTTTAAAACATAATCTATTAAGCATCTCTCAAATATGTGATGAATAGCATTCCGTGAAATTCTCCAAAGAAATGTGCGAAATTATGGACCAAACTGGAAAATTAATATTAAAAGGGTTTCGCACTGGAGATAACTGCTATGTGATTGAAAACAAAGGTGATGAGGGACCATCTGCCGTATGCCACATGGCTATTAATGATGAGACTGAGTTATGGCATCAACGGCTTGGTCATGTCCATTACAGGAACCTTGCTAGGTTGAGTAGAAAGAAATTGGTAAGAGGTTTACCAAAGATTGGGAAGAAACCAAAAGAAGTATGTGCTGAATGCTTGAAAGGTAAACAAATTAAAGTTGCACATAAGAAGACATCCATCATTGCTACATCAAAACCCCTTGATCTACTCCACATGGATCTTGTAGGCCCCACAAGAGTAATGAGTCAAGGTGGTAAGAGGTACTTCTTTGTTATTATTGACGACTATTCCCGATACACTTGGGTTGTATTTTTGAAAGAAAAGTCTGATACATTTGAAGAATTTGAGAAACTCATGAAACGACTCCACAATGAAAAAGAATGCACAGTGAAACCTATTAGGAGTGATCAAGAGAGGGGATTTTGAGGAGATAGGAGCCACCATTGTTGAAGATCATTAAGAGCCCTATTCCTAACCCAAACAAGTGATCTTCCTTGTGATTCCTCACAAGTATGGAGCATTCAAAGCTCAAGAAGAAGATGCACTTGTCCCTCTTTTGATCTCTAGAGATTGGATTGATCTTGATAGTCATAGTCCTATCCAATACTCTATGATGAGATCGGTGTAGGTGAGACTCTCTAGGTAACCCAATCTCATAAGTTGTAGAGATCTCAAACCTACCTTCCCTAGCACCTTGGGCATCTCCAATGGAGCATCACATGCAAGGTAGCTGATCTTGGAGCTGAAGCCTTGGCAAAGCAGCGGCGTCGAAGATCGGGGGAGCACAAGGGGAGCTGATTCAAGCACGGGAGAGCGAGAAGAAGCAACCCAAAGCGGCGGTAAACAATGGGCTCAATCCGACAAGTAAGGTTGTCTTGTTAGGAGTCCATCCACTCAATTCCCTGTGGGAGTTGAGTGTAGAGTTTGTTTGACAAACTCGACCTAGGGTCGTTAGCCGATCCTTGGCCTATTAGTTGGGCCTAAAATCTAGGGACGTCAGCCGTTCCTTGGCACGTTAGTCGGCCTAAACAGAGTCTCCAAGGGGGAGCCACCAACACGGGTGCAAACGTGTAGGTTGGGAGGAACCTGTAAACTCCCAGATTGGGTGGATCTGAATTAAAACACCTTGGTTGGGAGGAACCAGATTTAAACTCCCCAGTGAATGCCGGTGTGCTCAAAGGGGTTGAGTACTTGAACCGGGAGTGGAGTAGACAAGTAGTCGAACCACTATACATCCTTGTGTTTGTGATTGTTCTTGAGCACATTTCTCCTTATGCATTGCGTTTAACTTCTTAATTATGAATGCTTAGTTAGGAATGTATGCTAGGCACTTAATAGACACATCCACACTCATAAGATGTACTTTCACTACCTCAAGTAGACTTGAACTTCTTGATCCATCCTCACTCAAGTCTATTTGAGTAGCATAGATTAGGTTCTTCATTAGCTTAATCATTTAATTAATCTATGCTTGTTTAGACTAGGTTGTTTATAGCTTTTATCATATGCTAGTCTTTTGATTGGACCCACTTAGGCTTGGAAGCCGAAGTGTTAATCGCTTACGTAGTTTGATTTGTTGAATTATATAAGTAAGCGAAAAGAGTTTCAAAAAGGTCCTAATCACCCCCTCCTATAGGTTTAGCCATAATTCTAGTTGCTCTTTAAGCTTCCGCACGTGTATGCATAGGGTGTCGTGTTAGACTACCCGACGTAATTTTAAGTAGAACTTTGGTAGGAAGTTCCCACACGAAGATTATAGTACTAGAGCGTACTCCAATTCCTTGGATCATACAGGTCTAGACTAATACAAACCAATTAAGAATTTAAGTAATTCTCCCAAACATCCATGAGTCATCATAAGACTAAGAAAAACTACTTAGAACTTGTATAAACTTCAAACCATTGTTCAATAACATGAATTCCAAACTTAAAACCAACTTAGAACGAATTGAAACATCTTAGATCCACTACAAGCTTCACCTCTTAGCCCTAGCTAAGAGGTTTAGCTGCTCATGATCCAAGGAAACATGAAACAACTTAAGAAAAGCATAAAACAGTAAAAACAAACTAGAAGGAGTTGTGAAACTCTGAAATCCACTTCCGCCGCCTCCAACCTCGCTTAAACTCTTCTCAGATACCCTAGGAACGATCCCTAGGTGTCCTTTTATAGTGGGGAGGCTCCGCAACTTCAGAAGATTCGAGAATTTGCGTAACACTTAAGCAGTGTGCAGAGAAAATCGGCACCAAAATAGAAAGTATGCAGTCTTTACGCACAGCCGACCGGTCGGACGACCGGTCTGAGTGACTGGCCGACCGATCACGACCGGTCGTGCCTCACTGGGAGAATAGTCCAGCAAGCTCTGGATTTAGAAGTTCTTCTGGCTGACCGGTCGGACTGGCAATCCTATCAGTCCAGCGTGCTCAGCATCTGTTGGCCGACCGGTCAAGACCAGTCAGACCATCTCCAGCAATAGTCCAGTGTGTGCACAGGGTCGGCCGACCAGTCAAGACCTGTCTGGCTCCCTTGGCCGACCGATCAAGACCGGTCGGACTTCTTCTTTCTTCTTTTTCTTCCTTTCTTTCCTCTACTTTCTTCTCTCCTTGCTTCCTTCTTTCTTTGGTGCACCTTGGTTCTTCATCCAAGGTTCTTAAAGAGGCTCTTTTATCATCAATTAGGTGGAGTCCACTCTCAATCCTGCAATCACAAAACATAAATTCAATCAGTCTTTAAATCATGAAAATCTCGCACAATGAGTGATGAATTGGGGTTAGAATATGCACAATTAAGAGCTCAACACACCCCCCAACCAGCATTTTGCTAGTCCCGAGCAAAAAATGCATGAAACTAATTTTATTCTTCAAAACTCAACTCTCTTTCAGAAACCATTCTTCTATACGTCCCAAGACATACAAGTGTAAGATTCAGAAATATTTGGTGACAGAAGTTGAAACCGTAAACCCCCAAGACATGATAAGCATTCATATGAAATTCCAGCTGATTGGTTGATAAATAGAAGAACTTGAACAAATTCAATCTAGTGTGGATAGTGAAAATTCATCTCATGAGTTTCTAGGATTATCTTCTTCATAGATCAACCAGACTATAGATCTCAAGGTACATGGAGCCACATCAAGCCAATAACAGGAATTTGCCTTACCGTCCTTCCGACGACTTTCACACTACATCCCATTTCCAGCTTTGGTTACGGGTAGACCATCCCCCGGTTGGTAGTAGGTAGCCCTAATCGGAATTTTCCACCAGTTTTCCATCATTCCCAATTTCATCCTTTCTTTTCCTTTTTCTTTTAATTTAGACAGGATTTTTAGAAATCCATATCTTGCATTGTTTTCCCATGGACAAGGATGGACAAAGTACCCTGGCTTGACTTCTCAACACCTTAATTCAAAGTCTAGCTAATCCATAAATCACATAATCCCTTCAACCCATGAAAATCATGTAATGTGGACTAGGTGTAAAAGTGTTCAGATTTTCTATCGATCACAGAATTAGGGGAATTCTCCTATAAAAGCAGTACGGTAGGCCCAAAGCGCATCGGTAAGCCGAAGCGACCAATCTTTGCGATCGGGGTTCACCGTTTTCTCCAAAATGTATTTAATCTCCCTATTGGATATCTCAGCTTGCCCACTCGTTTGTGGGTGATAGGGAGTGCTCACTTTGTGTCTGACGCCATATTTCTTCATTAAAGTTTCAAAAGGGTGATTACAAAAGTGAGACCCTCCATCACTTATGATGACTCGAGGTGTTCCAAACTGGGAAAGAATATTCTCTTTTAAGAAGCGAATGACCATTTTATGGTCATTATTCCGGCAAGGGATGGCCTCGACCCATTTGGAAACATAATCAACGGAAAGCAGGATGTATGTGTTTCCAAAAGAAGATGGGAATGGACCCATGAAATCGATGCCCCAACAATAAAAAATTTCGATTATTAAGATGGGATTGAGTGGCATCATATTTCTACGGGAGATTCCTCCCAATTTCTGACAAGGTTCACATGCTTTGCAAAACTCATGTGTGTCTTTAAACATGGTGGGCCAATAAAACCCACATTGCAGAATTTTTGCTGTGGTCTTTTTAGCCGAAAAGTGGCCACCACATGCCTGAGAATGACAGAAGGAGATGATACTTTGTTGCTCATCATCTGGGACACATCTCCTTATGATTTGATCGGGACAATACTTGAATAAGTATGGGTCGTCCCATAGGAATTTTCGCACCTCAGTGAAGAATTTATCCTTATCTTGCTTTTTCCAATGTGTAGGAATTGTACTTGTAGCAAGATAGTTAGCAATTCCGCATACCATGGCAATTGGGAAACAGCAAAAAGTTGTTCATCAGGGAACATGTCATTGATCGCGGTCGTTTCAGGGGAATCAATGAGGACAAGTCGAGAGAGATGGTTAGCTACGACATTTTCTACTCCTTTCTTATCACGTATTTCTATGTGAAATTCCTGGAGTAGAAGGATCCATCTTAACAACCGTGGTTTAGCATCCTTCTTAGAGAGAAGGTACTTAAGCGCGGCATGGTCAGTGAATATGATGATCTTGGATCCAATCAAGTAGGACCTAAACTTGTCCAAGGAAAAAACTACGGCTAAAAGTTCTTTCTCAGTAGTAGTGTAGTTTGCTTGGGCTGAGTTTAGAGTTCTACTAGCATAGTAGATGACACATGACTTTTTCTCTTTTCTTTGGCCTAGCACGGCCCCAATAGCATAGTCGCTCGCACATAATTTCAAAAGGAAGGCTCCAATCAGGTGGTTGCATTATGGGAGCACATGTCAACATACCTTTAAGGGTGGTAAAGGCCTTTTGACATTCTTCATTCCACTCGAATGAATTTTCCTTTTGAAGTAGGTTACATAAAGGATAAGAGAGTGAACTGAAGTCCTTTATGAACCTTCTGTAAAATCTTGCGTGTCCCAAAAAGGACTGTACATCTCATATGCTCTTGGGTGGTGGAAGGTTAGAGATAAGATCAATTTTCGCTTTGTCCACCTCAATTCCATTTTGTGAAACAATGTGACCAAGTACAATTCCCTTTTGAACCATGAAGTGACACTTCTCCCAATTCAGCACAAGGTTCTTCTCTTCAAATCTTTTCAGCACAGATTGCAAGTGCATAAGGCACTCATCAAAGCTACAACCAAATACGGAAAAATCATCCATGAAGACTTCGAGAATTGTCCCCACCATGTCAGAAAAGATACTCATCATACAACGCTGAAAGGTGGCAGGGGCATTACATAGTCCAAACGGCATCCGTCTATAGGCGAAAGTGCCGAATGGACATGTGAATGTAGTCTTTTCTTGGTCTTCACGGGCAATCTCTATTTGATTGTACCCTGAATAGCCATCAAGGAAGCAAAAGTGGGAATGACCCGCCAACCGTTCTAAAATTTGATCAACAAACGGTAGGGGGAAGTGGTCTTTCCTCGTGACAGTGTTTAACTTCCTGTAGTCAATGCACATTCTCCAACCGGTAGTGACTCTAGTTGGCACGAGTTCATTATTGGCATTGGCTACGATGGTTATTCCGGATTTCTTAGGCACCACTTGAGTTAGGCTCACCCATTGACTATCGGATATTGGGTAAATAATGCCCACATCCAATAGTTTCACCACTTCGGCCTTAACCATATCCTTCATGTTTGGATTTAGTCGTCGTTGTGGTTGCCTAGATGTCTTCGCATTCTCCTCAAGGTGTATGCGATGAGTAAAAATCAGTGGGTCTATGCCTTTGAGATCCGTAATTGACCATCCAATGGCACTCTTGTGCTCTAATAGAGTGGCCATTAGCCTACTCTCTTGTTCCTCATCAAAGTGGGAAGAAATCACTACTGGGTATGTCTCATCTCGACCTAAATAAACATATTTCAGCTCACTTGGTAATGGTTTTAGGTCGAGTGTTGGTGCCTTGATGTTGGATGGGAGGGCCTTATTCTCGTTTACAGGCAAAGGCTCAAATAGGGCCCTCCATCTTTTATTATCAAGCACCGGCATCACATCTAGTATGGCATCCATCTCTTGTACTGTGTCATCATTTATCTCATGAGAATGGGCCACACATGCCTCCAAAGGGTCGGAAGATAGTGACAAGGGGAATGTATCTTCCACGAATGATTCAATCATGTTTAGTTCGTGGATATCATCATCAACCTCCCGTGGTTGTTTGCATAAATCAAATATGTTAAGCTCAAGGGTCATATTTCCAAAGGACATTTGTACAAGTCTATTTCTACAATTGATAATTGCATTTGAAGTAGCTAGAAACGGTCGGCCAAGTATGACGGGAATTCGAGCACCGGTGCTTATCACAGGATGTGTATCCAAGACAATAAAGTCTACTGGGTAGTAGAATTTATCAACTTGGACTAGAACATCCTCTATCATTCCTCTCGGTATACGGATGGATCTATCAGCAAGTTGGAGTGTGGTTTTGGTCGGTTTTAATTCACCTAACCCAAGTTGCTCGTAGACTGAGTATGGAATGAGATTCACACTTGCCCCCAAATCAAGTAAGGCTTGTTTAATCCAGTAGTCTCCTATGATGCATGAGATGGTTGGACTACCCGGATCCTTGTATTTTTGGGGCACCTCTTGTTTGATGATGGCATTCAAATTCTCAGTCAAAAGTACTTTTGTTGTGAACATTGTGTTTCCTTTTGACTGTATACAATTCCTTTAGAAATTTGGCATAAGATGGTATTTGTTTAATGGTTTGAAGTTTATACAAGTTCTAAGTAGTTTTTCTTAGTCTTATGATGACTCATGGGTGTTTGGGAGAATTACTTAAATTCTTAATTGGTTTGTATTAGTCTAGACCTGTATGATCCGAGGAATTGGAGTACGCTCTAGTACTATGATCTTCATGTGAGAACTTCCTACCAAAGTTCTACTTTTCTGAATTTCTGTGCTATGTATGGGACTGTGCATGTGATTTGAATCAAGTTCAAATGATGATCTAGCCTTGTCTTATGACAGGACTTGAGGATGGTTGTGATTGTGATCTGAGCCTATTGGAATTGGGACTGACCTATGCAATTGAGCATGCTCAGCCTAGCATACATTGAGTGACTCATATGCATTGGACTTACATATGACAGATTGTTTGGTTTAACAGCTCTATCATCCTGGTAGATAGATCTTAATATCGATTCTAGTTGAGAAAGTGAGAAACCACAGCGGATTGAACATCAAGGATTGCTACAAGTGGATCCTTGAACCCCTAGTGCCTTTTTTATAATTGATTACCTTCAAATTAGTTTAAAATTGTTACTCACATCAACTTCATACAAAAATTTGGTTGTTAGCTCTCAATAGACACTATTGGATGTGTTTGTGAATTCCTACACAAGTCCCTGTGGATCGACCTCGGTCTTACCGAGATTATTACTACATCGCAACCCTACACTTGGGGAAGCGAACAAGTTTTTGGCGCCGTTGCCGGGGA
This sequence comes from Liriodendron chinense, assembly GCA_003013855.2. Lineage (NCBI taxonomy): Eukaryota > Viridiplantae > Streptophyta > Magnoliopsida > Magnoliales > Magnoliaceae > Liriodendron > Liriodendron chinense. The sequence goes on along the minus strand of ML058508.1, from coordinate 3,347,707 downwards.
CTTTGACAGTTTTTCACAAATTTCTAAAATTAGTATCTATTTAGGATTTTTAGGATTTTAGGACTAACTTAGCTTGTTTATTTGATTTTTCTTTTTCAAGGATTTCTAGGAAGCTGAAGAAGATACAAGGATTTCAAGTGCCGAATCAGGTTCTATCTTCCTAAACCTTACTCTTCTCCTTCTCCTATTCATTCCTATAATATTCATCTCTTGTAGAGTGGGTGGAGACTCCTTTTGGATCTCTAAAAGGTAGGCCTTGTGCCACCTGGATTCCTATTGGTCGGCTCTGCCGTCTTGGATCACCTTGTGCTCAGAGATTTCTTTTCTCACCTCTACTCCTCTTTCTCCTTTTTCTGCACTTTTTCTCAAAAGATTCAAAGAGTGGGTGGGGAGTTCTCTGAACCCCTATTGACCAGGAGAAATTGGTCTCTATCCTTGCTTCTGGCTTAGCCATTGCAAGACACCTTGTGCTTCGGTCTTAGAAAAGAGTAAAGAAAGGGAGGAAGAATTCTTCTTTCTCTTTGTTTCATATTTTTTTGTTTTGCATGCCAAATTGGGCTCGGGATTCCAATAACCGACTCATAAGTGAAGGGGGGATAGTAGAAGGAATTAACAGAGAACCACGTGCTAGGAGACAGCTAAACTCTCCAATTTTGTCTGAAAGTATAGCTGTGAATCAACCTAATCCGATGGCCAATCCTAATCTGGGCCAAAATCAAACTGAAACGGGGGAGAATGTGGTTGAGAATGTTCCCCGACCTAGAACTTTACGTGATTTCTTGCAACAAGCAAAAGCGAGCACTCCCTCATGCATAATTTTTCCACAAAATGCAGGGAATGTAGATTTAAAACCGGGAGTGATCCAAGTTCTCCTTAAATTTCATGGGTTAGACAGTGAAAGTGCCTATCAACACCTTAAGGAGTTTGATAAGGTAATAACCACCATGCACTTTGCTAATGTGACTGATGATGTGGTGAGACTTAAATTCTTCCCTTTTACTCTCAAAGATAAAGCTAAAGGTTGGCTTCATTCATTAAGGCCAAGATCAATTGGTGCATGGACTGATATGCATAGGGAATTCATAAAAAAATTCTTCCCTACTCACAAAACAAACATGTTGAAGCGTCTTATCATGAACTTTGCCCAAAAGGAAGATGAAACCTTCTTCCAATGTTGGGAGAGGTTTAAGGACCTATTAAACGCATGCCCACATCATGGCTATGAAATTTGGCGGGTTATAAGCTTTTTCTATGAAGGACTGACTTCACCCATGCGCCAATTCATAGAAATGATGTGTAATGGGGAGTTCATGAATAAGGAGGCTGATGAAGCATGAGATTATTTGGAAGAATTGGCTGAGAATGCACAGTCTTAGGATACATCAAAACCAACAAATTCCAAGACTGGCCAACAAAAGGAAAGAGGAGGAATGTATATCTTATCGGAAGAGGATAGCATAAGTGCACGGGTGGTTAGCCTCACAAGAAAGGTCGAAGCCATGGAATTGAGGAAAGGAGAGACGATTAACTCCAATGACGTTGAAACTGTTTGTGGAATTTGTGCTGGAAATCAACATGCAACACAAGATTGTCCCACAATTTCAGCAGTTCAGGACATCTTACAAGAACAATCAAATGTCATAAACAGTTATCAACGGCAATTTGGTGCTCCAACCTCAAACACGTTTAATGCTAGTTGGAAGAACCATCCCAACTTCAGTTGGAGGAATGGACCCACTGCGAATGCAACCCCTATCCTCAGGCTCAACCTATACTAGGTCCATCTCTAGTCATTACTCCAAAAGTGACGCTAGAGGAGATGTTGGGTGCATTCATATTGGTCCAAGCTGAGTATAACAAGACAAATTCTCTGAAAATAGATGGGTTCATGTAAGAGCAATTGAAATTCAATCAAAATTCAACTCAAGCCATCAATGAATTGAAAACATCAATGGCTAGAGTTGAATCTCATCTTAGTGTTAGAGTGAAGGGCACACTTCCTGCCCAACCTCTTCCTAACCTAAGAACCCAGTTTGAGATACAAGATGCAAGCTCATCCTCCCATCATACGGAGCATGTTCAAGCTATCACCACTTTGAGAAGTGGGAAAGAAATTGACAAATCTAATCCGGTGAAGGCCCCAAAGCCTAAGGATCCGGAAATTTCCAAAGAGGATGATAGCCCAAACAACACTCCACAAGTGAAAGAACCGGAAAGGCAATACAAACCGATTGCCCCGTTTCCACAAAGGTTGATTTCACCTAAACCTTTAGATAAAAATCTGGAAATTTTAGAAGTTTTCAAGCAAGTGAAGATCAACATCCCGTTGTTGGATGACCAGTCGACTTCTTCTTTCTTCTTTTTCTTCCTTTCTTTCCTGTACTTTCTTCTCTCCTTGCTTCCTTCTTTCTTTGGTGCACTTTGGTTCTTCATCCAAGGTTCTTAAAGAGGCTCTTTTATCATCAATTAGGTGGAGTCCACTCTCAATCCTACAATCACAAAACATACATTCAATCAGTCTTTAAATAATGAAAATCTCGCACAATGAGTGATGAATTGGGGTTAGAATATGCACAATTAAGAGCTCAACAAGGCCCCCTCGGGGCTGCCCGTACGGACACGCTGCTCCAGCTTTGGAGCATACGGCTCCCGAACCTGAAGCAGCAAAGCCTGAGGTTTGAGGTTTGGAGCTACTCCGAAGCTGTGATCGGAACTAGGTGAGTTGACTGGGTTTGAAAAGATGGGTTTTGACACGGCGAGTCGACTAGGTGCATGGGCTGGACTGACCTAGTGAGTTTACTCGGTGATTTGACTCAACGGGTTGACTCATCAAGTTTAACTTTTTAGGAATTTTTGACTTGTTTTTCTTATGGGGGGTTTTTGGGGCTGATGTTTAGGGGTGAGTTGACTAGATTCAGGCTTGAGCTAGGCTATGGATTGGGGCTTACAAGGGTGAGTTTGGCTGGGTTTGGACATGTGATTTGGGGGTATGGACCTCCATTCATTCAGCTATCTCTATCAACATTATAGCCGAAGGTGGATGTCTACAGATGCCCATCTTTGGCAGAGGTTGCGTGCAACCGAATGTCAAAGTGAGTGGACACCCCACTTCTGACCCAGTCATTCATAGATCGTGGTCTGGAATATTTGCTTGCCTTTGTATCCGAGTCAGTTGATTGTCTAGAAATTGATAGCTTGCACATACCGTGGGAGTTTGGAGAAAACATTGCGATTGTCCCTGCATTAGCTACAACCTAGGTACCTAATCGCAACCCTTCCATTCCTGATCGGTACTAACATCGGAAAGGTACAGTAGAGCCTCTGCATCCGTTATAGTCTTAAGAGATTACCGACCCTGTGATTGATTGTTCGTTGCTTTCCTGGATCACTCCAGGAGTACTTGTTTCGCTTGACTTTCAAAGTGGTTAGCTGCCTACGTCCATTTAGTCTTACGGGAGATCCACTACGCCGACTTGGACTCAGTCAAGGTACTTCAGGCATCCACGCCTAGGTATGTGCGGGTGAACTCTTTCCACCCAATCTGCTGGTTTTGATACTTGGGTTACAATTCATCATTTCCACCGTTCAGACGGTTTCTTTGACCAAGCCTTTTAGCTTTCATCTTTTCATATCTTGGCATGTGATACGACCGTACTGACATTGGAGTTCAGTTCGACCATACTTTGAGTACATTGGATCTGATGGTCTTCAAGAAAACCGCGAGACATCGGATCTTATTTGATTTTTACGTCGGCTCCTACCCAAAGATATGGAAGATCTCTCAGTGTTTTAGAGGCCGAACGCTCTATTGGGAAAATATTTTTGGGATTTTTGAAAAGATACCTACTCTGGGGTGTGATACTCTGTGGGGTTTTTATTTGCAAATAGGAATATATAATATTTTTTTGTCTTTTCGAAAAGAAAATCTGGCTTGCACGCGCCTCCACTAGGGATGCCTGAGGGGTCTTTGGCTAACTGACTTTTATTTTAAAAGCAGTTAACATGATGATTGATGTGATGGATGTTGATGCATGGGGATGCATATTTGATGATGGATGCATGGTTTAGCTCAATCTCTTTCAGTTCGATGATTTTTCTTTCGCTAGGGATGCGGAGAACTTTGAGCTTATTGCTTGCAGGGTTGTGCTTCCCTTGAGATTTTCTTTTTAATGCGGATGTTTGGTCAGCGGGTTGGTCAAGATCCCGACCTGTGGTCGATCAGGTCCATCATCCCAAGATGCTGTTTCCTTGCTGATGGGGATGGATGAAGGAGGTTGTCAGTTGTAACCTCAAGATGTTCTTCTGGGGGATGGGTGTGATTGGGATGATGTTTGGTTGCCAATTTTGGTCAAGATCCCAATTTGCGGGTGATCGGATCTGTCATCCCAAACTGTGAAGTGAGTGAGCAGAGTTCGAGACTCCTGAAGTACTGTGCTGGGGATAGTGTCAATTTTTATGATTTTTTGTAAATATTTGGTCTGAATCTTTACCTGAGTAGTCAGGATGGAGATCGATTATTGAAAACAAAGGAAATATTTTTGTGATTTTAAAAATATTTGGTCCGAGTAAAGATCGGTGTTTATTGAAAATAAGGGAAGTATTTTGTGATTTTTGAAAGATGATTTTGCAATGTTTTGGTATTTTTCTGATTTTTCTGAAATGCAAGGAATGGTATGGAATTTTCATCCATTTCCAGCTTCTACTGCTGGTAAGGCACCCGATCCATTTTATGTCAGCGAGCAAGATGGATCTTGCACAGTTAAGTGCCGTAGTTTTACATATTCGGATGAGGGGATTTTGAGGGTTTTCAGTCAACACACCCACAAAGTTGCCTGTTCCTCATGTGCAATGCACATAGACTACGTATCGTCCGACAGACTCCTTCGGCCACAAAATGAGCCACATCCTCATATTTCCCTTTCTCAATCCAGCTTGGGGTCTTATGCTACTCACAATTCCATGAGGGTATGCTTCACCTCCCAACTGCCTTAATCCCCTTCATGAGTTTTAGGAATAGGGAACATTGGTCAAATTCAACAGCGACTTCCAAATCAAGGTTGTCTATCACGGTATGTTCAACATGAACAGGATCATGGGGTTCTGCCCGCCTCAGCCCTTACTTGTTTAGAAGATCTCGAACACCCGTACGATCAAGTGCCAGCCATGTCCGGGACAGGTTGGGAAAGAAATCCCCCGAGAAGTTAATCCCAGTGTAGTTTTAGGTCTTCGGACCGCTGGGAATAGATTTGCGCAGTTAAAATTGATAGTGAATTTTTGTGTTTTGAGAAAGTTTCAAACTTCAACTCGAGTGATCGAGATTGATACTGGTTTTTATGAAAAGCTTAAAATCTTTTTGGTATTTTTGAAATGATCCGGGTTATCGAACCTTAACCGAGCGGTTGAGGTCGATGCCAGTTTTTGGTTGAATGCAAGAAAAGTCCCCCGAGAAATTAATCCCAGTGTAGTTTAAGGTCTTCAGACCGAAAATTATGTACAAGTAAGGCTGGAAATGTATATTTTTTGTGTTTTTTATAAAAAATTTGGGTCATCAGATCTTGATCCAAGTGGTTGAGATCGATGCCGGTTTTTATTAAAAAGTCTCTCGGGATGTTGATCCCGACGTAATTTATGGTCTTCGGACCCAAAATTATGTACATGCAAATACGACATTTTTTTTAATTTTTAATAAGATCCGATCTATCTAACCCCCTCCTTGATCGGTTGAGATCGAATGATGGTTTTTATTATGAAATCTCTCAGGATTTTGATCCCGACGTAGTTTAAGGTCTTCGTACCACATTTGGTATGGGAGGTAGACAAAGATCAGGGTTGGAAATTCTTGGTGTTTTCTGAAAATGATTCAGGCCATCAAGCCATGACTTTGGATGGTGAGATCAATGTTTGACCAAGTCAATTCTTTTTTCTTTCTTTTGAAAATCTCATAGAGCTTTTTCCACATCATCAAGCTAATTTCTCTCCAATTTCTCACAAGATGAGATTTTGGTGAGATTCCTTTCTTTTTCTCATTCTTTTCTTCCATCACTTCATTCTTACATGGAGGAACAATATTCACTTGCAACTACTCTTCCCAAGGGGGAGTTCTTCCCAAGGAGAGAGAGAGAGAGAGAGGAGTCACTTCACTTTGATGGGAGGACGGCTGGCCCCCTGGGTGCCGCTCAAGCCTCCTCTGCCCACTGGTTTTTCCAGTGGGCTAGGTAATGGGGTGCCTTTCCCTTTTCTATATAACATGGGGCACCCCTTACACTTCCAGCATGCAATCTCTCTCTCTTCTTTCTCACACTCTCTCTTTCGTCAAGTTTTTCTCTTCTTTTGTCCTCTTATTCTTTCAAGTGGTGAGGCTTTGGTGGAGTTTTGGGACAGCAAGGTCGTCCCCCTTTGGTGAGTGGTGAAGGTATGGACCACTCCTTTCCTTCATTTCATTGCTTTCCTTTTCATTTTCTCTTCTCATATTCTCTTTTTTTTTCTTCATGTAGGTACTTCGAGAGAGTCAAGGTGGGCCCAAGCTTTTTGGCCTTTTCCGCTTTTCCCATCTCTTCTCAAGGTGGTGCATGGAGAGGGACATTTCAAGCTTCATCTTTTTCCCCTTTTTTTTTTATATATATATACTCCCTCCATGTGTATGTAACGGGAAATTTTTCCATGTCCATCAAGTGTGCATGGTAAAATATCCTATTTTCTCTCATGGGAGTTGGGCACCTTTTTATGTGTATCAAATGGGCTCAAAGTGAAGTTATGGCTCTTGGTGTATTTGATGGGCCCAATACTTCATTTTGGGCTCCCTCATGCTCTCTTTTCCTTTTCATATTTTTCTTAGACGCTTTCTCTTCTTTTTCATCTTCTTTTCAAGGTTTGGGCCCATGAGATTGGTAGGGCCCACCTCAAGTTTTGGGCTTACAATGCTCACTTTGGATGGCCCCTTCTTTCTTCACATGTGTGTGGACAAAAGTGACTAGTCCATTCTTCCCTTGGATCTCAAGTGAGCTAGATTTCTTAGTTGGGCCTTTATAGATAAATGGCCCAAATCTTTGTTGAGCTCATAATTGTGCATATTCTAACCCCAATTCATCACTCATTATGCATGATATACATGTTTAAAGGACCAACTTAATATATGATGTGTGATTGTAGGAACAAGATGGAGAGTTCACCATTTGAAAGCTAAATGAGGCTCCTTACAAGTATTGAAGACCATAGGATGAAGCATGAAGAAGGATCAAAGAAAGTCAAGCAAGGAGAGAAGAGAAAGAAAGAAAGAATGAAGAAAGAGAAGCCAGACCGGTCAGCTGACCGGTCGGCCAAGGAAGCTGACCGGTCAAGACCGGTCAGCCACACACATGCATGCTAAACAGATGGACTGCCACGCCGACCGGTCAAGACTGGTCGGCCATAGATGTTGGATTGAACAGGAAGGAGGCACGACCGGTCATGACTGGTCGGGCATAGCTGCTGGAATAAGCTCAATACAGTCCGACCGGTCATGACCGGTCGGCTGTGCTCTCTGGACCATTGCAAGTAAAGACCGACCGGTCCAGACCGGTCGGCCATGCATACTGACTTAGAAGTTTCTAAGTTAAGTCCGATTTTCTCTGCGCTGCGTAAGTGTTACGCACTTTCTCGATTCTTCCGAAGTTTGGGAGTCTCCAGACTATAAAAAGACACATAGGGATTGTTCCTAGGGTATCCTCGAAGGGTTCAAGCGAGGTTGGAGACTGTGGAAGTGGAGATTGGAGTTTCACAACTCCTTTTGGTTTGCTTTGCTGTTTTCATGCTTTTTGTAGTTGATTCATGTTTCCTTGGATCATGAGCAGCTAAACCTCTTAGCTAGGTCTAAGAGGTGAAGCTTGTAGTGGATCCAAGATGTTTTAATTCGTAGTTAAGTGGTTTTTAGTTTGGAATTCATGATTATGAACTAAGGTTTGAAGTTTATACAAGTTTTTAAGTAATTTTTCTTAGTCTTGTGATGACTCATGGATGTTTGGATGAATTACTTATCTTCTTAATTCGTTTGTAACGGTCTAGACCTGTATGATCCGAGGAATCGGAGTGCGCTCTAGTACTAAGCTCTTCATAAAGGGACTTCATGCCAAAGTTCTATTTTCGTTGATTTTCTGGAATATGTAATGACTGTGCATGTGATTTGAATCCAGTTCAAATCCTGATCTAGCCTTGTCTTGTGAGAGGACTTGAGGATGGTTATGATTGAGAACTGGACTTATAGGAAAGGGGAATGACCTATGCAATTGAGCATGCTCAGCTCGGCCTACATTGAGTGAATCTTATGCATAGAACTTACATATTACAGAATGTTTGGTTTAACAGCTGTATCATCCGACTAGATGGACAGGAATGTCGATTCTAGTTGAGAGAATAAGAAACCACAGCGGATTGAACATCAAGGATTGCTACAAGTGGATCCTCTGAACCCCTAGTGCCTTCTTATAATTAATTACTTTCGATTTAATTCAGCTTTTGTTACTCACATCAACTTCATACAACAATCTGATTAGTAGACTTAAATAGACACTTGTGGATGAGTTTGTGAGATCCTACATAGTCCCTGTGGATCGACCTCGGTCTTACCGAGTTTATTACTACATCGCAACCCTACACTTGGGGAAGCGAACAAGTTTTTGGCGCCGTTACCGGGGATCTTGACGGTTTTCACAAATTTCTGAAATTAGTATCTATTTAGGAATTTTTTTTAGATTTTTAGACTAACTTAATTTTATTTGATTTTTCTTTTCAGGAATTTCTAGGAAGCTGAAGAAGATTCAAGGATTTCAAGTGCGAATCAGGTTCTATCCTTCTAAAACCTTACTCTTCTCCTTCTCCTATTCATTCCTATTCATCTCTTGTAGAGTGGGTGGAGATTCCTTTTGGATCTCTAAAAGGTCGGCCTTTTTGCCACCTGGATTCCTATTGGTCGGCTCAGCCGCCTTGGATCACCTTGTGCTCAGAGATTTCTTTTCTCATCTCTGCTCCTCTTTTTCCTTTTTCTGCACTTTTTCTCAAAATATTCAAGGAGTGGGTGGGGAGTTCTCTGAACCCCTATTGACCAGGAGAAATCGGTCTCTATCCTTGCTTCTGGCCTAGCCATTGCAAGACACCTTGTGCTTCGGTCTTAGAGACGAGTAAAGAAAAGGGAGGAAGAATTCTTCTTTCTTTTTGTTTCTTATTTTTGGTTTTGCATGCCACATTGGGCTCGGGATTCCAATAACCGGCTCATAAGTGAAGGGGGGATAGTAGAAGGAATTGATAGAGAGCCACGTGCTAGGAGACAGCTAGACTCTCCAATTTTATCTGAAAATATGGCTGCAAATCAACCTAACCCGGTCCAAAATCAAACTGAAACTGGGGAGAATGTGGTTGATGATGTTCCCCGACCAAGGACTTTACGTGATTTCTTGCAACCTGCAAGAACGAGCACTCCCTCATGCATAGTATTTCCACTAAATGCAGGGAACGTGGATTTGAAACCGGGAGTGATCAATCTTCTCCCTAAATTCCATGGTCTAGACAGTGAAAGTGCCTATCAACACCTTAGGGAGTTTGATGAGGTAATCACCACCATGCACTTTGCAAATGTGACTGAAGATGTAGTAAGACTTAAATTCTTCCCTTTCACTCTTAAGGATAAAGCCAAGGGTTGGCTTTATGCATTGAGGCCAAGATCAATTGGTTCATGGACTGATATGCACAGAGAATTTATTAAAAAATTCTTCCCTACTCACAAAATGAACATGCTTAAGCGCCTTATCATGAACTTTGCTCAAAAGGAAGATGAAACTTTTTCCCAATGTTGGGAGAGGTTTAAGGACCTATTAAACGCATGCCCACATCATGGCTATGAACTTTGGCGGATTATAAGTTTTTTCTATGAAGGACTGACTTCATCCATGCGCCAATTTGTAGAATTGATGTGTAATGGAGAGTTCATGAATAAGGAAGCTGATGAAGCATGGGATTATTTGGAAGAATTGGCTGAGAGTGCACAATCTTGGGACACATCTAAACCAACAAGTTCCAAGACTGGCCAACAAAAGGAAAAGGGAGGAATGTATGTCTTATCAAAAGAAGATAGCATAAGTGCACGGTTGGCTAGCCTCACAAGAAAGGTCGAAGCCATGGAATTAAGGAAAGGAGAAACAATCAACTCCACTGACGTTGAAACTGTTTGTGGAATTTGTGCTGGAAATCAACATGCTACACCAGATTGTCCCACAATTTCAGTAGTCCAAGGCATCTTACAAGAACAAACAAACGCCATAAACAGTTATCAACAGCAATATGGTGCTCCAAACTCAAACACGTTTAATCCTAATTGGAAGAACCATCCCAACTTCAGTTGGAGGAATGGACCCACTGCAAATGCAAACAACACTCCAAAAGTATCACTAGAAGAGATGTTGGGTGCACTCGTATCGGTCCAGAATGAGTATAACAAGACAAATTCTCTAAAAATAGATGGGTTCATGCAAGAGCAATTGAAATTCAATCAAAACTCAAACCAAGCCATTAATGAATTGAAAACATCTCTGGCTAGAGTTGAAGCTCACCTTAGTGGTAGAGAGAAGGGCACACTTCCTGCTCAACCTCTTCCTAACCCAAGGACCCAGTATGAGATACAAGATGCAAGCTCATCCTCCCACCATACGGAACATGTTCAAGCTATCACCACTTTGAGAAGTGGGAAAGAAATTGACAAATCTAATCCGGTGAAGGCTCCAAAGCCTAAGGATCCGAAAATTCTCAAAGAGGATGATAACTCAAACAATACTCCACAAGAGAAAGAACCGGAAAGACAATACAAGCCGGTTGCCCCATTTCCACAAAGTTTGATTTCACCTAAACCTTTAGATAAAAATTTGGAGATTCTGGAAGTTTTCAAGCAGGTGAAGATCAACATCCCGCTGTTGGATGCAATAAAACAAATACCATCTTATGCCAAATTTCTAAAGGAATTGTGTACAGTCAAAAGGAAACATAACGTTCACAACAAAGTTCTTTTGGCTGAGAATTTGAGCGCCATCATCAAACAAGAGGTGTCCCAAAAATACAAGGATCCAGGTAGTCCAACCATCTCATGCGTCATAGGAGACTACCAGATTAAACAGGCTCTACTCGACTTAGGGGCAAGTGTGAATCTCATTCCATACTCGGTCTACGAACAACTTGGGTTAGGTGAATTGAAACCCACCAAAACCACACTCCAACTTGCTGATAGATCCATCCGGATACCGAGAGGAATGATAGAGGATGTTCTAGTCCAAGTTGATAAATTCTACTACCCAGTAGATTTTATTGTCTTGGACACACATCCCGTGATAGGCACTGGTACTCAAATTCCCGTCATACTTGGACGACCGTTTCTAGCTACCTCAAACGCCATTATCAATTGTAGAAACGGACTTGTACAAATGTCCTTTGGAAATATGACCCTTGAGCTTAACATATTTGAGTTATGCAAACAACCGCGGGAAGTTGATGATGATGTCTACGAGTTAAACATGATTGAATCATTCGTGGAGGATACAGTCCCCTTGTTACTATTTTTCGACCCTTTGGAGGCATGTATGGCCCATTCTCATGAGACAAATGATTACACAATACAAGAGATGGATGCCATTCTAGAGATGATGCCAGTTCTTGACAATAAAAGATGGAGGGCCCCAATTGAACCTTTGCCTGTAAATGAGAAGAAGGCCCTCCCATCCAACATCAAGGCACCAAAACTCGACCTAAAACCATTGCCAAGTGAGCTAAAATATGTTTATTTAGGTCGAGATGAGACATATCCAGTGGTGATTTCCTCCCACTTGGATGAGGAACAAGAGAGTAGGCTAATAGTCACTCTATTAGAGCACAAGAGTGCCATTGGATGGTCAATTGCGGATCTCAAAGGCATAGACCCACTGATTTGTACTCACCGCATACACCTTGAGGAAAATGCAAAGACATCCCGGCAACCACAAAGACGACTAAATCCAAACATGAAGGATGTGGTTAAGGCCGAAGTGGTGAAACTATTGGATGTAGGTATCATTTACCCAATATCTGATAGCCAATGGGTGAGCCCAACTCAAGTGGTGCCTAAGAAATTCGGAATAACCATTGTAGCCAATGCCAATAACGAACTCGTGCCAACTAGAGTCACTACCGGTTGGAGAATGTTCATTGACTACAGGAAGCTAAACACTGTCACGAGGAAAGACCACTTCCCCCTACCGTTTGTTGATCAGATTTTAGAACGGTTGGCGGGTCATTCCCACTTTTGCTTCCTTGATGGCTATTCAGGGTACAACCAAATAGAAATTGCCCGTGAAGACCAAGAAAAGACTACATTCACATGTCCATTTGGCACTTTCGCCTATCGACGGATGCCGTTTGGACTATGTAATGCCCCTGCCACCTTTCAGCGTTATATGATGAGCATCTTTTCTGACATGGTGGGGACCATCCTCGAAGTCTTCATGGATGATTTTTCTGTATTTGGTTGTAGCTTTGATGAGTGCCTTGAGCACTTGAAATCTGTGCTGAAAAGATGTGAAGAAAAGAACCTTGTGCTGAATTGGGAGAAGTGTCACTCATGGTTCAAAAGGGAATTGTACTTGGTCACATCGTGTCACAAAATGGAATTGAGGTGGACAAAGCGAAAATTGATCTTATCTCTACCCTTCCACCACCCAAAAGCATACGAGATGTGCGGTCCTTTTTAGGACACGCAGGATTCTACAGAAGGTTCATAAAGGACTTCAGTTCACTCTCTCGCCCTTTATGTAACCTACTTCAAAAGGAAAATTCATTCGAGTGGAATGAAGAATGTCAAAAGGCCTTTACCACCCTTAAAGGTATGTTGACATGTGCCCCAATAATGCAACCACCCGATTGGAGTCTTCCTTTTGAGATTATGTGCGATGCTAGCGACTATGCTATTGGGGCCGTGTTAGGCCAAAGAAAAGATAAAAAGCCATGTGTCATCTACTATGCAAGTAGAACCCTAAACTCAGCCCAAGCAAACTACACCACTACTGAAAAGGAACTTTTAGCCGTAGTTTTTGCCTTGGAGAAGTTTAGATCCTACTTGATTGGATCCAAGATCATTGTTTTCACTGACCATGCCGCGCTTAAGTATCTTCTCTCTAAGAAGGATGCTAAACCACGGTTATTAAGATGGATCCTCCTACTCCAAGAATTCGACATAGAAATACGTGATAAGAAAGGAGTAGAGAATGTAGTAGCTGACCACCTCTCTCGACTTGTCCTCACTGATTCCCCTGAAACGACTGCAATCAATGACATGTTCCCTGATGAACAACTTTTTGTTGTTTCCCAATTGCCATGGTATGCGGACATTGCTAACTATCTTGCTACAGGTACAATTCCTACATATTGGAAAAAGCAAGATAAGGATAGATTCTTCACGGAGGTGAGGAAATTCCTATGGGATGACCCATACTTATTCAAGTATTGTCCCGATCAAATCATAAGGAGATGTGTCCCAGATGATGAGCAACAAAGCATCATCTCCTTCTGTCATTCTCAAGCATGCGGTGGCCATTTTTCGGCTAAAAAGACCACAGCGAAAATTCTGCAATGTGGGTTTTATTGGCCCACTATGTTCAAAGACACACATGAGTTTTGCAAAGCATGTGAACCTTGTCAGAAATTAGGGGGAATCTCCCGTAGAAACATGATGCCACTCAATCCCATCTTAATTATCGAAATTTTTTATTGTTGGGGCATCGATTTCATGGGCCCATTCCCATCTTCTTTTGGAAACCTATACATCTTGCTTGCCGTCGACTATGTTTCCAAATGGGTCGAGGCTATCCCTTGCTGGAATAATGACCATAAAATGGTCATTAGATTTTTAAAAGAAAATATTCTTTCCCGGTTTGGAACGCCTCGAGTCATCATAAGTGATGGAGGGTCTCACTTTTGCAATCGCCCTTTTGAAGCCTTAATGAAGAAATATGGCGTAACACACAAAGTGAGCACTCCCTATCACCCACAAACTAGTGGATAAGCTGAGATATCCAATAGGGAGATTAAACACATTTTAGAGAAAATGGTGAACCCCGATCGCAAGGATTGGTCGCTTCGGCTCACCGATGCGCTTTGGGCTTACCGTACAGCTTTTAAAACCCCCATTGGAATGTCTCCCTATAGACTTGTCTATGGGAAGGCTTGTCACTTGCCTGTGGAGTTGGAACATAGGGCATATTGGGCTATTAAGAAGATGAATTTCAATTCTGACAAGGCAAGCTCGCTACGCAAACTACAATTGAATGAACTTGCAGAAATCTGGAATGAAGCTTATGAGAATGCGAGAATTTACAAGGACAAGACGAAGATATTCCATGATAAGAATATTCTTCGCAAGACATTCACGATCAACCAAAAAGTCCTCATGTATAATTCTCGCTTACATCTATTTTCGGGAAAACTGAGATCTCGATGGACCGGTCCCTACATTGTGTAAACTGTCTACCCATATGGGACTGTCGAGCTGTTGAATCCGAGGAACGGCAACATTTTTAAAGCAAATGGGCAGCGATTAAAACCGTTCTTTGAGAAATTCCCTTCAGAAGGTATGTCCATACCTCTGAATGATCCTGTGTATCAGGATGATTGATCTCCTAGTCTGATGGAGGTATAGAGTAGTTAGGATTAGGATTTTGCTGCTTTTGTTTTCTTTTTCATAGGTTTGTTAGAAGGAGGAAGATTTCCAATTTTCACTCTCTCAGGTACTATCATTCCTCACTCCCTTTTATTTTCAAATTGCTCTCATGTTTTACTCATTGCGCATCTTTTACATTGAGGATAATGCAAGATTTGGTTGGGGGGTGTAAGATCGCTTGGATGAATCCAGCGTTTTGCAACATTTCAAGCAATTATGTGGAAATTTTTCGATTTGTCAAACATTCGAAACTCTTTTGGAAAACACCGGTTCTATGCATTCAAGATGATATGAGCATAAGAGGAAGAGATATGCAGTGTATGGGGCTGGATGTCTGGAATTTCTCATAGCATAATGGTTTTTATATGTAAACTCCCTTATTTTTGTGATTGATAGAAAACCTGAACACTTTTACACCTAGTTCACATTACACGATTTTCATGAGTGGAAGGGATTATGTGATTTATGGATTAGCTAGACTTTGAATTAAGGTATTGAGAAATCAGGCCAGGGTATTTTGTCCATCCTTGTCCATGGGAAAATAATGAAAGATATGGATTTTTAAAAATCCTATCTAATTTAAAAGAAAAAGGAAAAGGAAGGATGAAATTGGGAATGTGGAAAAACGGTGGAAAATTCCGATTAGGGCTACCTACTACCAACCGGGGGATGGTCTACCCGTAACCAAAGCCGAAAATGGGACGTAGTGTGAAAGTCGTCGGAAGGACGATAAGGCAAATTCCTGTCATTGGCTTGATGTGGCTCTATGTACCTTGAGTTCTATAATCTACTTGATCTATGAAGAAGATAATCCTAGAAACTCGTGAGATGAATTTTCACTACCCACACTAGGTTGAATTTGTTCAAGTCCTTCTATTTATCAACCAATCAGCGAAAATTTCATATGAAAGCTTATGATGTTTTGAGGGTTTACGGTTTCAACCTCTGTAGCCTAATGTTTCTGAATCTTAAGCTTATGAACCTTGGAATGAATAGAAGGATGGTTTCTGAAAGAGAGTTGAGTTTTGAAGAATGGGATTAGTTTCACGCATGTTTTGCTCGGGACTAGCAAAATGCTGGTTGGGGTGTGTGTTGAGCTCATAATTGTGCATATTCTAACCCCAATTCATCACTCATTATGCATGATATACATGTTTAAAGGACCAACTTAATATATGATGTGTGATTGTAGGAACAAGATGGAGAGTTCACCATTTGAAAGCTAAATGAGGCTCCTTACAAGTATTGAAGACAATAGGATGAAGCATGAAGAAGGATCAAAGAAATTCAAGCAAGGAGAGAAGAGAAAGAAAGAAAGAATGAAGAAAGAGAAGCCAGACCAGTCGACTGACCGGTCGGTCAGGGAAGCTGACCGGTCAAGACCGGTCAGCCACACACATGCATGCTAAACAGATGGACTGCCACGCCGACCGGTCAAGACCGGTCGGCCATAGATGTTGGATTGAACAGGAAGGAGGCCCGACCGGTCATGACCGGTCGGGCATAGCTGCTGGAATAAGCTCAATACAGTCCGACCGGTCATGACCAGTCGGCTGTGCTCTCTGGACCATTGCAAGTAAAGAACGACCGGTCCAGACCGGTCGGCCATGCGTACTGACTTAGAAGTTTCTAAGTTAAGTCCGATTTTCTCTGCGCTACGTAAGTGTTACGCACTTTCTCGATTCTTCCGAAGTTGGGGAGTCTCCAGACTATAAAAAGACACCTAGGGATTGTTCCTAGGGTATCCTAGAAGGGTTCAAGCGAGGTTGGAGACTGTGGAAGTGGAGATTGGAGTTTCACAACTCCTTTTGGTTTGCTTTGCTGTTTTCATGCTTTTTGTAGTTGATTCATGTTTCCTTGGATCATGAGCAGCTAAACCTCTTAGCTAGGGCTAAGAGGTGAAGCTTGTAGTGGATCCAAGATGTTTTAATTCGTAGTTAAGTGGTTTTTAGTTTGGAATTCATGATTATGAATTAAGGTTTGAAGTTTATACAAGTTTTTAAGTAATTTTTCTTAGTCTTGTGATGACTCATGGATGTTTGGATGAATTACTTATCTTCTTAATTCGTTTGTAACGGTCTAGACCTGTATGATCCGAGGAATCGGAGTGCGCTCTAGTACTAAGCTCTTCATAAAGGGACTTCATGCCAAAGTTCTATTTTTGTTGATTTTCTGGAATATGTAATGACTGTGCATGTGATTTGAATCCAGTTCAAATCCTGATCTAGCCTTGTCTTGTGAGAGGACTTGAGGATGGTTATGATTGAGAACTGGACTTATAGGAAAGGGGAATGACCTATGCAATTGAGCATGCTCAGCTCGGCCTACATTGAGTGAATCTTATGCATAAAACTTACATATTACAGAATGTTTGGTTTAAGAGCTGTATCATCCGACTAGATGGACAGGAATGTCGATTCTAGTTGAGAGAATAAGAAACCACAGCGGATTGAACATCGAGGATTGCTACAAGTGGATCCTCTGAACCCCTAGTGCCTTCTTATAATTAATTACTTTCGATTTAATTCATCTTTTGTTACTCACATCAACTTCATACAACAATCTGATTAGTAGACTTAAATAGACACTTGTGGATGAGTTTGTGAGATCCTACATAGTCCCTGTGGATCGACCTCGGTCTTACCGAGTTTATTACTACATCGCAACCCTACACTTGGGGAAGCGAACAATCTTCCACCATCTCTTGATTATGATGTATATCCTTATACACAAAGTGTGGTCGGCTCCTTAGAATTCCTCCATATAGATGGGCTTTTAGGCCCTCATTGAAACTTTTGAATTTCTTTTAGTCATGTGTGCACCATTATACTTTGTGCATGTAGGATTCTTTCCCTTCATGCCTTTTCTTTGGATGGATAGAGGACTTGGGTTACTTGATCATCTACAAGTCCCATGAGTGAGTTGTTTCAACAATCTCACTAAGTTCAAATGGTTTTCTCATGTTGTAGGAAAGTGGTTCTCAAGAGTTTCCTTTAATGTTACCACCCTCAAATGGATGACCCTTCTTCAAGTGAGCTGTCCATGCAATCATAGCTCCTTGAACTTCTCTTGGGGTGTTTGGTGGGTCACCCACCATCCTTCTCAAGGATGAGTGATTTTTTTTTTTCACTTTGTGGGAAAGAATGATACCGATAAGTTGCCCAAATTTGTCCCATGCTTTGGGGTATTTTGGATATTGATTTTCAAGTGGGCTATGTATATCATTTTTAACCTTTTTCATGATGGTTGGATGACTCATTAAGCCATGCCCTCTTGTGTTCAAGTGATCTTCTCTTTGGTAAAGAAAGTGGTGCACATAAGTTGCCCAAACTTGTCCTTGCATGGACATTTCTAACTTTGATTCTTCATGTGGGCTATGTGCATCATTTTTTTACCATTGGCTTCTTTGACTCATATGTTTGTGGGTAGACTACCATATTGTATTCTCATAGTCCAAACATTTATCGAGATGATGCACATAGGTTGCCCATGATTGACCCATGAATGGGTTCTTATGGTTCTTCAAGTGGGCTTTGTGCTCCTTTCAATCCATTGAGGAGGGGCATTTGAGTTGCTCTTGGAGACCAATTTCCTTCCTATTCTCCATTTGTCCATGTACATTTGTAAAAAGATGGAAACATTTTAAATGAGGCTCATTGCTTTGATATGGAAAGTGAACCGAACCTTGGTCACACTTGGACTTTGAAAAGGGATTTTTTCATATGAAGCTTGATTCTTATTCCACTTTGATCTCATAGCACTTGAGTGCATTTGTTGTCCAAAATGTGTCCTTGGATGGTGGATTCTCCACACCTAAGGCATGGCATGCAACTCTCTTTAAGGTGGGCCTTACTTTCTTTAATGCGCCCAACACATATCCTAGGTGACACATGGATTTGGACATTGGATTTTTGCATTTGAATGTAAGTTCAAATCCATGGGTTTCCTGGATAATTATTTGGATTTTAACGAGTAAAGGATAGGAGCTTACCTTGCCAAGTTTGTAGGATTTTATGGCGGACGGCACTGAGGGGGTGTAGAGCGGTTAATGAGGATGACCCTGCCTTCATTGTTCGCCACGGGGACCATATGTGTTCTCTAGCCAAGGAGCACCAACCTCTGCATTCCATAAAAGGTTGGGGCACTTAAGAACTTTGGGATATCTTGGTGGAACAACCACAACCGATGCTTGAATGCGTTCTGGCCAACACTCCTTTCGCAGGCCTTCTTACATTACGTTTCCACAACAATAATGCCAACCACATGCTACTTCTAGCCCTTTGTGAGAGGTGGACGGACGAGACCCACACCTTTCAACTTTCCTGTGATGAATGGGGGATAACTCCCTTAGACATATATATGCAGATAGGCTTCCCATTCCATGGGGCAGTTGTTCCCCATGCGGGCTCTCTTGCCCCCATTACCCCCAATGACTAGATACGGCTTGTGGGAGCCATCCCACCCGAGAGCGAGTTTCAGAGTAGCCAAGTGAAACTGTGGTGGTTTCACAACACCTTTGCTGTTGTCATCCCTACTACCGAGTTGGAAGCCCTTTATAAAGCACGGGCTATGATTACTTATGCCTTCGGTTCATTCCTTTTCTGTCATGCGAATGAGAGGATCGATCCTAGATTTCTTCATTTGACTGAGGATCTTCACCATTCATATAATTGGAATGGGGCCATCTTAACTCGCATCTACCAGGGCTTAAATAAGACCTCTCGGAGTAACATGTCTTTTACATGTTTTTGGCCTGCTGTGGAGGTATTCTCTTTAACCTTCCTTGGAGATGTTTGTCTTCTTTCTTCATCTGATCATTGTGTTTGCCCTTGTCCAAACCTGTTTCTATGATCATTTTCATCACCTGTCACCAAGGATACGGGTTGATGTTGAACCATTCTTGTATCGCTTCATGCATTAGCGTCAACAAAACCGTCAGCGAAATCCTCAAGTGTCTGGGGATAATTGGCATGCTGACATAGATGGATTGACTACCGAGGACGTAAGTATCTTGCTTTCCTTATCCGTCGTGTTGTTCTACAATTGACTGTGGTGATTTTCTTTCTTATAGTTTGCTTGGATGCCATATGCCTGTTTTCCCCTTTACTATACTCCTCAACACATGGAGGCGCATGATTCTTCATGTGTCCGAATCATGCTCTCTGATGCTGAATCATTTTAATGGTATCTGGAAGAGAGATTGCTCCGATAGATCACTGGCGTGGCCCGAGTTCCTTGTTCTGCACCCCCTCCAGCTGCTCATATTCCAGCTGATGCTATGGCCAATGCTCTCGAGGGTCAGCCTGGATTTTGCTTCATGATCCTAGATCATGACTATGATGAGTGGTATCTCCTGTATGGACAGGAACTTCTTCTTCCTTCACTATACGTTCCAGGGGGGTCGCCGCAGGTATGCTGAAGGATCAGTGACAGCTCCTCTGATAGACCTTCACCGTCGGGAGCGGGAGGAGAGGAGGGATGATGATGATTATGTTGGTGATCTGTAGCCTACTTCTGTAACACCCGTACCTTAATTAGCCCTCCGTACACCTCTTTTTCGAACTCAGCATACTTGGAATAGTCCAAACCTGCGAGTTTCAATCAGACACCCTATTTTAGTACCGCAATGACCCGAGGCTTGCACCCCGGCGACCGCGCGGACGCCACGACTCCAACGCCGCGTGGCACGCTCCGTTTCGATACCTAGTTTGAAAAATGCGTACATGTGCGCAAATCAAGGCGGGCCACGCTACACATGCATGGTGTGGGCCCCACTTGCACAAATCCCTAGGTTGTCCCATCAATCAATCAACATCCCATCAATCAATCAAGTGTCTCATCAAGTACATCTCTCTCTCCTTACAAGTCAACTTAAGCCCATACCTAAGCCATCCACTCTCATAATTACCCCATCCCCTTGCTATCATCATTCTCTTTTCTAATGCCATCCATGTCCCAAAGTCCCTACAAGAAGTGCCATACGTAGCCACCTCATTAGAGAGAATGAGAGAGAAAGAAAAAGAGAGACTAAGAAGAGAGAGAAAGAGAGAGAAGTAAGAAAAGAAAGAGATTAGTGGGTGAGATCGGAGGGTTAAGAGAGAGTTTTGGTGAGCCTAGGTGATTGGAAAAGGAGATCCACCCCATCAAGATCGTCCGATCGACTATCCGACCCGATCCAACCGTCCATTTTCGTGTGAGTGCTAAAAGGGGACATAAACTCCCCTTTCTTCCTCCTTTCCCTTTCATTTTCGGGCCCACAAGTGGGCCATGTTGTGAGACAGCGTGCCCCGCACGCTGCCACGACATGGACCACCTTGTGTGGTCCACCATGATGCTTTATTTTCATTTTCCCCATTCTTTGAAACACAAAGATTTAGATGAAGTATAATACAAGGATTATCTTGATCCAAAGATAATTGGGCCCACCATGAGATGGCCCAGCTGATGAATGGAGTGGATCCTGCACGTGTGGATCCCACTGATCAAGGCACAACAAAACAAAGAAAAAAAAAGAGAAGAAGGGAGAGTTGACTATTGGATAGACAGCGCCCAGAGGACGCTGCTGCCCAGCAGCGCCTGGACTTAAAGCCCTTCGGGCGTTGAACATGGGTCCCCACTCGTGGGACCCACCTTGATGCATGTATTCGATCCACGCCGTCCGTCTGTTTCTCCAGACCATTTCAGGGCTGGACACTAAAAATAAAGCAGATCCAGATCTCAGGTGGACCACACCATAGAAAACAGTAGAGACAATGGAGCCCACTGTCGAATCTTCTTGGGCCCACCGTGACGTTTTTAGACCGTTTCACCTGCCTAATATAGGGCTCATTAGGTCCCCAATGAGCTGGGGAACCTGATGAATGGAGTGGATTACACTCATGTGGGCCCCATCTTCGCTCGCCTCAAGTGTAAGGCTACGATGTAGTAATAAATCTCGGTAAGACCGAGGTCGATCCACAGGGAAAGAGATAAACAATTTCAAGTATTCTAATAACTAGAATCTAAGAAGTTTGAGAAGATAGTTTTTCACATAAAATAGAAAAATCTGAAATTAAGAAGAACTAGAGCATCAAGGATCCACTTGTAGTAGTCCAATGCCAATCCATTCATCCAAGTACAACACAATTAGAATCAAAGTCATATCTCTCATCTAATTGGAAGATATAGCATTCAAGCACAAGCAGTCCCACTTAAATCTGGAAATCAGATTTCTAGTTCTAATGAAGCACATAGAACTTGAACTTGTAGCCTTCGGAGTAACAGCCATGCCTATGGACTATGGCATGCTCAAGGGTTACTACAATTCGAATTCAAACAACCCAATCATGGTAATCTCAGAGAATTGCAAGGAACTCGTGTCCGGAGCATACGAACTTTCACAAAACTTCTAAAAAACCAAACTTTATTCAAACTAGAACTTCAAAATCCAAAATTAAGAAAAGGGTACTTGAAATAAAAGAATTAAAGCATTTGAACCAACTACAAATTTCACCTCTAGCTCTAGCTAAGAGGTTAGCTAAGGAAAAGAATATTAAAAACTAGAACTAGAACTAAGAAAAGGAAGAAAAACTAGCTGGAGGAGGCTAGGAAGCCTCCTATGACTTGAACTCCTTGCTTCCAACGTCCTTGCTTGATTTGGAATAGAAGAGAGCACCTCCTTTTATAGTGCAGCAATAGTACAGCAACATAGCAGAATTGTTTCGCTTGGTACGGCTTAACCAATGGTCGGATTGCCTTCAAATTTGATTTGTTGCTTCCTTGTAATGTAATCTTCCTCATAGATGATTTAGATTTCCAAGATTATCCTCTGAATGGGCCCACCAATCATATCACCGACCGCCTCTCAAAATCGCGCACTTCGGGTACCTTCAGAACCAGTCATCTTGCTTTCAACGCTCCGGAGTGTACAGATGTCGGATTGATCCCAAATTTTGAACATTAGTAGAAAACTTCATCCTCTACATGATAGATGGATTAGATTGTCCAAAACAATCCTAAAATATGGTCAGAAAATTAGAACACTTAGGGCTTTTATAAACTCTGCACAGTTGGATCTTTCTGGATGGTCCATCTTTCTTCAACCGGTACGATCAAACCACACATCCTTTTGATCTAAAACTTTGTGGTTATTCATATATGGATGTGGTCTAAAAGATGGTCAAAGTAGATTCTTCATATCATCAATGATGGGTCACCTGGACCGGCCCAGAGTTGAATAGCGAAATCTGGAACTTTCTGGATAGTTCGTATTGTTTTGGCCACCACGGTCAATCCGTAGCTCCGATCGACACGAAACCACTTGGGTTATTTCGGCGTCGAGCTCCTCTTCGACATGGATGTGTTGGATTTTCAAATATCATCAAGATGGCTTCAGAAAACGGTTCTGAAAATTCAAAAAGGGAATAGCTTGCTGCCTGAAATCTGGAAGTGTAAAATTGCATGGCCGATCGGTCTTGACCGGTCTAGACCTGTCTGGCAGGTGTCCAGGGAGTGCAGCCGACCGGTCTTGACCGGTCGGGCCTTCTTGTTTTGAAATTTTCTTTCTTTCTTTCTTCTTCCCTCTCCTCTCCTTGCTTTCTCATTTCTTTGATCCACCTTGGCCTTCATCTAAAGCTCCTAAATGTGCCCCCTTTGGTCTCCAATTGGGTGAAGTCACTCTTATTCCTACAATCACAAAACAAGCATTAGATGGGCTTTTTACACATGAAAAAAATGCATATAATGTGATGTAATGGGTCGGCAAATGTATAAATTTGAGGTTCAACACCCCACTTAAAATAAACAAAAGAAAACAAAAAAAAGGAAAAGAAAAGAAGAAGAATGCCCAGCGTACAACGCTGGTCTCTCTCTTTGCGTCAGGGACACTGGACGATTGGAGTGGGGTCCCCATTCATGGGACCCACCTTGATGATTTTGTTAGATCCACACCATCCATCTGTTTCCCTGGATCATTTTAGGGCCAGGACCCAAACTTGGAGCAAATCCAAATCTTAAGCGGACTGCACCACAGGAAACAGTAGAGAATATGATGTCCACTGTCGAAACTTCCTCGGTCCACCTTGCTGTTTATAGACCAATTCACCTACCCAGTATTGGGCTCGTTGGGTCCCCCATGAGCTGGGGAACCTAATAGACGGAGTGGATCAGCCTTATGTGGGCCCCATTGGACCAAAACCAAGAGAAAAAAAAAGAAAAGAAAAGAAAAGAAAGAAAGAAGGAGAGGCGTACCCTCTCTGACGCTGGGAGTACCCAGCGTCCGTGGACGCTGGGCTCCTCAGCCGTCCATCAGTGGCCCACCTTGTGGGACCCACCTTGATGTATTTGTTCTATCCAAGCCGTCCATCTGTTTTCCCAGATAATTTCAGGGCCCAAGCCCGAGTATTAAGTAGATCCTGATCTTGGGTGGGCCTCACCACAGGAAACAGTAAGGATGAATGTTTACTGTTGAAACCTTTTCAGGGCCTCACTGTGAGGTTTACTTACCATCTAATCTGTTATCCAGGACACACAGACCTGGCTGAAAAGAAAACACAGATATTAGCTCGGTCCAAAACCTTTTGGGCCATGAGTGTGGTCCACGCTGGAGGCAGCATGCTGGACACGCTGCCCAGCAGTGGTCCACCTCGTGGGACCCACCATGATGTTTATTTGAGATCCACCTGTTCATGAGTCCACACACGTGTGGAAGGGAAAACAAAAATATCAGCTTGATCGAAAACTCAGTTGGGCCCACCTAGATTGTACGTGCTTTACCCATTTCGTCCATATGTTTTTTTCCAGCTCCTTTTAGTGGTTGAGCCCAAAATTTAAGCATATCCAAATGTCAAGTGGGCCATGCCATTGGAAACAATGGGAATAATGATTTCCACCGTTGAAACCTTCCCAGGCTCTACAGTGATGTTTATTTGTCACCCAACCTGTTCATAAGATCACATGGATATGGATGGAGGAGAAAACACAAATACCTACTTGATTCAAAACTTCTTGGAACCCAGCTGGGTACCATGCAACCCAGCAGGTTGCCCACCCTATGGGTTCCAACGTGATGTATTTGTTTAGTCCCACTATGATCCTTCCTTTGATATATATGTTTTATCCATGCCGTACACTATTTTTGTCGGCCTATTTTGTATGTGCAGGCCCAAGTATGGGGCCGATGTGGTCTCAAGTGGGCTATGCCGCGAAGACCTTACATTTCCAATGGCGCCCACAATTCGGGTCCCACTCTCTGTATATATATATATTGGGCCATTCAAGGCCAACATTACATGATATGTCTGGTAACATGCTAGTATACTTAGCTTGATAGGTCACACTGATAATATGCTTAGTGTAATGAATATCATGCCCATTCATTTGTACATACGCATCATATGTATGCCTGACCGTGGACGATGTCGATCATAGCATATGCCTTGCAGCTTGAGATACTTAGGGGACCCGTATGAGATAGGGTCGCCCCACATGATCGCGCGGTATGCGCAGGTTTGGTGCATGGCTTTGATAGTATGACTCATGCATCTCGCATTATACATGTCATGATCAGATTCTCACCCCAGTGGCATCGGCGTTGTAACCACCACAGTCACATCATGGATGGTAGGAATGGACACCGAAAATATGTTCTAGCACTTGGGCGCCAGAGATGTCCTTGGGTGAAAGTCCCTAAACCCTGTCGTGCCAGTAGGATGCTCCAATGTCTAGACCGAGTGGATTTATGAGCTCATGAGGGCCAAATACCAGTAGGCCGCGTCTCCCACTGTGTCGAGGTCGGTTAGAAGGGGGTGTGACCTTACTCGCCCGGGTGCAGAGGGCTATATACTAGGTTGAGTTTGACCAGCTCGTGAATGGGTTCGCTATCGACGAGCTGGGTGGATTTTCTTGTATATCATTGACGAGGCGGATAGTGAGGTCTCTTCCACTCACTTGGTTATGCGGGCGATGGGCGGCAACCGATGTCTAGAGTGTACTAGACCCCGGTAATGTCCCAGTTGTAAACCGTATGATATATGGCAGTTGAGGATTGACATGCGCACATTGCATCATTAGCATATGACACTCGGCCATATAGGCCCATTGCATTGCATAGCCTCGAGATGGTTAATGACATTCATAGACTTGGTAGTGTAGCCTGCTATCATTTCCGCTTACTCTGATATTTGTATACCTGTCGTATGCATTGCGCACACACCACGCACTCTCTAAGCTTCATAGTAAGATTATGCACGTTGTTTACGTGCAAGACATACTATAGCGCGATAGCAGTGAGACAGGGGTGCGCATTTGATCTTTCAGC
Organism: Liriodendron chinense; assembly: GCA_003013855.2. Classification (NCBI taxonomy): domain Eukaryota; kingdom Viridiplantae; phylum Streptophyta; class Magnoliopsida; order Magnoliales; family Magnoliaceae; genus Liriodendron; species Liriodendron chinense. Next base: position 3,321,710 of record ML058508.1, on the reverse strand, counting down.
TTTCAGTTATACATTGTATTTCCTTTTTCTGCAGCATTGTACTCAAAAGTTTATCTTAGTGGATATGTGATGTGAAGTTTTTGGTTTGGTACACTTGTGGTTATGCTCATCTATAAAGAAAAAAAAGTTTACCCTAAAAATCCTCCTTGTGGGATCCCAGGATCGGAACCTGGCGTATGGGAACTAGGGGCCGAGAATGGGGTACTACGGAGGCTGTCAGCACCGGATTCGGCGGCTGGAAATTTAGTGAGCCCGGTCCCCGAGTTTGGGGCGTGACAGCTTCTCTGAGGATGTATTCAGCTCGTTGATGTATGGCCTTCTAACATTTTTAAGGCCTTTTACTTTGATTTTGTACCAAACTTTCTTAATGAAATGCAACCTCTATTTTACCTTGGATTTCTTGATGATCCTCGGATGCTTTGATTTTCGATCCATTCTTTGATGCTTTGTGGAAGATAGGATTCTCAACTGCATGGATGATGACTTGAACGGTTCAGATTGCTTGATTTGGCCATGTGGGCCCACTTGATGATTAGATCTTGGACTCTAACCTTCTTTTTGACGATCCATCCTTTGATCTTGTCATTTGATGACTCATGTAAACTCTTCCATGGTTAGAATCATGATGGTCTAGCCTTTGAATGGTTTAGATTGCTTGTGGGCCCCTCTTGATCAACTTTTCTTCTCTTTGACTTGGTCAGACCCATTTCGGTCGTAGGTTTTCATGATTGTATAGGTGGGACACCTTTTAGGTGGTTTAGATCAGATTCAGTCAAAATTCGGAGTCAATTGGAGCTTTGGGCGGCCCTCAGGGTGCCAACTGCTGACGTGGACTCACAGTCTCACCTACCAGAGGATGTAGGGCCAATTTCGTGGAGAGAGAGGGAGATCGTCCGTACGAGCGGCCCCCTACGGACGGCCCACAGGGGGCCGCCCAGACCTCTCTTCATGTGTGGTCTGGAATGGCTCTGGTTCAGACATTCTCTTCTCTTTGCTTGTCCTTGTCCCCATATTCCTTGTACTCACAGGTTCGATTACAGCCATGAATCTCTCCCTTGTCTCATCTTTCCTTCTCTTTTTATCTTTTTCTTATCTTGTCCTCTCTTAAGCAATGGACGGTGGAGATTTAAGGGCTATGGGGGTTGTTCATGATGGGTCTCACACTTCAGATTTTCAAATGAGCTTTGATGGAGGGGAAATGCCTTTAATGGATGGGGTAAATGGGGCATTAAGAGGGGGTATTGATGAAGACTTAAGCTTGGTAGTAGGTGGAGCTTTGAATGGCTCCATTAATGATGGGATTGCTATAAATTTGGATTTGAATGGGGCATTAGATGATGGGATTTTGGATGGTATGGATGAGATGGGGAGAGTGGCCATAGGTGAGGCTATGCATCCCTTGAGTGTGGGCCGCATGGATAATGTGATCGATGGTGATGATGGGGTCATAATGGACATAGATGGGCTGATCTCATGTTTAGATGGTATGGATGGTTTAGATGATACCTTTGACGGCTTGGATGCACTCGATGATGGGCGAGATGTGTGGTATACTTGCTTGGGTGGACTTGATGTGATCATTGATGATATCCCCCTGATGATAAACGGTGTGGATGTCCCAATGATCCCTTTGACCGGACAGAGTGATGGTTGGATTCCTGACTTTATGTTGGAGAGGACTGCAAGTCCAGATCTGACCGTAGATTCTTTGATCGGGGTCGTCGAGGCCCTTCTTGATGGCTTAGATGCATTTTTCAGCGGTCAGATTGGTCAGGAGGCCACGATGTGTGGCGTGATCTTTGCTGATAGCCTTCTTGACGGAGAGTATCGACCTTCTCCTGATCATCGACCCTTTACGCATTCGGTCCATGAGGTGGGCAAGTCTTCTCATGCTGCTGAGGTCGTGACAGTTTCAGATAGCGATGCGACTATATCAGACATAGTCGCTACTGGGGATAGGTCAAGGGCTATTGAGTTCGTAGGGGTTCCAGCTTTTCCTTCTCCTTCGCCTGTTGATCTTTCAATCTTTGATGAGTTGTCATCGATTCCTGGGCCTTTTATTCTGGAGAGGATTCCTATAAGGAATTGTCTGTTGCTTCCTCATCCTTCTTGTTCGCCATGACTGCTTGTTTGGCTTGACAGATTGTCAGCTTATGAGATTTGAGAGTTGGAGTCCTATGGCTTTGGCAGTCTGATTCATATGGCTAGGGGTGACATTGATTGGAGGATGCTCGGGGCCACACTGATGGATTGGGTCCCTTCGTTGAACTTGTTTACGTTCAACGATATGGAGATGAGACCTTCTTTAGAGGAGCTCGTAGGCTTGACAGGTCTTCCCTGGGATTATGCTTAGTATTTCTCACCGAAGACTGCTACTCCGCAGAACTGGTTTGGGATTTCGTATCTTATTTAGCTTGCAGCTGACGATCAGGATGCTGTGGTCTTCTCCTTAGACTTGTTATATGATCTTTTCTCTGGCCCTCAGAGTGTGGCGGGGTCCCTACTTTCTCGGAATGGGCTGATATTCTGTCTGATAGCTGAGGTGCTATTCTCAGGAAGGCGCAGATCTCAGACTCCTTTGCTATTCAAGGTGATGAGCCAAGTTGTTCGACGGTAGGGGATCATTTCTCTCGTCCTGGTTGAGCTGTTTAATGGGCTGACTGACTGCGCCCTAGGTCGCACCGGTGTCCTTCGCTGTTACTGTGCATTTCTCTAGGTATCCTTTTTGTACTTTCTTTTTCTTTTCTTGTCTTTTGGGAACTGCTTTGCTTTAGCTAAATCTCTTTACTTTCTCACGATCAGATTTGGCTATGGGAGCGTCTTTCGCTAACTGTTCCTGTATCATTTCTCGGCACTCGTCACCCTGATCTCATGCGATATATCATGGAGTTTCTTCCACATACAGCTAGAATGAGTGAGCCTTTGTATCACAAGATGTTTGCTGAGCTATGTGACTGGAAACGTTCATTGGGAGTCATCTTGGCTTTCACTTCTTCTAGTACTTTATGATGCTCATTGCCTTCTTCTGGTGCTGGTAGGCTTTCGTTCTTACTTTTCTTATCACCCTATCCGGTTCCTGCGGCAGTTCGGGTATGAGCAGGATATTCATTTTTTTGCTTTCTCGGGTATTGGGCGTCGATCTCTTCCGGCCAAATCATCTTACTTTAGGACTCGGGTTGATGGATCTTGGGCGAGTCACCTGACTGCTGATTGGCTTGGTTTTGAGCTGCGGACTTTTTCAATGGTGACTGCCCCATACCAGCATTGGGTTGTTAAGCAGTCTCTGTATCGGCGCATTCCTTGCTGGCACTTGACCGCTGATGAGGATGAGCAGGATGTTCTTGCGGATGATGGTTCTTCATCTGGTTCATATGAGTCATTTGAGGAGCACCCCTTTATCGACCCTGGCTTCCTCTTAGCCACTCATGGTCAGTTGCTGTCTGAGATTTTTGCACTTCGGTATCATTGTGAGATGATGTCGAAGAGATTGACCGCTGATAAGAGGTTGTCTGATGAGGAGACGACGATCTGTAGGCTTGAGAGAGATGAGGTGCATTACCTACGCATGGAGGTGAGAAGGCTGAGAGCGAGGTTATTTCATTATGAGTCAGAGGACTTACTTAACGTGGCCGAGGAGGAGGACAGAGATTGATTTTTTTTTTCTTTTTAGGGCTGTGCTAGTTTTCTATATGTCTCTTTTTGCATAGTACATGATTGGTGATGATGCATTTTTTTGTGTTTTTGAAAGAGATGATATGATATATGTAAAAGAAATACGATTCATTAATGGAAAGAAAAAACTTTTTTGAGAACTTATTGTGCCATGAGTTGTCTTGTAGTGCGTGTCTGGATTTTATGCCGGGACATAGGAATCAGAACTGAGGCTCGGCTAATGCTTTGACCGACGTCTCGAGATTGACTTGTGTGAGATCCCTTTGGTTCCCTAGAGGCGTAGGCAATCAAAATTGTTACTTCCTGAGAGTTTGTAGAGTTCTTTGTTCCTAACTGTACTTCTACTTGTTCTTGAACTGCAACTGCTTGAGCTGATCTGGACCGTTTGGTTTCTTGGTACCTGCACTTTTTTTTCTTTTTCTATTCGAGTCATTTTTGCCTGTAGCGCTCTTCTGAGTTTTCACCACAGCCGACCTTTCCCGTCTGTTGGGGCCCAAATTTGCACCCATTGTAAAACAACATCCAGTGGTCTATTGACAATGATTTGGATTAGTTTTGAGGCCAGGAAAGCCCTGAAAATGCCAGCATAACCCTAATCGCTTGGTAGCGACCAAAATTCATAAACAGCATTTTGGAGCCGAACTGGACATGCGTTTCACCTCCAAATCATCCGAAATGTCCTAAAACCCTTAACCTGCAAGTTTCGAAGTCATCCGGTGCATATTTTTACCTGTGCACCTCGAAATGTGTTTCGTCCCTGCCCGGAGCTGACTAAAAGGGTTCGTAAGCCTACAGCTACCATTTCAGAGCGGAACTGGACAAGTGCTTTACCGCCAAATGATCCAGAGTGCCCCAAAACCCTTAAATAGCAAGTTTGAAGTCATTACGATGCGTATTTCCATGCACGCGCTCCCTGGAACAACGTTCCTATACGACAAGCCAACCCGGAGGCTCCAAATTAGGAAGGAAGTACCAAAATTGGCAACATCTGGACTTCCACACCCCATCCCATTCAATCAGGAGGCCAATCATAAGCTAGAAGTGGCTTGGCGACAGTTAGTGCATGTCTAGAAAAGGTAGCTGTCCTTTGGAGGTCCCCTGTTGGAGCTGAAATCCTGAAATTTTCTAAGTGCTGGAATCCTGAAAATCTGGCTAAGTAGTAGGAAAGCGCCGGTAAAGGACATGCGCCTGGCCTCCCACCACATGCGCTTGCACCCTATTAGTGAAAGGGAGTGAATTAAACACTTTTTCGAAAAGCGCCGGAAAACCACATGCGCTTGGCTGTTTTCTTCCACATGCGCTTGACACTGTTTTCTACCACATGCACCGGGAAATACCCGCCAGGCCAGACCCGAACCCGATTACCCCCCTATAAATAGTGAAGTCACTTCACTCATCAGCACGAGATCATCCCCCGCCGACCTTAGAGCGATGTAAGCATCACATGCGCTTGGTCTGTTTCCCCTCACCGGATGCCTTGGCCGGAGTGGATTCCCTCGCCGGAAACCTTCGCCGGAAAGGGATTTCCTTGCCGGAATCCCAAGTTCAGGAAGAAATCCTGAATATTTCTAAGTGTTGGGCACATGCGCCGGCTTTTCTGGCCGAAAAATCATGCATTTTCTCTAAGTCTGGGAAGCACATGCGCCCACTCTTTGGGTTCAGGCGCATGTGCACTACCACATGCACGCGGATCACTTCTCCTTCATCTATTTTCATGAGAAATGGGCACATGTGCCCGAAAAATGGCCACATGCACCCACCATCAGGCACATGCGCTTGGCACCTTGTCCAAAATGATGACATGCGCCTGCACCATCCCCTCCATGCGCCTGGACGCTGGTTGGAGGGGTGGGCCTTCCGTCACGCGGCGTGCCTTCGTCCAGAATCGGATTTTGATGAAACCACCTCTCCTAGATGCGTCTTGATGAGTTCTATCCATCCACCGGATCTGATTCTCCAACGGTCAATGATAAGTGACCCAAATCAGTGTTTTAGTCCAAAATGACCAACACTTAGCCAATTTGGCAGCTCCAGAAATCCTTCCAAAAGAGCCGAAAACGGCCGAAAACGAGAAGAATCGGGCGGAATTGGACCGAGCCCGAGAGGGAAACTTTTCTTCTACATGACACGATACGCCATAATCATGCATCGCGACGAGGTTATCCGATCTCAGGACCCTTGAATACCCTAATCAAGCGGTCGGCAGGCCCACTACTTAGTCATTTTCAGCCTTGGGAAGTGCCCTGTTGGCCCGGAGATCGACTTCTGCTAAGCAAATCGAAACGCGATCGCACTGTGATCTTCGTGGACGTAATCCACCCCTGTTCAAAGACGGTTATTGATCATACTCACCGATCTCTCTAATTAGACCACAAACAGGTCCACTACTTAGTCATTTTCAGCCTTGTAAAGTGCCCTGTTGGCTTGAAAATTGACTGATGCCAGATGAAATCAACCGCGATCTCAAGGACACCGAGGTAAAGCTAAAGCGCTCAGGCTATCCAACAGCCGAGTTAAGCATTTACGGGGCACCGATCCCCATTATTCATAAGAAATTGGCATATGTGGGTACCCATCGGACCCTATACTTAGCCACTTGCAGGCATCGGAAATAGCCGATCCAGCCTATTGAATTTGGATCTTCAAAAGATATTGGCTCGATAAAGCCTACTTGATCCCAAACAGATCATTAAAAATACTCAGAAGAAAGAGTGTTCTCGAAGACGAGTCGCCCGACTCTAAAAGAAATACGTTTACTTTACTGTACAAAGCTCTATTCATCCCGGATAAAGGTCCGAGGCTAAACCTAAGGGGTTATGGTTACCACGAGAAACCACAAACAAAGAGTTCAAACTAAGCTTGGAACATCCTGCTATGGACTGCCACTATGAAAAAGACAGTCGATGCCCTACCCATCGACAACGGGTCCGTCGGTTGAGTGTTGAGATCTTAATTGTGCATATTCTAACCCCAATTCATCACTCATTATGCATGGATTTTATGTTTGAAGACTATTCTAATGCATGGTTTTGTGATTGCAGGAATGAGAGAGAGTTCACTTGATCAATAGCTAAAAGAAGCATATTTAGGAACTTGGATGAAGACCCAAGGTGGGCCGAAGAAAGAAGAAAGCAAAGAGAGAGGAAGGAGTGAAGAAAAGAAAGAAAAGAAAGGAGGAAAGAATGAAAAAGGAGCTCCACAAGGTGGTCCGACCGGTCAAGACCGGTCGGCCAAACAGTCCCCGACCGGTCTAGACCGGTCGGCCAACATTACAGCCTTCTACATAGCACGCTGGACCAAAATAGACAGGTCTAGACCGGTCTTGACCGGTCGGCCAGCCCTGTCCGACCGGTCTTGACCGGTCGGCCATGCAAATTCCAGCTTTGCAGATTGCAGATAGCAGGCCATTCCCGTTTCTGATTTTTTGGATCAGTTTTCTGGGCCCATATTAATGATATTTGAAAATCCAACACATCCATGTCGAAGAGGAGCTCGACGCCGAACTAACCCAAGTGGTTTCGTGTCGATCGGAGCTACGAATTGATCGTGGTGGCCAAAACAATACGAACTGTCCAGAAAGTTCCAGATTCTGCCTACTCCACTCTGGACCGGTCCAGGTGGCCCGTCATTGATGATATGAAGAATCTACTTTGACCATATTTTAGACCACATCCATATATAAGTAACCACAAAGTTTCAGATCAAAAGGATGTGTGGTTTGATCGTACCGGTTGAAGAAAGATGGACCATCCAGAAAGATTCAACTGCACAGAGTTTATAAAAGCCCCAAGTGTTCTAATTTTCAGACCACATTCTGGGATTGTTTTGGACAATCTAATCCATCTATCATGTATAGGATGAATTTTTCTACCAATGTTCAAAATTTGAGATCAATCCGACATCTGTACACTCCGGAGCGTTGAAAGCAAGATGACTGGTTCTGAAGGTACCCGAAGTGCGCGATTTTGAGAGGCGGTCGCTGATCTGATTGGTGGGCCCATTCAGAGGATAATCTTAGAAATCTAAATCATCTATGAGGAAGATCACATTACAAGGAAGCTATAAATCAATTTTGAAGGCAATCTAACCATTGGTTAAGCCGTACGAAGCGAAACAAGATCTGTTACGTTGCGGTACTCTTGTTGCACTATAAAAGGAGGTGCTCTCTTCTATTCCAGGGCAAGCAAGGACGTGGGGAGCAAGGAGTTCAAGTCATAGGAGGCTTCCTAGCCTCCTCCAGCTAGTTTTTCTTCCTTTTCTTAGTTCTAGTTTTATTTTTAATATGCTTTTCATTAGCTAATCTCTTAGCTAGAGCTAAGAGGTGAACCTTATAGTTTTCTTAGATTGTTTAATTCGTTTTATTGGTTTTAAGATTGGTTTTCATGATTATGAACTATGGTTTGAAGTTTATACAAGTTTTAAGTAGTTTTTCTTAGTCTTATGATGACTCATGGATGTTTGGGAGAATTACTTAAATTCTTAATTGGTTTGCATCAGTCCAGACCTGTATGATCCGAGGAATTGGAGTGCGCTCTAGTACTATGATCTTCATGTGGGGACTTCCTACCAAAGTTCTACTTTTCTGAATTTCTGTAATATGTATGGATTGTGCATGTGATTTGAATCAAGTTCAAATCATGATCTAGCCTTGTCTTGTGACAGGACTTGAGGATGGTTATGATTGTGAACTAAACCTTTTGGAATGGGGAATGACCTATGGAATTGAGCATGCTCAGCTCAGCCTACATTGAGTGAATCCTATGCATTGAACTTACATATGACTGATTGTTTGGTTTAACAGCTCTATCATCCGACTAGATAGATCTTAATATCGATTCTAGTTGAGAAAGTGAGAAATCATAGCGAATTATGCATCTAAGGAGAGCTATAAGTGGATCCTTGATGCTCTAGTTATCTTTCCATTATCAGATTTTTTATTTTATGTTAAAAATCAATTTCACAAACCTCTTTGATTCTAGTTATTTGGATAATTGGAATTGTTTACTTCCTTCCCTGTGGATCGACCTCGGTCTTACCGAGATTATTACTACATCGTAACCCTACACTTGGGGAAGCGAACATTGAGCTGATGAGGCAGTTGCGAATTGCTTTCCTAAGGTCACCTGTTCATAGTAACAGGCGCGGGCTTTAGGTTATGCCGACCAACATTTCGATATTCGTGTATTCCAGTGGTTACCTGTTCACAGTAACAGGCGCTGGCCCAGAGTTGCACCACTCGATTAAAAAACCTCGTTCGGGAACGTTGCGAAGTGCTCTCCTAAGGTCACCCGTCATAAAAGTACGGGTGCGGGCCTTGGGTTATGCCGACCAACATTCGAGGATCGTGTATTCCAGCGGTCACTTGTTCATAGTAACAGGCGCGGGCCCAGAGTTGCACCCCTCCAATCCTGACAGTCTCTCAACCCGGACAATCCGAAAGAAAATGGGACATAGACATCCGACGTGTCTAATAAATGTGGCTCAGTCCATAACAAGAAATCAAAGGTCTACACGACCATGAACTGAAGACCATAATCCCCGGCGGATTAGTCTTTTACCTTCCAATCAAGGGTGATCAACCATTGACGTAATTAAAGGCTCGTGACCAGTATCACAGCCTGGAATGCAAAAGATCTCAGAATCTCTGGAATAAAATTTGCCTTGTGATATCTCTCTCTTATGTACACTTTGTGATTGCTTATGATTGTCTATGAATGTCTCTATACTCAAAATTCCCCCAGAATAAAAGAAACACAAGGAAAGAAAAGGACTGCTGACGAGCAGTTTTGACCTCTTTTTCTAAGTTCTAACAAACTGGCGACTCTGCCGGGGAATGATTCAATACCAAAATCTCTGGTTATTTCTGAGTAAATAGACATTCTGCGATAAATCATTTGCAGACACTAATGTGTACGTAAGAAAGGTTACCGCAAGGAGAAATGTTCGGCGCCTTCACGGGCGCCAAACTGGTGACTCTCAACGGGAACGTTCTTCCTTTCATCTTTAAGGCAAAAGAATTTCGAAGCTTTGCATAGCATGCATGTAGTTTGTACTTGTATGTTTCTGTCTATCTACTGTCAAGCCGTATCGCGATTGGTAAGGTCGCGTCCCCTCTCTTTTCCAAGCGCGCGGAATATTCTAATGTGTGTATGACTGTGCAGAGTGATAGAGAGAGAGAGAGAAAGACAGAAAGAGAAAGACAGAGAAAGAACCAAACAAATGGCATCTACGATGATCTTCTTAACGTCTGGAGGATTCTACTTCCCCCATTTGGCAGCAACCTCTGAAGTCGGATGGCAGATTGTGCAGAAGCGCAAGACCGTCAAGAGGACTGAGAACAAGAAGGTTATTCCAGCTGAGACAGAGATGACAATGAGGGTACATGGAAGAACAGAGAGATGGTGGAAGCCAGTCTACAGGGGCGACGCCCGTGACTCCGGCAGAACTACCGTGTCAGCCAGGCCAGAGTTCTCCTTCGCCGATATCGACTTCCCAGCGATACCGAAGACAGCACTATAAGCCAAGATACCGAACAGATCCGCTGTTCGACAATTGACTAAGACGACGATGAAGAAAATTCCTACTGAAGCCGCCGTGATCAAGACGAGGCCGCAGCGAGTGCAAGTCATGATGGTGTAGGTCACCGAAGGAGAGGCGAGTGAGCGATACCCAGAGCTGCCTCCAATCCAAGAATAGATAGATGAGATTATCCAGGTCCAAGAGGACACAGCCAGAGAGATGAGAGAGATGAAAGAAGCACTGTTGGCTCTAGTTGCCCAGGGGGCAAACAGAAGCCCAACGTACCTACTCGACAGTCTGTGGAGGAATGTCAAGGGGCAGCAGGAGAACCAGCTGCCGCCGAACCACAAGCTCACCCGAGAAACGTTGTGTTCGGACGTGTACGGCCACTGTCGTCTCAAGCCACGAGAGAAGAACTGTCTCAGACAGTTGCAGACCTGATGGGTCAGGAAAGAGAAAAGGAGAAGAGAGGAAAGTATGTATACCGGGTGCCGTACTTACCCGAGGTCCACGACCTCCCATTTCTCAACAATTTCAAGCGTCCGGACTTCCCCAGATTCGATGGCAGAGGATCGCCAGAGGAACACATGGCTCAATTCATGACAATGATGGGAAACTTATCAACAATTCCCCAGTACTGTCTCAGATTGTTTGGCTCGACGCTCACGAGCAAGGCATTCCAGTGGTACATGTCACTGCCCGTAGGGTCAGTCAAATCCTTGGAGCAGATGCAGGACCTGTTCATCTCCAAATTCTTCTCTACTGAGCGAGAAGTCTCGCTGACAGATTTAGCCTCGGTTCGTCAAAGGCAGGGAGAGTCAGTTGAGAAGTTCATCGATAGGTGGGGGACTATAGCAGCACAGTTCCGGGAATTGCCCAGCAAATCTGAGCAGGTCAAAATGTGCATGCAGGCCATGGACGCGATGATTTCATTTGGCTTATCTGGACACAACTTCTCGACGTTCCGAGACCTAGCTACGAAAGCCCACCTGGTGGAAGGATCCACGTTCAGAGCACAGTTCAAAGCAGAGAAGCCCAGGAGAGAAGCTGGAAGGATGATAACATCTAACTACGTCGACAAAGGAAAGGGTTCGAATGACAGGAAACGCCCAAACACCGAGCGTAGAGTCGAGGCCAGGCCAGTAACCATGACTCAAGATAAAGGCAAGAGTTTTCAGAGGCCGCGACATTTTATGGTAGAAGACCGTAATCGAGCAAACTGACCTTATACCTTCGACATGGAAGATCTAGTTCCGATCATGGAATAGCTAGTTGAAGAAAGGTTGATAAGACTGCCAGAATGCATGCGCCCGGAGGAAGCGAAGATGGTCAATCATCCCAGCTACTGCAAGTATCATCGTGTGACCAGCCACAAGACTGAAGACTGCTTTATCCTAAAAGGCAAGATTCAACGGATGATTAACGATGGCACCATCAATATGAAGGCGGAAGAGGAGAGCCGGAACACTGCGACAATGGTGTCTGCCCTCCCTGTGCCAGTTCAAATTCCAACGGCGAATCCATTCCAAGAACCAGAAGAGTCATGGACACTTGTGAGCAGCAAGAAGAGGCTAGAGAATAAAAGAAGACTCTTGGAGAAAGAGAGGAAGATGAAGAACAGAATGAGAAGAAGAAATGTTGGATAAGAACAGCCACGCGCACAGCCCATTCATTGCGCCATGGTCTCAGTGGTCGCTCAACCAGGGGCCAGTGACAAGGACCGAGTCTTAGAGAAAGGAGAAGTCAATGTAGTGGCTCTGCGGTCAGGAAAGAAGGTCGTACAGAGAGAATTTCCAAGGCGACCGGACCCTAGAAGAACGAATGTGGTCATAGGTGAGCCATCAGGGACACCTCGAGAAAAAGAACCAACAGAAGCAGTCAATGAGCCAGCAGCTGACCAACGAGATCACGTTCGAGATAAGGCACCGGTGATTTATGATGTGGTGTCTCATCTGAAGAAGGTTCCGGCCCGACTAAGCATTTACAATGCCCTGTGCCTTTCAAAGAAATATCGGGAAATGTTGCTCAATGCATTGCTCGATCAAGAAGCTCGTGAGGTCATGATGGTAGAAATCGAGTCAGAGATGGAAGAAATGAAGATAACGGGAACTGAGGATCGACCCGTAGAACAGGTCATGCAGATTGACCGATCGTCCATGATCACATTCTCTGAAGAAGACAGAACGATTAGCTTGACAGACCACAACCGCCCATTGATGGTGACAGGCCTCATCCGAGACATAGAGGTCCGAAGATGCATGCTAGACGACGGATCCACTGTGAATATTATGTCTCTGAAGACATTGCAGCAGTTGGGTTTCAGACAGACAGCACTTCACCCAAGCGCTATGGTTATTCAAGGGTTCAATCAGGACGGCCAGCGCGTCCTAGGGTCCATTACTGTCATGCTGGAGATAGAAGAATTGAGCACCAAAGTCACCTGTCAGGTGATCGATGCGATGACGACATACAATGTCTTGTTGGGACGACCGTGGCTTCATCAATACGGTATCATTCCCTCGATGTACCACCAATGCTTCAAGTACAATAGGGATGGCATCTAGTATAGAGTGGCGGCAGACTCGAGGCCCTACTCCGTCACTGAATCCTTCCTAGCAGATGCACAATACTATCAGGAGAGTTAGGAGGCCGAGACCGCCAGAAAATCCAACAAACCGACAGAGGTGGCACAGGGGGCAGAACCCTAAGGCGAGAATCCAAGACAAGCGAACGAAGCTCGGCGAGTGGTCGCTGAAGTGACAAAGGCTCACGGAGGAAATCCGTTGCAAAGGAAGAAGTTTTATCTGATCCCGAAGCACCTCCGGAAGGAAGGGCAGTCAATGTTGAAACAGATGACAAGCCAACAGATGAGCGTGTTACAGTCCAGCTTCAATATGCCGGTGCCAAAGGTTGAGAGGATTCGTCCCTTCCCTAAAGCTCCGAGCCAGTTCTGCGTGTCGCCGACAATGGGAGCCAGGCATGAGATAAGGTTTCAGGCTGGACTCTACAACCCGTTGTAGATCGAAGAGAACGCGAAGAGAACACCAGTAGAAAGATATAACAAGGCCAGTAGGAACATCATGAGAAACATGGGGTTCATTTTTTCAGAACCGCCAGCTCGGAAAGGCATGCTAGCACCCTTTGAAGTAAAGACGAAGGTATATAGAGGAAAAGAAGCCATGCAGGCAGGATGTGAGATCAGGCATATTAACATGGTGACAATTAGTCCCATGGAAGAGGTGAGGTCCGCTGGACCGAATGAAGTCATACAGCTGAGTGCCGCACCAGAGCAGATTGAAGATGGAGGTCAGCCCACGATAGATGAACTACAAGAAGTCAATCTGGGGACCACCGAAGAGCCGAGGAATACTTATATCAGTAAGAACATCCCAGAAGAAGAGAGGGAGAGCTACATTCAACTCTTGAAAGAGAACAGAGACATGTTCGCATGGACCTATTCTGAAATGCCAGGACTGAACCTGGCAATCGCGATGCATAGGTCGAATATTGCGAAGGAGAAGAGGTCAGTCAAACAGCCACAGAGGCGCTTCCATCCTGATATCGTCCCGAAGATAGAAGAAGAGGTGAAGAAGCTGCTTCAGGCCGGGTTTATCAGGGAAGTTCAGTATCCCAAATGGATCTCGAACATATTACCTGTAAAGAAGAAGAGCAGCCAGATCCGGGTGTGCGTTGATTTTCGCAACCTGAATGAGGCTTGTCCCAAAGATGAATTTCCTCTACCCATCCCGGAGCTCCTGATTGATAGCACATCAGCATATACAATGATGTCCTTTATGGATGGCTACTCAGGGTATAATCATATCCGAATGGCCCCAGAAGACGAAGAGTCCACTGCCTTCCGCACATCTCTCGAGATATTCTGTTATCGGGTGATGCCGTTTGGGCTGAAAAATGTGGGCGCCACGTATCAGAGAGCGATGCAGGTAATCATCCAAGACATGATGCATAAGCATGTGGAATGCTACATCGATGACCTGGTAGTGAGGTCCGACGGACATCAACAGCATCGCGAACATTTGAAGCTAGTATTTCAGAGGTTGAGGAAGAAGAGCCTCCGCATGAACCCGTTGAAGTGCACCTTTGGGGTGTCCTCCAGAAAATTCCTTGGCTTTGTGATCAAGCATCGGGGAATCGAAATTGACCCCACGAAGATCAAGGCGATTCGAGAAATGCCTCCTCTGAAGAATTTGAAAGAGCTGAAGAGCTTCCAAGGAAGAGTCGCTTACTTGCGACGGTTCATCTCGAACTTGACAAGTTGCTGCCAGCCTTTCTCTCGGCTGAATAAGAAAGACAACCGCTTCGAATGGGACGAAGCGTGCCAAAAAGACTTCGATTCCCTCAAAGAGTTACTCGGGAAAGCTCCGGCTCTCGTAGCGCCAATCGAGGGAAAGCCTCTGATATTATATGTAGCAGTGGGAGAGAACTCACTAGGGGCACTGCTCGCCCAGAAGAATGAAGAAGGGAAAGAGAATGCGTTGTATTATTTGAGCCGCACGCTCATCGGCGCTGAGTTTAATTACTCGCCGATTGAGAAGATATGCCTGGCCTTGATATTCGCTGTGAAGAAGTTGAGGCATTACTGTTGTCATACCAAATTACATTGATCTCCAGAGCAGATCCTATCAAATTCCTGATGAACCGACCTATGTTGTCTGGGCGATTAGCCAAATGGGCCCTACTGCTATCCTAGTTCGACATTACGTATCTGCCATCTCGAGCTGTTAAAGGGCAGGCGATAGTCGATTTTCTAGCAGCCCACCCGATACCAGATGACATGGAAATGGAATGTGATCTGCCTGACGACCAGGCCATGATGGTAAGGGTCACGAGGCAGTGGCGGATGTATTTCGATGGAGCCTCCAGAGCTGCAGGATCAGGGGCTGGTGTGATCTTCATCAGTCCTCAAGGCGACTTATTGCCTTACTCATTCACAATAGTGTCATTGTGTACAAACAACGAGGCAGAATATTAGGCCCTCATCATTGGGTTACAGTTGGCACGAGACATGTTAATCCGATCACTACAAGTATACGGTGATTCTTGGTTAGTTGTGGGATAGCTTATGACGGAATATGAAGTCCGCAAGCCAGAGTTGTCATCCCTTTGCCATCAGGCCCGAGCCCTATTCGATCATTTTCGGGACAGTACAGTGTCGCACGTCCCAAGAGTTGAAAATTCTCAAGCAGACGCATTGGATAACTTAGCCGCGGCTCTCGCGCACCCAGGGGGCAGCCCACTTCAAGTCACCATAGAAGAAAGGAGAATATTACCACCCCTCACAGCGGCCGAGAATGTCACAAGTGCAAGTCCCGTACATTGCTTTAAGATCACAGAAGAGGAAGATTCGAGAAGACCATTCTCTGATTACTTGAAGTATGGGTTCTTACCCGAGGATCCACAGATGTGCACTCAAGTCAGAAGGCGTGCCAGCTCGTTCGTCCTCTTAGAAGAAGTACTGTATCGACGCTCCAGCGATGGAACGCTGTCAAGATGCCTGGTCTGAGAAGAAGTTCATGATACGCTGAGAGAGGCGCACGGAAGAGAATGTGGTGCCCATCAAGGCGGACGGAACCTACATCATCGAGTGCGGCACATGGACTATTATTGGCCCACCATGGTGAAAGATGTGATGGACTATGTCAGAAAATTCCATCAGTGTCAAATACTGCCGATATCATACACGTGCCTCCAGAAGAATTGCATCAGTCAGTGATGTCTTGGCCTTTTGCTGCCTGGGGAATGGATGTGATAGGTCTCATTATCCCCTCTTCCTCTCAAGGGCACCAATACATACTGGCGGCAACAGATTACTTCTCTAAGTGGGCTGAGGCTGTGGCCCTGAAGAACGTGAAAGCTAAACAAGTGGAGGGTTTCATCCAGAACGTCATCATCTACCGACATGGTATTCCCGATCGGATCGTCACGGATAACGGAACGCCCTTCCGAAATGGTGTGATCGACAAGCTGTGTACCAAGTTCAAGATCAAGCATTGCTACTCAACACCTTATTATCCTCCTGCAAACGGGCTTGCTGAGGCATTCAACAAAACCATCGTGAAGATTTTGAAGAAAACGGTGGCAGAGAATAAGAAAGATTGGGACAAACGGTTGCCCGAAGCACTTTGGGCATATCGTACTATGCACCGCACAGCAACACGGGCTACTCCCTATTCACTAGTATACGGCACGGAAGCCATCATCCCGATGGAAGTTCAGGTCGAGTCCCTGCGAGTAGCACTTCGGAACTCCTTGACAGATGAACGTAATGCTGAGCTCAGGATGGTCGAGCTCAATGCCTTGGACGAGAAGAGGCTCGCGGCACAACAACGGCTAGAGATGTACCAGAAGCATATCTCAACAGCGTATGACAAGCGAGTCAGGGGTAGATCCTTCAAGAAGGGTGACTTGGTACTCGTAATGAAGCGACCGACAGCCGTGCACACTACAAAGAGCAAGTTCGACCCTAAGTGGGACCCAATATGCATCATAGAAGAAATCTACTCCAACGGGGCCTACTGTTTAGTGAATTTAGACGGTGGCGGAGCCGGTTTTGCAATTAATGGCCGGTTTCTGAAGAAATATTACCCCTAACAGTCAACTTATTACTTTCCTTTACATAAATATGAGAAATGTAAACTCGCCAAGAGAGGGAATGTAATAAGTAAGGATAGAAATGGAGTAGAATACAGTAGATAAGCCTGTAGTTACAAAAGTTAATCAGTTACTCCGTATTCTTACAGGTCTTCCTTGCCCTTACTATGGAGAAATAACCAAGAAGGACCATTCATCTACGACACGAGCATATCCCTAGTTTAGAAACCCTGGACACTCCCGAAATCGATGACAAAGGGAAGTATTACTCTTTCCATTTCATTCTACATTCATCACTTATTAAAACTGCGATTATTATTGTTATTATTGTAGACCATTCTAACACACATCATACAAACGTAACATGATAGAAAAGTAATTGCTATTGTCATTTCATTTAACAAAAGTTTGGTTGACATCTTTTCGACGCCGTATACATGAATGGTCAAAAGGTAAGTATCTCTTACACCAACTACAAAAAATTTCTAAAGATAAGATCCTACAATCATTTCTATACATTTGAAATCAAGAAGGAGAGCGTCGGGAGCGAAAGATCAAAGCTTCTCCAAACATACCGATATCTGCCTGATCACGGCCACCCTGGCAGTTTCCATCGCTGACTTTGCTGCAGATAACACCTCCGCAGGATCAGGAACATGTTGAAGTTCAGCAGTCAAATCTTCCAACTGCTTGTGCGCTACTTCGCCCTCACTCTCGAGCCGCGTGACCGCTATCTGGCCCTAAGCGACTACTGACTCGAGACGGGCAGCTTCGAAGCTCACGGCGATCTTCTCCGCTTGCAAACGCTTAATCTCAACGTCGATTTCAGCTATACGGCCCAAGCACCCTTCATACTGTATCTTATTATTTTGTAGGGATTCTCGTGCGTTCGCCGTAGAATGCGCGTGGCGTTCCACTGCAAGTCCCAAAGACTCTACAATTTTTCGCTTCTCCTCGATAGCAGGATCGGGCTCAACGCGCTCAGCAGCCGCTACGTTTGCGAGGGAGCTTTCGAACGCAGAGATGTGATTGACAACCACGAGTGCATCAGACTCAACTACTCCGACATAAGCTTCTAGCGCTTTCATGCCAGCGCCTAGCATATGCCATTCTTGTGGATTGGCCAACGCCTTCGCAAGGCTAGACAGCAGGCCCTTCGGCACACTTTGACCAAAACAGTCTAAATGTTCAAATGCAGGAATGTCCGGCATCATAGCAATGGCGATGTCAGAATCGACGGCCGCTACAAGAAAGAATGCAAGACAGACAAATGGTGCATTAGCAAAAATGGAAGCAGAAACTACAAGTCATAATCTAATGTAAAGTGCGAAGGAGTCGTACCAGGAATGGCAGGAAGATCAACAGCAGGCTCCGAAGGTCCCGCAATGCATGTCCCAGAATCAACAACTGTTTCCAAAGCTTCGCCCGACAGTTCAATAGTCACAACCGGAGACGATGCGATGGAAGTGGCAGAGGCAGGTATCGACTCAATAAGATCTGTAGTAATAAGATAATAATAACAAAATATGGTTAGTATGATTATGCAGGAATCAAAGAAGAAAAGTACAAAGCAGAACCACAATCGCATTTCTTACCTTGTGCTCGCGGAATGTCGGGTCCGACTTCGACTGCAGCAGAGCGTGACGTATCCACGACCTCCAACTCAACAGGACAGTCTACTCGCAATGAACAGCCTAATGGAAGGACCGAAGAAGGATCGACGTTCCCTTCACGTATCTCAAGCCTAGGAATAGATTCCTCGGCGTTATCAGCATGAACGGGCAAACAAAGAGGAACATCCATTGATAACCTCGTAGTCGGTGCTGCAACAGCCTGAGAAACGAAGACTAAAGGCTTGGAAGAAGGTTGGACCCTGACGTTGTCGTAGAGTTGTGCTTCGATCACTGTTATGGCAACATCGTCAAGATCACCTACACCCCCGACTCCGGCATCGTTATCATAATAATTCACAAGGGAATCATCGTTGCTATGATCATTGGCACGATCCACTCCCCACTCATCACCAGAATAATCTACAGGCCCATCTTCGAGCTGTGACCCCGAACCATCGAGGCACGCCGCTCCTTGACCATCGCCGTCTTCAGAACCGCTTTCGGCATTGTCCCCCTCGACATCTGCAGGCTCGGACTCACCTCCATCACGATTATCGATAATTATATCTTCTTCATCTGCAATCTCCTTTGTAGCACCAGATCGAAGCTCACCTTCTTCGCGGCTATCGGCAACAGCCGCACCTGCCACTATTTTTGGAGGATTGATCTGCAACGACGGATCCAAACTCCCCCACTTCTTGATATGTAACATTTCTGCCTTTCTTAAGTTTTTCTCAGGTGTTGACGGGCGAACTCTTGGTGTGAGTTTTATCTTGACTCTCAACTGATCTTTCGCACGGCTCGGTGGAAGATCATCAACGAAATCATCAGAAGGTCTAACTCCTGTCATGCCTCCTGTAGGCTCATCCTCTTCGACAGATGGAGGAGCAGTCTCTGCTGGAGGACGCGAAGACCCGACCTATTGCTGACGCCTCTATATAGGGACCCCGAAGCAATACCATCCGTCTAACGCTCCATCTTCTTTCCTACGAGTGATCGGCACATTCAAGGAAGTCAGATGGCTGGTACCAGGAACTCCGACGGCCTCACGCTGCTCACAAAGATAACCAAGACCGTCCTCAGGAACGTCATTCAACCTTGGAGGAGAGAGATAGAGAGGGAAATCGACAGGTTTGGCATCCCGAATGCGCGCGTACTGATGCCCCCACCATCTCATCCAACCATAAGAAGTCGCGGGACGTCGACTACCGCCAGGCAACACGAACCTCGCACCAGTTCGTGTCAGCAAAAGTTGGTCCCACATCCACTCCCAATGGATAGGACCCATGCCATATGCTTGTTCTATCCTCGTCACGCTCGAAAGAGTTGACGGAACACTTTGATCGTAGCCGAACTGTCTGGCGAACCTGCTCGGATAGTAAGGCTCGCGCCAGAACTCCATGCCTTCGTGGAACGGGAGAGAGGCAGTCTGGATCCATATTAGGAATTCTCTGTCAGAAGAGTCAACCGAATCCTCATCATTGACGACTTCAATATCTTCATCAGCAATGGAAGCGGGAAAATGGTAGAAGTCAACTTCATTCTCACTGCAGATCCTTGAAGACACCCATTCTGGCGTCTTAAGCACCATCTTGGCCTTCATGAACCTGATAAGAGGCGCTCGGTCTGGAAAGAAATAGGCATGAGGCTTCATGCCATATACCCATGGGAAATAAACGCCTAACCAGCCGCAGAAATAATGCCACGGGCAATAGGCCGCATCCATTCCATCAGCAGGTTTGTCCGGATTACTGGCAACATAACCAAACGCTCTATATATGCTGCAGAGTACAGATGGTGCTATAGCAAGACGTTGACCACTGGCAAGGGCACCTGCCATAACGAAGTAAGAAACCCTGACGCCATCAGCACTCTTCGAGCTGGGAAGCGCGACTACGGACAACCAGTAAGCGAGGAAGCCTGCTAGCTCGCAAGTGGGAGACAATACGTTCGGGCAAGGAAACTTGCATTGGAACCTTTGTTGTAAGGCCCGTATTCTTTTAACATCAACTTTATATTTTTCGTAGTCAATCCTGAAAGAGAGAAAGGAGAGAGAATTTCACATAAGAAGCTATGCAGGAGAAAAGAGCATACATCATGAAAAGAAAGAAAGGGACGTCCCGTGAAGACTTACTTCAAGCCGTGGCTGAAGTAGACTGACCAATCTTCATAGTGTATCTTTGTAATGCAGTCAAATTGTTGCAATTCATTGAACAACTCCAAACACGCCTTGGAATGATAGGCCTTCCGATCACCTTCGCGCCTGAAGCCAGACAATTCTTCATCAGAGGGGATATAGTCGTGATAATACCCGCCGTGTATGGGCAGGCCCGCCATCATCTTAAGATCCCAGAGGGTTATGCTCATCTCTCCTTGAGGAAGATGGAAAGAGTTGGTAACGAAACTCCAGTAATTTAAGAAGCCCCTGAGAATCGTCGGATCTCGTGGAAAGAAGCCGGTAGTCGCCTCGATGGCATAGTAGAGCCCGACCTCCCTCAGCACAGCCTCGTGCCGGATCAGAATCTCCTTTGCCCAGGGGATGTAACTGTCATGATGACTCAGATACCCTCGGGTACGGAAGCTCGAAGTTTCTCACATTGCAGACGTGCTCATAGGAAGGAAACTTTGACGCACCATCTCAAAGAAATGAGTCGGATAAGGTGCATGCGGATCACATGTAGGCAAGAGGAAAGTCATTTCCTTAATCTCACCAACCTTTTGTTGCTTCCCGTTGCTCCCAGGGTGGCGGTGAGTAATCTCTCAGGAACTGAAGACCATCTCTCCACTCCATAGAATTGGCTAGGTCTACGAACATCAGATGGCTCGATGCTCGGAAAAGGTTTACACCTCATAAGAGACTTTTGGTGCAAGATGACTTTGCCATCGTAGGGGTTCGTGATGCAGATGCTACGCTCAACAGTGATCTTGTTGCTCTCCCATCCAATCTTCATCCGTTCATATTTCAAGTCGAGGAGCTGTGTCAATCGCTCCGCTTGACTGAGCGCCTTGATCGGTTGTTTTCCTCGTCCTCCTTTCTTCTTACCTTTCTGACCTGTCAGGTTTTCTTCTACATTTTGAACAGGTATATCTTGAGGACCTGCCTCGATGGCACTCGCCACACCAGCAAGTTGGGCATACCAATAGACCCACTCTTGTTCTGTTCCTTGCTTTGGAGGTTCGGGCGCTGTCTTGTTGACAAAGATGCGTACCAGCACTTCATGAGGAAACTGCCTAATACGCTCCGAGAAATCCTTTATCTCGGGTTCAACTGTAGGAAATAAGCGAGAGTTACGTCTTGGAGGAGGAGGGTTAGAAAGACCTTCAGCTGTTCTTTTCCGACCGCGCTTCATCGGCGTCAGACCAGAAGCATGCGACCCAAAAGTTTCACCAGAAGATCCCATTGTCGCTACTGCAATTCACTGCAACGCGTAAACAGAGCGACATTAGAAAACGACTCAATACACATGGGCAAATAGCCTAACGAAATCATATCACAAACACAAGCACAGCATGAAGAGCATGAAAGCAACAAAATCAAGAGCATAGCATATCAATCATCATATTCATTTCACAACAAAGCAATTGCCATCATACATACATGCATACATGTGGTCAATGCATACTCAAAATCACAGAATGAACCCATAATACATCCATGCATTTAGCCTAAAAGCAGCCTTGAAAAGTCCAGGTGCTTCTAAGCAGGTACTGGACAGAGTCAGGAAATGGTTTCAGCATCATATATATGCAACTATTCGCACATAGCAACTTCACAAGCAATCGGGACGCTATAAGCGCACTCTGGCAGATATACTCTGAACCTGCCTAAAATAGACAGTCAAGAGTTGTGACAGGCCAACGTATGCAGCCAACTGTAGGCCCAAGGCACTAAGCTCCAATCGTGCTTGAATTTTAAGAGATCTAGCCTTAAACAGCACTGAATTTGACTGAGAAACGGAGCTGGAAATGCCATTTCTTCATCGAGTGCAAAGCAGGGGCTAAAAATGAAAATTTTGGCTAAGTGTTGGGCTCACATGCGCCCAAGGTGGAGCCCCCAGGCGCAGGTGGCCCCTCACATGCGCCCAGTCCACAAAATTAGAGAGTGCAACTTGATCATACGAAGTTTCAGGCGCATGTCCAATCTCACATGCACCCGGCTCAGAAGAAAAGGGAATGAATGAGGTTGAAATTCAATGTCCCAAGCGCATGTGGTAGCACCACATGCGCTCATCTCTGATTTCTAAGAAAGAGTTAAGTTCCAGGCAGTGCCCTGGGCGCATGCCCAGAACAACATGCTCCTGGGACATGCGCCCACATTTTCAGGGGCGTTTGACATGCGCCTGAAGTTAAGTCCGTCGAAAAATGGATGGTAGGCCTCACATGCACCCACAAGGGGACCACATGTGCCTGTAGCTCGAGGGTGAGCTCTCTCACCTTGAGAAAATTAAGTTTTCTGAATCGAAAAAATTTGGAATGACTCAGTGAGTCAACTATTTATACTTGAGCCTAGGGGACCGGTGCACTGCACTAGCATGACGTAAGCATCCAGCGCAGCACACCGAGGGGGGGGGGGGCACTTGTTGGGGCTCAAATTTACACCCATTGTAAAACAACGTCCTGGTCTATTGACAATGATTTGGATCAGTTTTGAGGCCAGGAAAGCCCTGAAAACGCCAGCATAACCCTAATCGCTTGGTAACGACCAAAATCCGTAAACAGCATTTCGGAGCCGAACTGGACATGTGCTTCACCGCCAAATGATCCAAAATGTCCTAAAACCCTTAACCTACAAGTTTCGAAGTCATCCGGTGCATATTTTTACCTGCACACATCAAAATGCGTTTCGTCCCTGCCCGGAACTGAACAAAAGGGTCCGTAAGCCTACAGCTACCATTTCAGAGTGGAACTGGACATGGGCTTCACCGCCAAATGATCCAGAGCATCCCAAAATCCTTAAATAGAAAGTTTCAAGTCATTACGATGCGTATTTCCATGCACGCGCTCCCTGGAACAACGTTCCTATACGACAAGCTGACCCGAAGGCTCCAAATTAGGAAGGAAGTACCAAAATTGGCAACATCTGGACTTCCACACCCCATCCCGTTCATTCAGGAGGCCAATCATAGCCTAGAAGTGGCTTGGCGACAATTAGTGCATGTCTAGAAAAGGTAGTTGTCCTTTGGAGGTCCCCCGTCGGAGCTGAAATCCTGAAATTTTCTAAGTGCTGGAATCCTGAAAATCTGGCTAAGTAGTAGGAAAGCACCAGCAAAGGACATGCGCCTGGCCTCCCACCACATGTGCTTGCACCCTATTAGTGAAAGGGAGTGAATTAAACACTTTTTCGAAAAGCGCCGGGAAATGCCCTGGAAAACCACATGCGCTTGGCTGTTTTCTGCCACATGCACTTGACACTGTTTTCTGCCACATGCGCTTGACACTGTTTTCTACAACATGCACTGGGAAATACCCGCCAGGCCAGACCCGAACCCGATTACCCCCTATAAATAGTGAAGTCACTTCACTCATCATCACGAGATCATCCCCCGCCGACCTCAGAGCGATGTAAGCATCACATGCGCTTGCTCTGTTTCCCCTCGCCAGATGCCTTGGCCGGAGTGGATTCCCTTGCCGGAAACCCTCGCCGGAAAGGGATTTCCTCGTCGGAATCCCAAGTTCAGGAAGAAATCCTGAAAATTTCTAAGTGTTGGGCACATACGCCGGCTTTTTACCCCACATGTGCCGGCTTTTCTGGCCGGAAAATCATGAATTTTCTCTAAGTCTGGGAAGCACATGCGCCCACTCTTTGGGTTCAGGTGCATGTGCACTACCACATGCGCCCACTCTTTGGGTTCAGGCGCATGTGCACTACCACATGCGCCCGGATCACTTCTCCTTCATCTATTTTCATAAGAAATGGGCATATGCGCCCGAAAAACGGCCACATGCGCCCACCATTAGGCACATGCACCTGGCACCTTGTCCAAAATGATGACATGTGCCTACACCATCCCCTCCATGCGCCTGGACGCTGGTTAGAGGGGTGGGCCTTCCGTCGCAGGGCCCGCCTTCGTTCGGAATCGGATTTTGATGAAACCGCCTCTCCTTGATGCGTCTCGATGAGTTCTATCCATCCACCGGATCAGATTCTCCAACGGTCAATGATAAGTGGCCAAAATCAGTGTTTTGGTCCAAAATGACCAACACTTAGCCAATTTGGCAGCTGCGAAAATCCTTCCGAAAGAGCCGAAAACGGCCGAAAACGAGAAGAATCGTGCGGAATTGGACCGAGCCCGAGAGGGAAACTTTTCTTCTACATGACACGATACACCATAATCATGCACCGTGACAAGGTTATCCGATCTCAGGACCCTTGAATACCCTAATCAAGCGGTCGGCAGGCCCACTACTTGGTCATTTTCAACCCTGGGAAGTGCCCTGTTGGCCCGGAGATCGACTTCTGCTAAGCAAATCGAAACGCGATCGCACCGTGATCTTCGTGGACGTAATCCACCCCTTTTCAAAGACGGTTATCGATAATACTCACTGATCTCTCTAATCAGACCTCAAACAGGTCTACTACTTAGTCATTTTCAGCCCTAGGAAGTGCCCTTTTGGCTTGAAAATTGACTGATGCCAGATGAAATCAACCGCGATCTCAAAGACACCGAGGCAAAGCTAAAGCGCTCAGGCTATCCAACAGCCGAGTTAAGCATTTACGGGGCACCGATCCTCATTATTCATAAGAAATTGGCATATGTGGGTACCCATCGGACCCTATACTTAGCCACTTGCAGGCATTGAAAATAGATGATCCAGCCTATTGAATTTGGATCTTCAAAAGATCTTGGCTCGATAAAGCCTACTTGATCCCAAACAGATCATTGAAAATACTCAGAAGAAAGAGCGTTCTCGAAGACAAGTCGCCCGACTCCAGAAGAAATTCGTTTACTTTACTGTACAAAGCTCTATTCATCCCGGATAAAGGTCTGAGGCTAAACCTAAGGGGTTATGGTTACCACGAGAAACCATAAACAAAGAGTTTAAACTAAGCTTGGAACATCCTGCTATGGACTGCCACTATGAAAAAGACAGTCGATGCCCTACCCATCGACAACGGGTCCGTCGGTTAAGCTATGAGGCAGTTGCGAATTGCTTTCCTAAGGTCACCTGTTCACAGTAATAGGCGCGGGCTTTAGGTTATGCCGACCAACATTTCGATGTTCGTGCATTCCAGTGGTCACCTGTTCACAGTAACAGGCGCCGGCCTAGAGTTGCACCACTTGATTAAAAAACCTCGTTCGGGAACGTTGCGGAGTGCTCTCCTAAGGTCACCCGTCATAAAAGTACGGGCGTGGGCCTTGGGTTATGCCGACCAACATTCGAGGATTGTGTATTCCAGCGGTCACCTGTTCACAGTAACAGGTGCGGGCCCAGAGTGCACCACTCGAATCCTGACAGTCTCTCAACCAGGACAATCTGAAAGAAAATTGGACATAGACATCCGGCGTGTCTAATAAATGTGGCTCAGTCCATAACAAGAAAACAAAGGTCTACACGACCATGACCTTAGGACCATAATCCCTGGTGGATTAGTCTTTTGCCTTCCAATCAAGGGTGATCAACCATTGATGTGATTAAAGGCTTGTGACCAGTATCACAGCCTGGAATGCAAAAGATCTCAGAATCTCTAGAATAAAATTCGCCTTGCGATATCTCTCTCTTGTGTACACTTTGTGATTGCTTATGATTGTCTATGAATGTCTCTATACTCAGAATCCCCTCAGAATAAAAGAAACACAAGAAAAAAAAGGACTGCTGATGAGCTGTTTTGACCTCTTTTTCTAAGTTCTAACACCGTCATTTTTGCCCATGGCGCCCTTTCGGGTTTTCACCACGTCCCGGGTATTTAATCTTGCCTACCCCTTGGCAGCTATGCTATTTTTACCCTTAACGCCCTTTCAGGTTTTCACCAAGTCCGCTATATGCCCACTGTTTTTACTCGGAGTGCCCTTTCAGATTTTCGCTTTGCCCTCTTTGTATAGACACACATTTTTTTTTGGATAACTGCAGCAGTTAGAGGTCAGGAGTTCATCGTTGCCGGCCGATGGTAGCCTTTCGGCCCTTATCCTAAGTTACGATGATAGAGCTATCGGTCTTAGCCATAAACCCTTCTAAGATGGATGGATGAGTGACTGTGTTTCCTTTCGGGTTGATTTTTCTCGGGTGTTTTATTTTCGGCTTCTCATTTTCTTTCTTTTTTGTTCTTTTCTTTGTAATTCTTTTTTTTATCCTTTTCTTCTCTCTTTTTTCTTTTGAATCCCTTTATTTGAAACACTTGTTGGTGAACGAAAATGATTTCTCAAAAGTTTTAGCTTCGACCCTTTGACTTCAACTCTACTAATGTAACTCTTGCTGAGTTCAGAATGACTTATGAAAGATATTCACTTTGTCGGCGTTGATTAGCTCAGGAAGATCTACCCCTCTCATGCTGGTGAGTCTGAGGGCGCCTCTAGGAAGTACTTCTTTAATGATCAGCAGTCCGTCCCATGAGGGTTTGAACTTTCCTTTGGGATCCGGAAGGTGCGATGGTAGGATCTTCTTCATGACCATGTCGCCCACCTTGAAACTTCTTTTTCGGACTCTCTTGTTGTAGGCCCTAGCGATCCTTTTCTAATAACACTGGGAATGACTTAGCGCACGCATGCGCTTCTCATCTGCTAGCTATAACTGATCGAATCTGGCCCGTTGTCATTCTCCTTCTTCAATTCCACTTTCCAGTAACACCCGTAGTGACGGTATTTCCACCTCGACTGGTAGAATTGCTTCTATTCTGTAAGTAAGCTCGAAAGGAGTAGTGCCTGTAGCAGACTGTACAAATGTTCGATAGGCCCAAAGTGCATATGGGAGCATATCTGACCAATCTCGATAGGTCACGACCATTTTCTTGAGTATCCTAACGATTGTCTTGTTTGCGGCTTCTACCTCACCATTCATTTGAGGATGGTAAGGGCTCGATCAATGACGTTGAATCTTAAACTTGCTGAAGAAGTCATCCATCTTCTTGTTGATGAACGGGTCCTATTATCTGTCATGATAGCATTAGGGATTTCATACCGGCATATGATGCTGTTCTTCATGAATTTGATCACCTGGGATGCTACAATCATGGTGTAGGAGGCTACTTCTACCCACTTGGTGAAGTAGTCGACTGCCACATGTACTCATGACCATTTGATACTTTGGGACTAATCTTCCCAATGATATCGAGTCCCCACATAGAGAAGGGCCAGGGAGTTATCAGGTTATACAGTTTTGAGGAAAGGGCATGAATTTGACTCGCTTGCTCCTGACACTTGAAGCATTTTCTGATGTGCTGGCAGCAATCTGTCTCCATGGTGAGCCAATAGTAGCTGAGTCGTAGAATCTTCTTTGCCATCATGTGCCCATTCATGTGTGGGCCACGGATTCCTTTGTGTATTTCTTTCATGATCTTGTAGCTTTTGTTTCGGTGACGCATCGAAGGAGGACTTGATTATAGGATTGCTTGTAAAGAACTTCGCCATTGATGGTGAACTGGCCGGCCAAACACTGGATGGTTCAACGATCTGTTGCTATTGCTACCTTCGGATATTCCTGGGTTTCGAGATATTGCTTGATGTCGGTATACCGAGGTTTGTCAGGGGCAGCTTTGGCTTCTTCTATTTGCAGGCAAAAAGTAGCTTCATCTTGAGTTTCGATTGTGAGCTCCCATTCTGAAGCTCCTTTCGGGATCTCGAGCATTGATGCAAGTGTAGCGAGAGCATCTGCAAACTGATTCTTGGCCCTAGGCATGTATGAGAAGGTGATTTCTTTGAATTCTTCGACCAGATTTTTAAGGTACACATGATATGGTATCAACTTCTCGTCCTTGGTTTTCCATTCGCCATTGGTCTGATTGATGATAAGCTGTGAGTCTCCAAATACTCGTAGCTTTTTGACGCCTAAGATTATGGCTTCCCTTAGACCAACGATGCATGCTTCATACTCTGCCATGTTGTTGGTGCACTCGAATGATTTGCACCTTGAGATAAGAATAGGGACATCATCTGGAGAGTAGAGGATTGCTCCGATACCACTTCCTTTAGAATTTGCTGCACCGTCGAAGAATAACGTCCACTCATCTTTCTTCTTTTTTTCTTAACCTTTGATGAGCAAGAGATCTTCATTAGGGAAGAATGTCTCAAGCGGTTGATAATCTAGGAGAGAGTGAGCGGCAAGATGATCGGTGAGGGCCTGCCCCTTGATTGCCTTCTGAGTGACATAGGTGATGTTGAATTCAGACAGGAGTAGCTGCCATTTAGCTATCCTTCCAGTGAGTACTGGTTTCTCGACAAGCATTTGAGTGGATCCATGTGAGCGAGGAGGAGAATAGGGAACACAATCATGTATTGACGGAGTCGCTGAGTTGCCCAGACTAGGGCGAGGCATGTCTTCTCGATTGAGGAATACCTGGTCTCGTAGTCGATGAACTTTCGGCTCCAATAGTATATTGCTTGTTCCTTCTTCCCGGTCTCATCGTGCTTGCCGAAAACACAGCCAACGGCTTCTACTGTTACCAAGATGTATAACAATAGTGGTCGTCCGGGAGTGGGCAACACTAGAATTGGAGGATTCATGAGATAGTTCTTGATGCGGTCGAAGGCGACTTGGCAATCATCATTCCATTCTTTTGGAACGTTCTTCCGAAGGAGCTTGAATATGGGTTCATAAATAGGTGTGAGCTGTGCGATGAAGTGACTGATGTATTGAATTTTACATAGGAAACTACGAATTTCTTTCCCTGTTCTAGGAGGGGGCATTTCGATGATTGCTCTGGTTTTAGTTTCGTCGACCCTGATGCCATCCTCGCTCACCATAAAGCCAAGGAGTTTGCCTCCCGTTGCATTAAAGACACATTTCTGAGGGTTGAGGCGAAGCTGTACTTTCTAATCTTTTGAATAACTTCTTTAGATCTTCAAAGTATCCTTCAATTGTGCGAGATTTGACGATCATATCATCCACATATACTTCAAGCTTTTTGTTCATCATGTCGTGGAATAATGTTGTCATTGCTCGCTGATATGTTGATCCTGCGTTCTTCAGACCGAACGGCATTACCCTGTAATAAAAGGTTCCCCAGGGAGTGATAAATGATGTCTTCTCAGGATCTTCAACGGCTATTTTGATCTGATTGTAACCTGAGAATCCATCCATGAATGAGAAGATCTTGTACCCTGTAATGCTATTGACCAGAGTGTCGATATGTGGCAAAGGGAAGTCATCTTTAGGACTGGCTTTGTTGAGATCTCAGAAATCGATGCACATTCGAATCTTGCCATCCTTCTTCGGTACTGGTATGATGTTGGTGAGCCATTCAGGGTAGTTGGAGACTATCAAGAATCCCGCATTGTACTGCTTGATGACTTCATCTAGAACTTTCAGAGCCCATTCTGGCTTCATTCTTCGAAGTTTCTGCTTTACTGGCTTTATATTTGGCTTGGTTGGCAGATGGTGTATAACGAGCTCTTCATCGAGCCCCGGCATGTCTTCATATGAGAATGCAAAGTTGGATAATCTTGGAGCTAGGAACTCTATCATCCTCTACTTCATCTCTGGTGGCAACGATTTTCCAATGCATACTTCCCTAGGGATCTCGGGTGTCCCCAAGTTTACTACCTCAAAATCATCGGCTACAACATTGGCTTTATATTTGAACTTTTTGAGGAGATCCTCTAGTTCGGGAGCCAGGTCATCATCTTCCTCATTTCGAGCTTCGTCCAGACCCATGAGCTCGAAGTCTAATTCGATGTCAAAATCATATGATTTAACTTCAAACTCATGTGACTTTTTAGGTGAACTTGGCACATTATTAAATGCATGAAAAGAAATATTTTTTAGTTTTTGAGAATTTTCTGGAATTGAAATGCTAGATGTTTTTGGCTTTTGAAAGCTTTTTATTTTTATGGATTTTTAAAATTCCCGGGACCATGAATAAGCAGGCATTGCAGACCATGATTGATCCCAACTTGTCCCAGAGTACCTCTCGTTGTTGAGCCTCCAATCTATACATGATCTAGCCCATTACATCACATTATATGCATGGTTTGCATGTTTAAAAGACCCATCTAATGCTTGTTTTGTGATTGTAGGAATGAGAGCGACTTCGCCCAATTAGTGACAAAAAAGAACATATTTAGGAGCCCTTGAATGAAGGCCCAAGGTAGACCAAAGAAGTAAGAAGAAAGAGGGAGAAAAGAGAAGAAAGGTAGGAAGAAAAAGAAGAGAAACAGAGGTCCGACCGATCATGACCGGTCGGCCACCCTGCTGTCCCCCTTGTGAAGCTGCTGGAGCAAGGACCAGTTTGGTCTGACCGGTCAAGACCAGTTGGCCAACAGGTCGGGCCCCTCTGTGTGCATGCTGGACTCCACTCCAACAGGTCCGACTAGTCAAGAATGATCGACCATGCGTAAACAGCAACCTTCTATTTCAAGCTCCGAGTTTTTCTGCACAGTGCGTAAGTGCTATAAAATTCTGGAAGATTCTGACGTGGTAGAGTTTCCCCACTATAAAAGGACACCTAGGGTCTCTTCCTAAGGCATCATAGAAGCTGAGGAACTTCGTGGGAGGTGAAAAGAGCCGTCATGGAGCGTCTGCAACTCTCCCGAATCCGGGTTTTTATGCTTTTTAGTTTTTCTTTGAGTTCTAGTTATAGTATGACAATGCTCGGCTAAAATCTCTCAGCTAAGGCTGAGAGGTGAAGCTTGTAGCTAATTTCATGTTTAATTCAGTTTAATTCAAGTACTTTCACTTTAAGTTTGAATTTTGAATGTTCTAGTTCATATAAAGTTGATATTTTTAGAAGTTTTATGAGAGTTCATGTGCTTCGGACATGGATTCCTTGCAATTCTCTGAGATTATCATTTTTTGCTTGATTAGATTCGAATTATGGTAATCCTTGAGCATTCCAAAGTCCATAGGCATGGCTGTTACTCCGAAGGCTGTGATTTCGAATGCTATGTGATTGAATAGGACTAGAACTTGGAAGTTCAACTTAAGTGGGATCGAATGTGTTTCAATGCTTTATCTTCCAACAAGATGAGAGATAGAACTTCAAATCTAGTTGTGTTTTATGCTTGGATTGATTGGATTGACATGGGATTACTACAAGTGGATCCTTGAAGGCCTTAGTTCCTTTAATTACTAATTTTCCTAAATTACTGTTTAAGACAATCTCTCAAATTAAATCTCTTAATTATTACAATCCCAGTTGTTGGAATAGTTTAGAAATTGTTTTCTAATTCCCTATGGATCGACCTCGGTCTTACCGAGATTTATTACTACATCGTAGCCTTGCACTTGAGGCGAGCGAACAAGTTTTTAGCGCCGTTGCGGGGGAATTTAGATAACGGTTCTAGATTGTTTTAGTGGCTGTAGAAGTAGAAGTAGATAGGTTTTTCTTATTTCCTAGGACTAACAAATTATTTTGCCTTATAGGACTTCTTCTCTAGTTCAAGCGAATCGGATAATATCCTTCTAACTTAGTGCTTTTTGCATATTTTCAATTTTTAGAATTTGATTAATTTCATATTTTAGGTCTTAGGATTAGTTTAGATTTTGGATTGTGTGGTTTATGTCCCGTTGGGAACGTGACCACAACAATCGTCTCCAATCCGAAGGTGGTTTAGTTGGACCACTCTTCGTTCATAGACGAGTCCGAAAATCTGTTGAACATCGTGAAAATTTGGGAAGTATGGATCAAATTCCATTAGGGAATCCTCCACCCGCTACTCTAACTACAAACGTAAATTAAGAGGGAGTAAGAGAGAATG
Organism: Liriodendron chinense; assembly: GCA_003013855.2. Taxonomy (NCBI): domain Eukaryota; kingdom Viridiplantae; phylum Streptophyta; class Magnoliopsida; order Magnoliales; family Magnoliaceae; genus Liriodendron; species Liriodendron chinense. The sequence goes on along the minus strand of ML058508.1, from coordinate 3,289,447 downwards.
AGGTACACAATGTTCCTCCAATGAGATCATTACGAGATTACCTACAACCGGCCCGTGCAACTACACCCTCGTGCGTGTTCTTACCACCAACCTGGGGAAACATCGATATAAAGCAGGGAGTAATTCAACTCATACCAAAGTTCCATGGGTTAAACTCTGAGAGCCCATACCTACACTTAAAGGAGTTTGAAGAAGTGTTAGCTACTTTGCAATGCACTAATGTTTCAGAAGATGCTATTAAACTTAAACTTTTTTCATTCTCATTGAAAGAAAGATCTAAGACTTGGCTTCACTCTCTTAAACCACATTCGATAGGGTCATGGAACGAGATGACCCGGGAATTCTTGAAAAAGTTTTTCCCGGCTCATAAAACAAACGCCCTTCGAAGAGCCATAATGAACTTTTCGATTAAAGAGAGTGAATCATTCGTCCAATGTTGGGAAAGGTTTAAGGACCTCCTACTTGCTTGCCCACATCATGGCTACGAAAGTTGGCGAATCATAAACTTCTTCAATGATGGATTAAGTTCCAATATGCGCCAATTCGTAAAAATGATGTGTAACGGCGAGTTTATGAGCAAAAATCTAGATGAAGCTTGGAGTTATTTGGATGTGTTGGCCGAGAATGCCCAATCATGGGATACCTCGAACAAATCTAATAACCCCAAGCCTCCTCAAGAAAAAGAGAAAGGAGGGATTTATATTCTTAAGGAGGAAGATGATGTGAATGCAAGGCTAACCAGCCTCATAAGGAAGATCGAGGCCATGGAACTTAGTAAGAGTGGAGTTTCAAAGTTTAATGAAGCTATTGAGAACACATGTGGGATTTGTTTAACTAATATACATGCTATGCAAGATTGTCCTACAATTCCTGCGTTTCAAAAGGTGTTACAAGAACACGCAAATGCCACATATGGTTATCAACGGCCTTTTAATGGACCGGTGGGTAACACGTACAACTCTACCCGGAAGAACCACCCAAATTTCAGTTGGAAGAATGCTCCCATGGGCTACCAACTCTCAAGGAGAGCCACCAATGCAAAATATGGCCTCACCTCAATTCTCAATGGAGGATACGTTAAAAGCGTTTATGTAAGGGCAAATGCAAATCAATCAATCAAATCAACAAATGTTCCAAGAGCTTAAAGTCTTGGTTGATGAGATTAAGGGACGCTTGAATGCTAGGGAAGGGACCTTTCCTGCCCAACCTCAGCCCAATCCAAAGCAAGCACATGAAGTAAGCATCCCTAATCTCTCCAACCATCATATGGAGTAAGCTAAATCCATCACCACTCTTACAAATGGTAAGCAATTTACAAATCTATTGTGGTGAAGGCCAACAGGCCTAATGATCTGGTAAATTCTGAGGATGAGGACGGATCGAACTTAACCCCACAAGAAACGGAACTCGTTTACAAGCCCGTAACACCATTCCCTTCGAGATCGGTTGCTCTAAAATTTCTCCCAAACTCTCATGACATTTTAGAGATTTTTCAGACAAGTCAAGATCAACATTCCCTTGCTTGATGCCATCACACAAATCCTTTCTTATGCCAAGTTTCTAAAGGACTTGTGCATAACCAAACGCAAATATAATGTGCAGCAAAAGGCCTTCTTAAATGAGTAAGTGAGTGCCATTCTTACTCAAAAGACCCCCCAAAATTTAAAGATTACGGTAGTCCCACAATCTCATGTATCATTGGAGACTACCGGATTGAGCGTGCATTGCTAGACTTGGGGGCAATCGTAAACTTGATCCCGTACTAGGTATATGAGCAATTGGGTCTTGGTGAATTAAAACCCACCAAAACCACGTTGCAACTTGCTAATAGATCCATTCGTTTACTGAGAGGGATAGTTGAGGATGTGCTAGTCCAAGTTGACAAATTCTACTACTTGGTAGATTTCATCACCTTGGACACACAACCGGTTATGGATGCTAGCATTCAAATACCGGTGATTCTAGGCCGCCCCTTCCTTGCTACATCAAACGCAATTATAAATTGCCGGAATGGGGTAATGCAATTGTCCTTTGAAAACATGACATTGGAGGTTAATGTGTTCCATTTGGGCAAAAGGCATAGGGATGATGATGATGTCCATGAGGTTGATATGATTGAATCAATAGTGGAAGAGGAGTTCACTTCAAATAAGAATTTTGATCCTCTAGATGTTGTTAGCTTCGATCCTTTTGAGGATTAGGATGACAATGATGGCCCCCATGAGGTAAACAGGATAGAATCTATGAAAGATGGGGAGTTTTTCCAACACGATCTACTTAGAAGCTTGGGGACATGTTTGACACACTCCAAGGATGAATTCAACTCTATTATTAATGAGATCTTGGAAGTGTCAATTTCTGAAAATTTACTTGACAAGTCACCAAATTCTGATTTACATAAATTTGTTATTCGGGAATTAGAAGAATTGGTGCTTGACTTGCCTATAGAGAGACCAATTTCTGAAAGTGTAGAGGTTGAGGACCCACTTCAACCTACACAAAAGTCTTTGAAGGAGGAAGACAAAAAGGGTCCAAATCTGAAAACTTCCTCCGATGAGGTCTCCTACACTCTAGAGGAGAGTTTAGTGTATTTTAAAGATTGGGATGATCCCATGATTAAGGACATAGTGCATGCCTTGAAGGAGACCCCTCCGGTGCCTAAAAAGCTTCTTTCCACAGAACGATAAACTGAAAAATCAATTGTGGAAGCACCAGTGAAATCTGATTTTGTGGAGATCATATCGACTTGTGAAGAAGAAATACAAGTCTCCACATCTCTTTGGGTTACTCAAACCAAAGAACACAACTTCTGGGATGACCCATATTTGACAAATTTTTGCCTAGACAAGATGGAAAGGAGATCCATTTTCAATAATTTCCAACCAATGCAATTCTCCTTTCTTAGTACATCTGACAATTTTATTGAGGGACTTGCTGAAACCTTTCAGCAGGATTTTCAATGGGTTAGAACGATTAATGTCATCAATGTACTTTCCAAAGCAAGATGGTGGATAGTTCTACTGAAAAATTTGTTACACCACTTGATGATCCTGCTCAACTTTGTCATTTTAGATGATATAATGCTGATTAATCTCCTAGTCTGATAGAGATTCTCTTTCTAAAAGGATAACTTCAGTTTTGTTTATTGCTTTAAGTAGGATTAGGTCTAGTTTGTCTTTTTTTGTTTTAATTCTATTTGCTTTAGTAGATTTAGTTGTTGGAGTTATAGACTTCCATGATCAACTTTCTCAGGTACTATTGTTCTGACTCTCTTGTATTTTACCATTGCTCTTATGTTCATGCTCATTGCATATCTTTTTTACATTGAGGACAATGTAAGATTTGGTTGGGGGTGAAATGAGATTCCTCATCTAGCAGTTTGCAACATTTCGAGCATCATATGTGCAAATTTTTTCGAATTTTCTAAAAATTTGAAACTCTTTTAGAAAACCTTATTTCTATGCATTCGAGATGATACGAGTATAAGAAAAGGAGATACGAAGTGAGTGATGCTGCAAGTCTTGAACTACTCTTAATATAATGGTTTTATATGTGAATTCCCCTATTTATGTGAATGATAAAAAATTTGAACACTTTTACACCTAGTTCACATTATACGATTTTCATGGTTTGAAAGGATTATGTGATTTGTAGATTGGCCAGGCTTAGATTTGAGGTGTTGAGGAACCAAGCCGGGGTACTTTGTCCATCCTTGTCCATGGGAAAATAACAAAAGATATAGATTTCTAAAAATCCTATCTAATGTAAAAGAAAAAAGAAAAGGAAGGATGAAAATATGGGAATGATGGAGAAAATGGTGGAAAATTCCAAAAAGGGCTACCTATTACCAACCAGGGGATGGTCTACCCGTAACCAAAGCCGGAAATGGGACGTACTATGAAAGCCGTCGGAAGGACAGTAAGGCAAATTCCTGTCATAAGCTTGTTGTTGATCTATACACCTTGAGATCTATAGTTTAGTTGATCTAGGAAGAAAATCCTGGAAACTCATGAGATGGGCTATCACTATGCACATTAGGTTGAATTTTGTTCAAAGTTCTTCTATCTATCAATCAATCAGCGGGAATTCTATATGAACACTTTTTATGTTTTGAGAGTTTAAAGCCGCAACCTCTATTGCCCAGTTTCTTTAATTTTTGTACTTGTATTTCTTGGAATGAATAAGTGTTGTTTCTAAAAGAGAGTTGGTTTTGGAAATTTGAACTTGTTTCATGCATGTTTTGCTTTGGACTAGCAAAAAGCTGGTTGGGGAGTGTGTTGAGCCTCCAATTTATACATGATCTAGCCCATTACATCACATTATATGCATAGTTTGCATGTTTAAAAGACCCCTCTAATGCTTGTTTTGTGATTGTAGGAATGAGAGCGACTTCGCCCAATTGGTGACCAAAAAGAGCATATTTAAGAGCCCTTGAATGAAGGCCCAAGGTGGACCAAAGAAGGAAGAAGAAAGAGGGAGAAAAGAGAAGAAAGAAAAGAAGAAAAAGAAGAGAAACAGAGGTCCGACCGGTCATGATCGGTCGGCCAAGGGAGCAACGACAGATCAAGACTGGTAGGCCACCCTGCTATCCCCATTGTGAAGCTGCTGGAGCAAGGACCAGTTTGGTCCGACCGGTCAAGATCGGTTGGCCAACAAGTCAGGCCCCTCTCTATGCACGCTGGACTCCACTCCAACAGGTCTGACCGGTCACGACCGGTCGGCCATGCGTAAACAGCAACCTTCTATTTCAAGCTCCGAGTTTTTCTATGCAGTGCGTAAGTGTTATGCAATTCTGAAAGATTCTGACGCGGTAGAGCTTCCCCACTATAAAAGGACACCTAGGGTCTCTTTCCAGGGCATCATAAAAGTTGAGGAACTTCGTGGGAGATGAAGAGAGCCATCGCGGAGCGTCTGGAACTCTCTCGAATTCGAGTTTTTATGCATTTTAGTTTTTCTTTAAGTTCTAGTTACAGTATGACAATGCTCGGCTAGAATCTCTCAGCTAAGGATGAAAGGTGAAGCTTGTAGCTAATTTCATGTTTAATTCAGTTTAATTCAAGTACTTTCAATTTAAGTTTGAATTTTGAATGTTCTAGTTCATATAAGTTGATATTTTTAAAAGTTTTATGAGAGTTCATGTGCTTCGGACATGGATTCCTTGCAATTCTCTACGATTATCATGGTTTGCTTGATTAGATTTGAATTATGGTAATCCTTGAGCATGCTATTGTCCATAGGCATGGCTGTTACTCCGAAGGCTATGATTTCGAATGCTATGTGATTAAATAGGACTAGAACTTTGAAGTTCAACTTAAGTGAGATCAAATGTGTTTTAATGCTTTATCTTCCAACTAGATGAGAGATAGAACTTCAAATCTAGTTGTGTTTTATGCTTGGATTGATTGGATTGACATGGGATTGCTACAAGTGGATCCTTGAAGGTCTTAGTTCCTTTAATTACTGATTTTCCTAAATTACTGTTTAAGACAATTCTCTCAAATTGAATCTCTTAATTATTACAATCCTAGTTGCTGGAATAATTTAGAAGTTATTTTCTAATTCCCTGTGGATCGACCTCGGTCTTACCGAGATTTATTACTACATCGCAGCTTTGCATTTAAGGCGAGCGAACACTCGCTGCTTAAATCGGCATTTTTTTTAAAGTCAGAGCCCTCAGATGACTCTCTGGCTTATTCAAAAGTTAAGGGAACGGATGATTATTCAGGATCCCACACTCCTTCCCCTAGAGAGGTGGGAGTTGATGATTTGGGCGAAGAATCACAGTCTGGCCCAATGACCATGATTTCTCGCTGGTTGGGTTCGAGATCTAAGTCATACTCAGTCCTTCCCGGAACACTTACGTTGCATTGTAGTTCGTCTGGTTCCACAGCGAGAAACAAGTTTGGAATCTAGACATCGGACCAATCCAGGGCTGGCCATGTCCCTTTCTTAGTCCAATGGATGGGCTGCTTCTGCCCCTGGTTGATGGTTGATGATGTTGATTTTTCAGAGATGGGCGGGTCACGCCCCTTGTTGATTGATGCTGAGATGGGCAAGTTGTGCCCTTGGTTGGCTGGAATTGAAGTGGGCAGTTGTACCCCTGGTTGAGAGTAGGTATCAGAGTACCCTGGTCCTGAAGCTGTTGTATTTATTTTTCTTCTTTGTCTTCATCTTCTCCTTCTTCTTCTAGAGGCTTAGATGGTTCGAGAATCCAGTCCCATTGAATGGGAGGCCACATGGCCCAAGCTAAGCTCATCGGGAGGCCTTTGTGTAGTGCAGTTGGTTGATTTCTTCTTAGATCTCTACAAGGCTCTCCTGGCCTGATGAATTGAATGGATGGACACCAACATTTCTTTTTTCTTTTGTCCATGATGACTGACTTGTACCCGAGTCCCCATTTGCGTTGATTATATACCAGTGGCATCTTTTTGAACTTGAAATGATTCTTCATCCGATACTTGAGGCTCATATGTTCTGCTGGTGAAAAGACACGATCCACACTTATCAATTCTGGATTGGCGATAGCGTTCAAGTCTCGAATTTGAAACTATGAAACGGACCGTCTTTTTTAGAATGTTGGATGTCGATGACAGGGATATCTAGTTCAGTGGCAACAACATTGGAAGGAATGATGAGCTCCTTCTCTGCATGGACAAAGATCACTTGATTTCCACAGATATACTTTACCCGTTGATGCAAAGTTGATGGCACAGCTCCAACCTTGTGTAGCCAAGGTCGTCCGAACAACATGTTGAAAGAGGCTGATATATCCAGGATTTGGAATGTGATGGTGAAGATTTCTAGACCTATCTGTACCTCTATGTTGATCTCTCCTTCCACTGATCGGCGGGTGTTGTCGAATGCTCTGACGTACATGGTGCTGGGTCGGAATGAGGAGGGATTGATTCTCAGGCGTTCCGTAGTCTTGAGAGGGCAGACATTTAAGCTTGAGCCGTTATCGATAAGGACCAGCGGGACACAAAGGTCTTTATATCATAAGGCTATATTGAGGGATCGCCTATGGTTGCACCCTTCTAGTGGCAACTCATTATCAGTGAAGGTTATAGCGTGCGGAGCTAGGAGCTGTCCGATCATCAATGCTATCATTTCAGGTGCTGTATCGGAGGAGACATGGGCATCGCTCAGGGTTTTGGCAAACATTTCTCGGTGTATGCAAGATGTGTAGAGTAACTCCATACCGAGATTTGGGCAAGGATTGACTTGAGCTGAGTCACCACATCATATGCAGCTTCGTTTTTATTACTAAGGCCCGAGAGAGCGCTTTTGGGATCTCCTTTGTTCTGATTATCTCTTCGGATGCAACGCCCATTGGGATTCATGTTTCCTACCTTTGCACATTCTGGATAGTGCCATGAGACTGCTTTATAATTTTCCTCTCCTTTGCTTTCTAGGACCATTGGTTCTTGCAACGGTGTTGGTGTGGGTACCAGATCTTCCTCATATGGACTTTTGCCTTGAGAACTACATTATTGCCTGTGCTGAAGGGATAATATCGAGGTTTGTCTTTATAGATCACATAAGGTTGTGGTCCTGGCTTGATTGTTCCTAGAGCAGGAGGTTCCCATAGAATGAACACTGGTCCTCTTGATATGGCGAGAGGTTTCTCTATTCAGCCCAACTGTTGTAGTGTAATTGACAGGCCTCCAAGACGTCTTTGTGGCTTGGGGACAAAACTTGCCCTTTGCAATATGACTGGCTTGACTAGAGGAGCCCCTTCTAAGACAATGGGTTCTTGTTGCTGATAAGTATAATCCCTCCATTGCGAGTTGGATTGTTCCTGAGCTGAAATTGCTCCTTACAAAATGATGGGTTCGTATGCTGGCTCGATGTATAACTGTACTCCTTCCAGGATGACCGGCTCCCAACATGAATGGTTGTAAGGTACCCTTTGCAAGGGGACAAGCCCTTGAACAACTAGTGCATCATATGGGGTGCTCCTTCGACTACTAATAGCTTTGAGAGTGAAGGAGGAAAGGGGTTTGCCCCTTGCAAGATCGGAGGAGAATTTGTTGGCCCATAAGTGTAAGCATGAATGGATTGGATAGGGGAGAAGAAGTGATCGAGACGTGTTGAGCTCTTAATTGTGCATATTCTAACCCCAATTCATCACTCATTATGCATGGTTTGAATGTTTAAAAGGCCCATCTAATACATATTTTGCGATTGTAGGAATGAGAGTGGCTTGGCTTAATTGGTGACCAAAAGGGCATATTTAGGAACCTTTGATGAAGGCTCAAGGTGGACCAAAGAATGATGAAGAAAGAGAGGAGAATGAGGAAGAAAGAAAAAAAGAAAAGATGAAAAAAAAATGAAGACCGATCGGTCTTGACCAATCAGCCAGTTGCTGCTCCCCTCTCTTAAAGCTGCTGGAGTAAGGACACATGGGTCAGACTGGTCAAGACCGGTCGGACATGTAATTTCAGAGTTTCAGATTTCAAACAGCAAGCAATTCCCCTTTTTGGATTTTTGGCCCAGTTTTCAGAGGCCATCTTAATGATATTTGGAAATGCAACACATCAATGTCAAAGAGGAGCTCGATGCCGAAATAGCCCAAGTGGTTTCGTGTCGATCAGAGCTACGGATTGACCGTGGTGGCCAAAATAATACGAACTGTCCAGAAAGTTCCAGATTCCGCCTACTCCACTCTGGGCCGGTCCAGGTGGCCCATCATTGATGATATGAAGAATCTACTTTGACCATCTTCTAAACCACATATATATATGAATAACCACAAAGTTTCAGATCAAAAGGAAGTGTGGTTTGATCGTACTGGTTGAAGAAAGATGGACCATCCAGAAAGATCCAACTGCGCAATTTTATAAAAGGCCTGAGTGTTCTAATTTTCGCACCTAATTATGGAAACTTTTTGGACAATCTAATCCATTTATCATGTAGAGGAGGAAGTTTTCTACCAATGTTCAAAATTTGAGATCAATCCGACCTCTGTACATTCCGGGGCGTTGAAAGCAAGATGACTGGTTCTGAAGGTACCCGAATTGCGCGATTTTGAGAGGCAGTCGCTGATCTGATTGGTGGGCCCATTCAGAAGATAATTTTCGAAATCTAAATCATCTCTGAGGAAGATCACATTACAAGGAAGCTACAAATCAAATTTAAAGGCAATCCGACCATTGGTTAAGCCGTACGAAGCAAAACAAAATATGTTATGTTGCAGTACTCTTGCTGTATTATAAAAGGAGGTGCTCTCTTCTATTCCAAGGCAACCAAGGAAGTGGGGAGCAAGGAGTTCAAGTCATAGGAGGCTTCCTAGCCTCCTCCAACTAGTTTTTCTTCCTTTCTTAGTTCTAGTTCTAGTTTTTAATATATTTTTCATTAGCTAATCTCTTAGCTAGAGCTAAGAGGTGAACCTTATAGTTTTTTTAGATTGTTTAATTCGTTTTATTGGTTTCAAAGTTGGATTGAATGAAGAATTATGGTTTTTAGAAGTTTGAATAAAGTTCTAAGTAGTTTTTTCTTAATCTTATGATGGCTCATGGATGTTTAGAAGGATTGCTTTAGTTCTTAATTGTTTTGCATGGTTTTAGACCTGTATACTCCGAGGAATCGGATTCAATACGCTCTAGACTTGGATTTTCATGTGGGAACTTAAACCAAAGTTCTACCTTTTTGTTCTAAATTCTGAATTATGTGTTGATTGTTCATATGACTTGAATGAAGCTCAAATCATGATATAGTTAAGCTTTGTGACAGGGTTTGATGAGTATCATGGTTATGATCTTAACCTATTGGAACTAGGATTGACCCATGCAATTGTGTGTGCTCAAGTCCTAACTTGAATTGAGGGAATCATATGTATTAATCACACATATGACAGATTGCTTTGATAATATAACCGCTCTATCATCTGGCTAGATAGAACTTAATTTCGATTCTAGTTGAGAAAGTGAGAAACCACAACGAATTATGCATCTAAGGAGAGTTATAAGTGGATCCTTGATGCTCTAGTTATCTTTTCATTATCAGATTTTTCTGTTTCATGTTCAAAACCGATTTCACAACCTCTTAAGATTCTAGTTATTAGGATAGTTGGAATTGTTTACTTCCTTCCCTGTGGATCGACCTCGGTCTTACCGAGACTATTTCTACATCGCAACCCTACACTTGGTGAAGCGAACAAGACGCACTCCTTCTTTTATGCTGTTGACGGCAGGGCCACGAGACAAACTGGGGTCCATCGGATGCTGAGGTAAAGGATTTTGAAGGATGTTGGTAGGAGTTATTGGAGGAGTTTCAGGGACCGAGATGACTATCTTGCAGTCGTCAATTAGATTTTGTATGACATTCTTCAGAGTCATGCATTGATCAGTGGTATGGTCACACCCTTAATGGTAGGCACAATATTCATCTTCTCGGTAGTTCGGAGGCAAAGGATTTGGAGGAGGCCTAGTTACGATTAGAGTGAGTAACTGCTTTTGTACTAGTATAGCCATTACTTGACTGAGTGGCTGAGTGAGAGGAGTGAATTTTTTGAACTCCCTATAATTCTGCCTATTCTGATATGAGTATTGGCCGTTCCCCTTAACTGCTGCTGTTGTTGGGGTGGTTGTGGCTATGGTTGAGGATTTAGTTACGATAGGGGTGGCTGTGGCTGTGGCTGATACCTCTAAGGTTGATGCTGAGCCTGATTCTACTGATATGGTTGACGTCCCCGTGGGGGAGCATATTGGTTGCCCTGAGCAGTGGCGATGATGTTGTTTACCTCTGTCGGGCGAGGTGGAGAACCGTTGCGGTTTCCATTCTCGTATCTAATAGGTCTTCCTTCCACTCTGTTCCGTTTGACTGGAGTAGCCTGATGAGGCCATGGGGAGATTGTCCCTGCGCAGATTCCTGCTTCGACTTGCTCTTCAGCATGGATCAACTGTGAGAAATTCGCATATGGATGCGAGATGAGATATCCAAATATGCCAGGATATGTTAAATGAACAATCTTGGAGATTTGTTCTTCATCGTCAATAGTTGTTCGCATTCTGGCTGCCATAGCTCGCCAACATCCCACATAAGCTGATAGCGTTTCATCACTCTGCCTGAGAGCTGTGAGGTCGGCTCTCCCGGGTGCCATGTTGAGATTGTATGCGAATCTGTCGACGAAAGCCTGGGAGAGTTGCTCCCAAGTCCTGATGCGATGGCAGTCCAATGATGTATACCAGTCTAGGGCATCGCCCTTCAGAGATTTTTGGAATAAGTGAATGAGGGCTCCTTCATTTCCTGAGATTGCACTTAGCTCTCCACAGAAAGCCTTGAGATGTGCTGTGGGACAACCGTTGCCATCATATCTTTTTAATTTTAGTACCTTAAGTTTTGAGGTATCAAGCATCTGGAAAAGGACACAAGTCTCTGAACTTGGTCGAAGGTAGATCGATTCCCTATTGTCGCTGAAGTTGATTTTGCAAGATCTGGAACTGCTCCCGCAATTCGTCCAGTCCTGCATGATCTACTCGAACGATTGGTGCCTCTTGAAGTAAGGCACACTCTTCTTCGGCATAGTGGTCGATGTCTTCGACCTTATGGGCTTGCTAAAAAGCAACTGCGGGTTGCTGAAATTGATTCGATGATTGAACTGGATTCTGACGAACTTGCGCTTGGAATGACTGTAATTGAGCTGGAGACTGTACTGAAGGTTCGATGATTGAACTGGATTCTGACGAACTTGCGCTTGGAATGACTGTAATTGAGCTGGAGACTGTACTGAAGGTTGAACTGGAACTTGCCGGAAATTAACTGGAGATTGCTGAATTGAAGATTGCTGAAAATTAACTGGATTTTATTGAATTGAAGATTATTGAAAATTAACTAGAATCCCATCGGCGGGGATGTGCTGGAATTGAAAAGTGCTCCTGTTTGTAGGAGGCTGAGATGCTGGGAAGTGACCCCCTTGTTGGGTATTCGCCACTATCCGCTGATTGATGTAGGCTTGACACTGAACCCCATTGTGGGCATTCGCCAGTGCTATCCCTGCTGCTGGAAATTAAATTAAAATTCCATCGGCAGGGATGTGTTAAAATTGAGTAAAGGTCCCATCGGTGGGGATATGCTGAGAAAGGAAAGGGGTCCCATCGGCGGGGACATGCTGGAATCTACTGAGATTGTTACTTGCAAGATCGACTGGAAGTTGGTTGGAAGTCCCTGCGACAGGAATGCTCTTAGACGGTCTTGTCATCGCAAGAAGGTATTGAGGAGGATGCCCCATAGCGAAGGGCTGAGATGGCTGTTGTCGGTAGTCTTGGGTAGACTTCGATAGTTGTGCTTGATTTAAACTGGAGGCCGGAGGGACCTGGCATGGCTATCGAGATTGCTGAATTGGGCTAACTTGATTGTTGACTGCTCCGGTAGCTTGTGCTTGTATGAATTGCAAGAGCATTTCTTGCATTGATCTCATTCCTTGTGTTCTTGCATGATTGGCGTATTCTCAATTGGTTGTTGCGTTGGAGGTTGCGCTTCGGCCATGTTGAGGGCAGGGAAGAGGTGAGCTTCCTCTTCGTGGTCGGACATGACTTGCTGAGCTCAAGTGCGAATTATGCTACAGAAGGGAAGTTGTTTCCGAAGACGTTGAGCCCGAGGAGGCGCAATGGTGAGGAATATGCTCTACTCTTTTTTTTCTTTGGGTTTTGGGATTTTCTATTTTTTTATTTTTGGATGGAATGTTATGCAGATGAGATTGTATGAGGACTATAGTAAGTACAGGAAGGATTCTGTTTTTCAAGTTAGATCACAACTAGTGGGACTAGCATATCCCCAGTGGAGTCACCATTCTGTGGACGCTCACCGTTCCGCGCTCCCGACCCTCCCTTTCGAAAAAGGGGGTGTGCGTGAATCGACATTGTGCCACTGGCTCACCTCATCCTCGAGGGCCTTTTTTCGATTGTCGTGTTAAATTGGATATGTTTGGATGAGTTCGTATAAGACCAGAGTCGCCACTAGCCAGTTGCTTTGAATCTACAATCGGCTAGACCCCGTAGAAACGTTGGAGAAGGGAATACAAAGATTCCTTCCTCTAAAATGACTCCTTTTGATTTGCGGCCAGAGATTCAAGGTACAGAATCACGGTTACAGGGTGGAAAGGTGTTAAGCACCCACTCTGCCCGTACCGAAGTATGGTCTCTACTTCACAGAATCGAACTAATACTTGAAAGTCTTATTTAATCCTTCTACACTCTCATTAATGGTATGATGCATGAATGTATGTCTGAACAGTAAGAGTTTCTAATGGGCAGGTTTCCATTAACAGCAAGCCTAGAGCATACGCTTGAACTGGCAGGTGCTTTATGCGGGATGCATGCTGTGTATTTAAATAATCAAAGTGTTTGCAATGATATGATAAGCAGGGGGGTTGGAAGAATAATAAATGTTGCACTAATGCTAGATGCGAATGAGATGATGCTAATAAAAGAGTAGCTTGATGGATGGAGGTGTCACAAGGGTTTGCTTCGAGCGGCTAAGATTGGGACTTAGGTAGCTTGCAAGACTTGGACCAGGGTCAGGCTGGGCTAGACTAGGGTTAGGCTCTTCTCACTCAGGCCCTCCTTGGTGGAGGAATGGACTAAAAGGGGGTGGAGATGGACTCAAAATTTATGGGATTTCTCTGAGAGTTGAGGGATGCTGTGAATGAGAGGGAACGGGGTATTTATAGGTGCGGAGGATGGCAATTCCTGTAAATAAGTTTGGGTGGTCCTCTGGGGACCTTCAGTACGGACGCGCTGCTCCAGCTTTGAAGCGTACGGCCCCCAAACCTGAAGCAGCAAAGCCTGAGGTTTGAGGTTTGGAGCTACTCCGGAGCTGTGGCTCGGAACCAAGTGAGTTGATTGGTTTGACAATATGAGTTTTGACACGGCGAGTCGACTGGGTGCATGCGCTAAATTGACCCAGTAAGTGAGTCGGTGATTGAACTCAGCGGTTTGACTCACCAAGTTTGACTTTTTTAGGAATTTTTTACTGGTTTTTCTTATGGGGTGTTTTATGGGCTGATGTTTAGGGGTGAATTGACTGGGTTCAGGCTTGAGTTGGGCTATGGATTGGGGCTTACAAGGGTGAGTTTGGCTGGGTTTGGACATGGGATTTGGGGGTATGAACCTCCATTCATTCAGCTATCTCTACCAGTATTGTAGTCGAAGGTGGGGTGTTTACAACATGAAACATGTTAAGTCCATCACCACTCTTAGAAGTGGTACAACTTTTGAAAAATCTAACTTGGTGAAGGCTTCAATGCCTAATAATCTGGTATCTTCCAAAGAGGATGATGGACCTAGCACCGCCATGCATGAAAAAGAGCCATATAAAGAATATAGGCCCGTTGCTCCATTCCCCCAACGTTTGACTTCAACCAAACCTTAAGATAAATATCAAGAATTTTGAGAGGTTTTTAAGTAAGTCAAGATCAACATCCCATTGTTGGATGTCATTAAACAAAGACCGTCATATGCCAAGTTTCTGAAGGACCTTTGCACAATAAAAAGAAAAATACATGTGCAAAAGAATGCATTTTTGACAAAGAATGTAAGCACCATTATAAATCACGGGATGCCCAAGAAATACAAAGATCCTGGTAGTCCGACAATATCATGCATAATTGGAGACTACTGGGTGAAGCATGCTTTACTTGATCTAGGGGCAAGTGTGAACTTAATCACCTCCTCGATCTATGAACAATTGGGTTAGGTGAATTAAAACCCACCAAAAACATATTACAACTCGTTGACCAATCGATTCGTATTCTGAGAGGGGTGATTGAGAACGTTCTTGTCCAAGTTGACAAGGTCTACTACCCGGTGGACTTTATTGTCTTGGACACATGACTCATGGTTAATATTGGCACTCAAATTCCTGTTATATTTGGCCGCCCATTTCTAGCTACATCAAATGCTATCATCAATTGTAGGAGTGAGGTTGTACAAATGTCATTCGGCAATATGACGATTGAGTTAAATGCTTTCAATATTGACAACTAACAAGAGGATGAAGATGAGGAGTGTTGAGCTCTTAATTGTGCATATTCTAACCCCAATTCATTACTCATTATGCATGGATTTTATGTTTAAAGACTATTCTAATGCATGATTTTGTGATTGCAGGAATGAGAGAGAATTCACTCGATTAATAGCTAAAAAAAGTACATTTAAGAACCTTGGATGAAGACCCAAGGTGGGCCAAAGAGTCATGAAGAAAGAAGGACAGAAAAGAAAGAAGAAATAATACAGAAAATGGGGTCAATTCTATCTTCTACAGAGGCTGCTGGAGCAAGGCCAACCTTGTCCGACCGGTCTTGACCGGTCGGCCATGCAAATTCCAGCTTTGCAGATTGCAGATAGCAGGCCATTCCCGTTTCTAATTTTTCAGACCCATTTTCTGGGCCCATCTTAATGATATTTGGAAATCCAACACATCCAAGTCGAAGCGGAGCTCGACGCCGAACTAACCCAAGTGGTTTCGTGTCGATCGGAGCTACGGATTGATCGTGGTGGCCAAAACAATACGAACTATCCAGAAAGTTCCAGATTCTGCCTACTCTACTCTGGGCCGGTCCAGGTGGCCCATCATTGATGATATGAAGAATCTACTTTAACCACCTTTTAGATCACATCCATATATGAATAACCACAAAGTTTCAGATCAAAAGGATGTGTGGTTTGATCGTATCGGTTGAAGAAAGATGGACCATCTAGAAAGATTCAACTGCGCAGAGTTTATAAAAGCCCTAAGTGTTCTAATTTTCGGACCACATTCTTGGATTGTTTTGGACAATCTAATCCGTCTATCATGTAGAGGATGAAGTTTTCTACCAATCTTCAAAATTTGGGATCAATCCGACATCTGTACACTCCGGAGCGTTGAAAGCAAGATGACTGGTTCTGAAGGTACCCGAAGTGCATGATTTTGAGAGGCGGTCGCTGATCTGATTGGTGGGCCCATTCAGAGGATAATCTTGGAAATCTAAATCATCTATGAGGAAGATCACATTACAAGGAAGCTACAAGTCAATTTTGAAGGCAATCCGACCATTGGTTAAGCCGTACGAAGCGAAACAAGATCTGTTACGTTGCGGTACTCTTGCTGCACTATAAAAGGAGGTGCTCTCTTCTATTCCAGGGCAAGCAAGGACGTGGGGAGCAAGGAGTTCAAGTCATAGGAGGCTTCCTAGCCTCCTCCAGCTAGTTTTTCTTCCTTTTCTTATTTCTAGCTTTATTTTTAATATGCTTTTCATTAGCTAATCTCTTAGCTAGAGCTAAGAGGTGAACCTTATAGTTTTCTTAGATTGTTTAATTCGTTTTATTGGTTTTAAAGTTGGATTTCATGTTTATGAACAATGGTTTGAAGTTAATACAAGTTTTAAGTAGTTTTTCTTAGTCTTATGATGACTCATGGATGTTTGGGAGAATTGCTTGAGTTCTTAATGGTTGTGTGCTAATCTAGACCTATATGATCTGAGGAATTGGAGTACGCTCTAGTACTATGATCTTCATGTGGGAACTTCCTACCAAAGTTCTACTTTTCTGAATTTCTGTAATGTGTATGGACTGTGCATGTGATTTGAATCAAGTTCAAATCCTGATCTAGCCTTGTCTTGTGACAGGATTTGAGGATGGTTATGATTGTGAACTGAACCTTTTGGAATGGGGACTGACCTATGCAATTGAGCATGCTCAGCTCAGCCTACTTTGAGTGAATCCTATGCATTGAACTTACATATGATAGATTGTTTGGTTTAACAGCTCTATCATCCAACTAGATAGATCTTAATATCGATTCTAGTTGAGAAAGTGAGAAACCATAGCGAATTATGCATCTAAGGAGAGCTATAAGTGGATCCTTGATGCTCTAGTTATCTTTCCATTATCAGATTTTCTATTTTATGTTAAAAATTAATTTTACAAACCTCTTTGATTCTAGTTATTAGGATAGTTTGAATTGTTTTACTTCCTTCCCTGTGGATCGACCTCGGTCTTACCGAGATTATTACTACATCGCAACCCTACACTTGGGGAAGCGAACAAGTTTTTGGCGCCGTTGCAGGGGAAAGAGGTTAAACGGTTCTAATTGTTCTAGTAGCTATAGAGTAGTTTTAGTTAGGTAGGATTTTTTTGTTTTTATAGAAGTAGATTTTCATATTTTTGTTTCTAGATTACTAACAATTTTTTGTTTGATTTTGTAGGACATTGTTGCTGACATAGCTCTCACCTTCACGGGTAACATCTCTCCATCTCCCTTTCTTCTTTTTGTTTTTCTTCCTAGATTAGGGATTATTTCAACTTCTTATAATTTCATTATGAATGATTGGACGGGTGGATTGTCTAAATACCTTTTGGAAGATGAGAGGATGAGCCAAATAAAAAATCATTATGATTAGAACCATTACAAGCATGAATATTTTTCTAAGACTCAATCTTCTTCTAATACTCCCCCACGTAAGACAATGGGAGAGTATCGGAAAGAGATGAATAATGTTCCACCGATTAAGACAATGTATGATCACTTGTATGGTTACACATATCAACAACCATCTAAAAGCCCAACATATGACATGCATAATCCAAATTGGTGGGAGCATCAAAATTTCAACTTTGAAGATGAGGCAACCATGAATGCCAACAATTATCCTCAAGAGTTTCTTTCTCATGAGCCGCAACCGACACGAACTCTTGAGGATATGCTACGAGAGTTTATGGAAATAACTGAGCAATGCATACAAAACCTCTCGCCATCTCAAAATTCTGAACCCGACATTGGGAACACCGAATCAATCCCCAACATAAAGGAGGATGTGGCTATCCAAGCCCAACCCTCTTCCGATTTGATGACTAAACTTTTAGAGGATGTAGATCTCAGTGATCCCACCATTACCATCGATTATGGTAAATCAACTATCTCTTTTAGCTATTCCGATTTTAATAATGAAGAGATTTTAATGACGGTTGACGAACCTGAGGAATCCATAAAATCTGAAAGTGATAGTGAGATTGCCTACAATAAGGGTTCCGTGGATGATTGTGAGCCCATGATTACTTCTTCTTAAGGGCCGAATGTTTATGAGTCGCCAGAAGATATTCTTGCTAAAGAGATGGCCGAAGTTGATATTTTTGAGTCCTTCCACCAACAACACATGTCGGATTCTATTGTGGAAGAACTCCCTTGGGTTGAAAATTTTGTTTCTTTGGATGATGTGGTGGCACAATATGAAATTTTAGATCAACTAATGCTACATGATGTGCTTACCAATGAATCTGAAAAATTTTCTTTGGAAGACCTCCCCTCTATAGAGGAGGAATTCCTTACCCTTGAAATAGAATTTCCTCAATCAGTTAGGGAGAACGAGGACCCTTCATCCGACTCTCTCGATTTCCTAGAGGAATGCATGACCTACCCCTATGATCTGGATGATGAGATGATTAAGGAGTTGGATAGTTTGTTAGACACAGTGTCGGTGCTTGAAGAACACCATTCCATTGATTTACACTCTTTACCATTATTTGTGGAAACACAGTGCAATTCTGAATTTGTGGAGGAGACAACCCAAACTGAAAAATACTTAATGAATGTCTCTCCACCATCATGGGTTCTTCAACCCATTGAAAATTCTGATTGGGAGGACCCGTTTTTAATCAATTACAACCCAATTCAGAACTTGAGGAGATATCTTTTTGCTGCTCTTATCTCCTCCTTACATGCGTGTGGTGCACACTATGATTGGACCTTCATGAAGAAACGCACCCATGTATACATTCGAGCAGGACTTTGGATGGTCCTCATGAGAAACCTGTTGAAATTCATGAAGATCCTGCTCAAATTTGATCATGTAGTCGATCGAACTAATCAAAGGTAGGTAGGTTGGTTAGGATTTCTTTTCTATATTTAGGATTGAATAAGTCTCATCAAGACAATGGAAGATGCTAGAATTGATCTACTTGCTACCTCAGGTACTATCGTTCTCACTCTCCTTTGTTTTATGTCATTGCTCTCATGTCATGCATATTGCATATCTTATTACATTTAGGACAATGTAAGATTTTGGTTGGGGGGTGGGATTCCTTAGATGAATCTACTAGCTTTTGTGACATTTCGAGCAAATTTGTAGAAAATTTTCGATTTTTCTAAAATTCAAAACTCTTTTGGAAAACTTTATTTCTATGCATTCAAGATGATACGAGTACAAGAAGAGGAGATACGAAGTGAGTGATGTTTCAAGCTTTGAACTTCTTTTAATATAATGGTTTTATATGTGAATTCCCCTATTTATGTGAGTGATAGAAAATTTGAACACTTTTACACCTAGTTCACATTACACGATTTTCATGGGTTGAAAGGATTATGTGATTTGTGGATTAGCTAGACTTAGATTTAAGGTGTTGAGGAACCAAGCCGGGGTACTTTGTCCATCCTTTTCCATGGAAAAATAACGAAAGATATGGATTTTTAAAAATCCTATCTAATGTAAAAGAAAAAGGAAAAGGAAGGATGAAATTGGGAATGATGGAAAAAATGGTGGAAAATTCTGAAAAGAGCTACCTATTATCAACCGGGGGATGGTCTACCCGTAACCAAAGCCGAAAATGGGAAGTAGTGTGAAAGCCGTCGGAAGGACGGTAAGACAAATTCCTGTCATAGGCTTGTTGTTGCTCTGTGCACCTTGAAATCCATAGTTTAGTTGATATATGAAGAAGATAAGCCCAGAAACTCATGAGATGAACTTTCACTATGCACACTAGGTTGAATTTGTTCAATTTCTTCTATTCATCAATCAATCAGCGAGAATTTCATATGGACACTTATTATGTTTTAAGAGTTTAAGGTTTCAACTTCTATCACCTAATTTTTTCTGACTTTTACACTTGTGTGTCTTGTGATGTATAGAAGCATAGTTTCTGAAGGAGAGTTAGTTTTAGAGAATTGAACTTGTTTCACGCATGTTTTGCTCGGGACTAGCAAAATGCTGGTTGAGGGGTGTGTTGAGCTCTTAATTGTGCATATTCTAACCCCAATTCATTACTCATTATGCATGGATTTTATGTTTAAAGACTATTCTAATGCATGGTTTTGTGATTGCAGGAATGAGAGAGAATTCACTCGATTAATAGCTAAAAGAAGTACATTTAAGAACCTTGGATGAAGACCCAAGGTGGGCCAAAGAATCATGAAGAAAGAAGGAAAGAAAAGAAAGAAGAAATAATGCAGAAAATGGGGTCCGACCGGTCAAGACCGGTAGGCCAAACAGGCCCCGACCGGTCAAGACCGGTCGGCCAACAATTCTATCTTCTACGGAGGCTGCTAGAGCAAGGCTAGCCTTTTCTGACCGGTCTTGACCGGTCGACCAGCCCTGTCCGACCGGTCGGCCATGCAAATTCCAGCTTTGCAGATTGCAGACAGCAGGCCATTCCCGTTTCTAATTTTTTGGAGCCATTTTCTGGGCCCATATTAATGATATTTGGAAATCCAACACATCTATGTCGAAGAGCAGCTCGACGCCAAACTAACCCAAGTGGTTTCGTGTTGATCGGAGCTACGGATTGATCGTGGTGGCCAAAACAATACGAACTGTCCAGAAAATTCCAGATTCTGCCTACTCCACTCTGGGCCGGTCCAGGTGGCCCATCATTGATGATATGAAGAATCTACTTTGACCATCTTTTAGAACACATCCATATATGAATAAACACAAAGTTTAAGATCAAAAGGATATGTGGTTTGATCGTACCGGTTGAAGAAAGATGGACCATCCAGAAAGATTCAACTGTGCAGAGTTTATAAAAGCCCTAAGTGTTCTAATTTTCGGACCACATTCTGGGATTGTTTTGGACAATCTAATCCGTCTATCATGTAGAGGATGAAGTTTTCTACCAATCTTCAAAATTTGGGATCAATCCGACATCTGTACACTCCGGAGCGTTGAAAGCAAGATGACTAGTTCTGAAGGTACCCGAAGTGCGCGATTTTGAGAGGCGGTCGCTGATCTGATTGGTGGGCCCATTCAGAGGATAATCTTGGAAATCTAAATCATCTATGAGGAAGATCACATTACAAGGAAGCTACAAATCAATTTTGAAGGCAATCCGACCATTGGTTAAGCCGTACGAAGCGAAACAAAATCTGTTACGTTGTGGTACTCTTGCTGCACTATAAAAGGAGGTGCTCTCTTCTATTCCAGGGCAAGCAAGGACGTGGGGAGCAAGGAGTTCAAGTAATAGGAGGCTTCCTAGCCTCCTCCAGCTAGTTTTTCTTCCTTTTCTTAGTTCTAGTTTTATTTTTAATATGCTTTTCATTAGCTAATCTCTTAGCTAGCGAGAGCTAAGAGGTGAACCTTATAGTTTTCTTAGATTGTTTAATTCGTTTTATTGGTTTTAAAGTTGGATTTCATGTTTATGAACAATGGTTTGAAGTTAATACAAGTTTCAAGTAGTTTTTCTTAGTCTTATGATGACTCATGGATGTTTGGGAGAATTGCTTGAGTTCTTAATGGTTGTGTGCTAGTCTAGACCTATATGATCCGAGGAATTGGAGTACGCTCTAGTACTATGATCTTCATGTGGGAACTTTCTACCAAAGTTCTACTTTTCTGAATTTCTGTAATGTGTATGGACTGTGCATGTGATTTGAATCAAGTTCAAATCCTAATCTAGCCTTGTCTTGTGACAGGACTTGAGGATGGTTATGATTGTGAATTGAACCTTTTGGAATGGGGACTGACCTCTGCAATTGAGCATGCTCAGCTCAGCCTACATTGAGTGAATCCTATGCATTGAACTTACATATGACAGATTGTTTGGTTTAACAGCTCTATCATCCGACTAGATAGATCTTAATATCGATTCTAGTTGAGAAAGTGAGAAACCATAGTGAATTATGCATCTAAGGAGAGCTATAAGTGGATCCTTGATGCTCTAGTTATCTTTCCATTATCAGATTTTCTATTTTATGTTAAAAATCAATTTCACAAACCTCTTTGATTCTAGTTATTAGGATAGTTTGAATTGTTTTACTTCCTTCCCTGTGGATCGACCTCGGTCTTACCGAGATTATTACTACATCGCAACCCTACACTTGGGGAAGCGAACAAGGAGGTCTATGAAATAAGGAGGATGAATTCAATTGTGGAAGATGAGTCCCTCTCACCTCTTTACTCCGGTCCCTTAGAAGAAGATGTGACCTACTCCCTTGATAAGAATGTTGATATGATAGGGGATGTAGTCCCACTTTTAGAGTCGGTATCAGCATATGACATTAGCCGAGAGAAGGATGTGGAAACAACACTTTGTTGTACTAAGAAATCAATTCATATTTCCACACCTCTATGGATCATGCACATCGAACTCTACCAACCCTGGGATGATCCATACTTGTAATATCAATGCCCAGGAAAATTTGAATGGAGATATATTTTTTCTGACAAATATAATGTTGTCTCCTTTTATACATGTGGTGAAAACATTAAGGAACCTGCCGAAATTCCTTTTTGGGATTTTCAGTGGCTTATCTGGATCACTCACACACATGTATATTGTAAAGCAGGATATTGGATGATTTTACTACGAAACCTTTTGATCCATCTAATGATTCTGCTTGACTTTATGCTTTTGGATGAGTTGTTGGGCTTAACCTCCTAGTCTGTCGGAGGACTGTTTAGAATTAGATAGCATTAGGATTTACTTTGATCAGTAGATTTAGTTGTGAAGTAATCCATCTCCAAAAGACAATCCTGTCATGCAAAGTATTTCTCAGGGAATGTCTCTCTTTCTCACTTCCCTTTATTTTATCATTGCTCTCGTGTGTTGCATTCATTGTATATTTTCTTACATTGAGGACAATGTAAAGTTTTGGTTGGGGGGTGAGATTCCTAAATGAATCTAGCAATTTGTGACATTTCGAGAAATGATGTAGAAATTTTTTGATTTTTTCTGAAAATTCAAAATTCCTTTGGAAAACCGTGTTTATATGCACTTGGGATGTCATAAGTATGAAAAGAAGAGAGATGTAGTGAGAATATTTTAAAACTCTTAAAGGACCTATAACATGATAGTCTTCTAGTTAAATTCCCCTATTGATGTGATTGATAGAATGTTTGAACACTTGTGCACCTAGTTCACATTACACGATTCTCATGGTTTGAAAGGATTATGTGGATTTGTGGATTGCCTAGGCTTAGATTTAAGGTGTTGAGAAACCAAGCCGGGGTACTTTGTCCATCATTGTCCATGGGAAAATAACGAAAAATATGGATTTCTAAAAATCCTATCTAATGTGTATAAAAAGGAAAGGAATGATGAAAATATAGGAATGATCAAGAATATGGTGGAAAATTCCAAAAATGGCTACCTATTACCAACCGAGGGATGGTCTACCCGTAACCAAAGCCGGAAATGGGATGTAGTGTGAAAGCTGTCAGAAGGACGGTAAGTGTTAAGCTCTTAATTGTGCATATTTTAACCCCAATTCATCACTCATAATGCAAGGTTTTCATGATTTAAAGACTAATCTAATGTATGATTTCATGATTATAAGAATGAGAGGGACTTCATCCTATTGGAGACCAAAAAGGATACATTAGGACCCTTTGAATGAAGGCCCAAGGTTGACCAAAGAAGAAAGAAGAAAGAGAGAGAAAAGAAAAGAAAGAAAAGAAGAGAAAAGAAGAAAATGTTTAAGGGCCGACCGGTCCAGACCGGTCGGCCGACCTGCCGGCCTCTGAGAAGCATACAGGACAAGGGACCAGTTGTTTCGACCGGTCCAGACCGGTCGACCAACAGGTCGGTGCCCTCTGGGAACTCCCTGGACAGAAAATCAATCTGGTCCGACCGGTCAAAATCGGTCGGCCATCGATTCAGAAAACCACCACCAGCACTCTAGACGGTCAAAGAGAGAGGTCCGATCGGTCGTGACCGGTCGGCTAAGCATTCAAAACAGTAGTTTCTAAATTAGACTCTGAATTTCTCTGCGCACTGTGTAAGCTTATGCAATTTCTGGAAGATTCTAATGCTGTGGAGCCTCCCCACTATAAAAAGACACTTAGAGATCGTTCTTAGGGTATCCTAGAACAGAACCAGCAAGGTGGGAGGCGGCGGAAGTGGATTTCGGAGTTCCACAACTCCTCTTAGTTTGTTTGTTATTTCTATATTTTTCTTAGTTGTTTCATGTTTCCTTGGATCATGAACGGATAAACCTCTTAGCTAGGGCTAAGAGATGAAGCTTGTAGTGAATCTAAGATGTTTCAATTCGTTTAAAGTTGGTTTTAAGTTGGATTTCATGTTTAAGAACAATGGTTTGAAGTTTAATTCAAGTACTAAAGTAGTTTTTCTTATTCTTATGATGACTCATGGATGTTTGGAAGGATTACTTGAGTTCTTAATTGTTGTGTGCTAGTCTAGACCTGTATGATTCAGGGAGTTGGAGTACGCTCTAGTACTATGATCTTCATATGGGAACTTCCTACCAAAGTTCTACTTTTCTGGATTTCTGTAGTATGTATGTGATTTGAATCAAGTTCAAATCATAATCTAGTTTTGTCTTGTGACAGGACTTAATGATGGTTATGATTGTGAACTTAGTCTATTGAAATTGAGATTGACCTATGCAATTGAGTATGCTCGTCCTAGCTTGCATTGAGTGAATCATGTACATTGATCTTATATATGGCAGATTGTTGGTTTAACTCCTCTATCATCCGACTAGATAGATCTTAATTTCGATTCTAGTTGAGAAAGTGAGAAACCACAGCGAATTGAGCATCAAGGATTGCTACAAGTGGATCCTTGAACCCCTAGTTCTTTTTATTAATTGATTACTTCAGTTTTAGTTCAAAATTGCTATTCACATCAATCTCCTTAAAAAATTATTTATTAGTTTCTCAATAAAAACTATTAGAAGTGTTTTGTGAATTCCTACATAAGTCCATGTGGATCGACCTCGGTCTTACCGAGATTATTACTACATCGCAACCCTACACTTGGGGAAGCGAACAAGTTTTTGGCGCCGCTGTCGGGGACTTTGACGGTTTTTCATAAAATTTCTGAAAATAGTATCTATTTAGGATTTTGAGGATTTTAATACTAACTTAGTTTGTTTTGTTTGATTTTTCCTTTGCAAGGATTTCTAGGAAGCTGAAGAAGACATAGGGATCTTAAGTGCCAAGTCAGGTTCTATCTTTCTAACCATACTCTTCTTCTTCTCCTATTCATTCCTATCATATTCATCTCTTGTAGAGTGGGTGGAGACTCCTTTATGGATCTCTGATAGGTAGGCCTTGTGCCACCTGGATTCCTATTGGTCGGCTCTGCCGTCTTGGATCACCTTATGCTCAGAGATTTCTCTTCTCACCTCTACTCCTCTATTTTCTTTTTCTGCACTTTTCTCAAAAGATTCAAAGAGTGGGTGGGGAGTTCTCTAAACCCCTATTGACCAAGAGAAATCGGTCTCTATCCTTGCTTCTGGCCTAGCCATTGTAAGACACCTTGTGCTTCGGTCTTAGAGAAGAGTAAAGAAAGGAAGGAAGAATTCTTCTTTCTTTTTGTTTCATTCTTTTAGGATTTTGCATGCCACATTGGGCTCGGGATTCCAATAACCGACTCATTAGTGAAGGGGGAATAGTAGAAGGAATTGACAGAGAATCACGTGCTAGGAGACATCTAACTTCTCCAGTTTCGTCTGAAAATATGGCTGTAAATCAACCTAATTCGATGGCCGATCCTAATCTGGGACAAAACCAAACCGAAACGGGAGAGAATGTGGTTGAGAATGTTCCCCGACCAAGAACATTATGTGATTACTCGCAACCAGCAAGAGCGAGCACTCCCTCATGCATAGTTTTTCCACAAAATGCAGGGAATGTAGATTTGAAACCGGGAGTGATCCAACTCCTCCCAAGATTCCATGGCTTAGACAGTGAAAGTGCCTATCAACACCTCAAGGAATTTGATGAGGTAATAACCACCATGCACTTTGCAAATGTAACTGATGATGTGGTTAGACTTAAATTATTTCCTTTCACCCGTAAGGATAAAGCTAAAGGTTGGCTTCATGCATTAATGCCAAGATCAATTGGTGCATGGACTGATATGCATAGGGAATTCATAAAAAAATTCTTCCCTACTCACAAAATGAACATGTTGAAGCGCCTTATCATGAACTTCGCACAAAAGGAAGATGAGACCTTCTTCCAATGTTGGGAGAGGTTTAAGGACTTGTTAAATGCATGCCCACATCATGGCTATGAAATTTGGCGGGTTATAAGATTTTTCTATGAAAGACTGACTTCACCCATGCGCCAATTCGTAGAGATGATGTGTAATGGGGAGTTCATGAATAACGAAGCCGATGAAGCATAGGACTATTTGGAGGAATTGGCTGAGAATGCACAGTCTTGGGATACATCTAAACCAACAAATTCCAAGACTAGCCAACAAAGGGAAAAGGGGGGAATTTATGTCCTATCAGAAGAGGATAGCATAAGTGCATGGGTGGCTAGCCTCACAAGAAAAGTCGAGGCCATTGAATTAAAGAAAGGAGAGACGATCAACTCTAATGACGTTGAAACTGTTTGTGGAATTTGTGCCAAAAATCAACACATAACACAAGATTGTCCCACAATCTTAGCGGTTCAAGACATCTTACAAGAACAATCAAATGCTATAAACAGTTATCAACGACAATTTGGTGCTCCAAACTCAAACACGTTTAATTTTAGTTGGAAGAACCATCCCAACTTCAGTTGGAGGAATGGACCCACTGCGAATGCAAACAATATCCCCCAAGCTCAACCTATACTAGGTCCATCTCTAGTCATTACTCCAAAAGTTATGCTTGAGGAGATGTTGGGTGCATTTGTATCGGTTCAAGCTGAGTATAACAAGACCAATTCTCTGAAAATAGATGGGTTCATGCAAGAGCAATTGAAATTCAATCAAAATTCAACTCAAGCCATCAATGAATTGAAAACTTCAATGGCTAGAGTTGAATCTCACCTCAATGTTAGGGAGAAAGGCACACTTCTTGTCCAACCTCTTCCTAACCCAAGAACCCAATTTGAGATACAAGATACAAGCTCATCCTCCCAACATACAGAGCATGTTCAAGCTATCATCACTTTGAGAAGTGAAAAATAGTTGATAAATCTAATCCGGTGAAGGCCCCCAAGCCTAAGGATCTGGAAAATTCCAAAGAGGATGATAGCTCAAACAACACTCCACAAGAAAAAGAACCGGAAAGGCAATACAAGCCGGTTGCCCCGTTTCCCCAAAGGTTGATTTCACCCAAACCTTTAGACAAAAATCTGAAAATTTTAGAGGTTTTCAAGTAGGTGAAGATCAATATTCCGTTGTTGGATGCCATAAAGCAAATACCATCCTATGCCAAATTTCTAAAGGAATTGTGCACAGTCAAAAGGAAACACAATGTTCACAACAAAGTACTTTTGACTGAGAATTTGAGTGCCATTATCAAACAAGAGGTGCCCCAAAAATACAAGGATCCGGATAGTCCAACCATCTCATGCATCATAGGAGACTACCGGATTAAACAAGCCTTACTCGATTGGGGGGCAAGTGTGAACCTCATTCCATACTCAGTTTACGAACAACTTGGGTTAGGTGAGTTGAAACCCACCAAAACCACACTCCAACTTGCTAATAGATCCATTCGTATACCAAGAGGAATGATTGAGGATGTTCTAGTCCAAGTTGATAAATTCTACTACCCAGTAGACTTTATTATCTTGGATACACATCCCGTGATAGGTACCGGTGCTCAAATTCCCGTCATACTTGGCCGCCCTTTTCTAGCTACTTCCAATGTAATTTATCAATTATAGAAACGGGCTTGTACAAATGTCCTTTCGAAATATGACTCTTAAGCGTAATATATTTGATTTATGCAAACAACCACGGGAGGTTGATGATGAGATCCACGAGATAAATATGATTGAATCATTTGTAGAAGAAACTTTTCCGTTGTCATTATATTCCAACCCTTTGGAGGCATGTGTGGCCCAATCTCATGAGATAAATGATGACACAATACGAGAGATGGATGCCATTTTAGATGTGATGCCGGTGCTTGATAATAAAAGATGGAGGGACCTATTTGAGCCTTTACCCGTAAACGAGAATAAAGCCCTCCCATCCAATATCAAGGCACCAACACTCGACCTAAAACCATTACCAAGTGAGCTGAAATATATCTATTTAGGTCGAGATGAGACATATCCAGTGGTGATTTCTTCCCACTTGGATGAGGAATAAGAGATTAGGCTAATGGCCACTCTATTAGAGCACAAGAGTGCCATTGGGTGGTTGATTGCGGATCTTAAAGGCATAGACCCACTGATTTGTACTCATCGCATACACCTTGAGGAGAATGCGAAGACATCTAGGCAACCATAAAGACGACTCAATCAAAACATGAAGGATGTGGTTAAGGCCGAAGTAGTGAAACTATTGGATGTGGGTATTATTTACCCAATATCTGATATTCAATGGGTGAGCCCAACTCAAGTGGTGCATAAGAAATTCGGAATCACCATTGTAGCCAATGCTAATAATGAACTTGTACCAACTAGAGTCACTACCGGTTGGAGAATGTGCATTGACTACAGAAAGATAAACACTGTCACGAGGAAAGAGCACTTCCCCCTACCATTTGTTGATCAAATTCTAGAAAGATTGGCGGGTCATTCCCATTTTGCTTCCTTGATGGCTATTCAGAGTACAACCAAATAGAGATCGCCCATGAAGACCAAGAAAAGACTACATTCACATGCTCATTCGGCACTTTCGCCTATCGACGGATGCCATTTGGATATGTAATGCCCTTGCCACCTTTCAGCGTAGTATGATGAGTATCTTTTCTGATATGGTGGGTACCATTCTCGAAGTCTTCATGGATGATTTCTCAGTATTTGGTTATAGCTTTGATGAGTGCCTTGAGCACTTGAAATCTGTGCTGAAAAGATGTGAAGAGAATAACCTTGTGTTAAATTGGGAGAAGTGTCACTTTATGGTTCAAAAGGAAATTGTACTTGGTCACATTGTTTCACAAAATGGAATCGAGGTGGACAAAGCGAAAATAGATCTTATCTCTAACCTTCCACCACCCAAAAGCATACGAGATGTGCGGTCCTTTTTGGGACACACAGGATTTTATAGAAGGTTCATAAAGGACTTCAGTTCACTCTCTCGTCCTTTATGTAATCTACTTCAAAAGGAGAATTCTTTTGATTAAAATGAAGATTGTCAACATGCCTTTACCACACTTAAAGGTATGTTGACATGTGCTCCCATAATGCAACCACCTGATTGGAGCCTTCCTTTTGAAATTATGTGCGACGCAAGCGACTATGCTATTGGGGCCGTGCTAGGCCAAAGAAAAGAGAAGAAGCCATGTGTTATCTACTATGCAAGTAGAACCTTAAACTCTGCCCAAGCAAACTACACTACAACAGAAAAAGAACTTTTAGCCATAGTTGTTGCCTTAGACAAGTTTAGGTCCTACTTGATTGGATCCAAGATCGTCATATTCACTGACCATGCCACGCTTAAGTACCTTCTCTCTAAGAAGGATGCTAAACCACGGTTGTTAAGATGGATCCTTCTACTCCAAGAATTTGACATAGAGATACGTGATAAGAAAGGAGTAGAAAATGTAGTGGCTAACCATCTCTCTTGACTTGTTCTCACCGATTTCCCTGAAACGACCGCGATTAATGACATGTTCCTAGATGACCAACTTTTTGTAGTCTCCCAATTGTCATGGTATGTGGACATTGCTAACTATCTTGCAACAGGTACTATTCCTACACATTGGAAAAAGCAAGATAAGGATAAATTTTTCATTGAGGTGTGAAAATTCCTATGGGACGACCCATACTTATTCAAGTATTGTCCCGATCAAATCATAAGGAGATGTGTGCTCGATGATGAACAACATAGTATCGTCTCCTTTTGTCATTCACAAGCATGTGGTGGCAACTTTTCGGCTAAGAAGACCATAGCCAACATTCTGCAATGTGGGTTTTATTGGCCCACTATGTTTAAAGACACACATGAGTTTTGCAAAACATGTGAGCCTTGTTAGAAATTGGGAGGAATCTCCCATAGAAATATGATGCCACTCAATCCCATCTTAATAATCGAAATTTTTTATTGTGGGGGCATCGATTTCGTGGGTCCATTTCCATCTTCTTTTGAAAACGCATATATCTTGCTTGCCATTGATTATGTGTCCAAATGGGTTGAGGCGATTCCCTGCTGGAATAATGACCATAAAACAGTCATTCGTTTCTTAAAAGAGAATATTCTTTCTCGGTTTGGAACACCTCGAGTCATCATAAGTGATGGAGGGTCTCACTTTTGTAATCGCCCATTTGAAACCTTAATGAAGAAATATGGCGTCACACATAAAGTGAGCACTCCCTATCACCCACAAACTAGTAGACAAGCTGAGATCTCCAATAGGGAGATTAAACATATTCTGGAGAAAACGGTGAACCCCGATCACAATGATTGGTCGCTTCGACTCACCGATGCGCTTTGGGCTTACCATACTGCTTTTAAGACCCCTATTGGAATGTCTCCCTATAAACTTGTCTATGGGAAGGCTTATCACTTGCCCGTGGAGTTGGAATATAGGGCATATTGGGCAATAAAGAAGATGAATTTTAATTCTGACAAGGCAAGCTTGTTGCGCAAACTTCAATTAAATGAACTTGCAGAAATCCGAAACGAAGCATATGAGAATACGAGAATTTACAAGGACAAGACGAAGATATTCTATGATAAGAACATTCTTCGTAAGACATTCACGATCAATAAAAAAGTCCTTCTGTATAATTCTCGCCTACATTTATTTTCGGGAAAATTGAGATCTCGATGGACCTGTCCCTACATTGTGCAAACTGTCTACCCATATGGGACAGTCGAGTTGTTAAATCCACGGAATGGCAACATCTTTAAGGCAAATGGTCAGCGATTAAAGCCGTTCTTTGAGAAGTTTCCTTCAGAAGGTATGTCCATACCTCTGACTGATCCTGTGTATCAGGATGATTGATATCCTAGTCTGATGGAGGTATAGAGTAGTTAGGATTAGGATTTGGTTGCTTTTGTTTATTTCTCATAGGTTTGTTAGAAGAAGGAAGGATTCCACTTTTCACTCTCTCAGGTACTATCATTCCTCACTTTCTTTTATTTTCAAATTGCTCTCATGTTTTGCTCATTGCACATCTTTTACATTGAGGACAATGCAAGATTTGGTTGGGGGGTGTAGGATCACGTGGATGAATCCAACGTTTTGTAACATTTCGAGCAATTATGTAGAAATTTTTTGATTTTTTCTAAAATTCAAAACTCTTTTAAAAAACTTTGTTTCTATGCATTCAAGATGATATAAGCATAAGAGGAAGAGATATGAAGTGTATGAGGTTGTAAGTCTTGAACCTCTCATAGCATAATGGTTTTATATGTGAATTCCCCTAGTTATGTGATTGATAGAAAATTTGAACACCTTTACACCTAGTTCACATTACATGATTTTCATGAGTTGAAACGATTATCTAATTTGTGGATTATCTAGACTTTGATTTAAGGTGTTAAGAAACCAAGCTGGGGTACTTTGTCCATCCTTGTTTATGGGAAAATAACGAAAGATATGGATTTCTAAAAATCCTATCTAATTTAAAAGAAAAAGGAAAAGTAAGGATGAAATTGGGAATGATGAAAAAATGGTGGAAAATTCCGATTAGGGCTACCTATTACCAACCAGGGGATGGTCTACCCGTAACCAAAGCCGAAAATGGGACGTAGTGTGAAAGCCGTCGGAAGGACAGTAAGGTAAATTCCTGTCATTGGCTTGTTGTTGCTCTATATACCTTGAGATCTATAGTCTAGTTGATCTATGAAGAAGATAATCCTGGAAAGTCATGAGATGAACTTTCACTATGCATACTAAGTTGAATTTGTTCAAGTTCTTCCATTTATCAACCAATCAATGGAAATTTCTTATGGACACTTATTGTGTTTTGAGGGTTTACGGTTTCAACCTCTATCACCTAATCTTTCTGAATCTTACACTTGTGTATCTTGGGATGTATAGAGGAATGGTTTCTAAAGGAGAGTTGGGTTTTGGAGAACGAAATTGACTTCACGCATGTTTTGCTCGGGACTAGTAGAATGTTGGTTGGGGGGTGTGTTGAGCTCTTAATTGTGCATATTCTAACCCCAATTCATCACTCATAATGCAAGGTTTTCATGATTTAAAGACTAATCTAATGTATGATTTCATGATTGTAGGAATGAGAGGGACTTCATCCCATTGGAGACCAAAAAGGATACATTAGGACCCTTTGAATGAAGGCCCAAGGTGGACCAAAGAAGAAAGAAGAAAGAGAGAGAAAAGAAAAAAAAGAAAAGAAGAGAAAAGAAGAAAATGTTCAAGGGCCGACCGGTCTAGGTCGGCCGACCTGCCGGCCTCTGAGAAGCATACATGACAAGGGACAAGTTGGTTCGACCGGTCTAAACCGGTCGGCCAACAGGTCGGTGCCCTCTAGGAACTCCTTGGACAGAAAATCAATCTGGTCCGACCGGTCTAGACCGGTTGGCCATCGATTCAGAAAACCTCCAGCAGCACTCTGGATGGTCAAATAGAGAGGTCCGACCGGTCATGACCGGTTGGCCAAGCATTCAAAACAACAGTTTCTAAATTAGGCTCCGAATTTCTTTGCGCACTGCGTAAGCTTTTGCAATTTCTGGAAGATTCTGATGCTGCGGAGCCTCCCCACAGACACTTAGCGATTGTTCCTAGGGTATCCTAGAACAGAACCAGCAAGGTGGGAGGCGGCGGAAGTGGATTTCGGAGTTCCACAACTCCTCCTAGTTTGTTTGCTATTTCTATATTTTTCTTAGTTGTTTCATGTTTCCTTGGATCATGAACGGCTAAACCTCTTAGCTAGGGCTAAGAGGTGAAGCTTGTAGTGAATCTAAGATGTTTCAATTCGTTTAAAGTTGGTTTTAAGTTGGATTTCATGTTTAAGAACAATGGTTTGAAGTTTAATTCAAGTACTAAAGTAGTTTTTCTTAGTCTTATGATGACTCATGGATGTTTGGAAGGATTACTTGAGTACTTAATTGTTGTGTGCTAGTCTAGACCTGTATGATCTGAGGAATTGGAGTACGCTCTAGTACTATGATCTTCATATGGGAACTTCCTACCAAAGTTCTACTTTTCTGAATTTCTGTAGTATGTATGGGATTGTGTATGTGATTTGAATCAAGTTCAAATCATAATCTAGCTTTGTCTTGTGACAGGACTTAATGATGGTTATGATTGTGAACTTAGTCTATTGGAATTGGGACTGACCTATGCAATTGAGTATGCTCGTCCTAGCTTGCATTGAGTGAATCATGTACATTGATCTTATATATGGCAGATTGTTGGTTTAACTCCTCTATCATCCGACTAGATAGATCTTAATTTCGATTCTAGTTGAGAAAGTGAGAAACCACAACGAATTGAGCATCAAGGATTGCTACAAGTGGATCCTTGAACCCCTAGTACTTTTTATTAATTGATTACTTCAGTTTTAGTTCAAAATTGCTATTCACATCAATCTCCTTAAAAACTTATTGATTAGTTTCTCAGCAGAAACTATTGGAAGTGTTTTGTGAATTCCTACCTAAGTCCCTGTGGATCGACCTCGGTCTTACCGAGATTATTACTACATCGTAACCCTACACTTGGGGAAGCGAACAGTAAGACAAATTCCTATCATAGGCTCATTGTTGATCTGTACACTTTTAGATCCATAGTTTAGTGTATCTATGAAGATAATCCCAAAAATTCATGAGATGAACATTCACTATACACACTCGGTTGAATTTGTTTAAATTCTTCTATTTATCATTCAATCAGCGGGAATTCTATATGAACACTTATTATGTTGAGGGAGTTTACGATTTCAATTTCTATCACTAAATTTCTCTAAATTTTGTACTTGTGTGTCTTGGAGTTTATAGAAGCATAATTTTCGAAGGAGAGTTGGGTTTAAAAAAAAATTGGATTTGTTTCACGCATGTTTTGCTTGGGACTAGCAACATGCTGGTTGGGGGGTGTGTTGAGCTCTGAATTGTGCATATTCTAACCCCAATTCATCATATGTTATACATAGGTTGCATGATTAAAAGACTACTTTAATGCATGATTTGTGATTGTAGGAATGAGATGGAGATTTCACTAATTCAGGGCTTAAGAGAGCACTTTACATACATTGAAGACCAAGCTTTGATGAGCCAAAGAAGAGAAGAAAGATCTTGAAGAAATCATGTTAAAAGTCCTGAATTGTCTTGAAAAGGCAAAGTGCAGAGCTGCAGGGCCATAAAAGTAAAATGCAAAAAGTTACAGTTTCTGAAGATTGATCCAGAGATTGATCCGTCGATTGATTGCTCAGCCTGAGCGATTGATCGACAGCCCTAAGCGATTGATCGCTTATAATAAAATTTGTAGATTTGTTGCTGAACTAAAGTGCAGATTTGCGATTGATCTCCCAGCCTGAGCGATTGATCGCCCAGCCTAACCGATTGATCGCTCAACCTGTAGATCAATCGACATAATACAGATTTTTAAAGAATTACTACTAGAACTCTCTGGCAATTTTTGGACCCAACAATCAATCGCCCGAGGCGATTGATTGCCCGATCACAGAATACAGTTTTTACAGTTGAATGGCAGGTGCGATTAATCGCTCAGCCCAATCGATCAATCGACCATGCGCCCAGTTTAAAAATTTCCAAGTCTGGCTCCAATTTTCTCTGTGCAGTGCGTAAATTCTACACAAATTCTCGAAGATTCTTCGTTTGTGGGGTATGAAAGCTATAAAAGGAGACCTCCACTTCAATCCTAGGGCATGCTAGGATGTGGGGATCATCAAGGAGGCTTAGGAGACGAATTCTACTTTAAGTTTTCCTAATTTTTCTTCTAGTTTTAGTTATTTTTATGGTTTTTGAGGCTTCTAGTTCAAGGATGTTAGAGATGAACTAAAACCTCTTAGCTAGAGCTAAGAGGTGAAGCTTTTGATTTGTTTTTTATGGATTAAGGCAACCTAGGTTTCCTTTTCATGTTTTAATTGAAGGATTTAGTTTAATATGAGTTTGAATCAAGTACTAATTCAGTTTTACTTTGATCTCTTGATGACTCCAGGCTCATGTGATTCTTAGTGATTCTAAACTTAGTAGCTTATCTTTTGGGCATTGTTTATGCGTGTATAGTTCATTGATCTATCATCGACTCGGGGCATGGTGGACCCTTTGATTGCCTTGTGTACAATGGCATGATTGTTCTGTGGGAACTCATTCAAACTAAAATTCTTATCTTTTGTTATAATCTGAAATAGTTGTTTGCTTATTGATTTTGATTTAATTAGAGTTCTAATCATTGGTTGTAATCAAGTTTAGTGACAGGATTTGATGAAAGCTATGGTTGTGAATCTCAACTAGATTGGAAAGAGGCTTGACCTATACAATTGAGTGTGCCCGAGGCCTGAGCATTATTGTGGGAATCGAATCAATGAACAAGCAACTGTTTTAGATAAGTATTGATTGAACCACTCCATATTCCAATCGGATAGAGATATGAATTCGATTCCGATTGCATTGTGAGAGACCTAGTTGTGTTGATGCATTGAAACTTATTAAAAGTGGATCCTTGGCGCTCTAGTGCCTTTTTAGATTATTATTACCTTACACATTCACTGTTTAAACCCAATTATCTAGTGTTTAGATTTAGTTCTTAATGTGATCTTAATTATCAGTTCTTTTAGATAAATTCTGAGAATACCCATACATAAATCTCTGTAGGAACGATACTCGGTCTTTTCGAATTATTACTACTTCACAACCCTATACTTGGAGAGTGAACAGTGGGGGCACATAAAACTACCAGAAAAATGACTTTTTCCGACGGCCGAAAGCCGTCGGCAAAGCCGTCAGATGGGCCGTCGGGAAAGGGGGCGTCACAATTTCTTTCCGACGGTTATGGGCCGTCGGAAATTCCGACGGCTATAAGCCGTCGGTCGGCCGTCGGAAATTCTGACGGCAATAAGCCGTCGGTCGACCGTCGGAAATTCCGACGGTTTATGACTGCCGGCGTTGCTTTAGCATATAAAAAAAAAAAGCCATCAACGTTTGAGCATGGCCACAACAACAAATAGTTGGCCGTCTCTTATGAATTGACTATTGACATTAGAAGATAAATGTGCTCCGAAAAATGAATGCCAAGCAATCATCTTTCCTCATCTCCTAACATCAACAGTCGATTCATAAGAGACTGCTAGCCATTTGTTGCTGTGGCCAATAAGCTCAAACACCAATGGCTCAATTGTTGAAAACTTGCAAGAAAAAAGTGAAAATAAATGAACATCATATAAAAGTGGATTTAGAAAGAGATGAAAATAAATTTCTAAGCAATAGAAGATCCATTTTATAGGATAAACAATATGTAACCACCATTATTTTGCCCTCGATGACAATTAAAAAAGATTAATTTACATCCTACTTGTGACCACCACCATAAAAAATACAAAAACAGTTCACAATCAAAATCAGAAATAGTTCTGCAGTTACTATGGCAGTCATGTTCCTGCAGTTCTAGTGTATGGTTTGTTGAGCTACAGAATTTCATAAAAATTTTTGGCTTGCGCATGGGTGGAATGAGCCTTTCATAAGGTGGCGGCCATTGTGAAAATGGAAAAAATTAGGCAGCACATTCAACAGGTGGGCAGGTCTTATATGAAACAATGGATGATTAAAAACTCGGCTTGATCAGTTGATCTACAGCTTATGAGAACAAGGATATGGCTAAAAAGTCGGCCAAATTGTGCTAAGCTATGGTTTTGTTTCTAACATCACCAATTTTATGAGTGGAGTGACATGATTAGCGCAGAGGTAAAAAAAAAAAAAAAAAGAAGGTGGAACCCACCATTTGGATGGCTTAGATCCCATACACATCATGCTAGCACATGTGGTGGCATATAAATGGGTCACCTACACACACATCACGGGCATTGTCATGAAATATGGTGGTTCACAAAGCATATCCAAACGCAATAAGTACAACTGTAGTTTGGCTCAAAACAGGGTTTAGACCTTAAACACCCCTTTTGAGTGTGTTGAAACAGGTCCTAACAATATGTTTGGATGTTCAATGGAATTGAATTGCAACAGCTATTGCAGTTTATTGTTTCATTAAAAAAGAAAAAAGCAACTGCAATTTGGCTAAAAAAGGGTTCAGGTCTCAAAAACCCTTTCAAGAGTGTGTCAAAACAAGCCATAAGGATGTGTTTGGATGTACAATTGAATTGCAACAACTCAGTTCAATAACAAATAAACAACAATGGGGCCATCTCCATTACACGAAAATATGAGACTCACTTGAAATACGATCATTGTGACTTCCGGTCTAACTTGAAATGCAAGGAACTTAAATTAAGAGTTGGGGAGTCATCACAAATTAAAATGACCCCAGTTTCACCATTCACAGATTAAATGGGTTGGAGTGCATAACTTAGAGAGAGAGAGAGAGAGAGAGAGAGGGACACCCGAGAGAATAAATCTGTAGCTATATAAACAAGGTTGGCATGTTTGTCAGCAATGACTGGAACATTCGATGGGCCAGCCGGCATGTCAATTGATCATGCATATGGCTTCACTGTTCTGCAACAAGAAAGAAAATGTCAATCAAATGAAGAAAAATGCTTTCATAAAAAATTAAAGGTAATGGCGTCCATTAGATGAGTGATGGGAATGAAAGACGCCCTTTTTTTAAGGACTGGGAATGAAATATTTTCTAAGCGAGTTTTAAAAACCCAAGAACCACAGATTTGTTTTCCATCAATATGGCTCATAGAAGCTGCATGTTAGAGATAATGCCATTAACATATGAAATGAAGGGAAATTTTTTTATTGATATCCATGGATTGTGTATTCAACAAGTTGGGGGAAAAAAATTTGATTGCAGGGCTGTAAAAATTATTTTAGGTTAGACCAAAGAGATGAGGAGAGGTACTGTACTTGTATTAACCAACAGATTGGCATCTCCAACCAGATTTCTGAGATGCTTGATCTATTGGTTGAATGTATAACTATGGGCCCAGATCTGTTGTTTGATCTATTGGTTGAATGTCAAAACTATGGAACTCACCTTCTAAATCAAACTCCTTAGCCAGTTTAAGGGCGCGAGATGAAAAAAAAATATGGTGCTCAAGTTGCGGGTACTAACTGTCAACCAAACAATATATGGTGCTTAATCAAGCAAACCAACTGTCAGTAATGAAACACGCATATACACGCACACAACATGGTTGAGGCATCAAGGCTGGCCAGCATGGTCCAACTGAATTATGCTCATGATTGCACTTGTTAGGCTACTTGATGAAACAAGTGCCTCCAAAGCTTCTGTACTACATGCCAAAACAACCAGCTCACCACTTAGTGATACATTCGATAGTTTATGTAATTACAAAAAAAAAAAAATCAAAATGATAAATTCATTCATCCACCACTTGAATATGAAAAATCCCCAATTAATAAAAGAATTAAATGTTTAACTACAAGGGCTGCAGCCCCATGCCTGTTACTGGAGAGTTCTTTTAAGAAACATTGCCCTTGAAGGAAAGAAGAAGCAAAAAATGCCCTTTAAGAGATTTGTCGAGGCCATTCCCATGTAGGAGGCAAGTCATCTGCTTGGCACATGAGCAGATTAGTGCGATGTGTAAGCCATCCATCAGGTGGACAAAACCATGCAAATGTTTCAACTCAAAGACCAGGCCGATCTGCTCATTAGGTGGGCTACAATGACAGCTTAGAAAATTTCGATCCAATTCTTTTCAGCCGTAAATTTGT
The DNA here is from genome assembly GCA_003013855.2 of Liriodendron chinense. Lineage (NCBI taxonomy): Eukaryota > Viridiplantae > Streptophyta > Magnoliopsida > Magnoliales > Magnoliaceae > Liriodendron > Liriodendron chinense. The sequence continues at coordinate 3,250,553 of ML058508.1, read as the reverse complement.
TTCAGAAACTGTTGTTGTGAAGAATGTGAAGAACTGAAATTGATATAAAAGAAACCTAAAATTGCTATACAACAGAACAAACTTCCTAAAATTGCTATAAAAGAAAATGTTGATCATCAAAATCAGCTGAAAGCTTACTTAGGACCAGTGCAAGCTTTAGTAGTCCCAAACCTCCATTCAGCTTCAACACAACTTGTCAAGAAGTTTCTTAGTCTTAGAAAGATATGCATTTTCATCAATTGTCATAGAATTTCCTAAAATACTTCCACTAAATTAACAATACCATAAGAATAACGCAATGAAGAAAACATGAAATAAAATGATCACCTTCAGATTTTGTTTCCACTGGCATACATTTCAATTCACTCATGGACAGGTAGATCCTTTCTTAGACCATCCACTTAATCTAATGCTGGCCTACTAGATGATTGGACTGGTATAACTTTTGGGCCAGGGAATGGTCACAGTCGTTAGACCCGAATGGCCCAGGTCTTGCTTACATGTCTCATCAGCGTTATGTTGTGAAGATTCTGCAGTCCTTTCACATTCACATGCATACACAAGTGATGGAGATTAAATATGAACACTTGATCTAGAATCAATTTTCAGTCCAAAGCTTCAGTGGATCATAATAGATTTTTTTGACTTTTAGGATGGGCAGATTATATTCTCTTTAATCTAATCAGTCCACACACATACATTTCCAGCTAAGGCACTTTTAACCAATCAAAGAAGCAAAAACACATACCACATACAATACTTTCACTTCTTATCAAAGCAGAAACACATACCACATACAATACTTTCACTTCTTATCAAAGCAGAAACACATTTCTGCTGATTTGAGTTGTGGTTATGGCTGTAGATAGAATTTAATTTTGCCTTCAACAACTCTAGTTAATGCTCAAGGGAATGAACAACTCAATTGGATTACAATGGAGTAGACCCGATCATATATTTACTGTCCATGTGAGATTCACTTGAGTTTGAAAATCATAACCAAAGCATGTATAGAATCAATTTGTTAAAACGACAACAATCATCAATCTGCAGCCAAGAAGACTGAGATATGAGGTGGTTAGGAACATCGAGTCAATTTAACTTTTTCTACACTGTACCCATCATGAGTGAAGAGGGCTCGAGAAGCACCAGGGTGCACCAAAGCTTAAATGCCGCCAGGCCTATTATGTGAGTGATGTAAAATCCATTAGAGTTAGTGACTATACCCTGATTAACAAATGGTGATTTGTAGATAGAGCATTTCGATCCAAATTCCATTGGCCTGGAAATACAAGACCTGCATGAATTGAAGAGGATGTTAAGCATATTACAGAACCAAATCATATTTACATCAGTCCCAACTAAAAGACGGAGAGAGATTTCATACCTGCAAAATATATGATTACAGGGCAGCAGTGTTGGCTGGCTCAGCAAGTTTAGGCTACACCAAGTTAGAGATTAAACGCTAAAATGCACAGACAATTATTAATAACACATTTATATAAATAGATGTGTAAATAAGCCCACAAGTTTTCATACATGTGACCTCTAAAATCAATATAAAACATCAAAATTTCAGATCTGATTAATGGACTTTATCAGGTCCAACTGACTTATATTGACTACCAAAAAGGAAGAGAAGAAAATAAATCCAAGGATTTTTTTGTATATGTGAAACCCCTAATGAAAGAAATTATGGAAAGGATAGCATCTGAACAACCCAAGAGCATGGATGACTTGAATGAAATGAATTGCATAATAAATATACAGCTAGAAGCAAAATATAGTTTTAATTGGAAAAATGTCCATAGGGCCATTACTCCTCGTGCCCTCTACCATCCATGGAGCCATGCTCCATGATCGGGTGCGTCCCACCGTGAAATTCAAATGAATCAACCAAAATTCCTTCATTGGCTGGGTGAGATCACCTAATGGAAAGAATGCTTGCACCATGAACCCACCAAAAAGGGGCTAACTAAATTAATGGTTTAGATCACCAAGGTAAAGGCCATGAATGATCACAGGTCCACACATATTACCAAGCAACTCCTCCCCCGGATGCATATCACTTCAAAGCTCCTGAAGCTCTAAGTTTATTTTTTAAATACACTTCAGAGCTATCTAACCATAAATCACAAAGACATAATACAAGAACACTATAAATAAAAAGAAATTCAAGAAAGACATTCTTTTTACCTATCATAAGACCATGCAACAATTTTGCTTTTACGATGATTAATCATTTCTGCAAACTTGACAAGAGAAATTGCTATAAAATCAACACCCCTTGAATCCCAAAATCAATGTCCAGCAATCATGCACGTCATATATTTAGGCATAGATTCATCTCTGACAGCTACAAAGAGTGGGTGGGCCTCACTTAAAAATGCCTTTATATGGGCAGAGCAAAAATCTGGCCAGAAGTCAGATGGACCAGTCCAGATTATTGGAAACTGTAATCTAAGTGATATCCAGTAAACAATCTAATGCCACAAGGAATGCTAAAGGCAACACTTTGTTGATACAAACTTCAGATTGTGGAGCCCATTTACTAGTCAACAGAAATATGATAGCATGACATTCAGATCTAAATAAAGACAAAAAAATTTACACCTTTGGCTCTTACCAAAGCTAAACAAGGCCATGAATTTACCTGTTGAGAATTGCTCCCAGCTGCCATGCTGGCATTTTTGGAGACGTGAAGATGGTTGCCAGCTGCCTTATATATGCATGTGGGTTTAAGCAAACCTCTCAAAAAAATCCTACCACAACTCACAGCTATTGTGAAATCAAACAATCAAAAATAAAAAATTTCATATGAAGGGGGCAAAAGCAGAACCAATGGGGGCAATATACAATGCTCAACAAGAACTAGTGGCATTTCAATTCAGGCCAGCATTCTAGCATTCGCATAAAAGAACTTACAAAAAGGAAACAATAGATTTCATAACAACGGATTTGGGTCTGTCTTTTTTCATGGTCTGTTAGATCATTTAAAACCAGTTAGAAATGAAACTAGAAATCAAAACCCTAACTAAAGAAAATGAAAAATAAAAAAAAGCTATGAATCAGAAACCCATTCAGAAAAAAAAGAGGAACTGTAAAGTAATAAAAACACCCAGTACAAAAGAAGCTAGAAATCCCAATCAATAATTTAGAAACCCAACAAAATCACTCTGTAGAAAAATCAAACTCCCAATCAGAGAAGAAGGTAGAACTACAATAAGCAAAAACCCAATTAGAAGAAAAAAAGGCCAGAACCAAAAACCTAGTCAGAAGAAATTAGAGATAAAAAAATCTAATTAGAAAAGAAATTAGTATTTCTAGTAGAAATTACAAACCTAGCTAGAAAAAAATAAAATCAAACCCCCAAAATCAATTGAAAAGAAGATAAAAATAAAAAAAACAACGAGAAATCAAAACCCAATTAGAAAAAAAAAGAATCTAGAAATCAAAACCCACATCCCAGACCTGATGAAAACCGAGCAAGGATCTCGTTGCTCTCTCTCTACAGATCGGGGCGAGCGAGAAGATGCTCTCAGAGGCAGGCAGGGGCAAGTGAGATGAGAGGATTAGGGCTTCTAGAGTTTCAAAGGGGGGGGGGGGGGGGGGGGGGGGGGGGGAGCGAGAGAGAGAGAGAGAGAGAGAGAGAGAGAGAGAGAGAGAGAGAGATTAGGGTTCCTTTACAAATGGGCGCTGGAGACGCTGTCACTCGGGGAACTTGAGCGCGTAAAGCATAAGGGATGGTTTCAAAGCTCTGTGGGCCCCACCATGATGTATGTGTTTTATCCACACCGGCCATCCATTTTTACATCTGATATTAAGGCATGAGCCCAAAACTGACACATCCAAATATCAGGTGGACCACACCACAGGAAAATAGTGGGATTTTCTGTTAAAAACTTTTTGCGGCCACAGGTGTTTGATATCAAGCTAATATTTGTTTTTGCCCTTCATCAAGGTCTATATGACCTTATCAACAAGTTGGATGGCAAATAAATATTACAGCGGGCCCTAGTAAGATTTTAAAGGTGGACGTTCAATCCCAGTTATTTTCCTGTGGTGTGGTCCACCTGAGATTTAGATCAGTCTCATTTTTTGGGCATATGTCTTAAAATCATATGGAAAATGGATGAACAGAGTGGATAAAACACATACAACATGGTGGGGCCCATGGAGCTTTGAAACCATCACATGAGCAAGTCCACCGTTACATGGGTCACTATAGCCTTACATGGGATTACCCCGGGAACAGATTAGTGGGTGTTACCCCTATAGTATGGCCCACATGGATGATACTTTGTACATCCATTCTGTCCATCCATTTCTAAGTCCCATTTTAGGATGAGGTTCCAAAAATTATGCAGATCCAAATCTCAAGTGGACCATACCACTAGAAGCAGTTTGGTTGAGTGCCCCACCATTAAAATTTCCAAAGAGCCCATCGTAAGGTTTTGGTAGTGTTTATTTGCAATCCAAGCTCTTTATAATGTCAATAAATTCTTTATGTATCTCAGATTGATCCAAAACTTTTGTGGCCCATAAAATATTTTTAATGGTTATTGATCACTGTTTCTAGTGGTATGGTCCACTTAAGATTTAGATTTTCTTAGGGTTTTGGACTACATCCTAAAATGATATGAAAAAACAGATAGATGGCTTCGATATATAAAAAAAAAATACATCAATATGGTCCCCACACGGTTAGGGTTACACCCACTAAGCTGTTCCAGGGTAACACCTAATTGGCACCCAAAATAAAAGAGCGGGAATGATGGCGGTGATAAAAATAAGAAAATTTTGAGATGATATAGCGACGGTCTAAAGCCGTTAGGGAAAAAGAGGCGGGGCCGTCGGGGAAGTCTTTTTCGGGTAGTGTTTCCCCGACGGCCTATATAGATTCACCGACGGTTTTCAACCGTCGGAAATTCCGACGGCTATAAGCCGTCGGGGAAAAAAGGCGGGGCCGTCGGGAAAAGTCATTTTTTTGGTAGTGTTATAATGAGTGTTAGTGGAAGGCACCTGAGGATTATTGCCACCATTGGCAGTTGGTCCATTTCTCTAACTAAAGTTGGGATGGTTCCGCCAATTAGGATTATACATGTTTGACATTGGGGCATTGAAAGGTCTTTGATAAGTATTCATGACATTGGCTTGATCGTGTAACACTTCTTGAAAGGATGGGATTGTAGGACAACCCTTGGTAATGTGTGCATTGCTCTCACAAATGTCACAAACACTTTCAATCTCCCTAGATTTAATAGTGTTGACTTTCCTTAATTCCATGGCTTCTAGTTTACGTGTGAGCCCTACTATCTTTGCATTGACATCATCATCCTTGGTTAAAAGATAAACATCTCTTTTTTCGTTGGGCCCAGGCTTGATCTTAGCAGTTTTGTCAGATGTGTTCCAAGATTGAGAATTTTCTACTAAGAAGTCAAAGTATTCCATAGCCTCATAAGAACCTTTGCTCATGAACTCCTCATTACACATCATTTCTACGAATTGGCACATGACCGAGCTCCATCCATTATAGAAGAAGTTAATCACGCGCCATGTTTCATAACCATGATGTGGGTAGGCATGTAAGAGTTCCTTGAAACGTTCCCAACACTGAAAAAAAGTTTCATTCTCCTTTTGGGAGAAATTCATTATATCCCGTTTCAGGGTGTTGGTCTTATGAATAGGGAAAAACTTTTTAAGAAATTCCCTAGTCATCTCTTGCCATGTCCCTATAGTTCTGGGCCTTAAGGAGTGCAGCCAAGACTTGGCCTTCTCCTTTAAAGAAAAAGGAAATAGTTTTAACCTAACCACGTCATCAGAGATGTTGTCATAATGCAAAGTAGCGATTACTTCATCAAATTCCCTCAAATGCAAGTAGGGACTTTCAGAGTCGAGTCCATGAAATTTAGGAAGTAACTGTATCACTCCAAGTTTGAAATCAATGTTACTTGCATTTACTGGAAAAACCATGCAAGAAGGAGTACTCGTTCTTGTAGGTTACAAGTATAATCACGTAAACTCCTAAATGGTGGCTCATTGTGTACTTCATTCTCATCTTGATCATATTCATTTTCATTCTCGATCATGTTTACGGTTAATTTACAAGTATCGGGAAGTTTTCTAACACGGTGATTGGATAGACCTTCAACCAAAATTACGTCGCTTAAAAGAAGTCTTGTTTGATCACGAGTCCACTTACCCATAAACACTAAGCAAGAGATAAGGAAAGAGGTTACCTGAAAAGAAGAACACTTGGCTATGAGTAATTCCTAAAAACAACAAAACAAAAGAAGTTAGTAAGCTATTAACAATATATATACATAAACCAATTCCAAAAATATTCTTAAACCGTTACAATCCCTGGCAACAGCACAAAAAACTTGGTACAATTCGAAGATTGCACACCCAAGTGCAGGTAGTAAAGTAGTAAAATACTCGGTGAGACCGAGGTCGAACCACATGGATTGAGGTTAAGAACACTTAGAGGAATTAGTTTAGGTGGAAGAGATGAAATCTGAATTATCCACGAGAATTGACTAAGTTGTGTGTGATGAAAGACAAAAATAGAAAAGGGGCTAAGGTATTAGGGATCCACATTTGATTCACCCACAAGGTTTGATTCATTGGTCCAACTATAACTCGACTGTAATCGAATAAAGATCCGTTCCAATCGGAAGATGAAATGTCAAACCACTTGCATATTCATAAAAGACGGTGATCTAAACGGATTGATTTGACCATGAAGCACTCGTTAATTGATCGCAGGGAATTCCAAGCATCCATTGTGCCCGGAGTCGACAATAGATCAAGGAATTATACAGATCAACAACTTTGCCAAAAAGTCAATCGATAAGATCATAAATTATATGATCAAATGCATACTTACAAGATAAGAGGCTTTGATTGACCGATCCAATCGTTAAGATCTCATTTATCGATCGCAGGGAATCCAAATCATCCAATGTGCCTGGAGTCTACAATGGATCAAGAGATTTTACAGATCTATGACTTTACTTGCACTAGCTCGATGACTGTAGGGAATCGAAAGCATCCATCGTGCCCAGAGTCGACGATGGATCAAGAGACTTTATCGATCATGAACTAGCTAATTGGTATGCAAGGGATCCCAAGCATCCAACATGCCCGGAGTTGACGATGGATCAAGGGGTTTACACAACAATAGCGTCTGCCGAGGTAGATAACCAAACTAATCAATCAAAGAGAACTCCAACATTCAAGCGCAACTGTTGAACCGAAAGAACCAAAGCTTGCAAATTTTTTCAAAAGCTTCACCCCTAACATTAGCTAGGAGTTAGCCAACCATGCTACAATGGAAGACTAAAACTTCTACAAAAGGAAAAACTACTATACACTACAAAAGAAAGAAAGAAAGAAAACTAAAGAAAAGAAGAGAGGAGTTATGGAGAATGGGATGATTCAAATGGGTGAGAGGAGTTCTCCTTTTATAGCCTCTTGAGAAGCTTATGTGGCACTCCAAGCCTAGGTGGCACTCTAGGAAAATTTCCTCTATGTTTGGGCTTGAAATTAGGCTTGGGATGACATGTGGCAAGAAAAGTACTCCAAGCCTAGGTGTCACTCCAAACCTAAAGCAAGGTTTTGTCTAGGTTTGGAGCTCATGGACGGAAGAGGATGGAGAAAGCATTTGCTTGGCCCAAGGATGGAAGATTGCAAGGTGAGTTAACTCGGTGATGAGTTGGAGTTGACTAGGTCCACATGAATCTGGACAATCCGAACCGTCCATTGCTGTTGGATGTTGAAGGCACGTGTAAAGACAAGAAACATTTTCATTTGCTGAATGTTAGAATGGATGGACGGTTGGATGTGTTCCATTCATGTAGCCGAGTGAGGCCTACAACTGGATTGTCTAATGTGGACGGTTGAGATGGAGATCCTTCATGAGCTGCTGGATGAGATGGGGTCCACTGGTCGCTAGGCTGTTGAAATGGATGCCTGACCATTCATTTGTTCAACTGCTCGAGTCTCAGATGACGGGCTAAACTGGACCAGCTGGCACGTGCAACAAGTAGGGTCCACTCGTTGGACGGTGGATAGAATGGAGCTGGTTGATGGAGAATGAACGGCCTCCATTCGCTGCACGTGATCAGCACACGTGTAAGGTGGAGCCTGCTGATGCTATTGACCATCCATCTGTTGGATTTTGCTTGGACGGTGTAAATGGGGTTGATGCTCACGTGCTGCTTTGGATGGATGAAGGGTGGGGTCACCATGATGGACGGTGTGGGAAGCTGAGATGAAGCTATAGTTGTGGCCCGCCTTGGACTTTTGCTGGATGTATAGTGTGGATGGATGGTCAAATGGGATCCTTATTGTTGGACCGTTCATTGCTGAACACAGGGTCCTCCTTGATGGACAGTTATCTGGAGATGATTGTGTGGTACACTTCAGCTGCACGTGAGTTGGAAATCCCACCCATTCATTACATGTGTGATGGTGTGGTCCACCATAGTTGGTTGTGATGCTTGAACGGTGGACTCCACTGTTGATTATTTCAATGGATGGCTGACGCTGAACGTGGCCCACTTGTTTTGTTGAATGGGCTCCACAAATAGATTTTGATGCTCATGAGAGTGTGGCCCGCCTTGATGCACAGTTGGTCCCAACAGTGGACATCTCATCTTGACCGTCCAAACTTATGTGATTATCCAAACACAACCACCCAAACATGCACAGCCTCAATTTTCCAAATGACTAGTTGTGATGCAGGCTATCGCAGAACATGATGGTCCTTCAATTTTTATGGTTTGACTTCCTTCAGGATCGCCACATACTTTAGCTTGATCACTTTAGGGCCTTTAATCGCCCTGATTGGTTCGGATCTTGTCCAACCTCTCCTGATCACCTGAAGACAGAAAATTCACCTAACGAGGGATAATTAACTGGAAAAATAATGATAATGCCCTTAACAACCAGGGTTAATTATATAAATTAGGTAATTATCAGTAGTCGTATGGGCCGGTTGTAAATAATCATGCAAAGCTCTCATTGGAGGAGCATTGTGCACTCATTCTCTCCTATGATTAGCGTTTGTAGTTGGAGTAGGGTGGGGATGATTCCTTAATGGTGTTTGATCCATATTTCCCAAACTTTCACAATGTTCTACGTATTTTCTGACTCGTCTATGAACGAAGAGTGGTCCAACTAAACCACCTTCGATTTGGAGACGATTAGTGTGGTCACGTTCCCAACGGGACATAAACCACACAAACCAAAGTTTAAACTAATCCTCAGTCTTATAACAAAATTTGAAAAATAAAAACTGGAATATGAAAGAGTGCAAGTTAGAAGAATAGTACCCGATTTGCTTGAACTAGAAGAACTTCCTAAAAAACAAAACAAAACAAACCTTGTTAGTTCTAAAATTCAGAAAAACTAGTCCTAGGAAAACAATAAACCCTAACTACTTCTACTTCTATAGCTACTAAAACAATTTAGAACCGTTTAACGTAGATTCCCCAGCAACGGCACAAAAAACTTGTTCGCTCACCTCAAGTGCAAGGCTTTCAATATAGTAATAATCTCGGTAAGACCGAGGTCGATGCAAAGGGAATTAGATAAACAATTCTAATTTATTCTAGCAACTTCAATTAACATAATTTCGGAAATCAATTATGAGAACTAGAACTAAAACAGTACTTGAAAAGGGAAATCTGAGAATATGAGAAAGAAAACTAAGGCTTTTAAGGATCCACTTGTAGCAATCCCATATTAATTCATTCATCCAAGCATAAAACACAACTAGATTCGAAGTTCTATCTCTCATCTAGTTGGAAGATAAAGCATTCAAGCACATACCTATTTGAGCACATAGACTTCAAATATGTAGTCTTCGGAGTAACAGCCATGCCAAGAGACTAAGGCATACTCAAGGGTTACTACAATTCGAATAAAATCAATCCCAACATGGCAATCATAGAGAATTGCAAGGAACTCATGTCCGTAGTACATGAACTCTCATTAAACTTCTAAAAATACCAACTTTATTTAAACTAGAACATTCAAAATCTAAACTTAAAGTAAAGGTACTTGAATCAAAACGAATTACATAAAATTAACCACAAGCTTCACCTCGTAGCCCTAGCTAAGAGGTTTTAGCCGAGCATTTTCATACTACAACTAGAATCAAAAGAAAAACTAAAGAGAAACATAAAAACTACAAAAATCGGAGTTGCAGATGCACCACAAAGCTTTCCTTCACCTTCTACGACTTCTAATCTCCTCTAGGATGCCTTTAGATCGAATTAAAGGAGTCCTTTTATAGCCTTCAATCCTCAGCATCGCGGAATATTCTAGAATTTGTGTAAACTTATGCACTTGCATAGAGAAAATCGGACCAGAAATAGAAGTTTCTGGACTGGGCGCATTGTCAATTAATCGCTTGGGCTGGGCGATTGATCCATTGTGCTCTTAGTCATTGGGCGATTGATGACAAGTGGCCGGGAGATTGATCGCCCGGACCAAAAAGTGTCCAGTGAGTTCAGCAATAGATTTTAAAAAATCTGGACTTCTGATGGCTTGGGCGATTAATCGCCCAGGCTGAGCAATCAATCGGTGGGGCCCTTTTTTGTCCAACAACATGTCTGAATTTATAGCAATATGGATGATCAATCGGTTTAGGAAATTGATCAATCGACCATCAATCATTAAGTCCAGCAGCACAAGCAGAGTGGTTGATCAATCAGTTGGGCCAGTGGATCAATTGACCACCCTGGCGATCAATCGGTCAGGCCAACCGATCAATCGACTAGGGTGAATCATCTTCTTTTCTTTTCCTCTTCTCCTTGCTTCTTTCCTTTGGTCTCTAATGTATATTAAGAAGTGTCTTTAAGCATCATCTTGGTGAAATCCTTCTCTCATTCCTATAAAACAAAAACATGTATTAGTTTAGACTTTAAATACTTAAATCATGCATAATGTGTGATAATAAGGGTTAGAATATGTATAAATTAGAACCTCAACAATCTTAACAAACTTTTATCGGCTTCTTTGGTCCATTGGAATGCTCCATTCTTCATGCAATCTGTAATAGGCACAATAATGGTGCTGAAATTCCGGACAAACCGATGGTAAAATGTCACTAGCCCGTGGAAACTCCGCACTTCGTGGATATTCATCGGGGTTGGCCAATCACTAATGGACTGAACCTTTTTCTCGTCCACACGGATGCCCGTGGACATCACGATGAAACCCAAAAACAGCATACGATCCGTCAAGAAGTTACATTTATTCAAATTTTTATATAACTTGTTATCTTACAACACTTGAACCTGTCTGAGGTGATTCATGTGTTCTGATTCATCTTGGCTATAAATTAGAATTTCATCAAAATACACCACCATGAATCGGCTTATGAACGGTTTTAACACTTGGTTGATCAGGGTCGGAGTAATGTTTGAGGGCTCAGTCTCCTCACCCTTAACCACCATGGCGTAAACCTCGCTGGTTTCTTTCGATTCTTCCACAAACTCCGTATGACAAGGAGAGAACTCCCCTCCACTTTAAAAGCTTCAGGGTGTTTCTCCGGTCCAATAGGGGCCAATATCATCTTTCGATCATCCTTGATGAAAATGTATACGTTATCTCATGTCCGACTGCCATAGTTGGCCGAGCAACATGTGACATGCCTCCATGTCCACCACATTACAAAGCACCTTATCTTTATAGTTTCGGCCAATCGAAAAGAAAATTAAGTATTATTCTATTACCTTAGTTTCGCTGACTTTCTTAATCCAACCAATGATGTACGGGGCTGCATATTTCATAGTTGACAACCGTAACTTGTCCACCATAACCTTGGATACCATGTTCTCAATACTATCACTATCGATGATGATGTCACAAACATTTTCATTCATGGTGCACTGCGTGCGGAAGATATTGTGCCGCTATGGGTGTACTTCTTTCCTTGGAGTGTATAATAGTTGTCTCACAACTAAGGATTCACCATGATCCTCCATCATCCACTCTGCTCCCTCTGCTTCCCCTTCAATGGCCTGCTCAAACTTATCGACCTATGGCTCTTCTTCCACTAATTCTCCTTTATCACCCCCCTCATTAGTGGTTAGGTTGGCTATTGGGCGTTGAGGGAAAATATTGGACAAGTGGCCCGATTGGCCACAATGGAAATAATTGTTTGGCCTTAGCCAAGCATATATGTTTGGAGCCCGGCTTAGACTCACTGTTATAGGCGTCATACATCGAGGCCTAGGAGAAACGTTCATCGAGTCATGACTCACATTGTTAGAGGCTGGACACACCCTCCAATAGGTTCCTTTCCTTTAAACACGATCGAATCTTGCGTGCAAGCCGCGTCTCTACCCTACTCGTCAATTAAACTTCTTCATCCATAGTCTAAACCGGATGTATCTGAACTTGGTCCTGGATTGTGGGACTAGATCGCCTACGAATCTTACAACCTTCTCTGAATTCATCTCTGATAAACCATTATGTGTCGCTAATCTTTTAAATTTTTCCATGTATTCTGCGACGGTTTGATTCCCCTACTTGCAAATTTGGTATTGAAAGAACATCACCTTCTCATAGTCGCTAGGAAGGAATCAAGATCGAAGAAAATGTCTCATCCATGGCCATGATCGGAAGGGCAGTTTTTTCTGATGGGAGCGTTTAAGTTGCAATTACTCCCACTACGTGGAAGCACTGGATTTTAACTTCTATGCAAAACTTCTTTATTGTTCACAACCACAAGTATAGGGTCGCAATGTAGTAATAATTTGGTTGAGACCGAGATCATCCTCAAGGATTTACACAGATATGGTATTCTTTTCAAAACAATTTAAAACTAGAATTAGATTAAGAACTACAAATTAAATCTAACATTCAATTTTAATGGAAGTTGTGGTGAAAATAGTAAATCTTGAAAGTTTTAACTATAATTAGAAACATTGGAGCACTAAGGATCCACTTATAGTTATTATTCCCAATGCTTAATTCACTTAGATTCAATCTATAACCCAACTAGAATTAGAATTATATCATATATTACCGGACAATGGAGCAGTTATATCATAATTCAAACATCCAACAAAGATTAAAACTTTGATTGAACTAGTTCTTTGATTAACAAGCAAGTTTTAAATCATAGGTAATTCTAAGCTGTTAGTGCACTTTTCTGTGGCATACTAGTGCACCTTGTTTGTCAATCACTTAGGTCAGTGAGTCTAGTGTCAGTTGAGCTTAATGAAGATGAAGATTGAAGACTCAAGTGGCCCTGCTACATCAAGGAAGAAGAAACAGGTAAAAGTGATGCCTTGGTGTGCCTCAACCTTGACCAAAACCTAACCTTTAACCTCTTGATGACCTTAACCATATTAGGAAAATCTTTAGTCATCATAGATTGGCCCTAGGTGTCCCAAAGGATCACCCATACTATGGCCTAGGAGATTGGGTTGTGATAGAGTGGGTCAGCAAAACCATTCGGCTGAACTCAAGCTTGTTCAACTGGTCACGACCGGTCAGCTAGACTGGACTGACCGGTCAAGACCGGTCGGACTAGCTCCCAATCTAGAAAGCAAACTGTTGTAGTGTGCAGGCCATTGGGTCGACCGATCTTGACCGGTCAGTAAGTCTGGTCTGACAGGTCACGACCGGTCGGACAGACCCCCCCCCCCCCCCCCCTAGACAGCGTATTCATTGTCTTGCCTGGCCGTTGGTCGACCGGTCGGGATAGGTTGGGACTAGCCATTTTTTGCCCGTTTTCTGTCAGTTTGGACCTCTTTTATAAAGGGGCATGGCTCATTTTGAGGGGAAGAAGAGGAATTTTGAGAGGAGTGAAGCCACCATTGTTGGAGACCATTTCGGCTCATTCCCAACCTATGCAAGGCATCTTCCTTGTGCCTTAACACAAGATTGGAGCATTCCAAGCTTATGAAGAAGATGACCTTCATCCCCTCTTGATCTCTAGAGTTTGGATCTTCCTTAATAGGCATATCCTTATCCAAATCTCTAAGATGAGATCGTTGTAGGAGAGAAACTCAAGGCAACCCATTCCTATTAGTTGTAGAGTTCTCAAATCTACCCTCCTATCACCTTGGGCATCACAAGGAAGGTGATTAATTAAGTGTACCTAAGGCATTGGCGACACAATGACAACACGATTGGGGGAGCAAGGGAAGCTGATTGAAGCACGGGAGAGTGGAGATCGAGCAACCCGAACCGGCGCTGAACAAGGGGCTCATCCGACAAGTAAGGTTGTCTTTATTGAGAGTCCATCCACTGAATTCCCTATGGGAGTTGAGTGTAGAGTTTGTTTGTCAAACTCGAACTAGGGACGTTGGCCGTTCCTTGGCTTGTTTGTCGGCCTAAAAACTAGGGGTTGTTTGGCACTCCTTGGTTCGTTTGTCGGGCCTAAACAAAGTCTCCAAGGGGGAGCCTCCAACACGGGAGTGAACATGCGTCGGGTTGAGTGTTAGCCTATGTTCAAAACTTCATTTTGGTTGAGAGTTATCCCTTTGTCTAAAACACCGGTTATGGTTGAGAAGTGAACCGGTAAAACCTCCATGTAAAGGTTGAGGGGTGAATCTCATTTAAAACCTCCGATAGTGAATGCCGGTGTGCTCAAAAGAGTTTAGTACTTGAACTGGGAGTGGAGTAGACCCAAATTCGAACCACGATACATGCTTGTGTTTGTGATTGTTTGATCACATTGTTATCTTAGCATTGAATGCTTAATTGTTAATTATATATGCTTGATAAGAATGTATGCTAGGCACTAGATAGGCACATCCACACATAAGATGTACTTTCACTAGTAGTGTAGACTTGAGCTTATTGATCCATTCTCGTCAGTCTACATAGGTTGTATATATTAGGAGCTTGATTAGTTAAATCATTTGATTATCTATACATGTTGTTTATTGCTTAAACCATATGCTAGTCTTGTGAAGTGTTCTTGCTTAGTTTAATTTGTTAAATTGTGTAAGTAGGCGAAAAGAATTTCAAAAGGTCCTAATCACCCCCCAATAGGACTTAGCCATAATTCTAGTTGTTCTTTAAGCTTCCACATATACGAAGATGTCATATTAGACTACCGATGTAATTTCAAAAGCATCTATTGTGCCTGGAGTCTACGGTAGATCAATGAATTATACAGATCAAGCTCTTACAAAACATGCAAGTTAAATTAATCTCAGCTTTCCTAGGCATCCAATGAGCCTAAAGTCATCACTAGATCAAAGTAAAACTAAAATTAGAACTTTATTCAAACTTAAATCAATCAAAATCTAACATTAAAGCTCAAATTTGAATATAATGTTAATCAAAGCATAAAAAATAAACTCTAAGATTCCCCTCTTAACTCTAGCTAAGAGGTTTAGTTCATCATATACAAGATTGAATAAAGAATCCTAAAAAAATGAAAAACTAGAAAAGAAAGAGAAACTCGAAGTAGGAAGCCTCCTTAAGTAATATATTTTGCTCAAGCACAATCTAAGATATCCTTAGAAGCTTAGAAAAGAAAGAGAAAACTCGAAGTAGGAAGCCTCCTTAAGCAATTTCTTCTACTCAAGCACAATCTAAGATATCATTAAAAGCTTAGAAAAGAAAGAGAAAACTCGAAGTAGGAAGCCTCCTTAAGCAATTTCTTCTGCTCAAGCACAATCTAAGATATTCTTAGAAGCTTAAAACATCCTCCTTTTATAGAAAAATATGCCCTCGACTTAAAATTGCGTAAGAAAATTTTGCACCGCCAGTGTCGATTGATCAATCGATTAATCGAGTGATTGATCGTAAAATCGAGCCAACTGCCAATAATTGAATTTTGAACATCTAAAGGGTTAAGCGATCAATTGATTTTGGATGTCGATCGATCGCTTTGAAATGTCGATCGATTGCAAATTGTCCAACGATTAATCGATGAGACCTTTTTTAGTCTACCAAGGTCAAACAACAATTCAGCAAAATCGAGAGTTTTATTAGCTTTAACGATCAATCACAAACTGTCCGTCGATTGATCACAAATTCAGTTTTTAGTCCAACAAGCTCCAACAACAATTCAATAAATTGGGGATTTTTGTGATTGATTTTATTGGTTATCGATCGATCGTAAATTGTTGTCGATTGATCTCAAATTTTATAAATCAATCTACAATCCTATTGATGAATCTCAAATGTTGTCGATCAATTTATAATGCTCGAAACTCGAAAATTTTGAGATCTAAACTCTGGATCTTCAACACTTGGCTTCTGGAACTTGTTCCCTTGAAACTATAAATGACTGGACTTAGCTTAATTTTTCATGAACCTCTCTCAATCTCTTACAATCATGAAAATAAGGTTAACTTAGTTCACTAAACACATTGTTTAATAGCATGCAATTGGGGATAAATATGTACGATTCTATGCTTAACACACCCCCAACTAGCATTTTACTAATCCCGAGCAAAACATGTGAAGAATAAAATCCAATTTTCAAGCCTTAACCCTTTATTAGAAAATAAATTTTCATACAATCCAACTCACATAAAATTGAAACATAGAGACACTTGGTGATGAGATGTTGACATGCCTAGATTCCAATGGCTAATAGGTTATCAAAATGAGTTTCAATTAATTAATTGACATATAAAACGCATTCAAACAACTAAGATGTCACCCCCGAAATTCGGAACCCGAGTACAACAACCCAAAGCCCGAGTTTCAGGGTGTGAATTGAAAATTCGAGCATAGATTCATTGAGATTCCATTCCACACATCGCATAACTAAAATAAATCCCAAATATAAAGCTTCTTTTCCACTAGTGTCTTATTACATTGAATTTTACAAAATAAATCGACTACGGTTGGTGCCTGAGTAGTACGTAACCATCTGAATACTCTGCTCTGCCTACGTCCTTTTCTTCTTGAAGACCTGCAAGAATTGTAGTGATTTTGGTGAGCTAAAAGCCCAGTGAGGTCATTTCCATCACAGGTAATATTCCAGTTAATAAGAGATAGGATGTGAATCATCAACGGATAGAATTGTATGAAATATACGAGGATGAGATTATGATTGATACATTTTATGAGTTATTATAAATGGAACATGATGATCATGATGTCATGTATGTTATGATACGGGTGAGAGCAATAAACGTCTAGGAACTCGCTGCCACTAAACATTAGGAACCTGTCGCAAATAAACCATGCTCACCTAACCGGTACAGCGAGGCGGCAAATCAACCATGCACGCCAGTGGGCAAATCAACCATGCACCACTGATCCAACCGAGCAAATCAACCATGCTCAATAAGTGAAACGACCAGAACTCGCTGCCACTGAACATTAGGAACCTATCGTAAATCAACCATGCTCACCTAACCGGTACAGCGAGGCGGCAAATTAACCATGCACGCTAGGAGTCAAATCAACCATGCTCCTGTTCCGTCGCAGTGTATAAATGTATGTATATCATGAGTTATGGAAGCACTCTTCAAGCATACAATGCATATCAACTCAAGTCCAATCACACCATGCATGTGTTATTTTCATTCAGATAATTAATTCTTTATCTAATTTTAGTCATTATTGATCAAGGGATTTGAGAAGATCATTGCGTAAGGTTAGTGTGTTGACGCTTAGCTAAGGTTGTTCCAAGAGTTATGTATTGTATATTATTTAAACTTAAGTTGTTGTCGATTAGTAAATTTAAGAATAATGTCACGTGAAATCTTGAGAATACTACGTGTTTTTAGGGTTGCATGTTGGTGACATCATATGTAAGAAATCCTAAATCGAATTGTCGTAGAATTCTGACATGTCCATTAAAAAGGAAAACTTGAGAAAATTAATTCAATAATAAAAGGATAATTATTGACATGAGAACTTTCAAGGATACAGAGATCATAGGAGATGGATGGATCCCTTACCTAGGATTCCATAACACGGAAGAAAGCGTAAAAGCATGCCTAAAATCCTAACTAGAGAATGAGACTTTATAAATTGAACGTAAACAGAGGAGAACACTAAAGAAAAATTAACGAAGAAAGTTACGTGAGATAAATCACTCACAGATTTGCTAATCTCTAGGCTTCAAATAAGACTTAACTCAAATCTGAGTTGACTCAGCGAGTCGGCTCGGTCTTCTTCCTTCTTTCTCTTTCTTCTTTTCTTCTTCTTGAAATTGCGGTTTTACCGCTTATAGAGATACTTGGAGATATGCCTAATGTCCTGGAGGGGGGTGAATAGGACTTTTTAAATTCCAATTACAATTAAAAACTGATCAAGTCAATCTTATCAACTAAGATCATCACAATAACATTCAAGGCATTTATATGAGCAATTTGTAAGCAAGGACTATCAAAGGCATTTCATCAAACAGTTAGCATTCATGATTGACTAAACCATTCAACACATAGCAATCATTCAATCTCACAAAGCACAATGATTTATAGTGGTTCGGTTTCCCTACTCCACTCCCGGTTCACGATCTTAACCTATGAGACCACCGGATTTCACTATAGTCTTGGTTTTAAATTAGGTTAACCATCAACCTTGACATCCTTTGATCTAGGACCGCGTTTACCATCCGCCGATGGCCCAATCCAGGGACTTGACGAGTTTGGATCTAAAACTCTCACCAATCCTAATCCAAGGATGGTCACGTACACTCCCGCCGGAGTTTCCCAATCCAGGGAATAATGATTCAATAAATGGACTCTAAAAAACTAGACATACCTAGACGATTGAGCCCCGATTCGATGCCTTTGATGAGTAGCTTTAGCTCCACGTGCTTCAGCTTCTCTTTGTGCTCCCAAGATTAGCTACCGATGCAAATGATGAGGTTATGTTGATGCCGGGTAGTTGGGAGAGAGTTGGTCTAGTTCCTCTTGCCTATTCAATGCAATGGTAATGAGGGAACTACCAAACTTCAAACATTCAATGGCTATAAACGACCTCATAAATATATTCCGAAGGTAGGTCAGCCATGAATGAAGGTCTTCAGTTAATACTTCAAACCGAGCTTTGAATACTCAATGATAAGCCATTAATGGCTAGGTTTGAATGATGAACTCAAGGGGGACAAGAGCAAAGAGGGTAGGATGATGTGAGTAAAAGCTCTCTCTCTTAGCTCTTGAAGGGTGTTGAATGCATACCATGAAAGACCACAAGTCATGGCTATATAGAGCACCCAAATGATGGCCCCAACGGATCCAAAACGGTCACGACCGACCTGTCAGAGAGGGGTCTCAACCGGTTGGACGGACCGGTCGGATTTCAAAATGAAGAGCCATATCTGGGTCTGCCTGACCGGTCGGATCCCCTTGCTGGAAGCTTTCAAAAATATAGGCCGACCGGTCAAGACCGGTCGGCTCACCTTGCTGGAACAAACTGCTGTTTGCAGTCCGACCGGTCAAGACCGGTCGGCTATGCTTGCTGGAACAAAATGCTGTTTGCAGTCTGACCGGTCAAGACCGATCGGCTATGCTTGCTAGAACACACTGAACTGACCGGTCGGCTACATATCTGAAAAATGCAGCAAAGCTGCTGGACAGTTTGTATATTGCTAGTCCAACAAGTCTTGATCGGTCGGCTGCCCAACTTCATTCATCACAGCAAGCCTCTGTTGGTAAGTTAAAATGCCTGGCCGACCGGTCAAGACCGGTCAGCTGCCCAGTTGAAAATACTACAGCAAGGTTGCTGATGTGTTGAGAAGCCTGGTAGACTGGTCAAGATCGGTAGGCTTGTCTATTTGTTTTCATTTCAACACAACTGTTGGACACATCTTGTAGTTCGGGCCGATCGGTCAAGATCGGTTGGCTGTCTAAATGGTTTTATCACAGCGAGCTTGCTGGACCAAGTCCTTCAACACAGCAGCGGATCACATTCATAGATGAAGCATGAAGTGATGAGGTGCATGGGGTCCAATGTATGAACATATCTCCAATTACGTTTAGCACCAGCCATGGACCACAAGTCTGATCAACTTGTGCAAGGGTCGAGAGGGAATGGGATAGGATATGTGAGTCATTACGCCATTCTTGATGTTTTGGGTTTCCTATGGTCGATCTATATGCAACTTACCTGAGATCTTGTTTTAGCATGAGCTTGAGCAATGGAAGAAGCATAATCTTCAAGTCTTGATCTTCAATTCTTTGACCGGGGCTCACACGACAAGACGCGACCAACCAACATGCCAATTGACAACAAAAGGTGTACTAACACTTCTTCTTTCTTCTTCTCTTTCTTCTTCTTCTTTCTTCCTTCTTCTTTCTTTCTTCCTCTTTCTTCTTTCTTCTTTCTTCTTTCTTCTTTCTTCTTCTCTTTCTTCTTCTTCTTTCTTCCTTCTTCTTTCTTTCTTCCTCTTTCTTCTTTCTTCTTTCTTCTTTCTTCTTTCTTTCTCTTTCTTCTTTTGTCCTTCTTCTCCTTCTTCTTCTTCTTCTTCTTTTTTTTTGACTGAGATGCTACCCCAACAATAGCACCAACAGCAGCAACGTGGAGCTGCTCTCTCTCAC
This sequence comes from Liriodendron chinense, assembly GCA_003013855.2. NCBI lineage: Eukaryota > Viridiplantae > Streptophyta > Magnoliopsida > Magnoliales > Magnoliaceae > Liriodendron > Liriodendron chinense. Next base: position 3,230,064 of record ML058508.1, on the reverse strand, counting down.
TCTCTCTCTCTCTCTACCCTCACACTCCCTCTCTCTATCTGAACAGCTCTCTCTCCCTAACGGATCTCTCCCTCCCTCACTCTCTCTGATGTTTTCTGAAGAGAGGAAGAGATCGAGGATGGGCTTTTATAGCTGTGTAAACAGTCCCACGATCGGACCTGGGGTTGACAAGCTTTCCTATTCCAAGAAGGATTCGATTCCTTGTATCACGTATCCTACATGTTTGGGACCGTTGGGAAGATAGGTGGGGTCACATGACCCTAGTACAGCCATTCTTGTACGCCTATGTAAGGCGGAATGCGAGATCTTAGCGGTTTTTAGCCACCATTGATTGTAAGTCACGGATCGGCGTACGCTATAGACGAAGTAAAAGATTAAAAAAAAACTTCAAAGGGGCCCTCTACTGTCGAGGGGAGGTCGGATGGAATACTTGGATTGCTAGATGGGGTCCACTGTGATGGACGGTGTGGACGTCTTGGGTTGGGTCGGGGCGGACACTGTTACGTAACAGAGAGGAAGGAGTCGTGGCTAGTTTCTTTTTTTGTTTTATATGTTACGTGCATCGTGGTTATATAATTGTTTTATGCTCCACTTGTAAGTGGGGTCCACTTGTAGTGGATTTAGATTGTTTCCTCCGTCCAACTGATGGCCAACATAAAGTTATCCGGCGACGAGAAAAATGAGGCAGATTCGATTTGAGGTGGGCCACTTATGGCCCGATTTCTGATTAGGCCATTTGTGGGATGATCTGACGGCTGAAATTTGACATGTACGGTTAAAATGTACTATAAAACTCATATATTAAGTTTTGTGTGAAAGTGAATATCAAAAATTATTATACTTAAAAATGGTGGTGTAACTTAAGTTTGACTGATGGCATTTTCGTAGTTATTGTAAATTTGTGAGTTTTGTGAAATCTAACACTTCTACACTATTCTAGGGTTTATTCTAAGCAACTTTAATATATGGACCCTACTAAAATTCCCTACGGATTATTTAATATTAATTTATCAATATTAAAGTTATTTAATTTATTAAATAATTAACTAAATTATAACTTAAATTATTCTAAAATTCTAGAGTGTTATAAACATGCCTGATGAGTTTCATAGGGTTGGAAAATCAATGATCTAAGAAAATACTTGGTGACGGATAAGATGTTTGGATCAGATTCATGGACAGACATGTGTACAGGACGGTGTGAAGATCGTACGACGAATTTATGTTGATCGTATAATTCGAAATCGAAGTGGACGGTTAGATCATTCAATCTAGCAATGATAAATTCTTTTAACGGATATTCTATTGACTTAACTAAGTACACTAAGTTTTTCAGATGTCTGAAATGTGTCAGAATACGTATAAAAGTGTGACGTGTGTGTATGCGTATGAACAACGCAGCCTAAAATTTAAATTCTAACGTGTGAACTATAACACTCGTGTACTGTTCACTCCCCAAGTGTAGGGTTGCGAAGTAATAATAATTCGGAAAGACCAAGTATCGTTCCCACAGAGATTTATGAATGGGTATTCTCAGATTTTGTCTAAAACAACTAGTAATTAAGATCCTATTAAGAACTAAAGGTAGAAAATAGTGATTTGGGTTTAAACAATGAATGTGTAAGGTAATTTCAATCTAAAAAGGCACTAGAGCGCCAAGGATCCACTTTTGATAAGTCTCAATGCATCAACACAACTAGGTCTCTCATAACTCAATCGGAATCGAATTCATATCTCTATCCGATCGGAATATAGAGCGGTTCAATCAATAATTATCCAAAACAGTTGCTCATTCATTGATTCAATTCCCACAATAATACTCAGGCCTTGGGCACACTCAATTGTGTAGGCCAAGTCTCTTTCCAATCTAGTTGAGATTCACAACCATAGCTTTCATCAAATCCTGTCACTAGACTTGATTACAACGAATGATTAGAACTCTAATTAAATCAAAATCAACCAACAAACAGTTATTTCAGATTATAACAAAAGATACGAACTTTAGTTGAATGAGTTCCCACATGAAAATCAAGCCATTGCATACCAAGCAATCAAAGAATCTACCATGCCCGGAGTCGATGATAGATCAATGAACTACACAAGCATAAACAATTCTCAGAAGCTAAATTACTAAGTTAGGATCACTAAGAATCACATGAGCCCGGTGTCATCAAGAGATCAAAGTAAAAACCCAACTAGTACTTGATTCAAACTCACATTAACTAAAATTCATCAATTAAATCATAAAAAGGAAACCTAGGTTGCATCAATCCATCAAAAACGAATCAAAAGCCTCACCTCTTAGCCCTAGCTAAGAGGTTTTAGTTCATCTCTAACATCCTTGAACTAAAAAGCCTCAAAAAACATAAAAACTACTAAAACAGGAAGAAAACTAAGAAAACTTGAAGTAGAATCCGTCTCCCAAGCAATTCCCACGTCCTAGCATGCTCTGGTATGAAGAGGAGAAGTCCTTTTATAGCTTGGAGGTGTCCATTGCGTAAGAAACTTCCATATTGCACAAGGAATTACGCACTTGCGCAGAGAATTTCAGCGCCCGATTTAGAAACTGCTGTTTACGCATAGCCGACCGGTTGCACGACCGATCTGAGGTGTGGACGACCAGTCGCACGATCGGTCGTAAAATGTCCAAATTTGTCCACCGAATTTTTATAAATTCCATCCTTCAACTTTTATTCAAGGACCGGTCGCACAACCGGTCTGAGGTGTGGACGACCGGTCGCACAACCGGTCGTAGATGGTCCAGAGACATATGTGCAGAAGGCTTCTTCTGTTCAATGGTCAGACCGGTCGGACGACCGGTCTTGGCTATGGACGACCGGTCGCACGACCGGTCTTGAGTAGCTTTTCTCAGTCTTCTTTTCTTTATCTCCTTTGCTTCTTTCTTCATCCTTTTGCACTTGGTTCTGTGATCTTCAATGTATATAAAGTGCTCTATTTAGCCTTGAATTAGTGAAATCTCCGTCTTGTTCCTACAATCACAAATCATGCATTAGAGTAGTCCTTTAAACATGTAAACCATGCATAATGAGTGATGAATTGGGGTTAGAATATGCACAATTAAGAGCTCAACACTCCCCCCAACCAGCATTTTGCTAGTCCCGAGCAAAACATGTGTGAAACAAGTTTCATTCTCTAAAACCCAACTCTCGTCTAGAAACTATTCTTCTATACCTTCCAAGACACATAAGCGTAAGAATCAAAGAAATTAGGTGATAGAGGTTGAAACCTTAAACTCTCAGAACATAATAAGTGTTTATATGAAATTCCCGCTGATTGATTGATAAATAGAAGAACTTGAACAAATTCAACCTAGTGTGCATAGTGAAAGTTCATCTCATGAGTTTCCCGGATTATTTTCTTCATAAATTAACTAAACTATAGATCTCAAGGTGTATAGAGCAACAACAAGCCTATGACAGGAATTTGCCTTACCGTCCTTCCGACGACTTTCACACTACGTCCCATTTCCGGCTTTGGTTATGGGTAGACCATCCCCCGGTTGGTAGTAGGTAGCCCTAATTGGAATTTTTCACCATTTTCCATCATTCCCAATTTCATCCTTTCTTTCCTTTTTCTTTTACATTAGATAGGATTTTTAAAAATCCATATCTTTCGTTATTTTCCCATGGACAAGGATGGACAAAGTACCCCGGCTTGGTTTTTCAATACCTTAAATCAAGGTCTAGTTAATCCACAAATCACATAATCCTTTCAAATCATAAAAATCGTGTAATGTGAACTAGGTGCAAAAGCTGTTCAGATTTTCTATCCATCATAAAAATAGGTGAATTCACATATAAAACCATTATATTAAGAGAAATTCAAAGCTTGCAACATCCCTCACTTCGTATCTCTTTTTCTTATACTTATATTATCTCGAATGCATAGAATCAAAGTTTTCCAAAAGAGTTTTGAATTTTAGAAAAATTGAAAAATTTCTACATCATTGCTCGAAATGTCACAAAAGCTAGCAGATTTATCTAAGGAATCTCTCTCACCCCCCAACCAAAACTTTACGTTGTCCTCAATGTAAGAATGTATACAATGAATGCAACACATGAGAGCAATGCCAAAACAAAAAGAGAGTGAGAAAGAGAGATATCACCTGAAGCATATATTTCATGGCAAGATTAGCTTTTGGAGATGGATTACTTCACAAATAAATCAACTAATCAAAGCAAATCCTAATGGGAAAGCATTCTAGAAAACTATTTAAAATCATCCTCCGTCAAACTAGGAGGTTAATCCCAACAACTCATCCAAAAGCATAAAGTCAAGCAGAATCATTAGATGGATCAAAAGGTTTCACAATAAAGTCATCCAATATCCTGCTTTACAATATACATGTGTGTGAGTGATCCAGATAAGCCACTGAAATCCCAAAAAGTAATTTCAGCCGGTTCCTTAATGTGTTCACCACATGTATAAGAGGAGACAACATCATATTTATCAGAAAAAATATGTCTCCATTCAGATTTACCTGGGCATTGATATTGCAAGTATGGATCATCCCAGGGTTGGTGGAGTTCGGTATGCATGATCCACAAAGGTGTGGAAATATGAATTGATTTCTCAGCACAACAAAGTGTTGTTTCCACATCCTTCTCTCAGCTAACGTCATATGCCGATACCGACTCTAAAAGTATGACCATATCCCTTATCATGTCATCGTTCTCATTATGGGAGTAAGTCACATCTTCGTCTAAGTGACCGGAGTAAAAGGTGAGAGGGATTCATCTTCCACAATAGAATTGATCATGTTTATTTCGTGGACCTCCTCATCTTCATCCTCTTGTTGGTTGTCAACATTGAAAATTCAACTCAATCGTCATATTGCCAAAAGACATTTGTATGACCCCACTCCTACAATTTATGATAGCGTTTGATGTAGCTAGGAATGGGCGGCCAAGTATGACAGGAATTTGGGGGCCAATATTAACCATGGATCGTGTGTCCAAGACAATAAAGTCCATCAGGGTAGTAGACTTTGTCAACTTGGATAAGAACGTCCTCAATCACCCCTCTCGGAATACGAATCAATCGGTCAGCAAGTTGTAATGTGGTTTTGGTGGGTTTTAATTCACCTAAACCCAATTGTTGATAGACCGAAAAGGGGATTAAGTTCACACTTGCCCCTAGATCGAGTAAAGCATGTTTCACCCGGTAATCTCCAATTATGCATGATATTGTCAGACAACCGGGATCTTTGTATTTCTTGGGCATCCTGTGGTTGATAATGGCACTTACGTTCTCTGTCAAAAATGCCTTCTTTTGCACATGTATTTTTCTTTTAACCGTGCAAAGGTCTTTTAAAAATTTAACATATGACGGTATTTGTTTAATGACATCCAACAATGGGATGTTGATTTTGACCTGCTTGAAAACCTCCAAAAATTTCTGATATTTATCTTGAGGTTTGGCTGAAATCAAGCGTTGGGGGAATGGAGCAACGGGCCTATATTCTTTCAATGGCTCTTTTTCATTCATGGCGATGCTAGGTCCATCATCCTCTTTGGAAGATACCGGATCATTAAGCATTGAAACCTTCACCGGATCAGATTTTTCAATAATTTTACCACTTATGAGAGTGGTGATGGCCTCAGCATGTTCCATGTGTTGGTTAGAAGAACTAGGCACGCTTATTTCGCATTGAGGTTTCGGATTTGGTATGGGTTGGGCTGGAATAATCCCTTCCCTTGCGTTTAAGCGAGCCTTGACTTTCTCCACCGAATTTTTAAGCTCAAGCATTATAATATGGTTGGATTGATTTATTTGATCTTGACCTTCCATGAATGCTTTCAAAGTATCCTCTATAGGCATTTGAGGTGGGGCCATAGGAATTTGCATTGGGGGCCTCCTTTGAGGATTATTTTGATTAGCCGTGTTTCCATTCGCCCAATTGAAGTTAGGGTTGTTTCTCCAACTAGAATTGTTCGTGTTTGAATTTGGAGTACTAAAAGGTCGTTGATAACTATTCAAAGCATTCGATTGTTCAAATAAAAGTTCTCGAAAGGCATAGATTGTTAGACAATCCGACGTTTGATGCACATTGGAAGCACAAATACCACAAATAGTTTCAACAACCCCCCTTTGTTGGGTTGTGTCCACTTTCTTTAGTTCCATCTCCTCGACCTTTCGTGTGAGTTTAGCCACTCTAGAACCTAGATCTTCTTGCTCATTTAAAACATAAATTTCTCCCTTTTCCTTGGCTTGGGGTTGTTTTGAGCTTGTTGGCTTAGATGTATCCCATGCTTGTGTGTTTTCAGCCAACATGTCAAAATAATCCCAAGCTTCCTCCGTTTCCTTGTTCATGAACTCCCCATTGCATATCATCTCCACAAATTGGCGCATGGTTGAGTTTAATCCATCATAGAAGAAACTAATCAACCTCCACCGTTTATAGCTATGATGTGGGCATGCGTTTAATAACTCATTATACCTTTCCCAACATTAGAAAAAGGTTTCTTCTTCTTTTTGGACGAAGTTCATTATGGCCCTTCTTAGTGCATTGGTTCGATGAGTAGGGAAGAATTTTTTTAGAAATTCCTTAGTCATCTCAGCCCATGTCCCAATAGACCTTGGCCTTAAGGAATGTAGCCATAATTTGGCCTTCTCTTTCAAGGAAAAAGGGAATAATTTAAGTTTTATAGTATCCTTGGTTACATTGTCATAGTTTATTGTGGCAATAACCTCTTCAAATTCCTTAATATATAAATAAGCGCTTTCAGAGTCGAGTCCATGGAATCTAGGAAGAAGTTGGATCAACCCCGGTTTAAAATCATTATTTTCCACATTGTGAGGGAAATTATGCAAGAGGGAGTACTCGTCCTAGCTGGTTGTAAATAGTCACGTAAAGTTCTAGGTTGAGGTACATCCCCCACTTCATTCTCATCCAATTCAGTAAGGTTTGGGGCTTGATTTTGATGTTGATTAGCCCCTTGATTTGGTTGATTTTCAGCCATCTCTCTAGTAATTTCAGGAAAATTTTGACGTTTTCTAGCACGAGGCTCTCTATCAATCCCTTCAACAATTACTCTGTCACGATTGAGTCGGTTATTAGAATCCCGAGCCCAATGTGGCATGCAAATCCAAAAAGAATGAAACAAAATGGAAAAAGAATTCTTCATTCCTTTCCTTACTCTTCTCTAAGACCGAAGCACAAGGTGTCATGCAATGGCTGAGCCAGAAGCAAGGATAGAGATCGATTTCTCCTGATCAATAGGAGTTCAGAGAACTCCCCACCCACTCTTTGAGTCTTTTAAGAAAAGTGCAGAAAAAGAATAAAGAGGAATAAGGTTGAGAAGAGAAATCTCTGAGCACAAGGTGATCCAAGACGGCAGAGCCGACCAATAGGAATCTAGGCGGCTCAAGGCCAACCTATCAGAGATCCAAAAGGAGTCTCCACCCACTCTACAAGAAATGAATATGGTAGGAATGAGTAGGAGAAGAAGAAGAGTAAGGTTAGAATGATAAAACCTGATTTGTGACTTAAGATGCCTACTTCTTCTTCAACTTCCTAAAAATCCCTGAATTAGACCTATGTTTAGAATCCTGCAAAAATCAAAACAAAGTAAGTTAGCATTTAGAAGAAAACCTAGCCTAAAAAGCAAAACAAATCATAAACCTATCTTAACACAATCTCAACTAAAAGTTATTTCAGAAAATTCTAAAAATACCGCATAGAAGTCCCCGGCAACGGCGCCAAAAACTTGTTCACTCCCCAAGTGTAGGGTTGTGAAGTAGTAATAATTCGGAAAGACCGAGTATCGTTCCCACAGAGATTTATGAATGGGTATTCTCAGATTTTGTCTAAAACAACTAGTAATTAAGATCCTATTAAGAACTAAAGGTAGAAAATAGTGATTTGGGTTTAAACAGTGAATGTGTAAGGTAATTTCAATCTAAAAAGGCACTAGAGCGCCAAGGATCCACTTTTGATAAGTCTCAATGCATCAACACAACTAGGTCTCTCATAACTCAATCGGAATCGAATTCATATCTCTATCCGATCGGAATATAGAGCGGTTCAATCAATAATTATCCAAAACCGTTGCTCATTCATTGATTCAATTCCCACAATAATACTCAGGCCTTGGGCACACTCAATTGTGTAGGCCAAGTCTCTTTCCAATCTAGTTGAGATTCACAACCATAGCTTTCATCAAATCCTGTCACTAGACTTGATTACAACGAATGATTAGAACTCTAATTAAATCAAAATCAACCAACAAACAGTTATTTCAGATTATAACAAAAGATACGAACTTTAGTTGAATGAGTTCCCACATGAAAATCAGGCCATTGCATACCAGGCAATCAAAGAATCTACCATGACCGGAGTCGATGATAGATCAATGAATTACACAAGCATAAACAATTCTCAGAAGCTAAATTACTAAGTTAGGATCACTAAGAATCACATGAGCCCGGTGTCATTAAGAGATCAAAGTAAAAACCCAACTAGTACTTGATTCAAACTCACATTAACTAAAATTCATCAATTAAATCATAAAAAGGAAACCTAGGTTGCATCAATCCATCAAAAACGAATCAAAAGCCTCACCTCTTAGCCCTAGCTAAGAGGTTTTAGTTCATCTCTAACATCCTTGAACTAAAAAGCCTCAAAAAACATAAAAACTACTAAAACAGGAAGAAAACTAAGAAAACTTGAAGTAGAATCCGTCTCCCAAGCAATCCCCACGTCCTAGCATGCTCTGGTATGAAGAGGAGAAGTCCTTTTATAGCTTGGAGGTGTCCATTGCGTAAGAAACTTCCAGATTGCGCAAGGAATTACGCACTTGCGCAGAGAATTTCAGCGCCCGATTTAGAAACTGCTGCTTACGCATAGCCGACCGGTTGCACGACCGATCTGAGGTGTGGACGACCAGTCGCACGACCGGTCGTAAAATGTCCAAATCTGTCCACCGAGTTTTTATAAATTCCATCCTTTAACTTTTATTCAAGGACCGGTCGCACGACCGGTCTGAGGTGTGGACGACCAGTTGCACGACCGGTCGCAGATGGTCCAGAGACATATGTGCAGAAGGCTTCTTCTGTTGAATGGTCAGACCGGTCGGACGACCGGTCTTGGCTATGGACGACCGGTCGCACGACCAGTCTTGAGTAGCTTTTCTCAGTCTTCTTTTCTTTATCTCCTTTGCTTCTTTCTTCATCCTTTTGCACTTGGTTCTGTGATCTTCAATGTATATAAAGTGCTCTATTTAGCCTTGAATTAGTGAAATCTCTGTCTTGTTCCTACAATAAAAAATCATGCATTAGAGTAGTCCTTTAAACATGTAAACCATGCATAATGAGTGATGAATTGGGGTTAGAATATGCACAATTAAGAGCTCAACATGTACCTACTCGTGTACTAAATTTTCAGGGTATTACATAAGATTTAGTGTGCTCATTCAATTGCTAACTCAACATTGACAAGGGTTAACCTTTGTCTATATAGTTAATCCGAATAATAGTTCAAAAAGTGCTCAGATCAACACAATTCACTAATTCTGAACCCCACTCCTTTTCCTTAATTTTCAGCTTTTGATTTTTTTTTATTGACGGCTGATTTTTTTTATTGACGGCTTTAACACTATCGTTCTTTTTATCTTTCTTTTGATTTTTATTTTCAACTCTTTTTCTCTTTTTCTTTTCCTTTTAAGAACATGGATAGGTAGCCCTTGTCGATCTCACTATTTTTTAGCTATATTTTCTCTCTTATTTTGATACCAAGGCAAACAGGATTCTTAGGCTTGGTTCCTATACACTCTGAACCATCATCCAATTAAACTATTATAAAGTTAGGTTTAATACTATTGAGCTCTAAATTGTGCATATTTATTCCCCAATTCATCACTCCTTTACTTTAATTAAACTATTAAACGACCTATCTTATGCCTGTGATTGTGTTTACAGGAAAGAGAGAGAGACCTCATGAATTACATATATACTAAAAGGACAACTTTAAAGCACTCAAAAGATTACGTGAAGAAGAGCTTAGAGGTGGAAGAAATTAAAGCTTAAAAAGAAACATTCAGTTACAATGTCTGAATTATCCAGAAAAGACAGAGTGCAGAGCTGCAGGGCCAGAAAAGTAAGATGCAGAAACTTCAGAAAATGATCATGTTGTTGCCGGTCGATGGCCTTAGCCGACCGGTCGTGCTCATTTCTGACCAGTCGACAAACAGGTCAAATTTTGACAGAATTTGTGCAAAACTCGTTGGACTATTTTTAATGGATCCGATTGGTCGGCAGACAGCTTGGCAGATACCCAGAAATTTAATTTTTAGTTATATTCATTGTTATTTGAGCCCTCGACTACATAAGAACTTATGTAATTCTCGAAGATTCTAAGGCAGTGCATAATTTTTTCTATAAAAGGATACTGCTACTCTCTTCCTAATCTATCCTAGAAGAGTCTCAGTCGTGCTAGAGCTAGAGAAGATCAAAGGAGAGCTTCTACAACTTCATTTTCTAAGTTTTTCTAAGTTCTACTTTATGTTTTTAGTAGTTTTTCTTTTGAGTTTTAATTTAACCTTCTCCATGGTTGGCTAAACCTCTTAGCTAGGGCTAAAAGGTGAAGCCTATAGTCATTTACAATGCTTTATTTGATTTAATTCAAGTATTTTTAAGTTTAATGATGAACAATTCTAGTTTTGGTTTGAAATAAAGTTGATAGTTTTAATTTAATCTTCTATCTCTTATGATGTGTTTACATAGGATGTTTTGATTTATTAAGATTGATCAATAGGGTGTTGTTGAGAGGATTTTGGGTTGTAAAGATCTTAGATCCTGAAAGTACGTCGGTAGTCTAACATGACACCCACGTATGTGCGGAAGCTTAAAGAGCAACTAGAATTATGGCTAAACCTATAGGAGGGGGTGATTAGGACCTTTTTTGAAATTCTTTTCGCCTACTTATATATTTAACAAATCAAACTAAGTAAGCAAGAACACTTCGGCTTCCAAGCCTAAGTGGGTCCAATCACAAGACTAGCATAGATTAAGCAATAAACAACCTAGTCTAAAGCATGCATAGGTAATCAAAATATTTAACTAATCAAGCTCCTAACCTATGCAACCTAAGTAGACTTATGAGAATGGATCAATGAGCTCAAGTTTACACAACTAGTGAAAGTACATCTTGTGTGTGGATGTGCCTAATTAGTGCCTAGCATACATTCCTATCAAGCATTCATAATTAGACAATTTAACTACCAATGCTAAGATATCAATGTGCTCAATTCAATCACAAACACAAGCATGTATAGTGGTTCGACTTTGGGTCTACTCCACTCCCGGTTCAAGTACTCAACTCCTTTGAGCACACCGGCATTCACTAACGGAGGTTTTAAATGAGGTTCACCTCTCAACCTTTACACGGAGGTTTTAACGGTTCACCTCTCAACCATAACCGGAGTTTTGGACAAAGGGCTAACTCTCAACCCAAACAGAGTTTTGGACATAGGCTAACTCTCAACCCGACTCACGTTCACTCCCGTGATGGAGGCTCCCCCTTGGAGACTTAGTTTAGGCCCAGCAAATAGGTCAAGGAACGGCTAACGTCCCTTGATCGAGTTTGACAAACAAACTCTAAATGAACTCTCAAAAAGGACAACCTTACTTGTCGGATGAGCCCCTTGTTTAGCGCCGGTTTGGGTTGCTTGATCTCCGCTCTCCCGTGCTTCAATCAACTTCCCTTGCTCCCACGATCGTGTTGCCGTTGCGTCGCCAATGCCTCAGCCACACTTGATCAAACACCTTGCATGTGATGCCTTTTGAGATGCCCAAGGTGCTAGGAGGGTAGGTTTGAGAACTCTACAACTAATGGGAATGGGTTGCCTAGAGGTTCTCTCCTACAACGATCTCATCTTAGAGTTTTGGACAAGGATTTGCCAATCAAGAAGGTTCCAAACTCTAGAGATCAAGAGGGGATGAAGGTCATCTTCTTCATGAGCTTGGAATGCTCTAATCTTGTGTTAAAGCACAAGAAAGATGCCTTGCATAGGTTGGGAATGAGCCTCAAATGGTCTCCAACAATGGTGGCTTCACTCCTCTCGAAATCCCTCTACTTACCCCTCAAAACAAGCCAAGCCCATTTATAAAAGAAGGTACAACAGATACAAAATGGGCAGAAAATGGCTAGTGTCGACCGGTCGCACGACCGGTCGGCCAGGGGCCACGACCGGTCGTCCAGGGTCCACGACCGGTCGGCCATAGGCCAGAGCAAAGACAGAACTCGCTGTCTTAAGGCATGTGTTTTGCACTACTGGTCAAGACCGGTCGGCCAGGGGTCCACGACCGGTCGGCCCAATGACCATCCATCCCAGCAGCCTATTGTTCCCTCTGGACTGTCTGTCCGACCGGTCTTGACCGGTCAGCCAGGTGTTCACGACCGACTTGAGATCCTTATGTCTTCTTCAGCTTCCTAGAAATCCCTGCAAAAGAAAAATCAAACAAAACAAACTAAGTTAGTACTAGAATCCTAAAAATCCTAAATAGATACTATTTTCAGAAATTTTGTGAAAAACCATCAAAATCCCCCGCAACAGCGCCAAAAACTTGTTCGCTTCCCCAAGTTTAGGGTTGCGATGTAGTAATAATCTCGGTAAGACCGAGGTCGATCCACAGGAACTTATGTAGGAATTCATAAATACTTCCAATAGTTTCTATTGAAAAGTTAACAACCAGACTTGAGAAGATTGATGTAAGTAGTAACTTTGAACTAAACTGAAGATAAACAATTAATAGAAAGGCACTAGGGGTTCAAGGGTCCACTTGTAGCAATCCTTAATGCTTAATTAGCTGTGGTTTCTCTCTTTCTCAACTAGAATCAAAATTAAGATCTAGCTAGTCAGATGATAAAGCAGTTAAACCAAACAATCTGCCATATGTAAGATGAATGTATATGATTCACTCAATGCAAGCTAGGACGAGCATACTCAATTGCATAGGTCAGTCCCAATTCCAATAGACTAAGTTCACAATCATAACCATCATTAAATCCTGTCACAAGACAAAACTAGATCATGATTTGAACTTGATTCAAATCACATACACAGTCCCATATACTACAGAATTTCGAAAAAATAGAACTTTGGTAAGAAATTCCCACATGACAATCATAGATCTAGAGCGTATTCTGATTCCTCAGATCATACAGGTCTAGACTAGTACACAACAATTAAGAACTCAAGCAATTCTTCCAAACATCCATGAGTCATCATAGGACTAAGAAAAACTACTTAATACTTGAATTAAACTTCAAACCATTGTTCTTAAACATGAAATCCAACTTAAAACCAATTTAAACGAATTGAAACATCTTAGATTCACTACAAGCTTCACCTCTTAGCCCTAGCTAAGAGGTTTAGCCGTTCATGATCCAAGGAAACATGAAAGAACTAAAAAAATATAAAAACGAGAAAGCAAACTAGGAGAACTTCGAAATCCACTTCCGCCGTCTCCCACCATGCTCAATCCGTCCTAAGATGCCCTAGGAAGAGCCCCTAGGTGTCCTTTTATAGTGGGGAAGCTCCACAGCGTCGGAATCTTCCGGAATTTGCGTTAGGTTACGCAGTGCGTAGAGAAAATCGGAGCAGAAATAGAAGTCCGCTGTTTGAACGCATGGCCGACCGGTCTGGACCGGTCGTGGCCTTCCTGGCGAGTTCCCAGAGGGTGCCAACCTGTTGGCCGACCGGTCACGACCGGTCTTGGCCCTGTTCTTCATCCTTTTCTTCTTATTTTCTTCTCTCTCTGCTTCCTTCTTTCTTCGGCCCACCTTGGGTGTTCATCTAAGGCTCTTAAAGAGGTCTTTTTAGTCTTCAATTGGGCGGAGTCCCTCTCATTCCTACAATCACAAAACATGCATTAGATTAGTCTTTAAATCATGAAAACCTTGTGTAATGAGTGATGAATTGGGGTTAGAATATGCACAATTAAGAGCTCAATAGGCGGTGGTCGATGGGTTAGGGTTTAGGAGAAAGCAGGACAACACCAGTAGTCTTCTTGTGATGGAGGTGCAAAAGGTGGCTGTGAATGTTTGGAGAAGATGAGTGCTAGGGTTTGGAGATAGCAACTATAGGGGGTTTAGAGGAGGGATTTTGGAGGTGGTGGCACTGAGATAGTCGCCCGAGCCCCCATCGATCTCATAGAGAGATTAAGACCGTGAGAGAGATGAGAGAGATGAGAAAGAGGAGTGATGAGAGACAAGAGAGATCGTGAGAGATACTTGAGAGAGACGAGGGCAGACGAGAGGGGTGTGAGGCAGCAGGAGCTTGAGAGGCTGGCAAGGGTTCTTCGGTATTAGAATTTTACCCTAAACAAGGACATATAGGCTTCTTATGAAGCGTTAAATCCCCACATTCATATGGTGTGGTCCACGTGAGATTTGGATCTACCCACATTTTGGGACGAACGTATAAAATGAGATGGAAAAACTTATGGATGGTGTGGATAACATAAAATCATGAAGGTGGGCCCCACGGTAATGGTATCACTGAATAAAGAGTATAATTTACCCTTTACACCGACAGTTTTATGTAAATAGCCGAGGGTTTATAGTCGTCGGAATTTGCGACAGTCCTTAGCCGTCGCGGAAAGGGAGGCGGGGCCGTCAAGAAAGGTCAATTTTCTGGTAGTGATAGGCTAAGAATGGAAGAAAGAATCCATGGAAGATGGAATTGAAAGATAAAGAAAAATATTGAAGAAATCATGTTAGAAGACCTGGCAAGGCCAGAAAAACCAAAGTGCAGAGCTGTAGGGCTAGAAGAGTAATATGCAGAAATTTGCAGTTCTGAAGATTGATCCAGCGATTGATCGCCCAGCTTGATCTATTCATCGACAGAGCTTGTAGATCAATCGACAGAACGCTGATTTTGGCAAATTTGTTGTTGGACTAAAGTGCAGATTTGCAATTGATCGCCAACCCAGTTGCGATTGATAGCTCACCGGCAGAATTGCTGAAATTGTTGCTGGACAAAAAAGTGGATTTGCGATTGATCGCTAAGCCACTTGTGACAATCGCCCGAGCCATAAAAAGTCCAGATTTTTTAAGATTTGTTGCTAGAACTCTCTGGACACTTTTTGGACCCAACGATCAATCGCCCGACCACTTGCAATTGATCACCGATCGTAGAATTTAATTTTTACAGTTGAATCACATGTGCGATTGATCGCTGAGCCCAATCGATCAATCGACCATGCGCCCAGTTCAGAAATTTCCAAGTCTGGTCCGATTTTCTCTGTGTAGTGCGTAAGTTTTACGCAAATTCTTGAATATTCTGCGATTGTGGGGCTTGAAGGCTATAAAAGGACTCCTCTACTTCGTTCTTAAATCATCATAGAAGGCTAAGAATTTCATGGGAGGTGGAGAGGAGCATTGTGGAGCGTTAGCAACTCCCCTGATTATGGTTTTTTTGTTTTTTTTTCTATGCTTTCTTATAGTTTTCTTTTGAGTTTTAGTTCAACCTATTAATGGTTGGCTAAACCTCTTAGCTAAAGCTAAGAGGTGAAGCTTTTAGTCAGTTACAATGCTTAATTCGAATTAGTTCAAATATCTTTGGGTTTTATGAAGAACACTTCTAGTTCTAGTTTGAAATAAAGTTAGTATTTTTAGTTAATCTTCTATCTCTTGTGATTGCTTTTACATGGGATGCTTTGATTACTGGGATTGTTTAATGGGGATGTTGATTGATAGGATTTTGGGTTGTAGAGATCTTAGATCCATCATGATATGTTGGATGTTAGGAGATCTTACAAACTAAGTTTCCTAAGTGCTTATCTAGAACTAAACTTAAAGAAGTTCTTATCTTTAGGATTGATCTGAGATAGTTGTTTATGTATTGATATTGGTTTAATAGAAGTTCAATTCATGCTTCTAAATCAATTCTAGTGACAAGGCTTAAGGAAGAATCATGAATGTGATCTTGCTTGTTTTGTGAAGGATTGGGTTGTGCGATTGAATACACCTAATGCCTTAGTTATTTATGAGAGAACCATATCAGTGGATGATCCATCTATGTTAGATGCATTATGATAATTTGATTACTCTATAATCCGATTGGATAGGGATAGAACACCGATTCCAATTGAGTTATTGGCTTAAATGATTTGAATTGTCATTGTGAATGATTATCAGTGATCCTTGGCACTCTAGTGCTTATTTCCCTAATTTATTTTTAAGTAGATAATTTTATGTTCTTAATTTCTATCCATCAATACAAATCCGAATTTAGGTCATCCTAGTTACGTAGTTTAGAATTGGTAATACAATCCTTATGGATCAACCTTGGACTTACCAAGAATTATTACTACATCGCAGCCTTGCACTTGAGGTGAGCGAACACTTATTAGGTGTCGTATCCGCTCGAAGTTGACAAAGTCCCATTTCTTAACAACTTCAAGCACCCGAATTTTCTGCAATTTGACTGTAGAGGGTCACCTAAGGAGCATATGACCAAATTCATGACGATGCGGGGAAACTTATCAGTAGTGCCTCGGTACTGCCTCAGATTGTTTGGGTCAACGTTGACTATAAAGGCGTTCTAATGGTATATGTCATTACCTACAGGGTCCATCAAGACCTGGAATCAGATGCAAGAATTGTTTACTTCCAATTTTTTCTCTACTGAGCAAGAGGTGTCGTTGACAGACTTAGTCATGGTTCATCAAAGGTAAGGAGAATCAGTCGAGAAGTTTATCCACAGGTGGGGAACTACAGCAATACAATGTCGAGAGTTACCCAGCTTAACCTAGCAAGTCAAGATGTGCATGCAGGCCATGGACGCAATGATTTCGTTTGCTTTATCCGGACATAGTTTCTCAATGTTCCGGGACCTGGCGACAAAAGCCCGTATGGTAGAAGGAGCTGCATTGAGAGTGTAGTTCAGAGTCGAAAGACCAAGACGTGAGATTGGAAGGACAACCACGTTAAATTACATCGATAAAAGCAAGGGCTTGAAAGATCAGAAACGCCCGTATCCGAAACACAAGACCGAAGGCAAGCCAGTAGAAACTCATGCCAAAGACAAAGGGCCATTGTTGAGATTTTAATTGTGCATATTCTAACCCCAATTCATCACTCATTATGCATGGTTCCATGATTTAAAGACCAATCTAATGCATATATTTGTGGTTGTAGGGATGAGAGAGAGGAAGCATCAATTGAAGACTTAAAGATGCTAGTTAGAAGCAAAGAAGATCAAAGGGGGTAAGCGTCAAAGAATGATAGAAAGAAGTCAGAGAAAAGAAGAAAGAATGCAGAAGAAGGTGCCCACGACCGGTCGTCCAAAGCCAAGGACCAGTCATCCGACCGGTCCGTACATGCACAGAGGAGACCTAGAGGCCATAACTCTCTGGACTGTTCACGACCGGTCGTCCACTTCTGCGACCGGTCGTGCGACCAGTCCTTAAATTATTTTTTCGGGCCGAAACTCACTGGACACTTTTTCCGACCGGTCGTTGTAATATAGTGGTGAGTATTCCCGCCTGTCACGCGGGTGACCCGGGTTCGATCCCCGGCAACGGTGCCAAAAACTTGTTCGCTTCCCCAAGTGTAGGGTTACGATGTAGTAATAAACTCGGTAAGACCGAGGTCGATCCACAGGGACTGGTGTAGGAATTCACAAACACATCCAATAGTGTCTATTGAGAGCTAACAACCAGATTTTGTATGAAATTAATGTAAGTAACAACTTTGAATTAAATTGAAGGTAAACAATTATAAAAAGGTACTAGGGGTTCAAGGATCCACTTGTAGCAATCCTTGATGTTCAATCCGCTGTGGTTTCTCATTCTCTCAACTAGAATCGATATTAAGATCTATCTAGCCGGATGATAGAGCTGTTAAACCAACAATCTGTCATATGTATGAGCCCTGTGTATGATTCACTCAATACAAGCTAGGTTGAGCATGCTTCAATTGCATAGGTCAGTCCCAATTCCAATAAACTAAGTGCATAATCATGATCATCATTAAGTCTGTCACCAGACAAAGTTAGATCATAGTTTGAACTTGAATCAAATCATATGCGCAGTCCCATACATAATTCAAAAAACTAGAAAAGTAGAACTTTGGTAGGAAGTCCCCACATGAAGATCATAGTACTAGAGCGTACTCCAATTCCTCGGATCATACAGGTCTAGACTAATACAAAGCAATTAAGAACTTAAGTAATTCTCCCAAACATCCAGGAGTCATCATGAGACTAAGAAAAACTACTTAGAACTTGTATAAACTTCAAACCATTGTTCATAAACATTAAAACCAATCTTAAAATCATCTTAGCACGAATTGAAACATCTTAGATTCACTACAAGCTTCACCTCTTAGCCCTAGCTAAGAGGTTTAGCCGTTCATGATCCAAGGAAACATGAAACAACTAAGAAAAACATAAAAACAGCAAAACAAACTAGAAGGAGTTGTGGAACTCCGAAATCCACTTCCGCTGCCTCCAACCTTGCTTAAACTCCTCCAAGATACCCTAGGAACGATCCCTAGGTGTCCTTTTATAGTGGGGAGGCTCCGCAACTTCAGAAGATTCGAGAATTTGCGTAAAACTTACGCACTGCGCAGAGAAAATCGGCGCCAGAAATAGAAGGTTCAAATCTTACGCAGGCGACCGGTCGCACGACGGTCGCAGTGGCTGGACGACTGGTGGTGGATGCTGGACGACCGGTCTCAAAATGGCCAAAAAGTGTCCAGTGAGTTTTAGCCCGAAAAAATAATTTAAGGACCGGTCGCACGACCGGTCGCAGAAGTGGACGACCGGTCGCACGACCGATCGTGAACAGTCCAGAGAGTTATGGCCTCTGGGTCTCCTCTGTGTATGTCCGGACCGGTCGGACGACCGGTCCTTGGCTTTGGACGACCGGTCGTGGGCACCTTCTTCTGCATTCTTTCTTCTTTTCTCTGACTTCTTTCTTTCATTCTTTGACGCTTAGCCCCTTTGGTCTTCTTTGCTTCTAACTAGCATCTTTAAGTCTTCAATTGATGCTTCCTCTCTCTCATCCCTACAACCACAAATATATGCATTAGATTGGTCTTTAAATCATGGAACCATGCATAATGAGTGATGAATTGGGGTTAGAATATGCACAATTAAGAGCTCAACAGCCATAAGGGCCGAGAAGGATGACGATCACTGAAAGAGACGGAGTGAATGGGCGTTATTCGTTTGACATGGAAGATCTTGTTCCGATAATGGAGATATTGGTCGAAGAGGGGGAGCTGCAATTGGCAAAACTGATTCGACCAGATGAAGTAGGGCAAGGGATGCCCCCAATTATTGTAAGTATCATCAGATCCTGGGACATAAGACAGAAGAGTGCCTCACCTTGAAAGGGAAAGTACAGAGGCTAATTAACCAGGGAACTATTAAGCTAAAGACAGAAGAGACTAGTCGAGGTATATCAGTCGTAGTGTTGACAATGCTCGCGATATCATTGATTCATAATGAAAGACTAGTGCAAGTCGTGATGGTGCAGGTAATTAAAGAAAGAGACCCGACAGAACAAGATGTCGAATTGTTAATGATCCGGGAGCAGATTAGTGAATTGGTCCAAGCCCATAGGGAGTTATCCAAGATGATGAGAGAAGTTCAGGATGCTTTAGCCACCTTAATCTCACAGAACATAGTCCACAGTATCACTTCGCCTGTCTGACAGTTGGAAGAAGAATCACCAGAGGCAGTACAGGAGCCAGTAGGCCCATCCTGAACAAACAAATGTGCGTATGCCAGATTTGGACCCCATGATTCCATATGAGCTACTAAACAGCATCTCTTTAACCCTTCGTAACCTGGTTGCAGTGGTTTGTATGGTAGAGCAGCCCATTTTGAAGACACGATCTCAAGGAAAAAGGTCGAGACATGAAACGAGAAAAAGGATAAGGGTTAACAAAAGAAAGAACCCTAGGAGCCGAAAGCAATTGAATCCAGGGTATGAGGCTGAAATCAAGGTAATAGAGACACAAGATAAGAATAAAGGAACTCAGAGGCCGTGGCGCATAAAAATCATCGAACGAGACAGAAGGAAATATACGTTCGATTCGAGGACCTTGTTCCAATTATGGAACAGGTGATTGAAAAAGGAGAATTGCAACTCCTAGAACCTGTGTGGCCATCTGAAGTGGGGCCTGTGAATGATCCCAACTACTGCAAATATCACAGATGCATAATCCATAAGACTGAGCAATGCTTCATCCTGAAGGGAAGGGTATAGAGGATGATAAATCAAGGCATCATCAATATGAAGATTGAAGAGCCTAAGAGAGCCCAAACCAGTACAGTTCCAGTAAATATGACTTAGGAAAAACATTTTCTTGAGGACTTGTTTACTAAACTTAAATAGTCATAAATGCCTTGAGCAGCTCTAACGGGCTATAAAGTAGACGGGTGTACTTATGTTCATTCATGCATCTATACATTACATTTTCTACTCATTCACACACCCACTCATATTACACTATTACACATATGAATATAAAATGTTCGTATACCTTCTCTTGATGGCAGGTACTATAGTCAAAGAATGCCGAAAAGATCAACTCTACAAATCATTAGCAAACTCACTACGTTCCAACTGTTAGAACTAGAAAAATCGCTGCTCATCAGCAGTCATTTTCCTGTGTTTCATTATTCTGGGGGAATTCTGAGTATAGAGACATTCATAGACAATCATAAGAATCACAGAGTGTATGCAAGGGAGATATCGCAAAGCTAATTTTATTCCAGAGATTCTGAGATCTTTCACATTCCAGGCTGTGATACTGGTCACGAGCCGTTAATTACATCAATGGATGATCACCCTTGATTAAAAGGCAAAGTAAATGAATTCATGCATCATAGACAAGTTAAATAAAGCATTAAGAAAGCATGAATGTAAATGAAAACAAATCACAAACAACATAAAGATTTTTACGTGGAAACCCTTGCGGGAGAAAACCACGGCACAAAGCGACAAGATTCCACTATGAATGTAGTTATATAATAGATGGAATATTAGAAAGAAAGCCCAGATAGATCGAGAAAGTAATTTAAATCGTCAAGGATTATGATCTTGAGTTCATGGTCGTATAAACCTATTTGTTTTCTTGTTATTGACTGAACCACATTTCTTAGACAAGCCGGATGTCTATGTCCCATTTTCTTTCGGATTGTCCGGGTTGAGACACTGTTAGGATTCGAGTGGTGCAACTTTGGGCCCGTGCCAGTTACTGTGAACAGGTGAACGCTAGAATACATGATCCTCGAATGTTGGTCGGCATAACCCAAGGCCCGCGCCCGTATTTTTATGATGGGTGACCTTAGGAGAGCACTCCGCAACGTTCCCGAACGAGGTTTTTAATCAAGTGGTGCAACTCTGGGCCCGCGCCTGTTACTGTGAACAGGTGACCACTGGAATACGCGAACATCGAAATGTTGGTCGGCATAACCTAAAGCCTGCGCCTGTTACTATGAACAGGTGACCTTAGGAAAGCAATCTGCAACTGCCTCATCAGCTCAACCGACGGACCCGTTGTCGATGGGTAGGGCATCGACTGTCTTTTTCATAATGGCAATCCATAGCAGGATGTTTCAAGCGTAGTTAGAACTCTTTGTTTGTGGTTTCTCGTGGTAACCATAACCCCTTAGGTTTAGCCTCGGACCTTTATCCGGGATGAATAGAGCTTTGTACAGCAAAATAAATATATTTCTTCTAGAGTCGGGGGACTTGGCTTTGAGAACATTCTTTCTTCTGGGTATTTTCAATGATCTATTCGGGATCAAATAGGCTTTATCGAGCCAAGATCTTTTGAGGGTTTCAATATTCAATAGGCTAGATCGGCTGTTTCCGATGCCTGCAAACGGCTAAGTATAGGGTCCGATGGGTACCCTCATATGCCAATTTCTTATGAATAATGGGGATTGGTGCCCCGTAAATGCTTAACTCGGCTTTTGGATAGCCTGAGTACTTCAGCTTTGCCTTGGCGTCTTTGAGATCGTGGTTGATTTCATCTGACATCAGTCAATTTTCAAGCCAACAGGGCACTTCTCAGGGCTGAAAATGACTAAGTAGTGGACCTGCTTACGGTCTGATTAGGGAAATCAGTGAGTATTATCGATAACCGTCTTTGAATAGGGGTGGATTATGTCCACGAAGATCGCGGTGCGATCACGTTTCGATTTGCTTAGCAGAAGTCAATTTCCAGGCCAACAGGGCACTTCCCAGTGCTGGAAATGACTAAGTAGTGGACCTGTTTGTGGTCTAATTAGGGAAATCGGTGAATATTATTGATGACCGTCTTGGAACAGGGGTGGATTATGTCCACGAAGATCGCGGTGCGATCGCGTTTCGATTTGCTTAGCAGAAGTCAACTTTCGGGCCAACAGGGCACTTCCCAGGGCTGAAAATGAGTAAGTAGCGGGCCTGCCGACCGCTTGATTAGGGTATTCGAGGGTCCTGAGATCGGATAACCTCGTCGTGGTGCATGATTATGGTGTATCATGTCATGTAGAAGAAAAGTTTCCCCCTCGGGCTCGGTCCAATTCCGCCCGATTCTTCTCATTTTTGGTCGTTTTCGGCTCTTTCGGAAGGATTTCCAGAGCTGCCAAATTAGTTAAGTGTTGGTCATTTTAAAACAAAACACTGATTTGGGCCACTTATCATTGACCTGTTGAAGAATCTGATCCGGTGGATGGATAGATCTCATTGAGACGCATCCGGGAGAAGTGGTTTCATCAAAATCCGATCCCGGACGAAGGCGGGCCACACAATCGAAGGCCCACCCCTCCAACCAGCATCCAGGCGTATGGAGGGGGGTATGTAGGCGCATGGGGTGCTGATGCAGGCGCATGTGGTAGTGGTAGAGCTCTCAAGCACATGTGGTGGGGAGCCGGGCGCATGTGCCCATGCTTTTCATAAAAAAAAGGAGCAATGGGAAGCAATCCTGGCGCATGTGGTGGTGCACATGCGCCTGGACCCAAATGGTGGGCGCATGTCCCTCTTGGACTTGGTGGATTTTCGAGTTTTTTCCGGCGGGAAAAAGCCAGCGCATGTGGGGAAAAGCCGGCGCATGCGGGGGGAAAGTCGGCGCATGTGCCCAACACTTAGAAAAATTTCAGGATTTCTCCCTGAACTTGGGATTCCGGTGAGGAAATCCCTTTCCGTCGAGGGAATCCACTCTGGCTAAGGCATCCAGCGAGGGGCAATGGAGCGGGCGCATGTGATGCTTGCATCATTCTGAGGTCAGAAGAAGATGATTTCTCCATCTGAACAGGAAGTGACCTTGCTATTTATAGGGAGGTAATCGGGTTCGGGTCTGGCCCGGCGCATGTACTAGGAAGGCCGACGCATGTGGTAAAAAAACCAGGCGCATGTGGTGGGAAAAATCTGAGCGCATGTGCAAGATCCGGGCGCATGTCCTTTTCCGGTGCATTTCCCGGCGCTTTCCGGAAAAAGTATTCAATTCACTTCCTTTCATCAATAGGGTGTAGGCACACGTGGTGGGAGGCCAGGCGCATGTCCTTTGCCGGCGTTTTCCCACTACTTAGCCAGATTTTCAGGATTTCAGCACTTAGAAAATTTCAGGATTTTAGCTCCGACGGGGGACCTCCAAAGGACAGCTACCTTTTCTAGACATGCACTCACTGTCGCCAAGCCAATTCTAGGCTAGGATTGACCTCCTGAATGAACAGGGTGGGGTGCGGAAGTCCAGATGTTGCCAATTTTGGTACTTCCCTCCTAATTTGGAGCCTCCGGGTCAACTTGTCGTATAGGAACGTTGTTTCGGGGAGCGCGCGCATGGAAATATGCATCGTAATGACTTCAAACTTGCTATTTAAGGTTTTGGGGTGCTCTGGATCATTTGGCGGTGAAGTGCAGTCCAGTTCCACTCTGAAATGGTAGCTGTAGGCTTATGGACCCTTTTTGGTCAGCTCCAAGCAGGGAAGAAACGTATTTCGAGGTGCGCAGGTAAAAATATGCACCGGATGACTTCGAAACTCACAGGTTAAGGGTTTTAGGACATTTTGGATCATTTAGCAGCAAAGCGCATGTCCAGTTCTGCTCTAAAATGGTAGTTGTAGGCTTACAGACCCTTTTTGGTCAGTTTCAGGCAGAGACGAAATGCATTTCTAGGTGCGCAGGTAAATATATGCACTGGATAACTTCGAAACTTATAGGTTAGGGGTTTTAGGACATTCCGGACATTTGGCAGTAAAGTGCATGTCCAGTTCTGCTCCGAAATGCTGTTTATGGATTTTGGTCGCTATCGAGCGATTAGGGTTGTGCTGGCATTTGCAGGGCTTTCTTGGCCTTAAAACTGATCCAAATCATTGTCAATAGACCACGGGATGTTGTTTTACAATGGGTGCAAATTTGAGCCTCAACAAGTGCCCCCCCGGTGTGCTGCGCTGGATGCTTACGTCACGCTAGTGCAGTGCACCGGTCCATTAGGCTCAAGTATAAATAGTTGACTCACTAAGTCATTCCAACATTTTTTCGAGTAAAAAAAAATCTAATTTTCCCAAGGTAGATAGCTCACCCTCAGGGTACAGGCGCATGTCAGCCCAACACTTAGCCAAATTCTGGATATTTTGGCCCCGCTTTGCACTTGGTGAAGAAATTGCCTATCTGGCTCAATTCTCAGTCAAATTCGATGCCATTTGAGACTAGATTGCTAAAAATTCAAGCATGATGGGTACTTAGTGCCTTGGGCCTGTAGTAGGCTACCTGCTTTGGCCTGTTATAGCTTGCAACTACTTGCTCTTAGGCAGGTTCAGGGTATACCTGCCGGACTGCGCTTAAGTGCTTCGAACGTACGCAAGATTGTTGTGTGTGAACAATTATGTACGTCCAATGTTGGGACTGTTTCTTATCTTTGCCTAGCGCTTGTGACATGTGTGTGCTTGAATCTTGTTACTCTCATGTTTTTAGTGGATCGTAATTTGTTTGTGTGTGCAATCCATGATTGGATTATGTGATTTTGTTTTTTATGATGCGTACCTTATTGTGTTGCTTTGTTGCATGCAATGGAGCTCTCTCTTGATGTTTCCTTGTTTGCGTGTAGCAGAAAATCACGACAGAGATGACAAGATCTTCTGGTGAAGTTTTCGGGTCGCAAGTCTCTGGTCCCTCATCTCCGCAACACGGGAAGAAAAGGAAGGCTGAAGATGCTGTCGATCCATCTATAACAAAGTGTTGTTCGCGCTTCCCCGCGACAATCGATCCTGAAGTGAAGGATTTCTCTGATCGTATAAAGCAGCTTCCCCATGAGGTGTTACTGCGTATTTATGTGGATAGAACCTCATCCGAGCCTCCGACGCAAGGGACTGGGGAAGAATGGTCCTCTTGGTATTGTCAACTTACTGGTGCTCCGAGTGTCGACGAGGCAGGTCCTTCTAGTTTTCTTGCCCAACATCCCGAGGATAATCAAGAAGTTCAGAAGAAGAAGAAACGGAATCGAGGTAAGAAATCAGCTGAGGTAGCTGGTCAGGAGGAGCAGTCGACACAGCTCATCAATCTGAAGAATGACCGGATGAAGATTGGCTGGGATAGAAACCAAATCGTCGCGACATGCAATTTCTTTATCGTGAACCCCTACAATGACCGAGTCATTACTCATGAAAAATCTCTGATGAGGCACCGACCCCTCCCGAGGATCGAGCCATCCCATGATCAAGGCCCTTTTTCAGTTTTACGGGGTTGGAAGGTGGACATCTGTTCTCGAGCAGTTGTTGACTACTTTCTTGCTTGACGATGGGAGAGAACAACGGGTGGGTCTCCTAAGAGAATGGTCTTCCTTACTCCAACTTGTGATCCTCACGCTCTTCATCCAGCCCATTATTTCGAGACAGTTCAGCAAAGGTTTCGGCATATGGATAAGACGATGATGTGGGCGATGAGTAGTTTCCATACGCGAGGTCATCTAAACGAGCGAGTTGGTTATGAGCCGTGGGCAAAAGAGATTTTGGTCCGTCACAAGAATATTCTGAAGCAAGTTGGTCTGTATCAGGCTATCGATGCAACTTCTGGGCATTTCTT
Organism: Liriodendron chinense; assembly: GCA_003013855.2. Taxonomy (NCBI): domain Eukaryota; kingdom Viridiplantae; phylum Streptophyta; class Magnoliopsida; order Magnoliales; family Magnoliaceae; genus Liriodendron; species Liriodendron chinense. The sequence goes on along the minus strand of ML058508.1, from coordinate 3,204,018 downwards.
CCGTGATCCAACAATCATTCAGAGCTTCTTGAATTATTGGTCTTTTGTTACCAATTCATTCCACTTTCCGTATGGGGAGATGAGTATAACCTTATGTGATCTCCGGATGATGGCTGACTTGCCTGTACTAGGACGATATTACCAGGAATACGTCCCAACTGATGAAGAGCTGTCTTCGTCTAGGCTTAAAAGTCCTCGAGATGCTTACCATTCAGAGGCTTGTCTGGAGTTATTCACTGAGTTGTCGCAGTTCGAAAATATTACCAAGATCCATTACGATGACTGGTTAATCTACTTTAGCCAGAGGATGAAGTAATATTTCTTCTGATGCCTTCTTTTGTACTTTATATTTTGCATGCTCTTAGCTTCTTTTCCTCTGACATGGAACTTCTTTTTTTTCTTGAAGCATTGATTATGAAGAATATAAAACCACGCAGGAAGACCAAATCTTGATGAAGGAACGTTTTGAACATAGATTCTGTAATCCGAATGAGCTTACGTCGACTTGTGAACTAGCGGGCTTCTTAGCATACTGGCTGTCAGTAGTTGTGCTGCCTAGCTCTAAGGGTGCTGATGGGGTCAGGGTTTCTTGTTTCGTCGTGGAAGGAGCTCTTGCAAATGGCCATCGATATTCTTTAGCATCGCCGGTGTTGTGCAGTCTATATAGGGCTTTCGACAATATTGCCAGTAACAAAGATTAACCCGGGAGAGGGATCAACGTGGCTTATTGTCCATGGCATTTCTTCTGTGGGTGGTTGGGCATATATTTCCCATGGAAATATGGAATGGATCTCTTTCAATATCTCCACACCAATCACGCACCTCTTTATCGCTACGGAAAGCTTGAGATGATAGCGCCACCATCTGATTAGATAGCTTCGAAAATCGGCAACTGGATGGATATTTGCTTTTACCACTTTCCTATTTCTAACGTCGAAGAGGATCGAGAAGTCGTTGACGACGAATGTTCTATGAATACTCTTGACAGGGAGTTTCTGGTGTCTATTCGTACTGCTTCACTTCCACTGCGTGAAGGAATAGAGTTCTGGCGGGAGCCTTATTACCCCAGCCGGTTTACCAGGCAATTCGGATATGATCAGGGTCTTCCGATAACATTACTAGATGTAACCAAAGTAGAGCGGGCTATGGCACAGGTCCTGTTCACTGGGAGTGGATATGGCATCAACTTCTAATGACCCGAACGGGAGCGAGGTTCATGCTTCCCGGCCTCTATCGGAAGACTGGTGGTCCTTATGACTAGCTGAGATGGTGGGTGCATCAGTATGCTCTGATTTGGAACAATAGCTCTGTTGATGATCCAATCTACATTCCTCCTCCAGAGCAAACAGAGGTCCTCGCTGATGGATTGGGCTATTATAGAGAGCAGGCCGAAGCGTATTTGTCGTCAAGTATTAGGCATAAGACTTCTCTGAGTGTGTCAATTGACCATTGTAAGGAGGATACGGCATTGGATGGCTGGCACACCTTTGGAGTATCTTTGGTGAAATGGTCACAAGAATCTGGGTTCACACGTCTTCTGGTGATTGAAGGTGATAAGGATGATAATCATTTAATTAGTAAAGAGGACCCGACGACGACTGAGCCGGTGAATGAAATATCAGACCATGTTAGTGTGAGAGAGCGGGTTGGGCAGATTGGAGAAGATAATCTGCAAGGGACCACTATGTCAGTGAATGACACCACTGTGTTTGTGGCCTCTGGTGCTTCTAATGTTGAGGGTATGGTGGAGGTACCAAACATCGAATGAGGTAATTAATGCTGGTAATAACACTATCAAATCTTCGATCATGACTTCGGAGCGATTGACTGAGATCATTGAGTCAGTTGTTGACACGACGGCACACGTTGAGGATCCCTTAGAATCTGTTGCTGGCTCACCTCTAGCCCTTGGTAGCGCTCTTCCATGACTTCTTGATATATTCTTCTTTCTACGTTTATCATTTCATTATGCTCACCACATTTCTTTGTCATAGTTATTGTTGACTCTGGTGCGTCCGATGTTCCTTGTTTCAATCATTTAGACTATTTCGGGAAAAGTATATTGAGGAGTTTGTTATCGAGTATCTCAAAAACGCTGGCTGATCCACATGAATGGCATATGTTGGGTGCCAGAATGAAAGTGTTGGAGGCTTGCGTTGGAGTGATAGGACCTAATGCACTCGTGATTGTCGATCATATTTCTTCGTTTGAAAGCTCCGTCACGTGGGTAGTGGCTGCTGAACGCACCGAGCCAGACCCTATTATTGAAGGGAAACAAAAGATCGTGGATTCTCTGGGACCTGTAGTAGAGTATCATATGCGGTCAACGATGGATGCACGAGCGTCTTCTCAAAGCAATAAGACGCAACATAAGGGGTGTCTGGATCGTCTGGCCGAAATTGATGTCGAGATTAAGTACTTGCAGGCGGAGAAAATAGCTGTGGGCTTCGAAGTTGCTCGCCTTTAGTCAGTAGTTGCTTAGGATCAAATAACTGTTATAAGGCTTGAAAGTAAAAGCGAAGCGATGCGCAAGCAGCTAGAAGATTTGACCACTGAGCTCCAGAATGTTCCCGATCCTGTATTGATATTATCCGAGGCGAAGTCGGCGATGGAAGCTGCCAAGGTGGCCGTAATTAGGTTGATATCAGGATGTCTAGAGAAGCTGTGATCTTTACTTCTGATATTCTTCTTGCCAATCTTTATATATAGAGATGATCACGGGGCTTCATCTTGACTAGATTTCACAATCATTGTAATCGATACAAGGGATCCTTACTTTTGACCATTCATGTATGCGATGTTGAAGGATGTTAACCATACTTTTGTTAATGAAATGACAATGGCAATTACCTTTCTATTGTGTGATATTGTGCAATGGGTGTTAAAATGCTTTGCAATATAACTTAATAGCAATCATAACTATGATGAATGGTAATATTAAATATTTACGATAATTAATGCAGAATGAAATGAAGAGAATAATACTTCCCTTTGTTGTCGATCTCAGGATGTCTTGGGTTTCTAGTCTGGGATATGCTCGCGTCGTAACCGGATATTTTTTGGCTTGCCCCTAGTCTTTTCCTCCTATAAACTTGAGTTTCTCATCATATATTGGGGCTTGCCCCCAGTTGTCTTCTTCTATAAGCTTGAGTTTCTGATCATATATATTGGGGCTTGCCCCCCAGTCGTTTTCTCCTATAAGCTTGAGTTTCTGATCATATATATTGGGGCTTGCCCCCAGTGTATTCAGCTCTTCGTTTTGCGTTACTGTCTCTTTCTAATAAAAGATGTCTAGTGCTTTAGAAATCCACATAGAATACCCGTCTGATTAAAATCCTTCATCGCATATTCTTGTTGCGGAATTATTCATAAGAGAAAGCCGTCGATATTCTCAAAGCAAAGTGATACATAATAGAATGCCCTGACCATCTTCACATAAAGTCATGTGTATATATATAGGAGAAACCTGGTTCTGACCCGTCTTCATATAGAATAGGAGAATATCACAATAATGATAAGGAGATCTGTTATAGAATATGAAAGCCGAATATATAACGAGACATTCTGATCATCTTCATATAAGACCAAGTGTGTGTGTATAAAAGATTGATGATAATAGAATATCCTGATCATCTTCATATAGAACCATATATAAGACACCATCATCTCTGGATTGCTTTCAAAAAACGCTTTCTTCTCTCTTCATATAAGACAATATATATAAAAGATCGACGACTCTTAATTGCTCTCATATAGAGTAGAAGAATGCTAGAATGTCATAATGATAACAAGAAGACCATGATAAAATAATAATATGAAGACATTGCATCTCATGTAGATCTTCTATAGAATACCATCCTCTTATCAGACTGGATTGATCCGAAAATTCCTAGAGAGATCTGGCGCAGTTGAATTTCATAACCTGGAGGGATCTAGTGTAGTTTAACCTCATACCCTGGAGGGATTTGGTGTAGTTTAACCTCATATCCTGGAGGGATCTAGTGTAGTTTAACCTCATATCCTGGAGGGATCTGGTTCAGTTTCACCTCATAACCTGGAGGGATCTAGTGTAGTTTTACCTCATACCCTGGAGGGATCTGGTGTAGTTTAACCTCATATCCTAGAGGGATCTGGTGTAGTTTAACCTCATATCCTGGAGGGATTTGGTTCATTTTACCTCATAACCTGGAGGGATCTAGTGTAGTTTAACCTCATACCCTGGAGGGATCTGGTGTAGTTTAACCTTATATCCTAGAGGGATCTAGTGTAGTTTCACCTCATATCCTGGAGAGATCTAGTTCAGTTTCACCTCATAACCTGGAGGGATCTAGTTCAGTTTAACCTCATATCTTGGAGGGATCTGGTTCAGTTTCACCTCATAACCTAGAGGGATCTGGTTCAGTTTATCCTCGTAGCTTGGAGATTGTATGGTTCAGTTTATCCTCGTAGCCTGGAGATTGTGTGGTTCAGTTTATCCTCGTAACCTGGAGATTGTGTGGTTCAGTTTATCCTCGTAACATGGAGATTGTGTGGTTCAGTTTATCCTCGTAGCCTGGAGATTGTATAGTTCAGTTTATCCTCGTATCCTGGAGATTGTATGGTTCAGTTTATCCTCGTAGCCTGGAGATTCAGTTTATCCTCGTATCCTGGAGATTGTATGGTTCAGTTTATCCTCTTATCCTGGAGATTGTATGGTTCAGTTTATCCTCGTAGCCTGGAGATTGTATGGTTCAGTTTATCCTCGTATCCTGGAGTATTTTCTCAACTCGTTTAGACCCAGAGCGCAAGGGTATATTTGTACATATGTAGAGTTCAACGACTTTGTGCCTATACAGAGTTCGGCGAGGTTATAGACTCAATAGGGATTACCCATAGCACTACGGCACTTACAGGAACCTGCTGAGTCGGCTAGCAATTTCCTTTTTCTTCTACTCTTTTAATTTTTGAGTCGGTAGCTGCTTTGATTGTTACTTTGATTGTCAAGTTGACAGCTGCTTTGGCTGCTTCTCTGGCTATGAGATTGACCGCCACTTCACTGGCTCATTCACTTGATGAGGAAACCCGTTACTTGCCCACTGTGATATCTTGGGCGAAAATGATGTTTTGAGTGGCCCCCTTGCGCTATTAAGATTGCCAGAGCATCATGAATGTCCTTCGACTACTTTGCTAAGTCATTCTGAATCTTGAACTAGCTCATCAATTTGTTCTTGGATTGCTGGCGGTTAATTAATCTGTTCAAACAATTCTTCATCTTGGGCCACCTAAACCGCCGTGTCCTGCATTGATCGCCCCTCACGTGTCAGCTTCTGCTTTGTCAGAATGACTTTGATGACGATCGTTTCTACCATCTCTTCAACTGTTTTCTGTATAAATGGCATGATTTGCCCCCTGTGATTCTTTCGCCTCGTGACCGGTCGGACAGGCCTGGGTTCAGTCTGGTTGTTTGCTGACCCTGCTATTCTTCAACCCACTTACTTAGGCCAAGATTTAGGTGATGTTTTGGGACACCTAGGGCCAATCTATGATGACTAAAAGCTCCCTAATATGGTCAAGGTCATCAAAGAGGTTAAGGGGTTGGGTTTTGGTCCAGGTTAAGGCACATCAAGGCATCACTTTTACCTGTATCTTCTTCCTTGATGCAGCAGGGCCACTTGAGCCTTCGGTCTTCGTCTTCATTAGGCTCAACCGACACTAGACTCACTGACGTAAGTGATTGACAAACAAGGTGCACTAGTATGCCACAGAAAAGTGCACTAACAGATCCATCATGATGTGGTGGATGCTATGAGATCTTACAAACCAAATCGTAAGTGCTTATCTAGAACTAAATTAGAAGAAGTTCATATCTTTTAGTTTGATCTGAGATGGATGTTTTATGAAAAGATATTGGTTTGATTGAAGTTCAAATCCATGGTTTTACTTAAATCTAGTGACAAGATTTGAGGAAAACCACGAATATGATATCACTTGTTTTGTTGAATGATTGGCTTGTGTGATTGAACTTCCAATTTATACATGATATAGCCCATTACATCACATTATATGCATGGTTTGTATGTTTAAAAGGTCCATCTAATGCATGTTTTGTGATTGTAGGAATGAGAGCGAACTTCATCCAATTGGAGACTAAAAAGAGTGTATTTAGGACCCCTTGAATGAAGGCCCAAGGTGGTGTTGAGCTCTTAATTGTGCATATTCTAACCCCAATTCATCACTCATCATGCATGGTTTCATGATTTAAAGACTAATTTAGTGCATGGATTTGTGATCGTAGGAATAAGAATGACTTCACTCAAATACTGACCAAAAGGGGCTATTTCGAAGCCTTGGATGAAGATACAATGTGGACCAAAGAGAGGAGAAAGCAAAGAAAGAAAAGAAAAGAAAGAAGAAAGCATAGTGGAGAAAGAAGAGGGCCTAGACCGGTCGTGTGACCGGTCGGCCAAAGGATCCAAACCGGTCAAGACCGGTCGGCCACACATCATTGGAGGACTAGGATGCCAAAATGCACAGTCCGACCGGTCGTGGCCGGTCGGCCAGCCCAGTCCGACCGGTCAAGACCGGTCAGCCAATGGGTCTGAGGGTTTTCAGAGCACGCTGGACTAACGGGATTAACAGGTCCGACCGGTCCAGACCGGTCGGCCCTGCGTAAACAGCGAATTTCTATTTTGGGGCGCCGAATTTCTCTGCGCAAGTGCGTAATTTTACGCGCAATCTGGAATTTCTTACGCAATGGACGCCTCCAAGCTATAAAAGGACTTCTTCCCTTCATTCCAAAGGAGGCTAGGACGTGGGGATTGCTTGGGAGACGGATTCTACTTCGAGTTTCTTAGTTTTCTTCCTGTTTTAGTAGCTTTTTATGTTTTTAGAGGCTTCTAGTTCAAGGATGTTAGAGATGAACTAAAACCTCTTAGCTAGGGCTAAGAGGGGAAGCTTTTTATTCGTTTTTGATGGATTGATGCAACCTAGGTTTCCTTTTTATGATTTAATTGATGAATTTTAGTTAATATGAGTTTGAATCAAGTACTAGTTTGGTTTTTTACTTTGATCTCTTGATGACTCCGGGCTCATGTGATTCTTAGTGATTCTAAGCTTAGTATCTTAGCTTTTGAGCATTAGTTATGCTTGTGTAGTTCATTGATCTACCATCGACTCCGGGCATGGTAGACGCTTTGATTGTCTTGTGTACAATGGCCTGATTTTCATGTGGGAACTCATTCAACTAAAGTTCTTATCTTTTGTAGTAATCTGAAATAGTTGTTTGTTTATTGATTTTGATTTAATTAGAGTTCTAATCATTAGTTGTGATCAAGTCTAGTGACAGGATTTGTTGAAAGCTATGGTTGTGAATCTCAACTAGATTGGAAAGAGGCTTGGCCTACACAATTGAGTGTGCCCAAGGCCTGAGCATTGATGTGGGAATTGAATCAATGAATAAGCACTTATTTTGGATAATTGTTGACTGAACCGCTCTATATTCCGATCGGATAGAGATATGAATTCGATTCTGATTGAGTTATGAGAGACCTAGTTGTGTTGATGCATTGAAACTTATTAAAAGTGGATCCTTGGCGCTCTAGTGCCTTTTTAGATTGAAATTACCTTACACATTCACTATTTAAACCCAAATTGTTATTTTTCAGCTTTAGTTCTTAATAGGATCTTAATTACTAGTTGTTTTAGTTAAATTCTGAGAATACCCATTCATAAATCTCTGTGGGAACGATACTCGGTCTTTCCGAATTATTATTACTTCGCAACCCTACGCTTGGGGAGTGAACAAGTTTTTGGCGCCGCTGCCGGGGATTTCTATGTGGTATTTTTAGAATTTTCTAAAATAACTTTTAGTTGAGATTGTGTTAAGGTAGGTTTAGGATTTTTTTTTGCTTTCTAGGGTATGTTTTCTTCTAAATACTAACTTACTTTGTTTTGATTTTTGCAGGATTCTAACATAGGTCTAATTCAGGGATTTTTAGGAAGTTGAAGAAGAAGTAGGCATCTTAAGTCACAAATCAGGTTTTATCATTCTAACCTTACTCTTCTTCTTCTCCTACTCATTCCTACCATCTTTATCTCTTGTAGAGTGGGTGGAGACTCCTCTTGGATCTCTGATAGGTTGGCCTTGTGCCGCCTTGATTCCTATTGGTCGGCTCTGCCGTCTTGGATCACCTTGTGCTCAGAGATTTCTCTTCTCAATCTTATTCCTCTTTCTTCTTTTTCTGCACTTTTCTCAAAAGACTCAAAGAGTGGGTGGGGAGTTCTCTGAACCCCTATTGACTAGGAGAAATCGGTCTCTATCCTTGCTTCTGGCTCAGCCATTGCAAGACACCTTGTGCTTAAGTCTTAGAGAGGAGTAAAGGAAGGAAGAATTCTTTTTCCTTTTTGTTTCATTCTTTTTGGATTCGCATGCCACATTGGGCTCGGGATTCTAATAACCGACTCAATCGTGACGGAGTAATTGTGGAAGGGATTGATAGAGAGCCTCAAGCTAGAAAACATCAAAATTTTCCTGAAATTACTAGAGAGATGGCTGAAAATCAACCAAATCAAGGGGTTAATCAACATCAAAATCCAGCCCCAAACCTTACTGAATTGGATGAGAATGAAGTGGGGGATGTACCTCAACCTAGAACTTTACGTGACTATTTACAACCAGCTAGGACGAGTACTCCCTCTTGCATAATTTTCCCTCACAATGTGGGAAATATTGATTTTAAACCGGGATTGATCCAACTTCTTCCTAGATTTCATGGACTCGACTCTGAGAGCGCGTATCTACATATTAAGGAATTTGAAGAGGTTATTGCCACAATAAACTATGACAATGTGACCAAGGATACAATAAAACTCAAATTATTTCCTTTTTCCTTGAAAGAGAAGGCCAAATCATGGCTACATTCCTTAAGGCCAAGGTCTATTGGGACATGGGCTGAGATTACTAGGGAATTTCTTAAAAAATTCTTCCCTACTCATCGAACCAATGCACTAAGAAGGGCCATAATGAACTTCGCCCAAAAAGAAGAAGAAACTTTTTTTCAATGTTGGGAAAGGTATAATGAGCTATTAAACGCATGCCCACATCATCGCTATGAACGATGGAGGTTGATTAGTTTCTTCTATGATGGATTGAACTCAACCATGCGCCAATTTGTGGAGATGATGTGCAATGGGGAGTTCATGAACAAGGAAACGGAGGAAGCTTGGGATTATTTTGACATGTTGGCTGAAAATACACAAGCATGGGATACATCTAAGCCAACAAGTTCAAAACAACCCGAAGCCAAGGAAAAGGGAGAAATTTATGTTTTAGATGAATAAGATGATCTAGGTTCTAGAGTGGTTAAACTCACACGAAAGGTCAAGGAGATGGAACTGAAGAAAGTGAACACAACCCAACAAAGGGGGGCTGTTGAAACTATTTGTGGTATTTGTGCTTCCAATGTACATCAAACGCCGGATTGTCCAACAATCTATGCGTTTCGAGAACTTTTATTTGAACAATCAAATGCTTTGAATAGTTATCAACGACCTTTTAGTACTCAAAATTCAAATACTAACAATTCTAGTTGGAGAAACAACCCTAACTTCAATTGGGCGAATGGAAACACGGCTAATCAAAATAATCCTCAGAGGGGGCCTCCAATGCAAATGGCCCCACTTCAAATGACTATGTAGGATACTTTGAAAGCATTCATGGAAGGTTAAGCTCAAATAAATCAATCCAACCATACGATAATGCTTGAGCTTAAAAATTCGGTGGAGGAAATCAAGGCTCGCTTAAACGCAAGGGAAGGGATTCTTCCAGCCCAACCCATACCAAATCCAAAACCACAATGCGAAATAAGCATGCCTAGTTCTTCTAACCAACACATGGAACATGCTAAGGCCATCACCACTCTCAGAAGTGGTAAAATTATTGAAAAATCTGATCCGGTAAAGGTTTCAACGCCTAATGATCCGGTATCTTCCCAAGAGGATGATGGACCTAGCACCGCCATGAATGAAAAAGAGCCATTGAAAGAATATAGACTCGTTGCTCCATTCCCCTAACGCTTGATTGCAACCAAACCTCAAGACAAATATCAGGAATTTTTGGAGGTTTTCAAGCAAGTCAAAATCAACATCCCATTGTTGGATGCAATTAAACAAATATCGTCATATGCTAAATTTTTAAAAGACCTTTGCACGGTCAAAAGAAAAATACATGTGCAAAAGAAGGCATTTTTGACAGAGAATGTAAATGCCATTATCAACCACGGGATGCCCAAGAAATACAAAGATCCCGGTTGTCCAACAATATCATGTGTGATTGGAGACTACCGGGTGAAACATGCTCTACTTAATCTAGGGGCAAGTGTAAACTTAATTCCCTTTTCGGTCTATGAACAATTGGGTTTAGGTGAATTAAAACCCACCAAAACCACATTACAACTTGCTGACCGATCGATTCGTATTCCGAGAGGGGTAATTGAGGACGTTCTTGTCCAAGTTGACAAAGTTTACTACCCGGTGGACTTTATTGTCTTGGACACACGACCCATGGTTAATATTGGCCCCCAAATTCCTATCATACTTGGCCGTCCATTCCTAGCTACATCAAACGCTATCATCAATTGTAGGAGTGGGGTCATACAAATGTCTTTTGGCAATATGACGATTGAGTTGAATGCTTTCAATATTGACAACCAACAAGAGGATGAAGATGAGGAGGTCCACGAAATAAACATGATCAATTCTATTGTGGAAGATGAACCCCTCTCACCTTTCTACTCCGGTCACTTAGATGAATATGTGACTTACTCCCTTGATAAGAACGATGATATGATAAGGGATATGGTCACACTTTTAGAGTCGGTATCGGCATATGACGTTAGCCGAGAGAAGGATGTGGAAACAATACATTTTTGTGCTGAGAAATCAATTCATATTTCCACACCTTTGTGGGTCATGCATACCGAACTCCATCAACCCTGGGATGATCCTTACTTGCAATATCAATGCCCAGGAAAATCTGAATGGAGACATATTTTTTCTGATAAATATGATGATGTCTCCTCTTATACATGTGGTGAAAACATTAAGGAACCCGCTGAAATTCCTTTTTGGGATTTTGAGTGGCTTATCTCGATTACTCACACACATGTTTATTGTAAAGCAGGATATTGGAGGACGTTACTGCAAAACCTTTTGATCCATCTAATGATTCTGCTTGACTTTATGCTTTTGGATGAGTTGTTGGGATTAACCTCCAAGTCTGACGAAGGATGATTTTCTAAAATACTTTCCCATTAGGATTTGCTTTGATAGTTGATTTAGTTGTGAAGTAATCCATCTCCAAAAGCTAATCTTACCATGAAATATATGCTTCAGGTGATATCTCTCTTTCTCACTCTCCTTTATTTTATGTCATTGCTCTCATGTCATGCATATTGCATATTTTATTACATTGAGGACAATGTAAAGTTTTGGTTGGGGGGTGAGAGATTCCTTAGATGATGAATCTGCTAGCTTTTGTGACATTTCGAGCAATGATGTAGAAATTTTTTGATTTTTCTAAAATTCAAAACTCTTTTGGAAAACCTTGATTTTATGCATTCGAGATAGCATGGGTATAAGAAGATGAGATACGAAGTGAGGGATGTTGCAAGCTTTGAATTTCTCTCAATATAATGGTTTTATAAGTGAATTCACCTATTTTTATGATTGATATAAAATTTGAACACCTTTTACACCTAGTTCACATTACACGATTTTCATGATTTGAAAGGATTATGTGATTTGTGGATTAGCTAGACTCTGATTTGAGATGTTGAGAAACCAAGCCGGGGTACTTTGTCCATCCTTGTCCATGGGAAAATAACGAAAGATATGGATTTCTAAAAATCCTATCTAATGTAAAAGAAAAAGGAAAAGGAAGGATGAAATGGGGAATGATGGAAAATGGTGGAAAATTCCGATTAGGGCTACCTACTACCAACCGGGGGATGGTCTACTCGTAACCAAAGCCGAAAATGAGACGTAGTGTGAAAGTCGTCGGAAGGATGGTAAGGCAAATTCCAGTCATAGGCTTGTTGTTGCTCTGTGCACCTTGAGATCTATAGTTTAGTTGATTTATGAAGAAGATAATCCCGAAAACTCATGAGATGAACCTTCACTATGCACACTAGGTTGAATTTGTTCAAGTTCTTCTATTTGTCAATCAATCAGCGAGAATTTCATATAAACACTTATTATGTTATGAGAGTTTAAGGTTTCAACCTCTATCACCTAATTTCTCTGATTTTTACGCTTATGTGTCTTGGAATATATGGAAGAATAGTTTCTAGAGGAGAGTTGGGTTTTGGAGAATGAAACTTGTTTCACGCATGTTTTGCTCGGGACTAGCAAAATGCTGGTTGGGGGGTGTGTTGAGCTCTTAATTGTGCATATTCTAACCCCAATTCATCACTCATCATGCATGGTTTCATGATTTAAAGACTAATTTAGTGCATGGATTTGTGATCGTAGGAATAAGAATGACTTCACTCAAACACTGACCAAAAGGGGCTATTTCGAAGCCTTGGATGAAGATACAATGTGGACCAAAGAGAGGAGAAAGCAAAGAAAGAAAAGAAAAGAAAGAAGAAAGCATAGTGGAGAAAGAAGAGGGCCTAGACCGGTCATGTGACCGGTCGGCCAAAGGAGCCAGACCGGTCAAGACCGGTCGGCCACACATCATTGGAGGACTAGGATGCTAAAATGCACAGTCCGACTGGTCGTGATCGGTCAGCCAGCCCAGTCTGACCGGTCAAGACCGGTCAGCCAACGGGTCTGAGGGTTTCCAGAGCACACTAAACTAATGGGATAAACAACGAATTTCTATTTTGGGGCACCGAATTTCTCTGCGCAAGTGCGTAATTTTACGCGCAATCTGGAAGTTTCTTACTCAATGGACGCCTCCAAGCTATAAAAGGACTTCTTCCCTTCATTCCAAAGGAGGCTAGGACGTGGGGATTGCTTGGGAGACGGATTCTACTTCGAGTTTCTTAGTTTTCTTCTTGTTTTAGTAGTTTTTCATGTTTTTAGAGGCTTCTTGTTCAAGGATGTTAGAGATGAACTAAAACCTCTTAGCTAGGGCTAAGAGGGGAAGCTTTTTATTCATTTTTGATGGATTGATGCAACCTAGGTTTCCTTTTTATGATTTAATTGATGAATTTTAGTTAATATGAGTTTGAATCAAGTACTAGTTTGGTTTTTTACTTTGATCTCTTGATGACTCCGGGCTCATGTGATTCTTAGTGATTCTAAGCTTAGTATCTTAGCTTTTGAGCATTAGTTATGCTTGTGTAGTTCATTGATCTACCATCGACTCCGGGCATGGTAGACGCTTTGATTGCCTTGTGTACAATGGCCTGATTTTCATGTGGGAACTCATTCAACTAAAGTTCTTATCTTTTGTAGTAATCTGAAATAGTTGTTTGTTTATTGATTTTGATTTAATTAGAGTTCTAATCATTAGTTGTGATCAAGTCTAGTGACAGGATTTGATGAAAGCTATGGTTGTGAATCTCAACTAGATTGGAAAGAGGCTTGGCCTACACAATTGAGTGTGCCCAAGGCCTGAGCATTGATGTGGGAATTAAATCAATGAATAAGCACTTATTTTGGATAATTGTTGATTGAACCGCTCTATATTCCGATCGGATAGAGATATGAATTTGATTCCGATTGAGTTATGAGAGACCTAGTTGTGTTGGTGCATTGAAACTTATCAAAAGTGGATCCTTGGCGCTCTAGTGCCTTTTTAGATTGAAATTACCTTATACATTCACTGTTTAAACCCAAATTGTTATTTTTCAGCTTTAGTTCTTAATAGGATCTTAATTACTAGTTGTTTTAGTTAAATTCTGAGAATACCCATTCATAAATCTCTGTGGGAATGATACTCGGTCTTTCCGAATTATTATTACTTCACAACCCTACACTTGGGGAGTGAACAGGTGGACTAAAGAAGGAAGAAGAAAAAGGGATAAAAGAGAAGAAAGAAAGGAAAAAAAAAAGAAGAAAGAAAAAGGTCCGACTGGTCATGACCGGTCGGCCATTAGGTCAGGAACCTCCTTATGCACGCTGGACTCCTAACAAACAAGTCCGACCAGTAGTGACCGGTCGGCCATGCGTAAATAGACACTTCTATTTCGGGATCCGAGATTTTCTGCGCAAGTGTGTAACACTACGCAAATTCTGGAAGATTCCGACGTGGTAGAGCTTCCCCACTATAAAAGAACACCCAGGGTCTCTTCCTAGGCCATCATAAAAGCTGAGGAACTTCGTGGGAACTGAAGAAAGCCGTCGTGGAGCGTTTGCAACCCTCCAAACTCCGAGTTTTTATGCTTTTTATGTCTTTTTCAATGAGTTCTAGTTGTAGTAAGACAATGCTCAGCTAGAATCTCTCAGCTAAGGCTGAGAGGTGAAGCTTGTAACCATTTTCATGTTTAATTCAGTTTAATTCAAGTAGTTTCACTTCAAGTTTGAATTTTGAATGTTCTAGTTCTTATAAAGTTGATATTTTTAGAAGTTTTATGAGAGTTCATGTGCTCCAGACATGGATTCCTTATAATTCTCTGAGATTATCATGTTTTGCTTGATTAGATTCGAATTATAGTAACCCTTGAGCATGTCATAGTCCATTGGCATGGCTGTTACTCCGAAGGCTATGATTTCGAATGCTATATGTGGTTGAATGTGACTAGAACTTGGAAGTAAAACTTAAGTGGGATTGAATGTGTTTAATGCTATTGAATGTGTTTAATGCTTTATCTCCCAACTAGATGAGAGATAGAACTTCAAGTCTAGTTGTGTTTATGCTTGGATTGATTGGATGTTCACTCCCCAAGTGTAGGGTTGCGAAGTAGTAATAATTCGGAAAGACCGAGTATCGTTCCCACAGAGATTTATGTATAGGTATCTTCAGAATTTAACTAAAACAACTAGTAATTAAGACCCTATTAAAAACTAAGCTGAAAAATAGGAAATTAGGTTTAAACAGTGAATATGTAAGGTAAATTCAATCTAAAAAGTCACTAGAGCGCCAAGGATCCACTCTTGATACGTTTCAATGCATTAACACAACTAGGTCTCATATAACTCAATCAGAATCAGATTTCCATCTCTATCTGATCGGAATATAGAGCAATTAATCACAGTTATCTGAAATAGGTGCTTATTAACTGATTTGATTCCCACAACCAAGCTCAGGCCTTGGGCACACTCAATTGTATAGGCCAAGCCTCTTTCCAATTTAGTTGAGATTCATAACCATAGCCTTCACCAAGTCCTGTCACTAGACCTGATTACAACTCATGATTTGAACTCTATTTAAATCAAAATCAATCACTAAACAACTATTCCAGATTATACACAAAAGATAAGAATTTCAGTTGAATGAGTTCCCACATGAAAATCAGGCCATTGCATACAAGGCAATCAAAGCGTCTACCATGCCCGGAGTCGATGGTAGATCAATGCATTACACAAGCATGAACAATGCTCAAAAGCTAAGATACTAAGTTAAACTCACTAAGAATCACATGAGCCCGGAGTCATCAAGAGATCAAAGTAAAAGCCAACATAGTACTTGATTCAAACTCAAATTGAACTAAAATTCATTCATTAAAACATAAAAGGAAACCTAGGTTGCATTAATGCATAAAAAACGAATCAAAAGGGCTAAGAGGGTTTAGTTCATCTCTAACATCCTTGAACTAAAAGCCTCTAAAAACATGAAAAACTACTAAAACAGGAAATCTGAAGTGGAATCCGTCTCCTTAGCAATCCCCACGTCTTAGCCTCCCTTGGTATGAAGGGATGAAGCCCTTTTATAGCTTGGAGGAGTCCAATACGCAGGAACGTTCCAGAATTTGCGTAATCTTACGCTATTGCGCAGAAGAAATCGGAGTTCCAGGAATAGAAAGTGGCAATTATACATGGCTGACCGGTCTGGACCCGTCGGCCTCAATAGACAGTTCTTCCAGCAACGTTGTTCGACCGGTCATGACCGGTCGGAGGTCTTCAGCAGGGTCTCAGCAACCATGGCCGACCGGTCATGACCGGTCGGCTGCGTTCCTGATGGTTCCAGCAACTATGCCCGACCGGTCATGACCGGTCGGGCTTGTATATTCTTCTTCCAGCGACTATGGCCGACCGGTCGTGACCAGTCGGACCAAGCTATCCATCATATAGAGTGTATCAAAGGGGGTGGCCGACCGGTCAGCCGACCGGTCTGGCCTCTTTTTCTCTCTATTTCTTTCTTTCTTTCTTCTTTTCTCTTCTCTCCTTGCTTGTCTTTCCTTGATCCTTCTTCCTGCTTCATCCTATAGTCTTCAATACTTGTAAGAAGCTACAATTAGCCTTCAAATGGTGAACTCTCCATCTTATTTCTACAATCACACATCATGTATTAAGTTGGTCCTTTAAACATGTATATCATGCACAATGAGTGATGAATTGGGGTTAGAATATGCACAATTATGAGCTCAACACACCCCCCAACCAGCATTTGGCTAGTCCCGAGCAAAACATGCGTGAAACTAGTTTCATTCTCCAAAACCCAACTCTCCTCTGGAAACTATTCTTCTATACATTCCAAGACACATAAGCATAAGAATCAGAGAAATTCAGTGAAAGAGGTTGAAACCTTAAACTCTCAGAACATAACAAGTGTTTATATGAAATCCACGCTGATTGCTTGATAAATAGAAGAACTTGAACAATTTCAACCCAGTGTGCATAGTGAAGGTTCATCTCATGAGTTTCCAGGATTATTTTCTTCATAAATCAACTAAACTTCCGATCTCAAGGTATATAGAGTAACAACAAGCCTATGACAGGAATTTGCCTTATCGTCCTTCCGACGACTTTCACACTACGTCCCATTTCCGGCTTTGGTTACGGGTAGACCATCCCCCGGTTGGTAGTAGGTAGCCCTAATCGAAATTTCCACCATTTTTCTTTCCTTCCCAATTTCATCCTTTCTTTCCTTTTTCTTTTAAATTAGATAAAATTTTTAGAAATCCATATCTTCCGTTATTTTCCCATAGACAAGGATGGACAAAATACCCCGGCTTGGTTTCTCAATACCTTTAAATCAAAGTCTACCTAATCCACAAATCACATAATCCTTTCAACTCATGAAAATCGTGTAACGTGAACTGGGTGCAAAAGGTGTTCAAATTTTCTATCAATAAAAATAGGTGAATTCACATATAAAACCATTATATTAAGAGAAATTTAAAGTTTACAACATCCCTCACTTCGTATCTCATCTTCTTATACCCATGCTATCTCGAATGTATAGAATTAAAGTCTTCCAAAAGAGTTTCAAATTTCAGAAAAATCGAAAAATTTCTACATCTTTGCTCGACATGTCACAAAAGCTAGCAGATTCATCAGAGGAATCTCTCACCCCCCAACCAAAACTTTGCATTGTCCTCAATGTAATAAGATATGCAATATGTATGACATGAGAGCAATGACATAAAATAAAGGAGAGTGAGAAAGAGAGATATCACCTGAAGCATATGGCAAGGTTAGCTTTTGGAGATGGATTACTTCACAACTAAATCAACTATCAAAGCAAATCCTAATGGGAAAGCATTCTAGCAAATTATCCTCCGTCAGACTAGGAGGTTAATCCCAACAACTCATCCAAAAGTATAAAGTCAAGCAGAATCATTAGATGGATCAAAAGGTTTCGCAGTAAGGTCATCCAATATCCTGCTTTGCAATGTACATGTGTGTGGGTGATTGAGATAAACCACTCAAAATCCCAAAAAGGAATTTCAGTGGGTTCCTTAGCGGGCGCACCACATGTAACAGGGGAGACACCATCATATTTATCAGAAAAAACATGTCTCCAATCAGATTTTCCTGGGCAATGATATTGCAAGTAAGGATCATCCCAGGGTTGGTGGAGTTCGGTATGCATGATCCACAAAGGTGTGGAAATCTGAATTGATTTTTCAGCCCAACAAGGTATTGTTTCCACATCCTTCTCTCGGCTAGTGTCATGTGCTGATACCGACTCAAAAAGTGTGACCATATCCCGTATTATATCATCGTTCTCATCAAGGGAGTGAGTCACTTTTTCGTCTAAGGGACCGGAGTAAAAAGGTGAGAGGGACTCATTTTCCACAATAGAATTGATCATGTTTATTTCGTGGACCTCCTCATCCTCATCCTCATGTTGGTTATCAACATTGAAAGCATTCAACTCAATCGTCATGTTGCCAAAAGACATTTGTATGACCCCACTCCTACAATTTATGATAGCGTTTGATGTAGCTAGGAATGGGCGGCCAAGTATGACAGGAATTTGAGGGCCAATATTAACCATGGGTCACGTGTCCAAGACAATAAAGTCCACCGGGTAGTAAACTTTATCAACTTGGACAAGGACGTCCTCAATTACCCCTCTTGGAATACGAATTGATCGGTCAGCAAGTTGTAATGTGGTTTTGGTGGGTTTTAATTCACCTAAACCCAATTGTTCATAGACCGAATAGGGAATTAAGTTCACACTTGCCCCTAGATCAAGTAAAGCATGTTTCACCCGGTGATCTCCAATCATACATGATATGGTTGGACAACCGGGATCTTTGTATTTCTTGGGCATCCCGTGGTTGATAATGGCACTCACATTCTCTGTCAAAATTGCCTTCTTTTGCACATGTATTTTTCTTTTGACCGTGCAAAGGTCTTTTAAAAACTTAGCATATGACGGTATCTGTTTAATGGCATCCAACAATGGGATGTTGATCTTCACTTGCTTGAAAACCTCTAGAATTTTCAGATTTTTATCCAAAGGTTTGGGTGAAATCAACCTTTGGGGAAATGGGGCAACCGGCTTGTATTGCCTTTCCGGTTCCTTCTCTTGTGAAGTGTTGTTCATGTTATCATCCTCTTTGGAATTTTCCGGATCATTAGGCTGTGGGGCCTTCACCGGATTAGATTTATCAATTATTTTCCCACTTCGCAAAGTGGTGATAGCTTGAACATGCTCCATGTGTTGGGAAGCTGAGCTTGCATCATGTATCTCAAATTGGGTTCTTGGGTTAGGAAGAGGTTGGGCAGGAAGTGTGCCTTTCTCCCTAGCACTGAGGTGAGATTCAACCCTAGCCATTGAGGTTTTCAAGTCATTGATGGCTTGGGTTGTATTTTGATTGAATTTCAATTGCTCCTGCATGAACCCATCTATTTTTAGAGAATTTGTCTTGTTATACTCATGCTGGACCGATACGAATGCACCCAACATCTCTTCTAGTGATACTTTTGGAGTGTTGTTTGCATTTGCATTGGGCCCATTCCTCCAACTGAAATTGGGATGGTTCTTCCAATTAGGATTAAACGTGTTTGAGTTTGGAGCACCATATTGCTGTTGATAACTGTTTATGGCATTCGTTTGTTCTTGTAAGATGCCTTGGACTGCTGAAATTGTGGGGCAATCTTGTGTAGCATGTTGATTTCCAGCACAAATCCCACAAACAGTTTCAACGTCAATGGAGTTGATTGTTTCTCCTTTCCTTAATTCCATGGCTTCGACCCTTCTTGTAAGGCTAGCCAATCGTGCACTTATGCTATCTTCTTCTGATAAGACATACATTCCTCCCTTTTCCTTTTGTTGGCCAGTCTTGGAACTTGTTGGTTTGGATGTGTCCCAAGACTGTGCACTCTCAGCCAATTCTTCCAAATAATCCCATGCTTCATCAGCTTCCTTATTCATGAACTCCCCATTACACATCATCTCTACAAATTGGCGCATGGATGAAGTCAGTCCTTCATAGAAAAAAACTTATAATCCGCCAAATTTCATAGCCATGATGTGGGCATGTATTTAATAGGTCCTTAAACCTCTCCCAACATTGGGAGAAGGTTTCATCTTCCTTTTGGGCAAAGTTCATGATAAGGCGCTTAAGCATGTTTGTTTTGTGAGTAGGGAAGAATTTTTTTATAAATTCTCTGTGCATATCAGTCCATGAACCAATTGATCTTGGCCTCAATGCATAAAGCCAACCCTTGGCTTTATCCTTAAGAGTGAAAGGGAAGAATTTAAGTCTTACTATGTCTTCAGTCACATTTGCAAAGTGCATGGTGGTGATTACCTCATCAAACTCCCTAAGGTGTTGATAGGCACTCTCACTGTCTAAACCATGGAATTTAGGGAGAAGATTGATCACTCCCGGTTTCAAATCCACATTCCCTGCATTTTGTGGAAAAATTATGCATGAGGGAGTGCTCGTTCTTGCAGGTTGCAAGAAATCACGTAAAGTCCTTGGTCGGGGAACATCCTCAACCACATTCTCCCCTGTTTCAGTTTGATTTTGGACCGGGTTAGGTTGATTTGCAGCCATATTTTCAGATAAAATTGGAGAGTCTAGATGTCTCCTAGCACGTGGCTCTCTATCAATCCCTTCAACAATTACGCCGTCCCTTACAAGTCGGTTATTATAAGTCCTAGCCCAATGTGGCATGCTGAACAAAAAAGAATGAGTGAAAAGGAAAAAGAATTCTTCCTTCCTTTACTCCTCTCTAAAACTTAAGCACAGGGTGTCTTGCAATGGCTGAGCCAGAAGCAAGGATAGAGACCGATTTCTCCTGGTCAATAGCGGTTCAAAGAACTCCCCACCCACTCTTTGAGTCTTTTGAGAGAAAGTACAGAAAAAGAAGAAAGAGGAGTAGGTTGAGAAGAGAAATCTATAAGCACAAGGTGATCCAAGGCGGCAGAGCCAACCAATAGGAATCCAGGTGGCACAAGGCCTACCTTTCAGAGATCCAAAAGGAGTCCCCACCCACTCTACAATAGATGAATGTGATAGGAATGAGTAGAAGAAGAAGAAGAGTAAGGTTAGGACAATAAAACCTGATTTGCAACTTAAAATGCCTTGTTCTTCTTCAACTTCCTAAAAATCCCTGGATTAGACCTATGTTAAAATCCTGCAAAAATCAAAACAACTAAGTTAGTAATTAGAAGAAAACCTACTCTAAAAAGCAAAACAAATCCTAAATCTATCTTAACACAATCTCAACCAAGAGTTATTTCAGAAAATTCTAAAAATACCGCATAGAAATCCCCTGCAACGGCGCCAAAAACTTGTTCACTCCCCAAGTGTAGGGTTGCGAAGTAGTAATAATTCGGAAAGACCGAGTATCGTTCCCACAGAGATTTATGTATGGGTATCTTCAGAATTTAACTAAAACAACTAGTAATTAAGACCCTATTAAAAACTAAGCTGAAAAATAGAAAATTGGGTTTAAACAGTGAATAGGTAAGGTAAATTCAATCTAAAAAGTCACTAGAGCGCCAAAGATCCACTCTTGATACGTTTCAATGCATTAACATAACTAGGTCTCATATAACTCAATCAGAATCAGATTTCCATCTCTATCTGATCGAAATATAGAGCAATTAATCACAGTTATCTGAAATAGGTGCTTATTAACTGATTTGATTCCCACAACCAAGCTCAGGCCTTGGGCACACTCAATTGTATAGGCCAAGCCTCTTTCCAATTTAGTTGAGATTCATAACCATAGCCTTCACCAAGTCCTGTCACTAGACCTGATTACAACTCATGATTTGAACTCTATTTAAATCAAAATCAATCACTAAACAACTATTCCAGATTATACACAAAAGATAAGAATTTCAGTTGCATGAGTTCCCACATGAAAATCAGGCCATTGGGTTTAAACAGTGAATAGGTAAGGTAAATTCAATCTAAAAAGTCACTAGAGCGCCAAGGATCCACTCTTGATACGTTTCAATGCATTAACACAACTAGGTCTCATATAACTCAATCAGAATCAGATTTCCATCTCTATCTGATCGGAATATAGAGCAATTAATCACAGTTATCTGAAATAGGTGCTTATTAACTGATTTGATTCCCACAACCAAGCTCAGGCCTTGGGCACACTCAATTGTATAGGCCAAGCCTCTTTCCAATTTAGTTGAGATTCATAACCATAGCCTTCACCAAGTCCTGTCACTAGACCTGATTACAACTCATGATTTGAACTCTATTTAAATCAAAATCAATCACTAAACAACTATTCCAGATTATACACAAAAGATATGAATTTCAGTTGCATGAGTTCCCACATGAAAATCAGGCCATTGGGTTTAAACAGTGAATAGGTAAGGTAAATTCAATCTAAAAAGTCACTAGAGCGCCAAGGATCCACTCTTGATACGTTTCAATGCATTAACACAACTAGGTCTCATATAACTCAATCAGAATCAGATTTCCATCTCTATCTGATCGGAATATAGAGCAATTAATCACAGTTATCTGAAATAGGTGCTTATTAACTGATTTGATTCCCACAACCAAGCTCAGGCCTTGGGCACACTCAATTGTATAGGCCAAGCCTCTTTCCAATTTAGTTGAGATTCATAACCATAGCCTTCACCAAGTCCTGTCACTAGACCTGATTACAACTCATGATTTGAACTCTATTTAAATCAAAATCAATCACTAAACAACTATTCCAGATTATACACAAAAGATATGAATTTCAGTTGCATGAGTTCCCACATGAAAATCAGGCCATTGGGTTTAAACAGTGAATAGGTAAGGTAAATTCAATCTAAAAAGTCACTAGAGCGCCAAGGATCCACTCTTGATACGTTTCAATGCATTAACACAACTAGGTCTCATATAACTCAATCAGAATCAGATTTCCATCTCTATCTGATCGGAATATAGAGCAATTAATCACAGTTATCTGAAATAGGTGCTTATTAACTGATTTGATTCCCACAACCAAGCTCAGGCCTTGGGCACACTCAATTGTATAGGCCAAGCCTCTTTCCAATTTAGTTGAGATTCATAACCATAGCCTTCACCAAGTCCTGTCACTAGACCTGATTACAACTCATGATTTGAACTCTATTTAAATCAAAATCAATCACTAAACAACTATTCCAGATTATACACAAAAGATAAGAATTTCAGTTGAATGAGTTCCCACATGAAAATCAGGCCATTGCATACAAGGCAATCAAAGCGTCTACCATGCCCGGAGTCGATGGTAGATCAATGCATTACACAAGCATGAACAATGCTCAAAAGCTAAGATACTAAGTTAAACTCAATAAGAATCACATGAGCCCGGAGTCATCAAGAGATCAAAGTAAAAGCCAACATAGTACTTGATTCAAACTCAAATTGAACTAAAATTCATTCATTAAAACATAAAAGGAAACCTAGGTTGCATTAATCCATAAAAAACGAATCAAAAGCTTCCTTGAACTAAAAGCCTCTAAAAACATGAAAAACTACTAAAACAGGAAATCTGAAGTGGAATCCGTCTCCTCAGCAATCCCCACGTCTTAGCCTCCCTTGGTATGAAGGGATGAAGCCCTTTTATAGCTTGGAGGAGTCCAATACGCAGGAACGTAAAAGAATTTGCGTAATCTTACGTTATTGCGTAGAAGAAATCGGAGTTCCAGGAATAGAAAGTGGCAATTACGCATGGCTGACCGGTCTGGACCCGTCGGCCTCAATAGACAGTTCTTCCAGCAACGTTGTCCGACCGGTCATGACTGGTCGGAGGTCTTCAGCAGGGTCTCAGCAACCATGGCCGACCGGTCATGACCGGTCGGCTGCGTTCCTGATGGTTCCAGCAACTATGCCCGACCGGTCATGACCGGTCGGGCTTGTATATTCTTCTTCCAGCGACTATGGCCGACCGGTCGTTACCAGTCGGACCAAGCTATCCATCATATAGAGTGTATCAAAGGGGGTGGCCGACCGGTCAGCCGACCGGTCTGGCCTCTTTTTCTCTCTATTTCTTTCTTTCTTTCTTCTTTTCTCTTCTCTCCTTGCTTGTCTTTCCTTGATCCTTCTTCCTGCTTCATCCTATAGTCTTCAATACTTGTAAGAAGCTACAATTAGCCTTCAAATGGTGAACTCTCCATTGTTATAGGCAAAACGGTGGAGATAAGATTTCACGTGGAAATGACCATTCGGCTCTCGAGATCATCTGATCGAGAGTCGAATATTGGACAAGTGCAGGACGCCCATTCGACTCTCGAGATCATCTGATCGAGAGTCGAATATTGGACAATTGCAGGACGCCCATTCGACCCTCGAAATCATCTGGTCGGGAGTCATGGATGGTCAAATACGGAAAGCTAGATTCGCGAGCAGACCTTCTCGCAAGTCGTTGAAAGATATTACACCCAAAACATGTACTTGGACTCGCGACCACATTTTAATCTGCGAGCAGCTTTACTACGGGCGTCTCCTTCCTTTTCGGAGGTCCTGACTCCCAGCTACGGGCGTCTCCTTCCTTTTCGGAGGTCCTGACTCCCAGCTACGGGCGTCTCCTTCCTTTTCGGAGGTCATGACTCCTAGCTACGGCTTCCGTCCGGATCCAGCCGGACTTCAAGGGATTGCCATCTAGGGGCGTGATTGTTGGAATAAATCATTGGGTTGGATCTGACTAAATAGGATCTTATCCCACGAAATCAGAGGATTCTCAGTATCGTACGCGACATCAACGGGATTTCAACATCTTACGTAACAGACTGGATTGTTTGTTATCTATATAAGGGGACGGCTCCATTGAAGGGAGGTACGTACTCATCATTCAATCTTGGTCCCGTTTGGCTTGGATTCTCTTCTGTGGCCTAACTTAAGCGTCGGAGGGCTAACGGCTGGTCCCCAGCCACCCTTTTTCGCTGTCTTGTTTCAGGTCTGGTGGTGAAAACCCCTCCTGGAGCGAAGGAGAAAAGCCGGAGGATCTCGTTACAAAAAACTGACGTTAACAGTTTGGCGCCGTCTGTGGGAAGCGATTTGATTATCAAAAACAATCGTGTTAACCACCAATCAAAATCCTTCGGTGATGCCTCCTAAAAAGACAGTTCATCCTTCAACTTCGAGACAGGCACCACCTCCGCCCGGTGAGACGGAATCCGCACCTGCCCTCCCACCTGTTCCGACGGATATCCCTCAAGGAGCCCCAAATATGCCATCGACAAATCCATTATTGGAGGCCTCTGGAAATCAGGATGATGTCCTACGATTCCTCGGGAACACTCTCCTAACTTTAAACGCTGGAGTTCAGGCACTGTCAAATCGGCTTGATCAGCACTTCCCTGAACCGCAAAGACAACCCTCCGAAGGGTTACCACCGCCGCCCATACCAATTGCCTCCAGACATTCTGTGGATGAACCACAGGTCCCACCACTCGGCGGTCATCCCCCTGTGCCGTCTCCACATTCTATACATTCCAGTTCGTTTCGACAACCTCTACCGCAAGGCTCCACCGCCGAAACGTCTAGCTATACCTTGCCATGGGAAGGAGATCTCAAAAGAATTCAAGACCGTTTTGATATCATGGAGCAGAGATACCAGGCAAATCGGCCATCTGCTGTCATGGCGGCTATACATCAATCTGAATCTCCCTTCACAAGCGAGGTCATGGAAGCCCCGTTGCCCAGAAAGTATCGAACGCCTGTTATCGCTCCGTACACAGGCATTGGCGATCCTCTGGAACATCTGGAAACATATAGGTCCCTCATGGAGTTGGAGGGACATGGTTCAGAAATCATGTGTAGGGCTTTTCCCCTTACATTGAAGGAAGCGGCCCGTACGTGGTTTCGGGGGTTAAAGCCACTTTCCATCAGTTCCTTTTCCCAATTATCGGAGATATTCCTTTCTCAATTCATGGGAAGTATTCGCATTAAAAAGCCAGCCTCCCATCTGATGAATCTAAAACAGCAACATGGAGAGACAATAAAAGAGTTCACAGTACGGTTCACTGCCGAGGCCGTTCAAACTGAGGGTTACACTGAAGAAAAGGGTCTTACAGCCCTCATTGCTGGAATAACAAGTGAGAAGTTTAGGTTTGCCTTAGATAAGAGTCCGCCGAAAACTATGACGGAATTCCAAGCCAAAGCTCAGAAATATATCAATGCAGAAGAAGTCGCATTGACACGCCATGGAGTACAAAGTAAGAAACGCAAGCCAGAAGGAACTTCTACAGATAAAAAATACCATCGCGATCAGCGCGATCGTTCCCCCAGGAAGCCTTACTCTGGTAAATATCATAATTACACTCCTCTTAACCGGTCTCCTGAAAAGGTTCTAATGGAGATAAAACACAAGCCATATGTGAAGTGGCCTGCAAAGATTAAGTCCGATCCCGAGAAGAGAGATAAAAGTAAGTTCTGTTACTTCCACAAAGATCACGGGCATAGGACCCAGGACTGTATCTCTCTACGAGACCATATCGAGGCACTTATTCGAAAAGGCCATCTCCAGGATTATGTTGCTCGTAAAAATCGATCACCAGAAAGGGCAAAGACCTCATCTCGCCAAAAGGAACCGTCTCAAACCGACCAAGAAGATGCTGAGCCCACAGGAGAAATTCGCACTATCGTCGGGGGTCCAGCTTGTGGGGGTGATTCTCAAGCTTCAAGAAAGGCATACGCCCGGAAGGCGTCCAAAGAACCCCAGCAGATCTATTGGCTGGAACAAACTTCCAATTCTTCGAAAGCTAACCACCCCCCAATTTCTTTCACCCTCGAAGATGCAGCGGGAATTCATTTCCCTCATGAAGATTCCATCGTAGTCACACTGAAGGTATCAAATTATCTGACTCATCGAATTATGGTGGATACAGGTAGCTCGGCCGATATTCTGTATTTGGAGGCTTTCGACAAGATGGCACTAGCCAGAAACCTCCTCAAGCCAGTATCGACCCCTCTTGTCGGCTTTGGAGGAGAAGTGGTGACACCAGAAGGAAGCATCGATCTCCCAGTCACCTTTGGGGAGAATCCAGCAAAGACCACCGTCTTCGTAAACTTCCTCGTCGTGGATCGAAAATCAGCGTATAACGCCATCTTGGGGAGACCGTCACTAACTAAGGTTGGAGCGGCTTTGCACCCTTCATATTTATGCGTTAAATTTCCGACCCCAAATGGCATAGGGGTCGTGCGAGGAAGTCAGCAGGAGGCACGGTCCTGTTACCAGATAGCCCTCCAAGATCGAAAGAAAGCTCAAGCGACACCGGTCATGGCAATAGTTCAAGGTTCATCCAACGTTCTCACCTCCGCGTTGGATCCAAGGGAAAGTGCTCTAAAATCAGGGATTCCAGGGGAGGAAACAGTGGCGATCCGCTTGACCGAAGACGACCAGTCTAAGATCGTGTACATCGGTTCCTCTTTAAATAGTATCTACCGCGAGGATTTGATTCGTTTCCTCACTGAATATCAGGACGTGTTTGCTTGGTCTCATAAAGACATGCCGGGCATCGATCCTAATGTTGTCGTACATCGTCTCAACATTGATCCAAAGCACAAACCAGTACATCAGCGTCGACGCGCCTTCACTGCAGAAAGACAGATGGCGATCAAAACTGAAGTTGAGAAGCTGCTCGCGGCAAATTTCATAAAAGAAGTTGACTACCCACAGTGGGTCGCCAACGTAGTTCTCGTCCGGAAAGCTAATGGCAAATGGAGGATGTGCGTCGATTATTCAGACTTAAACAAAGCATGTCCCAAAGATAGCTTCCCGACACCACGAATCGACCAGCTGGTCGACTCAACAGCTGGACACGCCCTCCTCAGTTTTATGGATGCTTACTCTGGTTACAACCAGATTATGATGCATCCACCTGATGGCCAACACACTGCCTTCATCACAGATCGAGGGCTATATTGCTACCAGGTAATGCCATTTGGTCTCAAAAATGCAGGGGCCACTTATCAGCGTCTTGTCAACAAAATATTTGCTGCTCAAATCGGTAGGAACATGGAAGTATATGTCGACGATATGCTCGTGAAAAGCATCAATGAAGATGACCACATTCCAGATCTTAGAGAAGCCTTTGATCTGATGAGGAAGTATCAGATGAAATTAAATCCAGAAAAATGTGCGTTTGGAGTATCTGCAGGAAAATTTCTTGGATTCATGGTTGGCCAACGCGGAATTGAGGCAAATCCAGAAAAGATTAAAGCATTGATAGAGATGAAATCCCCAGTGACTCTGAAGGACGTTCAGCGTCTAGCTGGTCGCGTCGCATCATTGAACAGGTTCATCTCGCGAGCATCCGACAAGTGCCTGCCCTTTTTCAAACTCCTCCGTGCAACGGCCAAGTCTGATTGGAATTGGACACCTCAATGTGAAGAAGCTTTTCAACAACTGAAGCAATATATGAGCGCTCCCCCCATTTTATCCAAGCCTATGGCACATGAGCAACTCATTCTTTATTTATCTGTGTCTTCAACGGCCGTTAGTGCCGCTTTAATAAGAGAAGATTCCGGGGTGCAAAGGCCCGTTTATTATATCAGTCGAGCAATGGTTGATGCAGAAACTAGGTATTCTGACTTGGAGAAACTGGCCTTAGCCTTAATCACGGCAGCTCGAAAACTGCGACCATACTTTCAAGCCCATCCTATTTTAGTACCAACGAATCATCCACTACGTCAAGTCCTCCAAAAGCCTGAGGCTTCCGGACGCTTAACTAAATGGGCTGTCGAGATCAGCGAGCACGATATTTCATTCTGTCCTAGGACCGCAGTCAAGGGCCAGGCCGTGGCTGACTTCATCGCCGAATTTACATATTCTTCTGAAGATAGCGGTATGACCAGCGACCAGCCTTCTTGGTCGCTCTTTGTAGACGGGTCATCACGGGCCAGTGGCAGTGGAGCGGGCCTGATTTTAGTGGCTCCTGACGGGTCACATTTTCAATACGCCCTGCGTTTTGAATCACGCATCTCCAATAATGAAGCAGAATATGAGGCTCTTATTGTCGGCCTCGAGCTAGCCGTCGTCCTCGCAGTCCAGAATTTGATAATTCATAGCGACTCCCAGCTCATTGTCAACCAAGTTCTTGGTGAATTCGAAACCAAAGAAGAAAGAATGGCCTTATACAAGTCTCGTGTTCTCATCCTGCTCGCCAAACTGAAGACTTACAAAATATTCCATATCCCTCGCGAGCAGAATCAACTGGCCGATTCCTTGGCAAAACTCGCTTCTGCACCAGAATCAGAACTATCACATTCGATCCCCATCGAGCACCATCAACATTCGAGTATCGACCAAGTGACTCCCGAGCAAGTTATATCGTTACAATCGTCTCCATGCTGGATGGATCCTATCATCCTTTATCTTAGAGATGGATACCTACCAGAAGACAAGAAAGCTGCAAGACAAATTCAGCTTCGAGCTGCCAGATACACCATACAAGAAGGAACCTTGTTGCGGAAAAGCTTCTCCTTGCCTTATTTGAGGTGTCTTCATCCAGAAGAAGCACATCGTGTTCTAGATGAAGTACACCAGGGGGCATGTGGTAATCATCCCCGGGGGCGATCTCTAGCATATAAAGCGATGAGGCAAGGATATTATTGGCCTACTATGAAAGCAGACGCCATAGAATTTTCTAAAAAATGCGACAAGTGTCAACGATATCAACCTATACCTCGCGTACCGTCTGAGCGGATGACCCCAGTCGACAGCCCTTGGCCTTTTGCTCAGTGGGGGATCGATATCATCGGTCCCTTACCTATGGGAAAGGGACAGAATAGGTTCGCGATTGTGGCGGTTGATTATTTCACCAAATGGGCCGAGGCAGAACCATTAGCCAAAATTACTGAAAAACAAACTACTAAGTTTATGTGGAGAAATATTATATGTCGCTTCGGACTTCCTCATACCATAATTACCGATAACGGAACGCAGTTCGACAACGCAGCCTTTGATGAATTTTGCGACAAATGGAAAATACGTAATCTCCGCACTTCTCCATATCATCCACAGGCGAATGGGCAGGTCGAGGCAGTGAATAAAATTATAAAGCATCATTTAAAGACCAAGCTAAGTGAATGTAAAGGGGTGTGGCCAGAACTTCTGCCAGAAGTGCTATGGGCCTATAGAACCACAGCTTGTACATCGACAGGTGAAACTCCTTTCTCCTTATCATTTGGTGTTGACGCAGTGGTGCCAGTGGAAATCCAAGTGCCCTCATATCGGATCGAACAGTATGATCCCGCAAGCAATCAGGAAAATATCCGACTTCACCTCGATCTCTTGGAAGAGCGAAGAAATGCTTCCCAAGTACGAGTGGCAGCATATCAACAACGTATTGCTCGTTATCGGAATGCAAAGGTTCGACATAGATCCTTCCAGTTCGGAGATTTGGTTCTAAGGCGAAATTTGGGAGTTCCTGTTCGTTCGTTGGATCCGAATTGGGAAGGCCCATATCGGGTTATTAGGGTTGTGCGACCCGGTACTTATTATCTAGAAGACATGCAAGGGAAGCCTGTACGTCGCCCTTGGCACGTGGAGCATTTGCTACGATACTACCCTTAGATTCGATGTAGTTCATTATAGCATTTTATGAATAAAGTGAAAGATATCTTTTGGCCGCTATTCCATTTATATGGACCTGAATAGCCCTGAAGAGTGTTTACACATCTTGGCCAATTACCTACCTTTGGTAGGACTGAAATCATTACTGGTTGGTTGCTTTTCCATTTGTATGGACCTGAATAGCCCTGAAGAGTGTTTACACATCTTGGCCAATTACCTACCCTTGGTAGAACTAAAATCTCAATCGATAGATCAGTCTATCTCAACGCGGACATGGTCGTACGACCCCCGGATTGAGTCTAATTCATTTTCATGAGTTAGTTGCTCACGACTGGTGCAAGGAAGGATCACACTCCGGAATGCGAGCACCGTAGCTCGAGCCCGAATTAGCCATACACCTTAATCGTGAGCACCACAATTCGTCATACACCTTAAAATGCTAGCAGTGCAACTCGTGCTCGGATTAAGGGGTCGCATTAACTGATGACTCAATATGAAGCCAACTTGCCCCCAGATTGGGCACATTCTCGTTGCAACAAGGCATTCAGTACAAGAAAAAGAAAGTAAGCAAAAACGAGAAGGCATTCATTGCGTGAAAAGGAAAAGGCAACGAGGACAATACTTCCAAAAATATCTTTTCTTTCATTAATGATAAATGTTTACAATGTCCATTCACGAATACAAGAGAAGAAAACAAAGAAAATCAATCCCTTGGAGGAGCTGCGCTCTCGATTTCAGGGCCCATTTCTGGAGCTCCGTCAACCTGAGTGGCTTCAGTCACCTCGTTCTCAGCAGCAGCCTGCTCTTCGGCAGCAATGGTGGTCGCGACTCGACCGAACTCCCCCATATCAAAGGATGGGATCATTCGTTGCACTACTCTTAGTGCAAAGTCGCGACCAGCATCATACGACTCGTACCTTTCGTCGTCATATTGCTGCGAAGAACGGAACTCGGAAATTGCCCGAGGCCCTTCTTCCGAGAGCATTTTTGCAAGGGCGACTCTCTCCTCGTCCCAGTGGATCGAGTCGTCCTTAAGCTGCGCGAGAGCGTTGCGCTCCTTGGCTAGGTTGTCGTAGGCCTCCTTGAGCTGCGACCTAGCCTCCGCAAGTCGCTCCTCCAGGGAAATCTTGTCTTGGCGAAAGATCTCCTTCTCTCTCTCCGCCTTCTCCTTCAAGTCGGCGAGTTTCGCGAACTTATTATCCAGAGTTTGGTACCTTTCGGTCAACACCTGGACTTTCTCTATGAGGATTTTTATCTCCTCATCTTTCTTGGAAATCACAGCCTCACGGGATTTGAGGAGTTGATCTCGCCCCAGGACCGCCTTCTCCAAAGCAATCCTTTTTTCATCGGCCTCGTCTATTACGCGGCGAGCGGCGACGATGTCTCGCTTCGTCCGCAATATGAGGTCTAGTCCCTGCAAACAAGAAGATGGATGAGAAGAAATACTTAAAAACCCCAAAATAATAAAGTTTTTGGGTTAGGAGGTTCTACCTGAGCCATCCTCATCCCTGCCTCAAGGAAGAGGCTCTCGGGGCCTGGCTCGGGAAGAGAGCCGAAGGATTGAGGTGGGACATTCTCGAATAAAAATTTACAGATGGGGTGGAGATGGCGAGGAACGGAATACGTTCCACCACCGGAAGGTTGGGCGACGATCAGCCCAGACGACTCGCGAGGAGGAGCCGTCGCCTCGCGAGCAGGTCCCTGCTCGGTAGCAGGAACCAGCTCGCGGGCAGGAGCCATCTCTCGAGGCTCCATGCGCTCATGAGCCTCCTCAGCTGGGGGACAGCTGGACCCTACCCCATCCGGGGAGTTGTCAGCGATATTGATTACTGGCGGCCCGGGCACGACAGCCAGTGAAGGATTAGTGGGTCCAGCTGGAGCCTCCCCCACTCTGCTCGCGAGAGGAGCAGGCTGATCGCTACCCTTCTCGGTGGATGGGTGAGATGGACCAGCAGATGTCTTCTTCTGCCTCTTAGAGCTCGTGCCCTTCAGCCGGGGCAGCAAACCTCTTTTTTCCCCAACTTGCGTCATCTCGACTTCTCTTACAGGTATTAAGCCTGCTGCTGCTAGGCGAGATGGAGACAAGCAAGTCTCGACGTGCCTATCACCAATAGGCACCTTGTACACCTTTACGATTTTTTCGTTGATCCCCCCTTTCAAGCTCGGTTTTCTCGAGGCTGGGATACCTGCGAGCACAAACATGGGTTAGATGGAGAAAACCTAAAAACCTTTTATTGGAGAAACGGATCACAATGCGGGACCGCCTACCTTCACAGAAAAAACGATTTACTCTTGGGCCCCTGGAAGAAGCAAATTCCCAATTTCCCGATGCGTAAAACCAACGCTTCCTCCAGCCGGGATAATTCGATGTGGGCTTCCCCAGCACAAAGTTATCCCGGTGCCAATAACATAGATAGTACCAGCCTTCGCTGGAGGGTGCCTTCTTCAAGCGGAACATGCGGAGGAACTCATCAGCTGTAAGCTCCCCGTTCCCGGCCTGAGCCCAAAGGACGAATGAGCTTAGGACCACCCTCCATCCATTCACAATAAGTTGCCCGGGGGCAATTTTATACCACCGAAGCACATCCCGGATGAAAGGATGGAGGGGAAGGCGAACCCCCAGAATGAGTTGATACTCATAGAAGGCCACACATCCTGGGGGAGGGGAGTTTGGCGTCTCTCCGTCTCTGGGTAACCGGAGATCGACTGAGTCAGGGATCGAAAATCTCTCCCGTAACTCCAGCAGCCGGTTCTCCGACAGAATGGAGGGATATCCGGCCGCTGTATACTGACCTGCCGGAACCCTTGCGCTACTAGAAGCGGAGGATTCCGGGGTAGCATCTCCTAAAGGAACGGTACTCTCCTCAGAAGCCATGGGATATTCAAAAAAACAAAAAGAGAGGAAAGAAGAAATAGAATATTGGAAAAGGAAAGAAAGAGCACCAAAGGGGATCGAGGAAGACACCAAGGAGCTCCGGAGGAAGATGATGGGAAAAGCAAAAGAGGATTCTGAAATTTCTGTGAAAATCAGAAGATATGGTGGACTCCGTATATTTATAGGCAATCATTCCGCCGTATATGGTAGCACGTGGCGATCTTTCGTTCGGCACAGCACTCAAGCAGGCACGCCCATTAAATACTCGGACACGTGGCAAGCGCCTCTTCATTTCCTGACTGCGGAAAGGCTGGCGCTCATTAATTCCAGCCTAATCATGTACGGTGTCTCGGTGAAAGCAAGAGGCAGCTGCGCATGACAGCAAGTAAGTCCTTCCCTTAAGGATTCTTGACAGCAAGGACTTCGGGGGCATCTGTTATAGGCAAAACGGTGGAGATAAGATTTCACGTGGAAATGACCATTCGGCTCTCGAGATCATCTGATCGAGAGTCGAATATTGGACAAGTGCAGGACGCCCATTCGACTCTCGAGATCATCTGATCGAGAGTCGAATATTGGACAATTGCAGGACGCCCATTCGACCCTCGAAATCATCTGGTCGGGAGTCATGGATGGTCAAATACGGAAAGCTAGATTCGCGAGCAGACCTTCTCGCAAGTCGTTGAAAGATATTACACCCAAAACATGTACTTGGACTCGCGACCACATTTTAATCTGCGAGCAGCTTTACTACGGGCGTCTCCTTCCTTTTCGGAGGTCCTGACTCCCAGCTACGGGCGTCTCCTTCCTTTTCGGAGGTCCTGACTCCCAGCTACGGGCGTCTCCTTCCTTTTCGGAGGTCATGACTCCTAGCTACGGCTTCCGTCCGGATCCAGCCGGACTTCAAGGGATTGCCATCTAGGGGCGTGATTGTTGGAATAAATCATTGGGTTGGATCTGACTAAATAGGATCTTATCCCACGAAATCAGAGGATTCTCAGTATCGTACGCGACATCAACGGGATTTCAACATCTTACGTAACAGACTGGATTGTTTGTTATCTATATAAGGGGACGGCTCCATTGAAGGGAGGTACGTACTCATCATTCAATCTTGGTCCCGTTTGGCTTGGATTCTCTTCTGTGGCCTAACTTAAGCGTCGGAGGGCTAACGGCTGGTCCCCAGCCACCCTTTTTCGCTGTCTTGTTTCAGGTCTGGTGGTGAAAACCCCTCCTGGAGCGAAGGAGAAAAGCCGGAGGATCTCGTTACAAAAAACTGACGTTAACATCCATCTTATTTCTACAATCACACATCATGTATTAAGTTGGTCCTTTAAACATGTATATCATGCACAATGAGTGATGAATTGGGGTTAGAATATGCACAATTATGAGCTCAACATTGGATTGACATGGGATTGTTACAAGTGGATCCTTGAAAGCCTTAGTTCCTTAATTACTGTTTTTCTTAAGTTACTGTTTTAACACAATTCTCTCAATTGAATCTCTTAATTATTGCAATCCTAGTTGCCGAAATAGCTTAGAAGTTATTTTCTAATTCCTTGTGGATCAACATTGGTCTTATCGAGATTTATTATTACATCGCAGCCTTGCACTTGAGGCGAGCGTACAAATACACCTAATGCCTTAAAATTACGTCGATAGTCTAACACGACACCAATGTATACCCATGTGGAAGCTTAAGAGCGGAGGAGCTAGAATTATGGCTAGGTACTAGAAGGGGGGAGGGGGGGGGGGGGGGGGGGGGGTGATTAAGACCTTTTGAAATTCTTTTCGCCTACTTACACAATTTAACAAGTTAAACTAAGTAAGCAAGAACACTTCGGCTTCCAAACCTAAGTGGATCTAATCACTAGACTATCATATGGTTAAGCAATAAGCTACCTAGTTTAAGCATGCATAGATTAATATATGATTAAATTAAATAAGCACTTAATTTATGCAACCTAAGTAGACTATATGAGAATGAATCATAAATGCTTAAGTCTACTCAAGAAGTGAAAGTACATCTTGTGTGCGTGGATGTTGTTAGTGCACTTTTCTGTGGCATACTAGTGCACCTTGTTTGTCAATCACTTAGGTCAGTGGGTCTAGTGTCGGTTGAGCTTAACGAAGACGAAGACTGAAGACTCAAGTGGCCCTGCTGCATCAAGGAAGAAGAAACAGCTAAAAGTGATGCCTTGGTGTGCCTTAACCTTGACCAAAACCTAACCCATAACCTCTTAGATGACTTGGACCAACTAGGTATACCCTTAGTCATCATCATTAGTCTTAAAACTCCATGAAAAACATGATAAGTTAGACTAATTAAAGAGGCGGAAGCTGCTGTAATTAAAACAGCTCAAACAACAGTTTTCGATTGATCTCTGATCAATCGGACGTTGGCTCCGATAGGACTCCGATCAATCGGACAGAAGTTCCGATCAATCGGAAATTATTCCAGCAACCTTGAAAATCCACTGGACATATTTCCGATCAATCGGACAGTCTTCCAATCCATCGGAAGGGGTCAGTCCGATCAATCGGACCATGTTCCGATCAATCGGAATATCCTCTAAAGAATTCTCTGGACTAAATTCCGATCAATCGGACTGGTCTACGATCAATCGGACTGGTCTGCGATCAATCAGACCTTTTTTTCAATCAATCGGAGATGCGCGAATCTGCCGATTTTTTACCGTTGGAAGAAAATCTATTTAAAGAGGGGGATTCGTTTTTTAGCATAGAGAGGGGATTTTGAGGAGACAGGAGCCACCATTGTTGAAGATCATTAAGAACCCTATTCCTAACCCAAACAAGTGATCTTCCTTGTGATTCATCACAAGTATGGAGCATTCAAAGCTCAAGAAGAAGATGCACTTGTCCCTCTTTTGATCTCTAGAGATTGGATTGATCTTGATAGTCATATTCCTATCCAATACTCTATGATGAGATCGTTGTAGGTGAGACTCTCTATAACCTATTCCCATAAGTTGTAGAGATCTCAAACCTACCCTCCCTAGCACCTTGGGCATCTCCAATGGAGCATCACATGCAAGGTAGCTGATCTTGGAGCTGAAGCCTTAGCAAAGCGGCAGCGTCAAAGATCAGGGGAGCACAAGGGGAGCTGATTCAAGTACGGGAGAGCGAGAAGAAGCAACCCAAATCGGCGCTACAAAGGGGCTCAATCCGACAATCAAGGTTGTCTTGTTAGGAGTCCATCCACTCAATTCCCTGTGAGGGTTAAGTGTAGAGTTTGTTTGACAAACTCAAACTAGGGTCGTTAGCCGATCCTTGTTCTATTAGTTGGGCCTAAAGTCTAGGGACGTTAGCCGTTCCTTGGCACCTTTGTCGGGCCTAAACAAAGTCTCCAAAGGGGAGCCACCAACACAGGTGCAAACGTGTAGGTTGGGAGGAACCTGTAAACTCCTCGGTTGGGTGGATCCAAGTTAAAACACCTTGGTTGGGAGGAGCCAGATTTAAACTCCCCAGTAAATGTCGGTGTGCTCAAAGGGGTTGAGTACTTGAACCGAGAGTGGAGTAGATAAGTAGTCGAACCACTATACATGCTTGTGTTTGTGATTGGTCTTGAGCACATTTCTCTTTATGCATTGTGTTTAATTGGTTAATTATGAATGCTGAGTTAGGAATGCATGCTAGGCACTTGATAGGCACATCCACACTCACAAGATGTACTTTCACTACCTCATGTTGACTTGAGCATTTCTTGATCCATCCTCTATAGTCCACATGAATTGTTTAGACTAGGTTGCTGATTGCACTTATCGTTTGCTAGTCTCTTGATTGGACCCACTTAGGCTTGGAAGCCGAAGTGTTAATCGCTTACGTAGTTTAATTTGTTGAATTGTTTAAGTAGGCGAAAAGAGTTTTAAAAAAGGTCCTAATCACCCCCTCCTATAGGTTTAGCCATAATTTTAGTTGCTCTTTAAGCTTTCGCACGTGTATGCATAGGGTGTCATGTTAGACTACCCGACGCAATTTCAATTGGTATCAAAGTGGGTTGCTCTTCAAGGACGTAACCGTCTAGAGTAAGATCCGGTACCGGAGCACTAGCATCATGTCTAACCGAGATGGGAGTACCACTAACCATCCACCTTTCTTTGACGGGTCCAACTATGCTTATTGGAAGGCTAGAATGAGAATTTTTCTCCAATCCATGGACCGTCCGGTATGGCTTAAAACACAAACTGGATATACCTTGCCCACCGAGCAAGTGGTGGTTGATGGGAAATACATTGTCATTCCCAAAGATGATTTCAAATGGGATGACATAGAGAGAGCTCAATACATGGCAAATGCCAAAGCTCTCAATGCGATTTGCTATGTGGTATCCTCGGATAAATTTTAGCGCATCCTCACATGCATAACTGCAAAAGAAGCGTGGGATATACTTGAGGTTACCCACGAGGGAACTAGCACAGTAAGACGCTCGAAGCTTCAACTCTTAACCACCAAATTCGAAAACATTAGGATGGAAGAGACTGAAACCTTCATGGAGTTTTACACTAAATTATCATATATTTGTAACTCCATGTTTGTCTTGGGTGATCGGGTTCCGGAAGGAAGAATTTGTAGAAAAATACTTAGGTCCCTCCCGGAGAGATTTGACCCCAAGATAGTAGCCTTAAAGGAGTGTAGAGACATAGATAACATGAAAGTAGAAGAACTCATAGGTTCCCTACAAACTCATGAACTACACTTTAAGGCCCCCTCTAGAAAAGAAAACATTGCTCTAAAGTCCTCTCACAAACATAAGAAAATTAAGAGTGAGTCGGAGGAACATAGTGATGATGAGGATGATGAGGAAGAAAAATTGAACAAAAAATTCAAGAGATTCCTCAAATATGATAGAGGGAATAGCCGTGACAAGAAGGACAAGAAGGGTGAAAAACATAAAGGAAAATCATCCAAACCTTCATTCGTCCTTTGTTACGGTTGCGGTCGTCGTGGCCATATCGCCCCGGAATGCCCTGAAGGGCCTAAACCGAAAGGCAAAAGGGGAATGGTTGCCACTTGGGATGAAACGGAGAAGTCCGAATCCAAATCTGATGACTCCGCTAGTGATGAGAGCCAACATAATGATCTAGCTCTTACGGCTTTCACCACTACCTCTCTTCCCGCTTATCTAAGAGGGGATCCCGACTGCTATCCCTTCTAGGAGCAGAAGGATTTCCCAACCCCTCACCTTATGTTACATTTTATGAGGGTGTTGAGGAAATTAGTTACCCTTAGGCATATCAAACTAAACATAGTTAGTGAGGGTAGCTAAAAATGTTTAAATAGGTAAATCTGAGGATTTCAGCCTCATTTCTGTGTGTATGGGAAAATCAGAGGATTCAGGTCTCATTAGCCCAAATTTTGATAATTTAGCCTTACTTTTATTTGATACATTTGCTTGCTAGATTATCACTATGCTTAGATTAGCTAATCTTGCTGAATTTCATGCTTAATTGAATACTAATCTTTGCTTCGTATTGGTCTTAATATACCAATAGGGGAGGTTGGTTGATTGGGCTATAAGCCCTTGAGCTTTAATGCTTAATGTATATCATAGATGACCAATTATGCATGATTAACTATGATTAGATAGTTACATTTTCTTGTTAATCATGTTCCTTAGCATGCTTCATGTTTTATATGATCATGCACCCTATACTCTCTCTAGTTAGCATGTGCTTATAGTTATAACTGCGACATACTATCTTCTCTTACCTTAACCTTAATTGATATATCATTAAGGGGGAGAGAATAGTTTGTCAATAGCTAACAAAAAGGGGGAGAAAGATCAAATCCCACCAAAACTAGTTTGCTATGTTTTGTGATGCAGGGATTGACAGGTTATGGGGGAGCAAATTGAAGAGGAGCAGCTTAGTTTAGGCATGTCAAGAGTCCTATATTTAATTTATTATCAATGTAATCTCTTGTACATGTATTTTGTTTTGGTAGGTTAGGTTTTTGTAAGTAATTGACAAAGGGGGAGATTGTTAGTGCACTTTTCTGTGGCATACTAGTGCACCTTGTTTGTCAATCACTTAGGTCAGTGGGTCTAGTGTCGGTTGAGCTTAATGAAGACGAAGACCGAAGACTCAAGTGGCCCTGCTGCATCAAGGAAGAAGAAACAGGTAAAAGTGATGCCTTGGTGTGCCTTAACCTTGACCAAAACCTAACCCATAACCTCGTAGATGACTTGGACCAACTAGGTATACCCTTAGTCATCATCATTAGTCTTAAAACTCCATGAAAAACATGATAAGTTAGACTAATTAAAGAAGCGGAAGCTGCTGTAATCAAAACAGCTCAAACAGCAGTTTTCGATTGATCTCCGATCAATCGGACGTTGGCTCCGATAGGACTCCGATCAATCGGACAGAAGTTCCGATCAATCGAAAATTGTTCCAGCAACCTTGAAAATCCACTGGACATATTTCTGATCAATCGGACAGTCTTCCGATCCATCGGAAGGGGTCAGTCCGATCAATCGGACCATGTTCCGATCAATCGGAATATCCTCTAAAGAATTCTCTGGACTAAATTCTGATCAATCGGACTGGTCTACGATCAATCGGATTAGTCTGCAATCAATCGGACCTTTTTTCGATCAATCAGAGATGTGCAAATCTGCCCTTTTTTTACCGTTGGAAGAAAATCTATTTAAAGAGGTGGATTCATTTTTTAGCATAGAGGGGATTTTGAGGAGACAGGAGCCACCATTGTTGAAGATCATTAAGAGCCCTATTCCTAACCCAAACAAGTGATCTTCCTTGTGATTCATCACAAGTATGGAGCATTCAAAGCTCAAGAAGAAGATGCACTTATCCCTCCTTTGATCTCTAGAGATTGGATTGATCTTGATAGTCATATTCCTATCCAATACTCTATGATGAGATCGTTGTAGGTGAGACTCTCTAGGTAACCCATTCCCATAAGTTGTAGAGATCTCAAACCTACCCTCCCTAGCACCTTGGGCATCTCCAATGGAGCATCACATGCAAGGTAGCTGATCTTGGAGCTGAAGCCTCGGCAAAGCGGCGGCGTCAAAGATCGGGGGAGCACAAGGGGAGTTGATTCAAGCACGGGAGAGCGAGAAGAAGCAACCCAAAGCGGCGCTACAAAGGGGCTCAATCTGACAAGTAAGGTTGTCTTGTTAGGAGTCCATCCACTCAATTCCCTGTGGGGGTTAGTGTAGAGTTTGTTTGACAAACTCGAACTAGGGTCGTTAGCCGATCCTTGGCCTATTAGTTGGGCCTAAAATCTAGGGACGTTAGCCATTCCTTGGCACCTTTGTCGGGCCTAAACAAAGTCTCCAAGGGGGAGCCACCAACACGGGTGCAAACGTGTAGGTTGGGAGGAACCTGTAAACTCCTCGGTTAGGTGGATCCGAGTTAAAACACCTTGGTTGGGAGGAACCAGATTTAAACTCCCCAGTGAATGCCGGTGTGCTCAAAGGGGTTGAGTACTTGAACCGGGAGTGGAGTAGACAAGTAGTCGAACCGCTATACATGCTTGTGTTTGTGATTGTTCTTGAGCACATTTCTCTTTATGCATTGTGTTTAATTGGTTAATTATGAATGCTGAGTTAGGAATGCATGCTAGGCACTTGATAGGCACATCCACACTCACAAGATGTACTTTCACTACCTCATGTTGACTTGAGCATTTCTTGATCCATCCTCTATAGTCTATATGAGTTGTTTAGACTAGGTTGCTGATTGCACTTATCGTTTGCTAGTCTCTTGATTGGACCCACTTAGGCTTGGAAGTCGAAGTGTTAATCGCTTACGTAGTTTAATTTGTTGAATTGTTTAAGTAGGCGAAAAGAGTTTTAAAAAAGGTCCTAATCACCCCCTCCTATAGGTTTAGCCATAATTCTAGTTGCTCTTTAAGCTTCCGCACATATATGCATAGGGTGTTGTGTTAGACTATTTGACGCAATTTCAGATGTGCCTATCTAGTGCATAGCATACATTCTAATTAAGCATTCATAATTAAACAATTAAACACAACGCATAATAAGAATATGCTAAAAATAATCAAACACAACGATGTATAGTGGTTCGACTTCAGGTCTACTCCACTCCCGGCTCATGTACTCAACCCCTTTAGGCACACCGACATTCACTAGGGAGTTTAAATCTGGTTCCTCCCAACCAAGGTATTTTAACTCAGATCCACCCTATCGAGGAGTGTACAGGTTCCTCCAAACCTACACATTCACACCCATATTTGTGGCTCCCCTTGGAGACTTGTTTAGGCTCTCTAACTAAGCCAAGGTCCTAAAATTGAATCTCAATTTAGATTCCACTCATGAGTCAAGGTCCTACAACCAAACCTCAATGGTTTTAGGCTCTACAACTGAGCCAAGGTCCTACAACCAAACCTAGCGTTTACTCCCGACGGAGGCTTCCCACTTGGAGACTCAATTTGAGCTTACAACTGGGTCTACATCCTACAACCGAACCTATCGAGTTTGAAGACAAACACTACACTCAGTTCCCATTGGGAAAAGAGTGGAACCAGACTCTTACAAATGACAACTTATCGAATTGAGCCCCTTTATAGCACCGCTTCAGGTTACTTGATCTCCTTTCTCCCGTGCTTCAATAAGCTCCCTTTGTGCTCCCCCGATGTTGTTGTTGATGCTTGTCCAATGCTTCAGCTCCAACGATCAATCATCTTGCATTTGCTCTTCTTGAGATGTTCAAGATGGATGGGAGGTAGGTTTGAGATCTCTACAATTAATGGGAATGAGTTTCTAGAGAGTCTCACCTATAATGATCTCATCATAAAGTTTAGATAGGAATATGACTATCTAGATCGGTTCAAACTCTAGAGATCAAAAGAGAGACAAACGCATCTTCATCATGAGCTTGGAATGCTCTATTCTTATGACGAATCACAAGGAAGATCACTTGCTAGGGTTAGGAATAGTACTTCTAATGGTATGCCATGGTGGTAACTTCGATTTTCTCAAAATTCCTCTCCTAATGCCCAAAGACCATCTCTCCCGTATTTAAAGAAAATCTCCAACGATCATAAAACGGGCAGAAAAATGGTCGCTTCGATATATCGAAATGGGGTTTTGATTGATTAGAGTGATCTTCGATATATCAAAATACTTGTTCGATATATCAGAGAATCTGTCCAGAAAATCAGCAAGTTGTTGGACAAAATTCTCATTATATCGAAAAGGTTTCGATGTATCGGATACACTCATTTTGATATATCGAATGATCAATTCGATTGATGGAAGAA
The DNA here is from genome assembly GCA_003013855.2 of Liriodendron chinense. Taxonomy (NCBI): domain Eukaryota; kingdom Viridiplantae; phylum Streptophyta; class Magnoliopsida; order Magnoliales; family Magnoliaceae; genus Liriodendron; species Liriodendron chinense. Next base: position 3,161,513 of record ML058508.1, on the reverse strand, counting down.
ACTGTCCAAAGAATTTATAATTTTACTGGACATTGTTCGCTTCCCCAAGTGTAGGGTTGCGATGTAGTAATAATTCGGTAGAGACCGAGATCGTTCTCAGGGACTTGTTAGGAATTCACAAAATTACTTCTAATATTCTCTAATTGAGAGTTAACCAAACAGATTTCTAGAATTGGATGTAGATAAAATTCTTAAACTAAAAGTGAATGTAATCAATATGAAAGAGCACTAGGGGTTCAAGGATCCACTTGTAGTAATCCTTGATGCATAATTCGCTATGGTTTCCCAATTACACAACTAGAATCGAAATCAAATCCTATCTAGTCGGATGATAGAGTGGTTGTAACACACAATCTGTCATATGTGTGATTATATACATGATTCCCTCAATTTAAGTTAGGACTTGACCATACTCAATTGCATAGGTCAATCCTAGTTCCAATAGATTAAGATCACAATCATAATCATCATTAAACTCTGTCACAAAGCATTATTAGATCATGATTTGAACTTCATTCAAATCACATATACAATCAACACATAATTCAGAAATTAGAACAAAAAGGTAGAACTTTGGTTGAAGTTCCCACATGGAAATCCAAGTCTAGAGCGTATTGAATCTGATTCCTCGGAGCGTATAGGTCTAGCACTATGCAAAACAATTAAGAACTAAAGCAATTCTTCCAAAAATTCATAAGCCAACATAAGATTAAGAAGAGCTACTTAGAACTTTATTCAAACTTCTATAAACCATTGTTCTTCAATAAATCCAACTTGAAACCAAAACAAAATGAATTAAAGAATCTCAGATTCACTACAAGCTTCACCTCTTAGCCCTAGCTAAGAGGTTTAGCCGTTCATGATCCAAAGAAACATGAAAGCTACAAAAAACATAAACTAGAAAACCAAACTAGAGGGAGTTGTGAAACTCCGAATCCGACTTCCGCCACCTCCCACCTTCGTAGATCTCTTCTAGGATACCTGAGCTATGACCCCTAGGTTCCCTTTTATAGTGGAGAGGCTCTACCGCCTCAGAATCTTCCAGATTTGCATAGTACTACTTACGCACTTGCGCATAAAAATTGGAGCTTCAAGAGGAAGCTGCTGAAATCTCACTGTAATACACTAGCCGACCGGTCACGACTGGTTGGACCCTTCTGTAAACAGTCCAGCGTGCAGAAGTGGAGGGTGCAGGCCCTGGCAGACCGATTAAGACCGGTCGGCCTCTTGTGTTTGGAGTCTAGAGAGGTGAATGGGTGTGGCCGACCGGTCAGGACCGGTCGAACTTGATTTCCTTGACTTTTCTTCTTTCTTTCTTCTCTCTTCTTCTCTCTTTGCTTTCTTCCTTCTTTGGCCCACCTTGGGTCTTCATCCAAGGCTGCTAACGAAAGTGCGGTTTTGAATCCGACCAAATTCTTCTCTAGATACTGAACAAAAAATGGCATTCAGGCCTTTGGCATTTTGGATACGTTGAGCCTTTTCATGATCAGTCCACAATGCCTTGTCTTTTGGCCTGAGAACATCCGACTCACCTTCCTTAGAAATAGTGACCATTGGGGGTTCATATCCAAAATCAACCATGTCCCTCACATCTGAATCAATGGATTCCAAGAAGATGCGCATTCGGGCTTTCCAGTATGGATAATTTGACCCATCAAAGAAGGGAGGCTTAGTGACGGATGAAGAGTCCTCTCTAGACATATTTTCAAGTTTCTCTTTAGGATCTACCTCTAGGCAATTAAGCCCTTAAAGAGGAACCCTCTCTGATACCAATTGAAATTGCGGTTTTACCGCTTGTAGAGATACTCGGAGATATGTCTATGGACCTAGAGGGGGGGTGAATAGGACCTTTTTAAAATCTTTTGCCTACTTACACAATACAACAAATTAAGCTAAGTAAGCAAGAACACTTCGGCTTCCAAGCCTAGGTGGGTCCAATCAAAAGACTAGCAAAAGGTTTAAGCAATAAACAATTCTAGTCTAAGCAAGCATAGGTAAGAAAATGATTCAACTAATTAAGCTGCTAACCTATGCCACTTGTGTAGACTTATGAGAGTGGATCAATGAGCTCATGTCTACACAAGTAGTGAAGGTACATCTTGTGTGAGGATGCCCAAAAAGTGCCTAGCATGCATTCCTATCAAGCATTCATAATTAAGAAATTAAACTAACAATGCAAAGATATAATGTGCTCAAGAGTAATCACAAACACAAGGATGTATAGTGGTTCGACTACTTGTCTACTCCACTCCCGATTCAAGTACTCAACCCCTTTGAGCACACCGGCATTCACTAACGGAGGTTTTAAATGAGGTTCACCTCTCAACCTTTACACGGAGGTTTTATCGGTTCACCTCTCAACCATATCCGGAGTTTTAGACATAGGCTAACTCTCAACCTAATCGCACGTTTACTCCCGTGTCGGAGGCTCCCCCTTGGAGACTTAGTTTAGGCCCGGCTGACGGGCCAAGGAACGACTAACGTCCCTAGATCGAGTTCGAAAAATAAACTCTAAAATGGACTCTCAAATAAGACAACCTACTTGTCGGATGAGCCCCTTGTTTAGCGCCGGATTGGGTTGCTTGATCTCCGCTCTCCTGTGCTTCAATCAGCTTCCCTTGCTCCCTCGATCGTGTCGCCGTTGCGTCGCCATTGCCTCAGCCACATTTGATCAAACACCTTGCATGCGATGCCTTTGAGATGCCCAAGGTGCTAGGAGGATGGGTTTGAGAACTCTACAACTTAGTGGGAATGGGTTGCCTAGAGTCTCTTACCTACAACGATCTCATCTTCGAGTTTTGGACTAGGATTTGCCAATCAAGAAGCTTCCAAACTCTAGAGATCAAGAGGGGATGAAGGTCATCTTCTTCATGAGCTTGGAATGCTCTAATCTTGTGTTAAAGCACAATGAAGATGCCTTGCATAGGTCAAGGAATGAGCCTCAAAAGATCTCCTTCAATGGTGGCTTTACTCCCTCAAAAATCCCTCTTCAAATGCCCAAAAACGGACCCTCATATATATAGAAAAGTGACTCCAACGGTCATAAAACGGCTATGAGCCGACTTGTCCCGACCGGTCATGACCGGTCGGACCCCCTCGCTGAAGCATAGCCCAAATACATAGGCCGACCGGTCATGACCGGTCGGACCCCCTCGCTGGACTGGCCAGATGATCTAGGCCGACCGGTCGGACCCCCTTTCTGGATGGCTGAAATTCTCCAGGCCGACCGGTCATGACCGGTTGGCAAAGCTTGCTGGGCAGGCTGTTTTGTGAAGCCCGACCGGTCATGACCGGTCGGCTACCCTCTGAAGCATGCAGCTGAACTGCTGGACCTATAGCTGGCCGACCGGTCATGACCGGTCGGCTGCCCAGCCACCTTCACACACAGCATGGGCTGTTGGTCTGGATCTGCTATAGCATTTTGCTGGTCTTCGCATACATCAGCTAATCCGCTTTGGCCAAGGTTTGGATGTTCGAATGGGACACCTAGGGCCTATCTCTGATGCCTAAAAGATTCCTAATATGGTCAAGCACATCAAGGATACAAAGGGGGTTGGGTTTTGGACAAGGTTAAGGCACAAAGGCATCACTATTTACCTGAATCTTCTTCCTTGATGCGGCTGGTCCGTCTTGAGTCTTCGGTCTTCGTCTTCATTGGGCTCAACCGACTCTAGACTCACTGACGTAAGTGATTGACAAACAAGGTGCACTAGTATGCCACGGAAAACTGCACTACCAGTAAACAAGCATGAGATATTCTTGAAGTTACCCATGAAGGTACAAATGTTGTTAAAAATTCTAAACTCCAGCGCCTCTCCACTCTATTTGAAAATATTACTATGGAGGAGGATGAAACGTTTACTGAATTTTATACCAAACTGAACAAAATCACAAATGATATGTGGGGCTTAGGGGATCCGGTTCCGGAACATAGGCTTTGTAGGAAAATTCTGAGATCTCTTCCGGAACGGTTCTCTTCTAAAGTCACCACCATTGAAGAGTGTAGGGATCTAAACACAATGAAAGTTGAAGAACTCATAGGTTCCCTACAAACCTTTGAGCTAGGCTTTAAAGCCCCCTCTAGAAAGAAAAACATCGCTTTTAAGTCCTCTCACAAACACAAGAAAATCAAAAGTGAGTCGGAGGAAGATAGCGATGATGAGGATGATGAGGAAGAGAAATTGAACAAAAAATTCAAGAGATTCCTCAAATTTGATAGAGGGAATAGCCGTGACAAGAAGGACAAGAAGGGTGATAAACGTAAAGGAAAATCATCCATATCCTCATCCGTCCGTTGTTACGGTTGCGGTCGTCGTGGCCATATTGCCTCGGAATGTCCGGAAGGGCCTAAACCGAAAGGTAAAAAGGCTATGGCTGCTACTTGGGATGATACGGAGGAGTCCGAATCTGGTGACTCCGCTTGTGATGAGAGCCAACATAAAGATCTTGCTCTCTCGGCCTCCATCACGACCCCTCTACCAGATTATCTAAGAGGGGATCCCAACCGCTATCCCTTCTAGGAGGAGAAGGAGTTCCCAACCCCTCACCTCATGCTACATTCTATGAGGGTGTTGTGGAATTTTGCTACCCTTTGTCTTTTTAATCTCAACATGGTTAGTGAGGGTAGCTAGTTATGCTTTTATTGGAAAATCTGAGGATTTCAGCCTCATTTCTGTGTGTATGGGCAAATCAGAGGATTCCAGCCTCATTCGCCTATATTTTGATGATTTAGCCTTGCTTTTAATTAATACATTTGTTTGCTAGATTGTCATCCTGCTTAGATTAGCAAATCATCTTGAGTTTTATGCTTCATTATATGCTAATCTTTGCTTTATATTGGTCTTGATATACCAATAGGGGAGGTTGGTTGATTGGGCTATAAGCCCTTTGTGCTTTCAATGCAAATGTATATCCTTGACCAATGCTGCATGATTAACTATGTCTAGTTAGTTACATTTCTATTGTTAATCATGTTTTCTTAGCATGCTACATGTATTTATGATTCATGCACCCTATACTCTACTTTTTAGCATATGCTTATAGTTATAACTGCGACACACTATCTCTTCTTACCTTAAACTTCATTGGTATATCATTAAGGGGGGAGAGAATAGTTTGTCAATTGCTAACAAAAAGGGGGAGAAAGATCAAATTCCACCAAAACTAGTTTGCCATGTTTTGTGATGCAAGGATTGACAGGTTATGGGGGAGCAAACTGAAGAGGAGCAGCTTAGCTTAGGCATGTCAAGAGTCCTGTATTTTATGTTTTATCTATGTAATATCTTGAACATGTAATTTTGTTTTGGTAGGTTAAGTTTTTGTAAGTAATTGACAAAGGGGGAGATTGTTAGTGCACTTTTCCGTGGCATACTGGTGCACCTTGTTTGTCAATCACTTACGTCAGTGAGTCTAGAGTCGGTTGAGCCCAATGAAGACGAAGACCGAAGACTCAAGACGGACCGGCCGCATCAAGGAAGAAGATTCAGGTAAATAGTGATGCCTTGGTGCCTTAACCTTGTCCAAAACCCAACCCCCTTTGTATCCTTGATGTCCTTGACCATATTAGGAATCTTTTAGGCATCAGAGATAGGCCCTAGGTGTCCCATTCGAACATCCAAACCTTAGCCAAAGCGGATTAGCTGATGTATGCGAAGACCAGCAAAATGCTATAGCAGATCCAGGCTGGGCCGACCGGTCAAGACCGGTCGGCCAGACCAACAGCCCATGCTGTGTGTGAAGGTGGCTGGGCAGCCGACCGGTCATGACCGGTCGGCCAGCTATAGGTCCAGCAGCTCAGCTGCATGCTTCAGAGGGTAGCCGATCGGTCATGACCGGTCGGGCTTCACAAAACAGCCTGCCCAGCAAGCTTTGCCGACCGGTCATGACCGGTCGGCCTGGAGAATTTCAGCCATCCAGAAAGGGGGTCCGACCGGTCGGCCTGGATCATCTGGCCAGTCAAGCGAGGGGGTCCGACCGGTCATGACCGGTCGGCCTATGTATTTGGGCTATGCTTCAGCGAGGGGGTCCGACCGGTCATGACCGGTCGGGACAAGTCGGCTCATAGCCGTTTTATGACCGTTGGAGTCACTTTTCTATATATATGAGGGTCCGTTTTTGGGCATTTGAAGAGGGATTTTTGAGGGAGTAAAGCCACCATTGAAGGAGATCTTTTGAGGCTCATTCCTTGACCTATGCAAGGCATCTTCCTTGTGCTTTAACACAAGATTAGAGCATTCCAAGCTCATGAAGAAGATGACCTTCATCCCCTCTTGATCTCTAGAGTTTGGAAGCTTCTTGATTGGCAAATCCTAGTCCAAAACTCGAAGATGAGATCGTTGTAGGTAAGAGACTCTAGGCAACCCATTCCCACTAAGTTGTAGAGTTCTCAAACCCATCCTCCTAGCACCTTGGGCATCTCAAAGGCATCGCATGTAAGGTGTTTGATCAAATGTGGCTGAGGCATTGGCGACGCAACTGCAACACGATCGAGGGAGCAAGGGAAGCTGATTGAAGCACGGGAGAGCGGAGATCAAGCAACCCAATCCGGCGCTAAACAAGGGGCTCATCCGACAAGTAGGTTGTCTTATTTGAGAGTCCATTTTAGAGTTTGTTTTTCGAACTCGATCTGGGGACGTTAGTCGTTCCTTGGCCCGTCAGTCGGGCCTAAACTAAGTCTCCAAGGGGGAGCCTCCGACACGGGAGTAAACGTGCGATTAGGTTGAGAGTTAGCCTATGTCTAAAACTCCGGATACGGTTGAGAGGTGAACCGATAAAACCTCCGTGTAAAGGTTGAGAGGTGAACCTCATTTAAAACCTCCGTTAGTGAATGCCGGTGTGCTCAAAGGGGCTGAGTACTTGAACCGGGAGTGGAGTAGACAAGTAGTCGAACCACTATACATCCTTGTGTTTGTGATTACTCTTGAGCACATTATATCTTTGCATTGTTAGTTTAATTGCTTAATTATGAATGCTTGATAGGAATGCATGCTAGTCACTTTTTGGGCATCCTCACACAAGATGTACCTTCACTACTTGTGTAGACATGAGCTCATTGATCCACTCTCATAAGTCTACACAAGTGGCATAGGTTAGAAGCTTAATTAGTTGAATCATTTTCTTACCTATGCTTGCTTAGACTAGAATTGTTTATTGCTTAAACCTTTTGTTAGTCTTTTGATTGGACCCATCTAGGCTTGGAAGCCGAAGTGTTCTTGCTTACTTAGCTTAATTTGTTGTATTGTGTAAGTAGGCAAAAGATTTTAAAAAGGTCCTATTCACCCCCCTCTAGGTCCATAGACATATCTCCGAGTATCTCTACAAGCGGTAAAACCGCAATTTCAGCTAAATGCAGTCTTTTAGCTATCGATCGAGCGAAGTCCCTCTCATTCCTACAATCATAAAACTATGCATTAGAATAGTCGTTAAGCTTGAAAACCATGCATAGTTGGTGATGAAATGGGATTAGAATATACACATTTAACCGCTCAACACACCCCCTAATCAGCATTTTGCTTGCCCCAAGCAAAACATGTGTGAAACAAATTTCATTCTTCAAAACTCAACTCTCCTTCAAAAGCTATTCTTTTATACACTCTAAGACATACAAGTGTAAAAATAAAAAAAACTAAGTGATAGAGATTGAAACATTAAACTTTCAAGAATATACAAGTACTCACATGGATTTCCCGCTGATTGATAGATAAATAGAAAATTTTGAACAATTTAACCTAGTGTGCTCAGTGAATGCTCGTCTCATGAAAATTCGGACTTATCTTCTTCATAAATTAGCTAAGGTATAGAATTCAAGGTGTGCAGATCAACAGAAGCCTTTGACAGGAATTTGCCTTACCGTCCTTCTGACGACTTTCACACTACTTCCCATTTCTGACTTTGGTTACAGGTAGACCATCCCCCGGTTGGTAATAGGTAGCCCTTTTCAGAATTTTCCACCATATTTTCCATCATTCCCATATTTTCATCCTTCCTTTCCCGTTTTCTTTTTCATTAGTTAGGATTTTTAGAAATCCATATCTTTCGTTATTTTCCCATGGACAAGGATGCACAAAGTACCCCGGCTTGGTTTCTCAACACCTCAAATCCAAACTTAGCTAATCCACAAATCTAATAATCCTTTCAAAATATGAGAATCGTGTGAAGTGAACTAGGTGTAAAAGTGTTCAAAATTTCTATCAATCTTAAAAATAGGAGAATTCGCATATAAAACTGGTATCTTCGAGATTGTTCAAGATATTCAACTTCACTCACTTCGCCTCTCCTTATCCTATACTTACACCGTCCCGAATGCATAGAAAGAAAGTTTTCCAATGGAGTTTTGAATTTTTAAAAAAATCTGAAAAATCTTTTTCATATTGCTCGAGATGTTACAAAACACTAGATTCATCCTAGTGATCTCACACCCCCAACCAAACCTTGCATTGTTCTCAATGTAAAAGATATGCAATAGGCAAAACATGAGAGCAATTATAAAATAAAGAGAGTGAGGAATGAGAGTACCTGAGAGAACAAAGACTGAAATTCTACCTCTTTCTAACTAACCTATGAAAAAAAAAATCAAAAGTAACAAAATCCTAATCCTAACTACTCTATACCTCCATCAGACTAGGAGATTAAATATCCTGATACACAGGATCAGTCAGAGGTATGGACATACCTTCTAAAGGAAAATTCTCAAAGAACGGCTTTAGGCGTTGACCATTTGCTTTAAAGATATTACCGTTCCTTGGATTCAACAAATCGACGGTCCCATATGGATAAACAGTTTTCACAATGAAAGGACCGGTCCATCGAGATTTCAATTTCTTCGAAAATAAATGTAACCGAGAATTATACATAAGGACTTTTTGGTTGATCGTGAAGGTCTTACGAAGGATGTTCTTATCATGGAACACCTTCGTCTTGTCCTTATAAATTCTCGCATTTTCATATGCCTTGTTCCGGAGTTTCGCAAGTTCATTCAATTAAAGTTTACGCAACGAGCTTACCTTGTTAGAATCAAAATTCATCTTCTTTAGCGCCCAATATGCCGTATGTTCCAACTCCAAGGGCAAGTGACAAGCTTCCCATAGACAAGTCTATAAGGAGAAATTTCAATGGGAGTCTTGAAAGCGGTACGGTAAGCCCAGAGTGCATCGGTAAGTTGAAGCGACCAATCTTTACGATCGGGGTTCACTATTTTTTCCAAAATATGTTTAATTTCCCTGTTGTAAATCTCAACTTGTCCACTTGTTTGTGAGTGATAGGGAGTGCTCACCTTGTGATTTACGCCATATTTTTCATTAAAGCTTCAAACGGGCGGTTACAAAAATGGGACCCTCCATCGCTTATAATGACTCGAGGTGTTCCAAAATGGGAAAGGATATTTTCTTTTAAGAAACAAATGACTGTTTTATGGTTATTGTTCCGACATGGAATTGCCTTGACCCATTTTGAAACATAGTCGACGGCAAGCAAAATATATAAATTTCTAAAAGAAGATGGGAATCGACCCATGAAATCGATGCCCCAACAATAAAAAATTTCGATTGGTAAGATGAGATTGAGTGGCATCATATTTTTACAGGATATTCCTCCTAATTTTTGACAAGGCTCACATGTTTTACAAAACTCATGGGTGTCATTGAACATGGTGGGCCAATAAAACCCACATTGCAGAATTTTGGCTATGGTCTTCTTAGCCAAAAAGTGGCCACCACACGCTTGAGAATGATAAAAGAAGATGATACTATGTTGTTCATCATCCGGCAAACATCTCCTTATGATTTGATTAGGACAATACTTGAATAAGTATGGGTTGTCCTATAGGAATTTTCTCACCTCGTTGAAGAACTTATCCTTATCTTACTTTTTCCAATGTGTCAGAATTGTACCTGTAGCAAGATAGTTAGCAATGTCCACATACCATGGTAATTAGGAGACTTTAAAAAGTTGTTCATCAGGGAACATGTCATTGATCGCGGTCGTCTTAGGGGAATCGGTGAGAACAAGTCTAGAAAGATGGTCAGCAACTACGTTTTCTACTCCTTATCACGTATTTCTATGTTAAATTCTTGGAGTAGGAGGATCTATCTTAACAAGCGTGGCTTAGCATCCTTCTTAGAGAGAAGGTACTTAAGCGCTGCATGGTCGGTGAATATGATAATCTTGGATCCGATCAAGTAGGACCGAAACTTGTCCAAAGAAAAAACTATGGCCAAAAGTTCTTTTTCTTTAGTAGTGCAGTTTACTTGAGCCGAGTTTAAGGTTCTACTTGCGTAGTAGATGGCGCATGGCTTCTTCTCTTTTCTTTGGCCTAACACAGCCCCAATATGTAGTCACTCGCATCACACATGATTTCAAAAGGAAGGCTCCAATCAGGTGGTTGCATTATGGGAGCACAGTCAACATACCTTTAAGTTTTTCAAAGGCATTTTGACAATCCTTATTCCACTCGAATGATTTTTCCTTTTGAAGGAGGTTACATAAAGGACGAGAGAGTGAGCTAAAGTCCTTTATGAACCGTCTATAGAATCCGGCATGTCCTAAAAAGGACCACACATCTCGTATGCTTTTGGGGGATGGAAGGTTAGAGATAAGATCGATCTTAGCCTTGTCCACCTCAATTCCATTTTGTGAGATGATGTGACCAAGGACAATTCCTATTTGAACCATGAAGTGACATTTCTCCCAATTCAACACGAAGTTCTTTTCTTCACATCTTTTTAACACAATTTTTAAGTGCACAAGGCACTCATCAAAGTTACAACCAAATACAGAGAAATCGTCCATGAAGACTTCAAGAATCATCCCCACCATATCAGAAAAAATACTCAACATACAACGCTGAAAGGTGGCAGGGGCATTGCATAGTCCAAACGACATCTTTCGATAGGTAAAAGTGCCGAATGGACATGTGAATGTTGTCTTATCTTGGTCTTCTAGGGTGATCTCTATTTAGTTATACCCTGAATACCCATCAAGGAAGTAAAAGTGGTAATGACCTGCCAACCTTTCTAAAATTTGATCAACAAATGGTAAGGGGAAGTGGTCTTTCCTTGTAACTGTGTTTAGCTTCCTGTAGTCAATGCACATTCTCCAACCGGTAGTGACTCTAGTTGGCACGAGTTCATTGTTGGCATTGCCTATAATGGTAATTCCGGATTTCTTAGGCACCACTTGAGTTGGACTCACCCATTGGCTATTGGATATTGGGTAAATGATACCCACATCCAATAGTTTCAACACCTCGGCCTTAACCACCTCCTTCATGTTTGGATTGAGGCATCTTTGTGGTTGCCTAGATGTTTTCGCATTCTCCTCAAGGTGTATGTGATGAGTACAAATCAGGGGGTCTATGCCTTTGAGATCCACAATTGACCATCCAATGGCACTTTTATGCTCTATTAGAGTGGCTATCAGCCTATCTCTTGTTCCTCATCCAAGTGAGAAGAAATCACCACTGGATATGTCTCATCTCGACCTAAATAAACATATTTCAAATCAGTGGGTAATGGTTTTAGGTCGAGCTTCGGTGCCTTGATATTAGATGGAAGAGGCTTATTCTCGCTTAAAGACAAAGGCTTAAATGGTGCCTTCCATCTTTTATTATCAAGTACCAGCATGTCATACAGAATGGCATCCATCTCTCTTATCATGTCATCATCAATCTCATGAGAGTGGGCCAAGCATGCCTCCAAGGGATCGGAATAGAATGTCAGGAGGGATTTATCTTCCACGAATGATTCAATCAGATTTATTTCATGGACCTCGTCATCAACATCCCGTGGTTATTTGCATAAATCAAAGATATTTAGCTCGAGTGTCATATTTCCAAAGGACATTTGTACCAGCCCGTTTCTACAATCGATAATTGAATTTGAAGTGGCTAAGAAAGGGTGACCAAGTATGACGGGAATTTGAGCACTGGTTTCCATCACAGGATGTGTATCCAAGACAATAAAATCTACTAGATAGTAGAATTTATCGACCTGGACAAGGACATCTTCAATCATCCCTCTCGGTATACGAATAGATCTATCATTGAGTTGAAGTGTGGTTTTAGTGGGTTTTAATTCACCTATCCCAAGTTGTTCATAGACCAAGTATGGGATGAGGTTAACACTTGCCCCAATGTTGAGTAAAGCTTGTTTGATCCGGTAGTCACCTATGATGCATGAGATGGTAGGACTACCCGGATCCTTTTATTTTTGGGGCACCTCTTGTTTGATAATAGCGCTCAAATTCTCAGTCAAAAGTACTTTGTTGTGAACATTGTGTTTCCTTTTGACTGTACACAATTCCTTTAGAAATTTGGCATAAGATGGTGTTTGTTTTATAGCATCCAACAACGGAATACTGATCTTCACTTGCTTAAAAACCTCTAAAATTTTCAGGTTTTTTTTCTAAAGGTTTGGGTGAAATCAACCTTTGGGGAAACGGGGCGACCAGTTTGTATTGCCTTTCCGGTTCTTTCTCATGTGAAGTGTTGTTCGAGATATCATCCTTATTGGCGATTTTCGGATCATTAGGCTTTGAGGCCTTCACCAGATTGGATTTATCAATTGTTTTGCCACTCCTTAAAGTGGTGATAGCTTGAATATGCTCCGTATTTTAGGAGGATGGGCTGAGGTCTTGTATCTCAAATTGGGTTCTTAGGTTAGGGAGAGGTTGGGCAGGAAGTGTGCCGTTCTCCCTAACACTAAGATGAGATTCAACTCTAGCCATTGAAGTTTTTAAATCATTGATGGCTTGAGATGAATTCTGATTGAATTTTAATTGTTCTTGCGTGAACCTATCGATTTTGTGAGAATTATTCTTGTTGTACTTAGCTTGGGCTGAGACGAATGTTCCCAATATTTCCTCAAGCGTAGATTTTGGGTTATTGTTTACATTCTATGATGGCCCATTCCTCAAACTAAAATTGGGATGGTTCCTCCAACCAAAATTATACGTGTTCAAGTTTGGATTGCTAAATGGACGTTGATAGTTATTTATGACATTTAATTGTTCTTGTAAAACTTCCTGGAACGCAGAGATTGTAGGACAATCTTGTGTTACATGTTGGTTACCGAAAAAAAATTCACAAATATTCTCAACTTCCTTAGTCTTTTCTCCATTCCCTAATTCTATGGCCTCAACTTTTCTTGTGAGGCTAGCCACACGTGCACTTATGTTGTCTTCTTCGGAGAGGACATAAATTCCTCCCTTTTCTCTTTGTTGGTTTATTTGAGATTTGCTGGTTTAGTTGTATCCTAAGATTGTGCATTCTCGGCTAAGATATCAAAATAGTCCCATGCTTCTTCGACTTCCTTATTCATGAATTCTCCATTGCACATCATCTCTACGAATTGGCGCATGGGCGAAGTCAGTCCTTCATAGAAAAAGCTTATTACCTGCTAAATTTCGTAGCCATGATGTGGGCATGTGTTCAATAAGTCTTTGAACCTCTCCCAACATTGGAAGAATGTCTCATCCTCTTTTTGGAAAAAATTCATGATTAGGCGCCTCAACATGTTTGTTTTATGAGTAAGGAAAAACTTTTTAATGAATTCCCTAGTCATCTCAGTCCATGTGCCGATTGATCTTGGCCTTAATGCATGAAGCCAAGCCTTAGCCTTCTCTTTAAAAGATAAAGGAAATAACCTAAGTCTCACAACATATACGTTTGCAAAGTGCAACATGGCTATCACCTCATCAAATTTCTTAAGATGTTGATATGCACTCTCACTGTCTAAACCAAGGAACTTGGTAACGAGTTGGATTACTCCCGATTTTATATCAATATTCCCTGCATTGGTTGGAAAAATTATGCATGAGGGAGTACTCGCTCTTGTAGGTTGCAAGTGATCACGTAAAGTTCTAGGTCGAAGAACATTCTCAACCTCATTCTCACCCGTTTCGGTTTGGCCCAAATTTTGATTTGTCATAGGGTTGGGTTGATTCTCAACCATACTGTCAGAAAAAATTGGAGAGTCTAAATGTTTCTTAGCACGTGGCTCCCTATCAATCCCTTCAACAATTCCCCTTTCACTAATGAGTCGGTTATTAGAATCCCGAAACCCAATGTGGCATGCAAATCTCAGAAAATTAAAAGATTAAAAAGGGTTGGAAAAACCAAATTGAAGTGACTTCTTTGCCTTCTAGAATCCCTACAAACAAAGAAAAACAAAACAAACAAACTTAGTAGGACTCCTAAAAATTTCAAATAGAAACTTTTTCAAAAAATTTGTAAAAACCGTCGAAAATCCTCGGCAATGGTCCCAAAAACTTGTTCGCTTCCCCAAGTGTAGGGTTACGATGTAGTAATAATTTAGTAGAGACCGAGATCGTTCTCAGGGACTTGTTAGGAATTCACAAAATTACTTCTAATATTCTCTAATTGAGAGCTAACCAAACAAATTTCTAGAATTGGATGTAGATAAAATTCTTAAACTAAAAGTGAATGTAATCAATATGAAAGAGCACTAGGGGTTCAAGGATCCACTTGTAGCAATCCTTGATGCATAATTCATTGTGGTTTCTTAATTACACAACTAGAATCGAAATCAAATCTTATCTAGTCGGATGATAGAGCGGTTGTAACACACAATCTGTCATATGTGTGATTATATACATGATTCCCTCAATTCAAGTTAGGACTTGAGCATACTCAATTGCATAGGTCAATCCTAGTTCCAATAGATTAAGATCACAATCATAATCACTATTAAACTATATAACAAAGCATAATTAGATCATGATTTGAACTTCATTCAAATCACATATACAATCAACACATAATTCAGAAGTTAGAACAAAAAGGTAGAACTTTGGTTGAAGTTCCCACATGGAAATCCAAGTTTAGAGCGTATTGAATCCGATTCCTCGGAGCGTATAGGTCTAGAACTATGCAAAACAATTAAGCACTAAGGCAATTCTTCCAAAAATCCATGAGCTATCATAAGATTAAGAAAAACTAATTAGAACTTTATTCAAATTTCTATAAACCATTGTTCTTCAATAAATCCAACTTGAAACCAAAACAAAATGAATTAAAGCATCTCAGATTCACTACAAGCTTCTCCTCTTAGCCCTAGCTAAGAGGTTTAGCCATTCATGATCCAAAGAAACATGAAAGCTACAAAAAACATAAACTAGAAAACACAAACTAGAGGGAGTTGTGGAACTCTGAATTCGACTTCCGCCGCCTCCCGCCTTCATAGATCTCTTCTAGGATACCTTAGCTACGACCCCTGGGTTCCCTTTTATAGTGAAGAGGCTCTACCGCCTTCGAATCTTCCAAATTTACGTAGTACTTACGCACTTGCGCATAAAAATTGGACCTTCAAGAGGAAACTGCTGAAATCTCGCTGTAATACATTGGCCGACCGATCTAGACCGGTCGACCTCTTGTGTTTGGAGTTCAGATAGGTGAATGGGTGTGGCCGACCAGTCTAAACCGGTCATGGCCATCTTGGCCGACCGGTCAGGACTGGTCGGACTTGATTTCCTTGACTTTTTCTTCTTTCTTTCTTCTCTTATCTTCTCGCTTTGCTTTTTTCTTTCTTTGGCCCACCTTGGGTCTTCATCCAAGGCTCCTAAATGCAGTCTTTTAGCTATCAATCAAGCGAAGTCTCTCTCATTCCTACAGTCATAAAAGCACGCATTAGAATAATCGTTAAGCTTGAAAACCATGCATAGTTAGTGATGAAATGGGGTTACACATTTAAGCGCTCAACAGACATGCTTCGATATATCAAAATGGTTATTTCGATTAATCGAAGACTTATCAAACTAGTCTCCGATATATCGAAGGCTTATCGAAAATTGTTGTTTGGGCCAGATTGATTACAGCAACTTCCACCTCTTTTATTAACCTAATTTATCATGTTTTTTAATATGATCTATGGCTAATAAGGATGATTAAGGGTATTCCTAGTTGGTCCAAGTCATCTAAGAGGATTTGGGTGTTTTGGTCCAAAGGGTTATAGTCACCAAGGCATATCATTTACCTGTTCTTCTTTCTTGATGCTTCTTGTCCACTTGAATCTTTGGTCTTCAGCTTGCCAAGGCTCAACCGACATTACAACACATGAACACATATGATTGACAAATAAGGTACAATAGTATGCCACAGAAAAGTGCACTAACATGCCTTAGTTGTTATGAGGGAACTATATCAATAGATAATCCATCAATGTTAGATGTGTTGAATCATTGGGCTCTAGTGCTTAGTTTCTTGATTTATTTCAAAAGTAGACAGTTTTATATTCCAAAAGTCCATCGTTTATTTCAAATTCAAATTTAAATAATTCTAGTTGTATAATTTAAAATTGTTACGAAAATCACTGAGGACGATCTCGGTCTCATAATCAAATTATTACTACATCGCAACCTTGCACTTGGGGTTAGCAAACAAATACTTAAGAATGTGACTTTTCGTGTAATGTGAACTAGATTCCATTGTTGTTTAAATTCTCTCAGTCTAATAATAGAAAGAACTCATTTAAACACTACTAATCAACTAGATTCTAGGCTTTCAATAATCAAATTACCTTACACCTCATCGTACCATATCCATATAAACTTGAATTCATGGAAAGTCAAATTTTTCAAGAGAGTTTTAAGTTCTAAAAATTAAAAAATTTCACTCAAAACAGCAAAATAACTAGAATTTCAATGGAATTTCACCCCCCAACCTGAAATTTACATTGTCCTCAATGTAAAAGATAAGCAATGCAACTCAAAAGAGAACAACAAAAATAAAAGAAGAGTAAGAACAAGATAATACCTGAGAGAGTTGAAAGTAGATGAAGCATGTCCTATTAAAATGGATCTTCCAAGACCTCTAATACTAAAGCAACTAATAAAGAAAACCTAAACTATCCTAATCTTAATAAAGCAATGTAAATTAATAAAAAGACCTCCATCAAACTATAAGGTCAATCCTGATAAACAGTATCTCCCAAAGGCATGAACACATCCTCTATCTTAACGGGTTCTCTATCTCAACGATCCCATATGGATAAACAGTTTTAACAATGAAAGGACTAGTCAATCGAGATCTCAGTTTTTCCGAAAAATGGTGTAATCTGGAATTGTACAAAAGGACTTTTTGGTTGATTGTGAAAGTTTTTCAAAGGATGTTCTTGTCATGGAACACCGTCATCCTGTCCTTGTAAATTCAAGCATTCTCATAGGCTTCATTTCGAATTTCTATGAGTTCATTCAATTGTAATTTGTGTAGTGCACTCGCTTTGTTAGAATTAAAATTCATTCTTTTAATAGCCCAGTCTACCCTATGGTCCAATTCCAAAGGTAAGTGACAATCCTTCCCATAAACAAGTATATAGAGTAACATTTCAATGAGAGTCTTAAAAGTCATACAATAAGCCTAACACACATTGGTTAGTCTAAGAGACTAATCTTTACGATCCGAGTTCACCATTTTCTCTAGGATGTGTTTTATCTCCCGATTAGATATCTCAGCTTGACCGTTCATTTGCAGATGATAGGGGGTGTTCACCTTATGAGTAATACCATATTTTATCATCAAAGTTTCAATAGGCCCATTATAAAAGTGAGACCCTCCGTCACTTATAATGGCCTAAGGCATTTCGATTCTAGAAATGATATTTTCTTTCAAGAACCGAATGATCATTTTATGATCATTATTACAACATGAAATCGCCTTAACCCATTTGGATACATAGTCGACGACAAGTAAAATGTATAAATTTTCAAAGGATAAGGGGAATGGTCCCATAAAATCGATGCCCCAACAATTAAATATTTCAATAATTAAGATGGGATTGAGTGGCATCATTTTTTCTATGGGATATTCCTCCCAATTTTTTACAATGCTCATAAACCTTACAAAACTCATAAACATCCTTGAACATAGTGGGCAAGTAAAAGCCACACTACAAAATTTTGATGGCGGTCTTCTTAGCTGAAAAATGACCACCACACGCCTGAGAGTGATAAAAGGAGATAACACTATGTTGCTCATGGTTCAGCACACATCTCCTTATAATTTGATCGGGACAATACTTAAATAAGTATGGGTCATCCCAAAAGAACTTGCATACCGTGGTAAAGAATTTTTTTTTATCTTGCTTTGACCAATGTGTAGAATTGTACATGTAGCATGATAGTTAGCAATGTCTGCATACCAAGGGAGTTGGGAGACTTTGAAGAGTTGTTTATCGAGGAACATGTAATTAATCGGTGCCACCTTAATGGAATCGGATAGGACAAGCCTAAAGAGATGGTCAACCATTATATTTTCTACTCACTTTTTGTCTCTAATTTTCAAGTCGAATTCTTGGAGTAGAAGGATCCATCTCAACAAGCGAGGCTTAACATCCTTCTTAAAAAGATGATACTTAAGCATCACATGATCTATGAATATGACGATCTTGGATCCTATCAAGTAGGACCTAAACTTATCCAAAGAAAATACAGCGGTAAGTGTAGTTTGCTTAGGCAGGGTTTAGAGTTTTACTCGCATAATATATCATGCAGGGCATCTTCTATTTTCTCTAACCCAACATTGCCCCATTTGCATAGTCACTAGCATTCCACATAATTTCAAAAGGAATGCTCCAATCGGGTGTTTGCATTATGGGAGCACTTGTTAACATGCTTTTAAGCTTAGTGAAAGCTTTTTGGCATTCCTCACTCCACTCGAATGAGGTTTCCTTTCGAAGAAGGTTACATAAAGGATGAGAGATGAGGCTAAAGTCCTATATGAACCTTCTATAAAATTTGATGTGTCCTAAAAAGGACCGAACATCTTGTATGCTCTTGGGTGGTGGTAAATTAGCGATAAGATTAATTTTTGCTTTATCCACCTTGAAATAATGTGTCCAAGGACTATTCCCTTTCAAACCATGAAATGACATTTTTCCCAATTAAGACAAGGTTCTTTTCTTCACATCTTTTTAAAACAGATTTTAAGTGCTCTAGACACTTATCAAATGAACAAAAAAAAAAAAAAAAACCAGAGAAGTCATCCATGAAAACCTCTAAAAATTGTCCCACCATATTAGAAGAAATACTCAACATACAACACTGAAAAGTGGAAGGAGCATTACATAGCCCGAATGGCTCCTTAGTTATGCGAAAGTGCTAAAGGGGTGTATAAAAGTGGTCTTCTCTTGATCTTCAAAAACGATCTCTATTTGGTTATATCTTGAATACCCATCCTAGAAGAACTAGTAGGAATAAACCGCTAATCTTTCAAGAATTTCATCAACAAAGGGTAAAGGGAAGTGGTATTTTCTTGTGACTGTATTTAGCTTCCGGTAGTCAATACACATTCTCCAACCAGTAGTGACTCTGGTTGGCATGAGTTCATTGTTGGCATTGGCTACAATGATAATTTCAGACTTCTTAGGCACCACCTGAGTTGGACTTGTTGAACCTCCAATTTATACATTGCATTGCCCATTACACTACATAATTTGCATGATTTTCATGGTTAAAAGGCCCACCTAACATGTGTTTTGTGATTGTAGAGATAAGAGGGGATTTCATCAAATTGGAGTCAAAAGATTACATTTGAAGACATTGGATGAAGTCCTAAGATGGACCAAGGAAAGAAGAAGAAAGAGAGAGAAAAGAGAATGAAGAAAAGAAGAAAAAGATGAAGGAATACAAGGCTGACCGGTCGTCCGACCGGTCAGCCACATCACATGAACAAGAAGAAGAGAGGCCGACCGGTCATGACCGGTCGGCCATGCACGCTGGATGAGAGGGAGATCAGCCCGACCGGTCATGACCGGTCGGGCATGTGCGCTGGATGAATGGAAATCAGCCCGACCGGTCATGACCGGTCGGCTGTACTCACTGGAATGCTTGGAAATCAGCCCGACCGGTCGTGACCGGTCGGCTCTGCGTAAGGATGAGTCCTTTCTAAATTGGGACTCCGAATTTCACTGCGCAATGCGAAGTCTTTCGCAGGATCCGACGCAAGGGGGGTTTGTTGCTATAAAAGGACACCTAGGGGCTCTTCCTAAGGTATCAGAGAGGAGAAGGAACATGAGTTTGGAGGCTGAAGGCGACTGTGGGGCGTCTGCAACATCTATCTTCGGGTTTTTCTAGTTTTATGCTTTATTTTTGAGTTTTTAGTTGTAGCATGACTATGCTCGGCTAAAACCTCTCAGCTAAGGCTGAGAGGTGAAGCTTGTAGCTAGTTCTATGTTAATTTCAGTTTGATTCAAGTACTTTTAATTCAAAGTTGGATTTTTCTTATGTTTCAGTCCAATAGGTGGTAGTTTGAGATGTCTTATCTGAGTTCATGTGCTCCGGACATGAATTCCTTTTAATTCTCTGAGATTATCACAGGTTGCTTGTTTAGATTCGAATTATAGTAATCCTTGAGCAGGCCATAGTCCATAGGCATGGCTGTTACTCCGCAGGCTATGAATTTGAATTCTACATTGATTGAATGGACTTGAACTTGGAAGTTCAACTTGAATTGGATGAATGTGTGTGAATGCTTTATTTTCCAACTAGATGAGAGATAGGACTTCAAATCTAGTTGTGTTCTCTACTTGGATTGACTGAATTGACATAGAATTGCTACAAGTGGATCCTTGAAAGCCTTAGTACATTATATCTCTGATTTTTCATTAAGTTACTGTTTTAATTAAACATCCTATTGAAATTGAATTTGCTCTATTAAACTGAGTTGCTGAAGTAATTAGGAAGCTGTTACTTTTTCCCTGTGGATCGACCTCGGTCTTACCGAGATTTATTACTACATCGCAGTTTTTGGCGCCGTTGCCGGGAAAATTAGATAATAGTTTTCAAATAGTTTCAGTGGCTGTAGAAGTAGATAGTTTTGTTTTTGATTTTTCTTAGAACTAACAACGTTTTCTGTTTTGTAGGAATTCTTCTTTCAGTTCAAGCGAATCAGGTGATACCTTTCTAACTTAGTTTTTTTTAGAATTTTTTTAGATTGCAGTTTTCTAGGTTAGGATTAGTCTTGATTGAGTGGTTTATGTCCTGTTGGGAACGTAACCATTCAAATCGTCTCCAATCTGAAGGTGGTTTAGTTGGACCATTGTCAGTTCATAGACGAGTCCGGAATTATCAAGAGCATTGTGAAAGTTTGGGGAGTATGGAGCAGACACCCTTAAGGAATCCTCCACCCCCTACTCCAACCACAAACGCAAATCAGGAAGGAGTAGGAGAGAATGAGGTACATAATGTTCCTCCAATGAGATCACTACGGGATTACCTACAACCTGCTCGTACAATTACACCTTCTTGCATAGTTCTACCAGCTAACGGTGGGACCCTTGACATAAAACCAGGAGTAATCCAACTTTTACCTAAATTCCATGGGCTAGACTCTGACCGCCCATACTTACACTTGCAAGAATTCGAAGAAGTGTTGGCCACCTTGCATTATCCCAATGTTTCTGGGGATACAATCAGACTTAAACTTTTTCCATTCCCCTTGAAAGAAAGAGCCAAAGATTGGCTTCACTCTCTTAGACCATATTCGATTGGGTCATGGGTTGAGATGAACCGGGAATTCTTGAAAAAGTTCTTCCCCGCTCATAAGACAAACACTCTTCGAAGGGCCATAATGAATTTCTCAGCAAAAGAGGGTGAATCATTCTTTCAATGTTGGGAAAGATTTAAGGAACTCCTGCTTGCTTGCCCACATCATGGCTATGAGAGTTGGCGAATTATAAATTTTTTCAATGATGGATTAAGTCCTAATATGCGCCAATTTGTGGAAATGATGTGCAATGGCGAGTTTATGAGTAAAAATCCAGATGATGCTTGGAGTTACTTGGACATGTTGGCTGAAAATGCCCAATCTTGGGACACCTCGGATAAACCCAAGAACCCCAAGCCTACTCAAGAGAAAGGAGGGATATATGTCCTTAAAGAGGAAGACGATGTAAATGCAAGGATAGCCAACCTCACAAGGAAGGTTGAGGCCATGGAACTTAGCAAAAATGGAGTTTCCAAGTCCAAGGAAGCTGTTGAAACCACATGTGGGATTTGTCTCACCGACTTACACGCTACGCAAGATTGTCCCACAATTCCTGCATTTAAGGAAGTGTTGCAAGAGACAGCCAATGCCACATATGGTTATCAACGGCCCTTCAATGGACCGGTAGGTAATACATACAATGAGAGTTGGAAGAACCACCCGAATTTCAGTTGGAAGAATGCCCCAACGGGTAATCCTACCAACTCCCAAAGAGGGCCACCCATGCAAAATATGGCCCCACCTCAAGTCTCATTGGAGGATACTTTGAGAGCGTTTATGCAAGGGCAAGCGCAAGTAAATGAATCAAATCAGCAATTGTTCCAAGAGCTGAAAGTCTCGGTTGATGAGATTAAGGGACGCTTGAATGCTAGGGAAGGGACCTTTCCGGCCCAACCTTAGCCCAATCCTAAGCAAGTACATGAAGTAAGCATCCTTAATCCTTCCAACCAAAACATGGAGCAAGCTAAATCCATTACCACCCTTAGAAGTGGTAAACAAATTGACAAAACTATTCCGGTGAAGGCCGATGAGCCTAATGATCCGGTAAATTCTGAGGATGAAAATGGATCTAACCTAGCCCCACAACAACCGGAACGCATTTACAAGCCCATAGCACCATTCCCATCGAGATTGGTTGCCCCAAAATCTCTCCCAAATTCTCAAGATATTCTAGAGATTTTCAGACAAGTCAAGATCAATATCCCTTTGCTTGATGCCATCAAACAAATTCCCTCTTATGCCAAGTTTCTAAAAGACCTATGCACAACAAAACGCAAATATAATGTGCAGCAAAAGGCCTTCCTAACTGAGCAAGTTAGTGCCATCCTCATTCAAAAGACTCCCCCAAAATTCAAAGATCCCGGTAGTCCCACCGTCTCATGTATCATTGGAGACTACCGGATTGAACGTGCCTTGTTAGACTTGGGGGCAAGTGTGAACTTGATCCCATACTCGGTATATGAACAATTGGGTCTTGGTGAATTAAAACCCACCAAAACCACATTGCAACTCGCTGATAGATCTATCCGTGTACCGAGGGGGATAGTTGAGGATGTTCTAGTCCAAGTTGACAAATTCTACTACCCGGTAGATTTTATAGTCTTGGATACACAACCGGTTTTGGATGCTAGCACCCAAATACTGGTGATATTAGGCCGCCCATTCCTTGCCACATCAAACGCAATCATCAATTGCCGGAATGGGGTGATGCAATTATCTTTTGGAAACATGACACTAGAGGTGAATGTATTTCACCTGGGCAAAAGACATAGGGATGTCGATGATGATGAGTTCTTCGATGTAAACATGCTTGAAACCTTTGAAGAAGAAGAACTCCTCTAACTTGAACCACTAGAAAGTTTGGAGACATGCTTAGCACACTTCATGGATTCTAAAGACCCTATCATTAGTGAGATTGTGCATGCATTAAATATAGAAAGACCGGTAGTTGATACTAGCCGGTCGAGGCCCCATTTCGAAAAATTGCCACCAACCACATCAAGGCCTCTACCGTCTAGCATCAAACCACCGAAGCTTGACCTCAAACCATTGCCATCCGAGCTTAAATATGTATATCTGGGTCAAGAGGAAACTTTTCCAGTTGTCATTGCCTCCCACCTAGAAAAAGACCAAGAGCTCAAGTTGATTGAGTTACTCAAAAAACACCGGGAAGCCATAGGTTGGACAATAGCGGATCTCAAAGGAATAGATCCTTTGGTTTGCACTCACCGTATACACCTTGAAGAAAACGTAAAAACGACTAGACAACCTCAAAGACGGCTAAATCCAAACATGATGGAGGTTGTCAAAGCCGAAGTGTTAAAGCTATTGGATGTGGGTATCATCTACCCCATCTCAGATAGCCAATGGGTGAGTCCTACCCAAGTTGTCCCCAAGAAATCCGGTATTACCATCATTGAAAACGCCAACAACGAGCTTATACCCACTAGGGTGACCACCGGTTGGCGTATGTGCATTGATTATAGGAAGCTCAATACGGTCACTAGGAAAGACCACTTCCCTCTCCCATTTATGGACCAAATTTTGGAGAGGTTGGCAGGCCATCCCTACTATTGCTTCCTAGATGGCTATTCCGGATACAACCAAATTGAGATAGCTCCGGAAGACCAAGAGAAAACCACATTTACATGCCCGTTTGGTACCTTCGCCTACCGAAGGATGCCATTCGGGTTATGCAATGCACCCGCCACATTCCAACGATGCATGTTGAGTATTTTCTCAGACATGGTGGGTGAGTTTCTTGAGGTGTTCATGGATGACTTCTCTGTTTTTGGTTGTACATTTGATGAGTGCCTCGAGCACTTGAAGTTGGTCTTAATGAGGTGTGAGGAAAAGCAACTTGTATTAAACTGGGAAAAGTGCCACTTTATGGTACAAAGAGGAATAGACCTTGGACACATCATCTCGTCCAATGGAATAGAGGTAGACCGGGCAAAAATTGACATAATCTCCAATCTACCACCACCCAAAAGCATACGCGATGTGCGGTCCTTCCTGGGACACGCAGGTTTCTATCGAAGGTTTATAAAGGACTTTAGTCACATCTCAAGGCCTTTATGCAACCTTCTACAAAAGGAGAACCAATTTGAGTGGAGTACCGAATGTCAATTAGCTTTTTCAAAGCTAAAAGACATGTTGACAACCGCTCCTATCATGCAACCACCAGATTGGTCCATTCCTTTTGAGTTGATGTGCGATGCGAGCGATTTTGCTATTGGGGCGGTGTTAGGCCAAAAGAAGGATAAAAAGCCCCATGTCATCTACTACGCGAGTAGGACCTTGAATCCTGCCCAAGTTAATTATTCAACTACGGAGAAAGAGCTCCTAGCTGTCATCTTTGCCTTGGACAAATTCAGGCCATACTTAATAGGATCCAAAGTTATTGTTTATACGGATCATGCGGCGTTGAAATACCTTCTTTCTAAGAAGGATGCTAAGCCCCGTTTGCTAAGATGGATCCTACTCCTTCAAGAATTCGATTTGGAGATCAAAGATAAGAAGGGGGTAGAAAATGTGGTGGCGGATCATCTATCCCGCCTAGTCCTACCAAATTTCATTGACGAGTCACCTATTGAGGACTCATTCCCTGATGAGCAACTCTTTGTTGCTATGCATCCACCATGGTACGCTGATATAGCCAACTATCTTTCCACAGGTGCGATGCCGACTCATTGGACTGCGCAAGACAAACGTAAATTTCTAAGGGAAGTGCGCAGATTTTTCTGGGATGAACCTTTATTGTTTAAATATTGCCCAGACCAAATTATAAGGAGATGCGTCCCCGATGATGAACACAATTCAGTCATCTCCTTTTGTCATGATCAAGCATGTGGGGGTCATTTTTCAGCCAAGAAAACAACTGCAAAAATTCTGCAGTGTGGTTTTTATTAGCCCACATTATTTAAAGATACCCACGAGTTTTGCAAAGCTTGCGAGCGCTGCCAGAAGTTAGGAGGATTATCCCGTCGAAATATGATGCCCCTCACCCCAATTCAACATCTTGAAGTCTTTGACTGTTGGGGCATCGATTTCATGGGACCATTCCCCTCATCTTTTGGACATGTCTATATTCTGCTTGCCGTAGACTATGTGTCTAAATGGATCGAGGCTATCCCATGTAGAACCAATGATCATCGTACGGTTCTCAAGTTTCTCAAAGAAAACATACTTTCTAGATTTGGGACGCCTCGAGCCATTATTAGTGATGGTGGTGCTCACTTTTGCAATAGACCTTTTGAAACTTTGATGAAGAAATATGGTATTAGGCACAAAGTGAGTACCCCATACCACCCACAAACAAGTGGGCAAGCTGAAATCTCCAACAGGGAAATCAAGCAGATTTTAGAAAAGACGGTGAGACCGGATCGCAAGGATTGGTCCTTACGATTAGATGATGCACTTTGGGCTCACCGTACTGCCTACAAGACACCCATTGGAATGTCCCCTTATAGACTTGTCTATGGGAAAGCTTGTCACCTGCCTGTGGAGATAGAACACAAAGCCTATTGGGCAATTCGGGCCCTAAATTTTGACATAGACAAGGCTAGCTCGCTTCGCAAACTTCAATTAAATGAGCTTGATGAGATCCGGAACGATGCATATGAGAATTCAAGGATTTACAAGAGCAAGATGAAGGCCTTTCATGACAAACACATCTTGAGGAAATCCTTCCATGAAGGACAGAAAGTGCTCTTGTATAATGCCCGACTTCATCTTTTTTCGGGAAAACTACGATCTCGATGGACCGGCCCATATATTGTTAAAGAAGTTTTTCCCCATGGGGCTGTTGAGATTGAGAATGCAGCGAATGGTGACTATTTCAAAGTTAATGGACAACGCCTTAAACCATTTGTTGAGAAATTTGATTCAGAGGACATGTCCATCTCCCTGAATGATCCTGTCTATCAGGATGATTGATCTCCTAGTCTGATGGAGGTATAGCATAGGTAGGTTTAGTTTTTTTTACTGTTTTAGTAGGATTTAGTTATTGGAATTGCAGACCTCCCTGATCCCTCTCTCAGGTACTATTGATTCTCATTCTCTCATATTTTACCATTGTTCTCATGTTCATGCTAACTAATTATCTTTTTACATTGAGGACAATGCAAGTTTTGGTTGGGGGGTGAGATGAGATCCCTCATCTAGCATATTGCAACATTTCGAGCTTCATATGCACAAAATTTTTTCGAATTTTCTAACATCTCAAAACTCTTTTAGAAAATTTTGTTTCTATACATTTGAGAGGCTATGAGTAGAAGAGGAGGAGAAACGAAGTGTGTGATGTTGTAGTTTGGAATTTCTTCCAACATAATGGCTTTATATGTTAATTCCCCTATTGTTGTGATTGATAGAAAATTTGAACACCTTTACACCAAGTTCACATTACACGATTTTCATGAGTAACAGGTTTATGTGATTTGTGGATTAGCTAGACTTTGGTTTAGAGGTGTTGAGCAGCCAAGCCGGGGTATTTTGTCCATCCTTGTCCATGGGAAAATAATGAAAGATATGGATTTCTATAAATCCTATCTAAGTTAAAAGAAAAAGGAAAGAAAGGATGAAATCGGGAAGGAAAGAAAATTGGTGGAAAATTCCGAAAAGGGCTACCTATTACCAACCGGGGGATGGTCGAACCGTAACCAAAGCCGAAAATGGGACGTAGTGTGAAAGCCGTCGGAAGGACGGTAAGACAAATTCCTGTCATAGGCTTGCTGTTGCTCTGTGCATCTTAAAATCCTTGGTCTACTTAATCTATGAAGAAGATGGTTCCAGGAACTCATGAGATGAACTTTCACTATGCACACTAGGTTGAATTTGTTCGAATTCTTCTATTTATCAATCAGTCAGCGGGGATTTCATGTAAACACTTCTTATGTTTTGAGAGTCCAAGGTTCAGCTTCCAACACCTAATTTTTCCAAATTTTACACTTATACATCTGGGAATGGATAAAAACATGGTTTCTGGAAGAGGGTTGGATTTGGAGGTTTGAAACTGTTTCACGCATGTTTTGCTCGGGACTAGCAAAAATCTAGTTGGGGGGTGTGTTGAACCTCCAATTTATACATTGCATTGCCCATTACACTACATAATTTGCATGATTTTCATGGTTAAAAGGCCCACCTAACATGTGTTTTGTGATTGTAGAGATAAGAGGGGATTTCATCAAATTGGAGTCAAAAGATTACATTTGAAGACATTGGATGAAGTCCTAAGATGGACCAAGGAAAGAAGAAGAAAGAGAGAGAAAAGAGAATGAAGAAAAGAAGAAAAAGATGAAGGAATACAAGGCTGACCGGTCGTCCGACCGGTCAGCCACATCACATGAACAAGAAGAAGAGAGGCCGACCGGTCATGACCGGTCGGCCATGCACGCTGGATGAGAGGGAGATCAGCCCGACCGGTCATGACCGGTCGGGCATGTGCGCTGGATGAATGGAAATCAGCTCGACCGGTCATGACCGGTCGGCTGTACTCACTGGAATGCTTGGAAATCAGCCCGACCGGTCGTGACCGGTCGGCTCTGCGTAAGGATGAGTCCTTTCTAAATTGGGACTCCGAATTTCACTGCGCAATGCGAAGTCTTTCGCAGGATCCGACGCAAGGGGGGTTTGTTGCTATAAAAGGACACCTAGGGGCTCTTCCTAAGGTATCAGAGAGGAGAAGGAACGTGAGTTTGGAGGCTGAAGGCGACTGTGGGGCGTCTGCAACATCTATCTTCGGGTTTTTCTAGTTTTATGCTTTATTTTTGAGTTTTTAGTTGTAGCATGACTATGCTCGGCTAAAACCTCTCAGCTAAGGCTGAGAGGTGAAGCTTGTAGCTAGTTCTATGTTAATTTCAGTTTGATTCAAGTACTTTTAATTCAAAGTTGGATTTTTCTTATGTTTCAGTCCAATAGGTGGTAGTTTGAGATGTCTTATCTGAGTTCATGTGCTCCGGACATGAATTCCTTTTAATTCTCTGAGATTATCACAGGTTGCTTGTTTAGATTCGAATTATAGTAATCCTTGAGCAGGCCATAGTCCATAGGCATGGCTGTTACTCCGCAGGCTATGAATTTGAATTCTACATTGATTGAATGGACTTGAACTTGGAAGTTCAACTTGAATTGGATGAATGTGTGTGAATGCTTTATTTTCCAACTAGATGAGAGATAGGACTTCAAATCTAGTTTTGTTCTCTACTTGGATTGACTGAATTGACATAGAATTGCTACAAGTGGATCCTTGAAAGCCTTAGTACATTATATCTCTGATTTTTCATTAAGTTACTGTTTTAATTAAACATCCTATTGAAATTAAATTTGCTCTATTAAACTGAGTTGCTGAAGTAATTAGGAAGCTGTTACTTTTTCCCTGTGGATCGACCTCGGTCTTACCGAGATTTATTACTACATCGCAGCCTTACACTTGAGGCGAGCGAACAGGACTCACCCATTGGATATCGAATATTAGGTAAATGATACACACATCCAATAGCTTTAACACTCTAGCCTTGACCACTTTTTCATATTTAGATTTAAACATCTTTATGATTGCCCAGATGTTTTGGCATTTTCCTCTAAGTGTATGCGATGGTTATAAATCAAGAGGTCAATACCTTTAAGGTACGTAATTGTCCATCCAAGGGCACTCTTATGCTCCTTGAGAGTAGAAATCAACTTACTCTTGTTCCTCATCCAAGTGGAAAGAAATCATCGCTGGATATGTCTCTTCTTGTCTTAAATAAGCATATTTACAATTCGCAGGAAAAGGTTTTAGGTCAAGCTTCGGTATCTTAAGACTAGACAGTAGAGGTTTTGATTCAGTCCAAGGTAACTTTTCAAATTGTGGCCTCCACCGATTAGTTCAAGTACCGGTATCGCATTTAGTAAGGAATCCATCTCCCTTATCATGTCATCATCTATATTTGGGAAGTGGGCCAAACACGCTTCTAAGTGATCATAGTACAAAGTTAGGAAGGACTTGTCTTCCACGAATGAATCAATCAAGTTAATCTCATGGAACTCCTCATCACCATCCTCTTGTTATCTACACATATTGAAAACATTCAGCTTAAGCGTCATATTTCCAAATGACATCTTCATAATCCCATTCCTATAATTTATTATGGCATTTGATGTGGCTAATAATGACCAACCAAGTATTACTAAGATTTGAGTGCTAACATGAACAACTGGTTGTGGGTTTAAGACAATAAAGTCTACGAGGTAGTAGAACTTATCAACTTGGACAAGTACATTCTCTATGACTCCTCTCGGTATACGGATCGAACGATCGGCAAGTTGAAGCATGGTTTTGATGGGTTTCAATTCACCTAAACCCAATCGTTCATAGATCGAGTAGGGGATCAGGTTTACACTCACCCCCAAATCAAGCAAAGCTTGCTCAATTCGATAGTCACCAATCACACATGATATGGTTGGGCTACCAGGATCCTTGTATTTTTGGGGCATATCCTATTTGAGGATGACACTCACTTTCCTAGTCAGAAAAATTTTCTTTTGTACATTGTGACTTCTCTTAACCGTACAAAGGTCCTTTAGAAATTTAGCGTATGATGATATTTATTTTATGACATCCAACAAAGGGATGTTGATCTTCACTTATTTGGAAACCTTTAAAATATCATGAGTGATACCTAGAGGTTTAAGTGGAATCAATTGTTGAGGGAAAGGTGCGACAGGCTTGTAATCTTATTCCTTTTCTTGAGTGGCAACTCTAGGTTCATCGTCTTTCTCAAAATTTACCGGATCCTTAGGCTTATCAGCCTTCACCAAAATATATTTGTTGACTTACTTTCCACTTCTAAGAGTGGTGATGGACTTGGCTTGCTCCACATGTTGGTTGGAGGAATTTAGGTTGCTTATCTCACATTGTGGCTTTAGATTGGTCTGAGGTTAGGTGGGAAGTCATTTCCCTAGCATTCAAGCGACCCTTAATTTCTTCAACCGACGTTTTGATTTCTTGGAATATCTCTTGGTTTCTATGATTTATTTAAGTTTAGCTTTGCATGAATGCATTCAACGTATCCTCCATAGTCATCTAAGGTGGGTCCATAACAATTTTGCATGGGAGGCCCCCTTTGAGGATTACTAGGATTGGCTGTAGGCCCATTCCTCCAACCGAAGTTTGGGTGGTTCCTCCAATTGGAATTGCACGTGTTTTTGTTTGGAGTACTAAATGGACATTGATAATTTCTTATAACATTTGATTGATCATGTAATAGCTCTTGAAACGCAGGAATTGTAAGACAATTTTGTGTCAGATGCACATTACTAGCACAAATCCCACAAACATTCTCAACAGTTTCACTTGGTTGGATAGCCACTGCCTTCCTTAATTCCATGGCCTCAACTTTTCTTGTAAGATTAACCAACCAAGCATTAACATCATCTTCCTCCTTTAGGAAGTATATTCCTCCATTTACCTTAACTTAGGCTGATTTGGGATTTGTTGGCTTAATGTATCCCATGATTGCGCGTTTTCAGTCAACATATCAAAATAATCCCACGCTTATTCGGTTTCCTTATTCATGAATTCCCCGTTGCACATCATCTCTACGAACTAGCGCATGGGCGAATTCAATCCTTCATAGAAAAAGCTTATTACCTGCTAGCATTTGTATCCATGATGTGGACATGCGTTTAATAGTTCCGTGAACCTCTCCGAACATTGGAAGAAGGTTTTATCCTCTTTTTTGGCATAATTTATGATAGCTCTCCTCCGCGTCTTAGTCCTATCAATTGGGAAGAGTTTTTTAAGAAACTCTCGGGTCATCTCGGCTTATGTCCAATTGATCTTGACATTAAGGAATGAAGCCATGATTCGGCTTTCTCTTTTAAAGAAAAAGGGAATAATAAGTCTTAAGGTATCCTTAGACACATTATTAAATTGTAAGGTAGCTATGATCTCATCAAATTCTTTAATATGTAAATAAGCATTTTTAGAATCAAGTCCCTGAAGTTTAGGAAGAAGTTGGATTACTCCCAGTTTGAAGTTTATGTTTCCTATATTATGAGGAATGATCATACAGGAAGGAGTGCTCATCTTAGTGAGTTGTAAATAATCACATAGAGTTCTAGGTTGAGGAGCATTACCCACTTCATTGTCCCTTATTTCAGTTTGATTTTGGGCTTGTTGGTGTTCTTTATTAGCCCCCTAAGTTTGGTTGATTCTCAACCACATCTCATGACAATTCAAATGATCTTAAGTGTTTTCAAACATGGTGATGGATGGACAATCTGTCAACTAGTCTCTGTTCGCTTCCCCAAGTGTAGGGTTGCGATGTAGTAATAATCTCGGTAAGACCGAGGTCGATCCATAGGGACTCATATAGGAATTCACAAAACACTTCTAATAGTTTCCACTGAAGAACTAACTAAATAGAATTTAGTAATCTGATGTAGAGAGATATTTTGAATTAACTGAAGGTAATCAATTAATAAAAGGCACTAGGGGTTCAAGGATCCACTTGTAGCAATCCTTGATGCTCAATTCATTGTGGTTTTCTCACTTTCTCAGCTAGAATCGAAATTAAGTTCTATCTAGTCGGATGGTAGAGTGGTTAAAACAATCAACCTGACATATGTAAGATCCATGTATATGATTCACTCAATGCAAGCTAGGACGAGCATACTCAATTGCATAGGTCAGTCCCAATTCCAATAGGCTAAGTCACAATCATAACCATCATTAAATCTTGTCACAAGACAAAACTAGATCATGATTTGAACTTGATCCAAATCACATACACAGTCTCACATACTTCAGAATTCCCATAAAAGTAGACTTTTGGTATGAAGCTCCCACATGAAGATCATAGATCTAGAGCGTATTCCAATTCCTCGGATCATACAGGTCTAAACTAGCTTAAAACAATTAAGAACTCAAGCAATTCTTCCAAACATCCATGAGTCATCATAAGATTAAGAAAAACTACTTAGTACTTGAATTAAACTTCAAACCATTGTTCTTCAATAGAATTCCAACTTAAAACCAAATCAAACGAATTGAAACATCTTAGATTCACTACAAGCTTCCCCTCTTAGCCCTAGCTAAGAGGTTTAGCTGTTCATGATCCAAGGAAACATGAAAACAACTAAACAAAGCATAAAACTAGAAAGCAAACTAGGAGGAGTTGTAGAACTCCGAAATCGACTTCCACCGTTTCCTACCGTGCTCAATCTGTTCTTGGATGCCCTAGGAACGATCCCTAGGTGTCCTTTTATAATGGGGAAGCTCCGTTGCGTCGGAATCATCCAGAAGATGCGTAAGGATACGTAGTGTGTCATGCCCCCAAATTCAGTTCTCGATGTCCATTTGTAGTAACCCGAATTCAGAGGTGGCAGCCTCCGTAGTACCCCAATCTCGGATCCTAACCCCACACGCCAGGTTCCGATCCTGGGATACCACAAGGAGGATTTTAGGGTCTGAATTTTTTTTTTAAACATGAGTATTATCTTATGAGTACCATCAAAGACAAACACAATATTTCCACTAAGTCATTTCGTTTACATACAGTATTGAAAGGTAAATACACAATGCGTAAATATAAAAACTGTGCACAATCCGGCACCTCCTGCTACTGCACTCCCAACTCCAACTCAACGTTGCTGATACACTCTGGTATAACCTGCAGCGTAACAAACGCGCATAAGCTTCGAACGAAGCTTTGTGAGTGCGTGTGTGCATGCGCAATACGTATGACAAGCATGATAAATATCAGAGTAAGCAGTAAAGTATGATGAGAAATTTAAACCAAATCTTAGCCTAATTAGGCTACACGATCATGTGATGTGAATAACCAGTCTACCATGGCTATGCAAGCATGCAATACATATAACTAGCCTACCATGGCTATGCAAGCATGCAATACAGGTAACCAGCCTTCCAAGGCTATATACTTATACTATGCAATGGCCTACAGGGCCTAATGTCACATACAATGATCCAATGCATGTATACAAATCACGACCTCTCAGTACAGTGGTCCAGATACGAACAGTCATAACGCGATCGCCTAAGCAATGCAGGACTCGGAACTGGTAGCTCGCCCAGTGTGGTAGCTCGTCCAGGCTTACAGCCATGCCCACATCACACCCGCCCACGTCAGGACCATCCCACACCATACAGAACATCAGTCACATCACTGATACCAATACCATCTCTGAAACAGAACATCACCGGGGTCTCACAG
Organism: Liriodendron chinense; assembly: GCA_003013855.2. Taxonomy (NCBI): domain Eukaryota; kingdom Viridiplantae; phylum Streptophyta; class Magnoliopsida; order Magnoliales; family Magnoliaceae; genus Liriodendron; species Liriodendron chinense. Next base: position 3,127,802 of record ML058508.1, on the reverse strand, counting down.
ACCTCACTACTTACCAATAGAATGCCAAAGCCTATCTAATGCAATAGCGGACCTACTCACAGCGGTCAAACTCAACCCACTTTGCCAACACTCTTCCGGCAGGTAAGGTCAGACCTCCTTCCAAACTGACCACGTGCAGTGGAAAACACCGCCATTTAATATTCGGAATACTGTTGTATGATTAAACCACCTGGTCCTTGAATGGAGCACCCACCTTGGTACCTAATGAGATCAGGGACTTTAACCCAGAGACATCTTTGGCATCCAGTTTAAAGATCACATATTTCCGGTGTTCTGCAAACCACGATGGAGCTGTGGTTGCAACGTAGTAACCATGTTATATGCGGCACAAGCAGACGGTGCAAAATGAAACCATGCATACAAACGTGAGACGACATGCCCGTGCAAGTCTCCAAAGAGCACCATAAAACTATAGGGTCTCAAATACAATGTCACCGTCAACTGGTAATGAACTACACGACAATCGCGGCCGCTATGGCCGGTTGATATAAGACAATCAGATGAGCCAAGCATCATGATGCATGAGTCAAGCATACAGTATGAGTGCCAACAAGTAGTCAATCTACCACGATGGCTATAAATCAATTTAGTCCAATTTATTTGAGATATGATTAAGATGAGGGGACACAAATGAATGATCGAGTCATAGTGCAGGATGTCGCTAGCCAGGGAATCTTGCACCAAGGGCTACAAGGTATGCTAAGTTATTCCTATCATACAGTGTAAGTCAGGATGATAGATTCCTGTCCTCGAATAGTCCCATACCTATTGGAGAGGTTTGCGATAGAAAGCACATGAATTAAATTTGCACGACTACATCTCGAGTGCTTTATGAATGCGTTTATGCCCTAGTGGTCCCCAACTAATAATGGTGATTCAGGATGCATACTCATTACACATGCATGGTGGTCGTCGAAGCATATATATAAAGATCACATATGAGTATTCCAAACAACACTACGTGTGGCAACGGACATACTAAAAACATCATAAAAAGATAATTCACCTATAACACAACCAAACCAAAGAGATAGGACCCTAAATGGATGGTATACAACAACACAGATGGTCCAACAATTGAACGGTGTGGATTAACCTTCAACATTTAGATAACCCAAATGGAAAGAAAAAGATTGAATACACTACCGACACATCAAAGGTAGAACCTACTTGAGCGGCAAGAGTAGAATACCCAAAATCATGCCGAGACCCATAATCCTGTAGTACAGTTGAGATAAACACAATAATGGTCTGTAAAAGGAATGCCATAGAACGGGTTGCAAGATAGACAGGTCATGACAGAGAATCATACATGGGAGGGTAATCTGAGATAGATGGTCAATACGATGAGGTCCAAAAAGGGACGACAGGTCTAACCTCATACTGCAAGATAGGCTCCATATAATGGATGGCCTAGATGACATACTAACGTCGAGGATGAGCCCCACACTCGTCCTAAAGGTAAACGGATGGTGTGGATGGGATATACACGATATGGTGGTCTTTAATAGTTGGGTACAAGGGTAGAAGGGGTGAGCCATATGAGTATACAACAAGCTGAGTTACCAGGATCAATCAACATCGGAGAGTCAATAAGGTGGGTCAATAAGGCAGGTTGACAAGGCGGGTCAACATGGTGAGCTAACAAGCTGATTTGACAAGACGGTTCAACAGGGTGAGGTAAGAAGGTATCCCTATGACTTGGTTCACGCGAACTTTATGAATTCCCATGCATCCAGATCTATATGACCTTTCAACAAGGGTTTACACAACTAATCATCAAGGTGGATCCACGGGATGGACAACGCGGTCATTCGAACACATACACTAAGGTGGTCCCAAGGCCATCATGTACATAACATGCTAGGGTCCATTCATTTGGATGGTTTGGATCAAGCACAAAATTAAGGCGATCCTAATCGATGGGCAACATACATATTGCACCATAGTGGCCAATGACTGACGTGGATAGAACACATGCATAACAAGGTGGACCCGTGGTTGGGGATAACCGCACAAAGGAGTGGGGAAGCCACATACATCAATGGGCCTCAACAGTCTGGGATCAACCCGATATTTGTGCTTTCCCACTAATCAAGTGAGATGGCAACCAAACACCATGGTGGGGCCCGCACACCACATGTGTGGAACCCCACCCATGGCTGGGTGACTTATGAACAGGAAGAATGACAAATAAACATAACAGATGGGTCCTGTGAAGTTTCCAATGGTAGGCATTCAACCACCCTTATTTTCTACGTGTGGCCCACCCAAAACTGGGTCCACACCCCTGCCAAGAAGAACGACAAGGTATACCCAACATTCATCAAGGTGGGACCCAAAGTTGGGCCCCATCACCTTTGGTTAGATGGATAAATAAACATTACAATGGCCCCAGGGAAGGTTTCAAAGGTGGGCATCAATGACCACTGTTTCCTACAATGTGGTCCACTTGAGGTTTGTATTTACCTCATTGTGCTGGCCCATGGCCCTAAAATAATATGAAAAAAATAGATGGTCGGCATAGATAAAACAGATGCATCATGGCGGGACCCACAGGGTGGGCCACCTGCTGGGCAGCGTGCCAAAGCACGTTGCTTGGAGCATGGTACCCAGATGGGCCCTAAGAGTTTTGAATCAAACTGATATTTTTGTTTTCTCCTTCATCCATATACATGTGATCTTATGAACAGGTTGAATGACAAATAAACATCACTGTAGGGCTAGGAAGGATTCAATGGTGGAGATCATTATTCCCACTGTTTCCCGTGGCATGGTCCACTTGAGGTTTGGATATGCTTAAATTTTGGGCTCAGCCACAAAAATGAGTTGGAAAAACATGTTTTCGATCAAGCTGATATTTTTGTTTTCCCTTCCTGTGCACACGTGTGTGGACTTATGACCAGGTTGGGTCTCAAATAAACATCATGGTGGGCTGTAGGAAGGTCTCAACGGTCTGTCACTGTCCCCACTCTTTCCTTTGGTAGGGCCCTCCTGAGATTTGGATCTGTCTCATTCTTGAGATCATGCCCTAAAATGACTCCCCAAATGGATGGACGGTGTGGATATAGCACACACATCATGGTGGGACCCACAGAGTGGGCCACCAGCTAGGCATCACGACCCTAGCGTCCGTGGACGCTGGGTACTCCCAGCGCGTAAGAGAGGCTACGCCTCTCCTTCTTTTCTCTTTCTTTCTTTGTTTTTGTTTTCTTTTAGTTTTGATAGAGTGGGGCCCACATAAGGATGATCCACTCCATTCATCAGGTTCCCCAACTCGTGGAGGACCCAATGAGCCCTATATTAGGTGTATGATACGGCCCACAGACATCAAGGTGGGCCAAACAAATTCTGACAGTAGACATCATTATTTCCACTGTTTCATGCGGTGTGGTCCGCTTAAGATTTTGATCGGTTTCATATTTGGGCCTTGGCCCTAAAATGATCTGGGAAAACAAATAGACGATGAGGATACAACATAAACATCAAGGTGGGTCCCACCCCACTCCCACGTCGTCCGGTCACTGACGACGCTGGACTGTTCCAGTGTCTCTGACGCTGTGAACGTCCAGCGACCCCAAACACGTTTCTTTTTCTTTTTTTTCTTTCTGTTTATATCAAGTGGGGCCCAAATGAGTATGATCCAATCCGTTCATCAGGTTCCCCAACTCATGGGGAGCCCATAGAGTCCAATATTGGACCGATAAACACGTTCACAAACATCACGGTGGGCCCAAAAGGTTTCGACAGTGGACATCCTTATCTTCACTATTTTTGATGGTGTGGTCCACCTAAGATCTGGATCACCTTTATTTTTGGTGTCCGGCCCTAAAATGGGCTGGAGAAACAAATGGACAGAGTGGATCAAATACATGCATCAAGGTGGGTCCCACGAGTGGGGACCCACGGTCAACGCCCAAAGGGGCTAGGCGCTGCTGGGCAGCAGCGTCCTCTGGACGCTGTCTGTCCAGCGGCCATCCTCTTCTTCCCCCTTTTTTTTTCTTTTTATAAATACTTTTTTTGTTGTGCCTTGACCAGTGGGGTCCACACGTGCAGGATCCACTCCATTCATCAGCTGGGCCATCTCATGGTGGGCCCAATTAGCTTTGGATCAAGATAATCCTTATATTTATCTTTCATCCATATCTTTGTGTTTTAAAGAATGGGGAAGAAAAGAAAATCAAGCATCATGGTGGGCCATTGACCACACTAATCATGCCACAAAATGGGTCCCCAAGTGGGATCCACACCATCAAAAGGTGGGACCCATTTGAATCCTAGATTCTACACAAAACCTAATAGGAACATGGATGCACTCACAATGATGGTTGGACGGTTGGATGGGGTCGGGTTGACGATCGGACGGTCCGGATGATGATTGGGGTCCTCCAAGCTTGGATCTCCTCCTTCAATTCCTCTAATCTCTCTTCCAATCTTACTCAAATCTCTCAAATCTCTTTCTTCTCTCTCTCTCTCTCAAATCTCTATCTCTCTCCTTTCTCTCTTTCTCTTTCTCTCTCCTATCTTGCAATTGGGAATGAGAAGACCCCCCCCTCTACGTATGGATCTTGTATTGGTAGAGAGGGGGGTGCATGATGTGATGATGATGATGATGGGAGAGGGCATTGGAGGTATGGGTTGTGTTGACTTTGGAGGTGAGAGAGTGATGGGGTGGGTATGGTGTGTGTAGACTAGGGTGATGAGAGGGGTATGGGTGAGGGTGATGGTGATTGATTTGACATATTGTTGGGATTTGTGCAAGTGGGGCCTACGCCACACGCGCGTTGTGTGGCCCATTGTTGAACCTCCAATTTATACATTTGCCAACCCATTACATCACATTATATGCATGGTTTTCATGATTACAAGGCCCATCTAATGCATGTTTTGTGATTTTAGGAATGAGAGTGAACATCACCCAAATGGAGACCAAAAGACCATGTTTAGGAGCCTTTGATGAAGGTCCAAGGTGGACCAAAGAAAGAAGAAAGCAAAGAAAGAGCAAGGAGAGAAGAAAAGAAAGAACAATAAATGGAAAAATTGGGTCCGACCAGTCAAGACCGGTCGGCCAAGAAGGCCCGACCGGTCAAGACCGGTCTAGACTGGTCGGATGCACTCCCTGGACACCTGCAAGACAAGCTAGACTGGTTAAGACCGGTCGGCCAGCCCTGTCCGACCGGTCGGCCATGCAATTTTACACTTCCAGATTCCAAACAGCAGACTATTCCCGTGTCTGGTTTTTTGGACAAGTTTTTTGAGCCCATATTGATGATATTTGGAAAACCAATACATCCATGTCGAAGAGGAGCTCGACGCCGAACTAACCCAAGTGGTTTCGTGTCGATCGGAGCTACGGATTGATCGTGGTGGCCAAAACAATACGAACTGTCCAAAAAGTTCCAGATTTCACTGTTCCACTCTGGGCCGGTCCAGGTGACCCATCATTGATGATATGAAGAATATACTTTGACCATATTTTAGACCACATCCATATATGAATAACCACAAAAGTTTCAAATCAAAAGGATGTGTGGTTTGATCGTACCAGTTGAAGAAAGATGGACCATCCAGAAAGATCCAACTGTGCAAAGTTTATAAAAGCCCTAAGTGTTCTAATTTTCGGACCATATTCTGGGATTGTTTTGGACAATCTAATCCATCTATCATGTAGAGGATGAAGTTTTCTACCAATGTTCAAAATTTGGGATCAATCCGACATCTGTACACTCCGGAGCGTTGAAAGCAAGATGACTGGTTCTGAAGGTACCCGAAGTGCGCGATTTTGAGAGGCGGTCGGTGATATGATTGGTGGGCCCATTCAGAGGATAATCTTGGAAATCTAAATCATCTATGAGGAAGATCACATTACAAGGAAGTAACAAATCAAATTTGAAGGCAATCCGACCATTGGTTAAGCCGTACCAAGCGAAACAAATTCTGCTATGTTGCTGTACTATTGCTGCACTATAAAAGGAGGTGCTCTCTTCTATTCCAAATCAAGCAAAGACGTGGGAAGCAAGGAGTTCAAGTCATAAGGGGCTTCCTAGCCTCCTCCAGCTAGTTTTTCTTCCTTTTCTTAGTTCTAGTTCTAGTTTTAATATGTTTTTCCTTAGCTAACCTCTTAGCTAGAGCTAGAGGTGAAATTTGTAGTTGGTTCCAATGCTTTAATTCTTTTATTTCAAGTACCCTTTTCTTAATTTTGGATTTTGAAGTTCTAATTTGAATAAAGTTTGGTTTTTTAGAAGTTTTGTGAGAGTTTGTATGCTCCGGACATGAGTTCCTTGCAATTCTCTGCGATTACCATGATTGGGTTGTTTGAATTCGAATTGTACTAACCCTTGAGCATGCCATAGTTCATAGGCATGGCTGTTACTCCGAAGGCTACAAGTTCAAGTTCTATGTGCTTCATTAGAACTAGAAATCTGATTTCCAGATTTAAGTGGGACTGTTTGTGCTTGAATGCTATATCTTCCAATTAGATGAGAGATAGGACTTTGATTCTAATTGTGTTGTACTTGGATGAATGGATTGGCATTGGACTACTACAAGTGGATCCTTGATGCTCTAGTTCTTCTTAATTTCAGATTTTTCTATTTTATGTGAAAAACTATCTTCTCAAACTTCTTAGATTCTAGTTATTAGAGTACTTGGAATTGTTTACCTCTTTCCCTGTGGATCGACCTCGGTCTTACCGAGATTTATTACTACATCACAGCCTTACACTTGAGGCGAGCGAATACCCACCTCGGATTGTGCAAAAGTACGCATCTTTCACACCGGGTATCGCAATGGGGCGTGCCGCGCGGCGTTGGAGTCGTGGCGCCCGCGCGGTCGCAAGGGTATAGGTCTTGGGTCGATGCGGTACTAAAATAGAGTCGCGATCAAGGCTCGCTAATCTGGTCCATCCGGGACGTACTGGTATCGAAAACTAAATGTACGGTCGGTTAATTGGGGTACAGGTCTTACACAGTGTGCAGATAAATTTGGAGCTTGTAGAACACGCACTGTTACGCAGATGACGGGTCGCACGACCAGTCTCAAAAGTGCGAAAAATGTCCAGAGAGTTTTGGCAATTTCAGAGTCCAAGATTTTAATTCAAGGACCGGTCACACGACCGGTCTAAGCAGTGGACGACCGTTCACATGACCCGTCTTAGATGGTCCAGAGAGATTTGCAGTGTGGCCTCTCCTGTTGAGTGTTCGGACCGGTCGGATGACCGGTCCTGGGCTATGGACGATTGGTCGGACGACCGGTCTTGGGTACATTCTTATGCTTTCTCTCTTCTCTCCTTTGACTTCTTTCCTCCATCCTTTGACGCTCAGTCCTTTGATCTTCTATGCTTGTAAATAGCGCCTTTAAGTCTCCAATTGATGAATCCTCTCTCTTATCCCTACAATCACAAATCCATGCATTATATTAGTCTTTAAATCATGAAAACCTTGCATAATGAGTGATGAATTGGGGTTAGAATATGCACAATTAAGAGCTCAACAGTCTCCTTCACTTAACAAGTGTTAAGTGTGATCACGGGCCCACTTGGGCATGAACCACTCAAAACAAACTAAATACTAATCCTACTTCCACTTTTAGAAAAGAAAATAAAAATTCTGAAATAACTAAAGCAAGGAGGTTTAGAAAGATAGTACCCGGTTGACGACCTGAGTTAGAATTATGCAAAAACAAAACAAAAGCAATGTTAGTTTCTGAGATTTAATAAAATCTTAACCTAAAAACACAATAAAATCCTATTTTAAATAATCTTAAGGCTAAACTATTTCAGAAAAAATATCGTAACCAAAATCCCCAGCAACGACGATAAAAACTTATTCACAACCCCAAGTGTAGGGTCGTGATGTAGTAATAATTTAGTTAAGACCGAGATCATCCGCATGGATTTACACAAATATGGTATTCTTTCCAAAATAATCTAGAACTAGAATTGGATTAAGAAATAAAAATAACATCTAAAATTCAGATTTAATGGAAGTAATAGTGAAAACAGTAAATCTAGAAAGTTTTAATAATAATTAGCAATACTAAAGCACTAAGGATCCACTTATAATTATTCTGAATGCTTAATTCACTTAGATTCAATCTATAACTCAATTCTATCTTATCTAGCCAGATAATGGAGTAGTTATATCATAATTCAAACATCCAACAAAGATTAGGACTTTGATTGAACTAGTTCTCTGATTAAGAACTAAGTTTTAGATTGAAGAGAATTCAAAGATTCTATCGTGCTTGGAGTCTACGGTAAATCAATGAATTGTACAAATCAAACTCTTCCAAAACATGTAAGTTAAACTAATCTCAGCCTTCCTAAGTATCAATGAGCTTCGAGTCATGACTAGATTCCCAACGTTGCGGCGGTGGCTAACATTGAAGTTTAACTAACAGTGTGGGTGTGTGTACTAATAATAATGGGATGTTTGTCCTAACAAAAAAAAAACTAAAATCCAACATTAAAGCTCAAATTCGAATCAGAAGTAAATCAAAGCATAAAAAATAAACTATAAGCTTTCCCTCTTAACCCTAGTTAAGAGGTTTAGTTCATCATAGACATGACTGAACTAAAAATCCTCAAAAACATGAAAAATTATAAGAAGAACTAGAAGAATAAAGAAAAAAATCAAAGTAGGAAGCCTCCTTAAGTAATTCTTTCTGCTCTTAGAACATCCCCCTTTTATAGAAAATCCACCACCGACTTCAAATTGCATAAGAAAATTTCACATCGCCATCGTCGATTGATCAGTCAATTAATCAGGCGATTGATCACAAAATTGGGCCAACTGCCAATAACTGAATTTGAACATTTGCAAGGTCAGACGATCAAACAATTTTGGATGTCAATCGATCATAAATTGTCCAATGATCAATCGATTGGACCTTTTTTAGTCCAGCAAGGTCCAACGATAATTTAGCAAAATCGAGAGTTTTTTCAACTTTGGTGATCGATAGCAAACTGTCCATCGATCAATAACAAATCCATTTTTTAGCTCAGCAAGCTCTAGTAACAATTCAGCAAATTGGGGATTTTTGCGATTGATCTATAATGGTTATCGATTGATCACAAATTCTTGTCGATTGTCTCAAATTCTGTAAATCAATTGTAAATCTTGTAGATAAATCTACAGTCCTATAGATTAATCTCAAATGTTGTATATCAATCTACAATGTTGTAGATCAATCTCAAATTTTATAGACGAATCTGGAATGCTTGAAACTTACAAATTTTGAGTTCTAAATTATGGATCTTTAATGCTTGGATTCCTCATGATTCTTGGCTGTTGGAACTTATTCCCTTGAAGCTCTAAATCATTAGACTTGGCTCAATTTGTCACGAGCCTCTTTCAATCTCTTATAGTCATGAAAACAAGCTTAAGTTAGTTCATTAAACACATTGTTTCATATAAACATAGCATGAAATTGGGGATAAATATGCACAATTTTAGGCTTAACATTTATCTTCCAGTACAACCATATAATCAAAGTACCTCTCAACTTTTGATAGCCAATCAAGGAAATCCTCAATGTTAAGTTAACAATTAAAACTAGGAAGATCCCATTTACCTAAAAAAAATTGTCAGCACAATCCACATGATCGCTCTCGTGCGCAAGTTGTTGAGTAATGAGGCCCTCGACGTCCTCATCGCTGAAGTCCGAATCATCTGGGGTAGTGTTGCGATTTTCCATCGGAAGCACTCTACGGAATATGAGATTGTTCCGTATAACGATCACAGACAGCTGAGCGTCGGCATGGGCTTGAGGCAAGATTAACATTGCTGCGAAACTATTGAAGTAGCGATCACCATCCACAGGATTTTTATCGTTGCCGTCATTAGTTGTCATCGGGCCGAGGGGATTCCTCACTCTGATACCACTTGACGCAGTCATAGACGTGGTAAGGTCAATCATTGTCTCCCTTGTAAGATAATTGTTATGGAATAAAAGATGGTCACCGAAGAAGCGTCATTCAATAAAAGTCGCGACCGGCCTGTTTAGTCGCGAGCCCTCTATTCGTACCTCGCCCTAAAGCGCCGACCATACCATTCGACTGTATGCGAGCAGCTCGGCTCGTGGTCGTCAAAAGGGGTCTCACTTCTGCATGTGAGTAGCTTGGCTCATGGTCGTCGAAAGGGGTCACATTTCTGCATACGAATAGCTCGGTTCAAGATTGTAAGCGAGGTTATCCCTGAGCCCGAACAGTCGCCGCCTTTCAACATTAGTAGTAGTAGTATATATATATATATATATATATCAATTTTGGTACGTCCCTATTCATAATTCTAAGTATCTCCATTAAGAGACGTGATCAGTTAGACGTCTAAAGTTGGTAGGCTATTCCTTTACCTAAGGATTAACAAGATAAGCATCTTATCCCTTGAGATCAGCAATAATCTCAATGGCTTGCGTGACGGATTGGATCACCCAGATCTGTATAAATAGATGGCTCCATAGGTGTTAAAGGTACACAATCGCTAAGCCCACATCCTTCCTTTTTACTTCATTACTAGGTCCCATCTAACTTAAGCTTCGGAGGGCCTACGGCTGAACGCCAGCCACCCCTATCTTTTCTTTCTACTCTTTCAAGTTTGAAGGGAAGCTGGCCCGAAGGAAGGTGAACGTCTGAAGGATCCTGTTAATAAATTGGACGTAAATAGATTGGCGTCGTCTGTGAGAATGCTTTCAGAATTATCCATTCTCATCGTTGATCGTTATCTCCCACTATGCCTCCCAAAAAGACGGTTCACCCTTCCACTTCAAGGCAGACGTTACCTCCACCTGACATCCTTGAACCAGCGTCTAATCTCCCTCAGACTGCTTCGACGGGCATGCCCCCGGGAGAGTCTAATTTGCCGTCACGAAATCCATTTCACAATGTATCCGGCAGTCAAGACGACATTATGCATTTCGTCGGAAACACACTTCTTACTCTCAAAGCTAAGCTTCAAACCTTATCTAATCAGTTTGATCAGCACTTTCCTGAACCACAGCAACCTCCAGAAGGGCCACCGTTGCGACTTGTACCAGTAGCTTCCAGACATTCTGCAGGTGAACCACGAACCCAACCAAATCCTCCTTCAAATCGAATGCCACTCGGCAATCAAGTCCCGGTACCTCCTCCACAATCTATACACTCAAGTACCTCCCGACAACAACAATCTCAGGGGTCTGCCGTCGAAACTTCGAGTTACACCTTACCATGGGAAGGAGATCTCAAGAGAATTAAGGATCGCTTCACCGATATGGAGCAATGGTATCGGTTTAACCTTCCGCTTATTGCTCTTACATCAATCCATCGATCTGAATCTCCCTTTACCCTCGAGGTTATAGAGGCCCCTTTGCCTAAGAAGTACCGAACGCCTATCATTGTCCCATATACGGGCACCGACAATCCTCTCGAACATCTGGAGATGTATAAGTCCCTTATGGAGCTAGAGAGATATAGTTCAGAAATTATGTGTAGGGTTTTCTCCTTAACTCTAAAGGATGTAGCGCGTACATGGTTTCGAGGCCTAAAACCTCGATCTATCGGATCCTTCTCCCAATTATCGGATGTCTTCCCCTCTTAGTTCATGGGAAGCATCCGCACCAAAAAGCCGACATCTCATTTAATGGATCTAAAGTAACAGCATGGGGAGACAATTAAGGAGTTCACAGTTCGGTTCACTGCAGAAGCCATCCAAACTGAAGGTTATACCGAAGACAAAGGCCTCACAGCCCTTATAGCCAGAATTACAAGAGAAAAATTTCGGTTCACCCTGGACAAAAATCCTCCTAAAAACATGATGGAATTCCAAGCCAAGGCTAAAAAATACATCAATGCAGAAGAAGTCGCTTTGGCACATCACGATATACAGGGCAAGAAGTGTAAGTCTGAGGAGATCTCTCCTCTTGATAAGAAATACCAGCGCGATAGATGGGACAGTTCCCCTAAGAAGCCCTACTCTGGTAAATATCATAATTATACACCTCTTAACCAATCTCCTGAGAAAGTATTAATGGAGATCAAGCACAAATCTTATGTGAAGTGGCCTCCAAGGATCAAGTCCAATCCTGAAAAAAGAGACAAGGGGAGGTTCTGCTAATTCCATAAAGATCATGGGCATAACACCCAAGATTGTATATCATTAAAAGATCACATTGAAGCTCTAATTTGGAAGGGTCATCTTCGGGATTATGTGGCACGACAGGGTCGATCACTGAAAAGAATGGAAGCGCCATCACAAAGGAAAAAGTCATCTCAACATCATCCTTCACAAGAAGATGCTGAGCCCACTGGTGAGATCCGGACCATTGCTGGAGGTCCAGCTTGTGGGGGAGAATCTCAAGCGTCAAGAAAAGCATATGCTCACAAGGCATCCTAGAAGCCTCAACATATTTATTAGCTGAAAAACTTGTCCGATTCATTAAATCCTAGCCACCATCCGATCTCTTTTTCTCCTGAAGATGCTGAAGGGATTCATTTTCCTCACGAGGACTCTATCGTGGTCGCATTCAAGGTATTAAATTATTTAACTCATTGTATTATGTTGGATACAGGTAGCTCCGCTGATGTTCTTTACTTGAAAGCTTTCAATAAAATGGCACTCGCTAGAAGTCTACTTAAACCTATCTCCACTCCCCTCATCGGCTTCGAGGGCGAAGTAGTAACACCGGAAGGAAGCATCGACCTTCTTGTCACCTTCGGAGAAAGTCCGACCAAAACCACAGTCTTCGTTAATTTCCTCATGGTGGATCAAAGATCAGCTTACAACGCCATTTTAGGTCAACCCTCGCTCACCAAAATAGGGGCAGCATTACACCCCTTATACTTGTGCATCAAATTTCCTACTCCAAGCGAAGTCGGGGTAGTACGAGGAAACCAGAAAGAAGCTCGAGCATGCTACGAAATCATCATGCAAGATCGAAAGAATGCCCAAACAGCTCCTATTATGATGATTACAGGAGACTCAATGGATCTCGCAATAGCTACAACTTTGGATCCAAGAGAGAATGTTCATCAATCAGGTACCTCAGGGGAAGAGATAGTCGAAATCTACTTATCCAAAGACAATTCGTCCAACAAGGTTTACATTGGATCTTCTTTAAGTGACGTCTTTCGTGCAAATTTGACTCATTTTCTTACCAAATATCAAGATGTATTTGCTTGGTCTCATAAAGACATGCCAGGTATCGACCCAAACGTCATAGTCCACCGTCTGAATGTTAATCCAAAGCACAAGCCTGTTCATCAGCGTCGACGAGCGTTCATCGCAGAAAGGCAAATGGTGATTCAAACTGAGGTCGAAAAATTGTTGACCGTCAATTTCTTTGAGGAAGTTGACTACCCAGAATGGGTCACGAACGTGGTCCTTGTTCGAAAAACTAATGGTAAGTGGAGAATGTGCGTGGATTACTCTGATCTGAACAAAGCATGTCCGAAGGATAGTTTCTCGACTCCCCGCATTGACCAATTGGTTGATTCAACAGTGGGACATGCCTTGCTCAGTTTTATGGACGCTTACTCTGGTTATGACCAAATCATTATGCACCTGCCCGATAGTTAGCACACTGCCTTTATCACTGATCGAGGCCTGTATTGTTACAAGGTAATGCCTTTTGATCTCAAGAATTCAGGAGCCACTTATCAACGTTTGGTCAATAAAATGTTCACTACGCAAATCAGTAAGAATATGGAACTTTATGTCGACGACATGCTTGTGAAAAGCGTCGTAGCAAGCGACCATCTCGCAGATCTCCGAGAAGCCTTCGACTTGATGAGGAAGTATCGAATGAAGTTAAATCCAGAAAAATGTGCTTTCGGGGTCTCGGCTGGAAAATTTCTTGGGTTCATGGTTGGCCAACGAGGAATCGAAGCGAATCCCGAGAAAATAAAAGCCTTGATCGAAATGAAGTCTCTGTCCAATCTCAAAGATGTCCAACGATTGCCTGGTCGCATTGCATCATTGAACAGGTTTATTTCGTGTGCCTCTAATAAGTGTCTTTCTTTCTTTAAGCTTCTTCGAGCTACCGCAAAAACCGACTGGGAATGGACTTAACAGTGCAAAGAAGCATTTCAAAAACTGAAGCAATATATGAGCACGCCCCCTATCTTATTAAAACCTATTTTACACGAGCGACTCCTTCTTTATTTATCTGTGTCTTCTATGGCCGTTAGTGCCGCATTAATAAGAGAAGATTCCGGGGTCCAAAGGCCCATTTATTATATTAGTCGAGCGATGGTGGATGCCGAAACTCGATATTCTGATATGGAGAAATTAGCTCTCGCCTTAGTGACTACAGCTCGAAAATTACGACCATATTTTCATGCCCACTCTATATTGGTACCTACGAATCATCCACTAAGACAAGTCCTTCAAAAGCCTGAGGTTTCAGGGCGATTGACTAAATGGGCAATTGAGATCAGTGAACATGACATTTCGTTCTGTCCAAGAACCGCCATTTAGTGTCAGGCCGTGGCTGATTTCATTGCTGAATTCACGTATTCGACTCCAATAGATTCTTCCTCTTGCAATGACCCTGTGACCAGCAACCAGACCCCCTGGTCGCTTTTTGTGGACGGGTCTTCATTCTCCACATGTAGCGGAGCCGGCTTGATCTTAATTGCTCCTAATAGTCTCATTTTCAATATGCTTTACAATTTGACACGCACGTCTCTAATAATGAAGCGGAATATGAGGCTTTGATCGTCGACCCTGAACTAGCGAATATACTCTCGATACGTGATTTACTAATTCACAGTGACTCTCAGCTCATAGTCAATCAAATGCTCGGCGAGTTCGAGGCAAAAGAAGAGCGAATGACTTTATACAAATCTCGAGTACTAATCCTACTCACAAAGCTAAGCAAATATGAAATAATCCACATTCTTCGCATGAAGAATAAGCTCACAGATTCCCTGGCAAAGCTAGCTTTCGCACCAGAATTTGATTTAGCGCGATCTGTTTCTGTTGAGCATTTTGCATGCTCCGAGTATTGATCAAATCATCTCAAAGCAAGTAGTCACAATGCATTCCTCCCCATGTTAGATGGATCCTATCGTCCTTTATCTCAAAGACGGTCAACTCCCAGATGATAAAAAATCTGCGCGACAAATTCGCCACCATGCTGCCAAGTACACCTTACAAAATGGAATTCTACTACGCAAAAGCTTTACTTTACCATACTTAAGGTGTCTTCATCCAGAAGAGGCACATCGCGTTCTTGATGAAATACACCAGGGGGCATGTGGTAACCATCCTAAGGGACGATCTCTAGCATATATAGCAATGAGGCAAGGGTACTACTAGCCCACCATGAAGGCAGACGTAATCGAATTTTCTAAAAAATGCGACAAATGCCAGAGATATTTTCCAATACCCCATGTACCATCTGAGTAGATGACACCGATGGACGGCCCTTGGCCATTCGCACAATTGGGAGTTGATATCTTCGGACCATTGCCCACCGGGAAGGGTCAGAACAGGTTTGCAGTTGTTGCCGTCGATTATTTTACCAAATGGGTCGAGGCTGAAGCGTTAACCACAATCACCGAAAAGAAGACTACTAGGTTCATATGGAGAAACATCATATGCCATTATGAACTTTCCCACACCATAATCACTGATAACGGGAAACAGTTCGACAATGCCTTGTTCTCAGAGTTTTGTGAAAAATGGAAGATAAGAAGCGTCCGAACCTCCCCGTATCATCCCCAAGCTAATGACCAAGTTGAAGCGGTCAATAAGATCATCAAACATCATCTAAAGACCAAACTCGATGAATGTAAAGGCATGTGGCCAAAGTTTCTACCTGAAGTCTTATGGGCCTATAGAACGACAACTCGCACGTCAACTGGAGAAACTCCTTTCTCTTTAGCATTCGACACCGATGCAGTTGTCCCCGTCGAAGTCCAAGTACCCTCGTATCAAATCGAACAGTACGACTCCACGAGTAATCAAGAGGTCTGAGGCTTCATCTCGACCTCTTGGAAGAAAGAAGGGACGCATCCCGACTTCGAGCAGTAGCTTACCAACAACGTATAGCTCGCTATCGTAACGCCAAAGTCTGACCCAAATCTTTTCAACTCGGTGATTTGGTCCTTAGACAAAATCTCAGAACTCCTGCTCGTTCGTTGGATCCCGAATTGGGAAGGACCTTACCGGGTTATCAAAATTGTGCGACCAGGCACATATTATCTCGAAGATATGCGAGGGAGACCCCTACGTCGCCCTTAGCATGTAGAACATCTAATACGATACTTCCCTTGACCCGACGTAAATCCTAATGACATCCGAATAAAGATGTATTCTTCTTCCTTTGAGCGTTCGATTGATTCTCAAATTCGGTCGTTACTCCATTTCATGGACCCGAAATAGCCCTGAAGAGAATACAAACACTCTCTTGACCAAATCTTCTGCCCCCAGCAGAGCCAAAGGCTCAATTGATAGGTCAACCTATCTCTAAGCGGATGAGGTCACTCAGAACCCCCTAATTGAACCTAATTCATTTTCATGAATTCAGTAAAGCATCTAAATAGCCACTGATTATTGCACAACAAGAAGGTAAACAAAACGCCTATTTTTTCATTGAAAATCTTTCAAGTTGCAATAGATAAAAGAGATACATGTACTTTGAATGAAAGAGGAAAAAGGGGAGCAACTCGAGAATTATTCACTCCTCATTCGGAGGAGCTTCTTGGCTCTCTACCTTCGGACTCACTTCAGGAGCACGCCCAACGTCTGTAGCTTCCGTGACTTCTGTGGACCCTCACCGTTCCGCGCTTTCACAACGTTCTCCCTTTCCTTTCGGGAAAAGAAGAAGAAGAAGTGCGTGCGCGCGAATCACCGTTTGTGCCACTAGCTTGCCTCGTTCTCGAGGGCTTTGTTTGGTTGTCGTGTTAATCTGGATGTGTTTAGATGAGTTTATATAAGACCAGAGTCGCCACTAGCCAGTTACTTCGAATCTACAGTCGGCTAGACCCCGTAGAAATGTTAGAGAAGGGAATCCGAAGATTTCTCCCTCTAAAATGACTCCTTTTGATCTGCGGCCAGAGATTCGAGGTAAGGGATCACGGTTACAAGGTGGGAAGAGGTTAAGCACCCCACACACTGCCCGTACCGAAGTACGGTCTCTACTTCATAGAATCGAACTAATACTTGAAAGTCTGTTTTAATCCTCGTACATTCTCATAGATGACATGATGCATGAATGCAGGTCTGAATAGTAAGAGTTTCTGATGGGCAGGTTCCACTAACAGGCAAGCCCAAAGCATACGCTTGAACTGACAGGTGCTTTATGCGGAATGCATGCTGTGTGTTTGAATGATCAAAAGTGCTTGTGGTGATATGTATATGAATGCAAGTCTGAACAGTAAGAGTTTCTGATGGGCAAGTTCCACTAATAGGCAAGCCCAGAGCATACGCTCGAACTGACAGGTGCTTTATGCGAGATGCATGCGTTGTGTTTGAATAATCAAAGTGCTTGTAGTGAAGCAAGGGGGTTGGAAGAAAAGTAAATGTTGCACTTATGCTAGATGCGAATGAGATGATGCTGGAAAAAGAGTAGCTAGATGGACGGAGGTGTCACAAAGTTTGCTTCGAGTGGCTGGATCAAGACTTGGATGGCTTGGGAGACTTGGACCAGTGGTCAGGCTGGGCTAGAACAGGGCTAGGCTCTCCTCACTCAGGCTCTCCTTGGTGAGAAAGTGGGCTAAAAGGGTGGAGAAGGACTCGGAACGGACGGGATCTCACTGGGCTTGAAGGCCTGTTTAAATGAGAAGGGGCGGGGGGTATTTATAGCAGCGGGCAGTGGCAGTTCCCGTAAATAAGTTTGGGCGGCACCTAGGGGGCCGCCCGTACGGACGCTCTCGAGATCCCGCGGGCAGTACGGACATGCCTCGGGCCTGCTGCTTGGAACTCAGTGAGTTGACTCAGTGGGTTGACTCGGTGATTTGACTAAGTGGGTTGACTCAGTGATTTGACTCGGTGTTTTGACTCGGCGGTTTGACTCGGCGGGTTGACTCGGTGATTTGACTCAGCGGGTTAACTCAGTGAGTTTGACTTTTTTAGGATTTTTTGACTAGTTTTTCTTATAGGGGGTTTTTCAGGCTGATGTTTAGGGGTGAGTTGGGCTGTGGATTGGGGCTTACAAGGGTGAGTTTAGCTGAGTTTGGACCCGGGATTTGGGAGTATGTGTTGAGGCTCAAATTTGTACCCATTATAAAACGGTATTCAACGGTCCATCTACGATGATTCGGACTAATTTCGAGATCCGAAATACTCGAAAAACGTCAGTGCAGCCCTAACATGCGCAATCGTGACTGAAACCTACGAATGTTATTTCGGGGTGGAATCGGACATGCGAATTACCGCCAAATGATCCAGAACGCCCTAAAACCCTTAACCTGCAAGTTTCGAGATCGCACGATGCATATCTTTACCCGCGCGCTTCCAAATGCATTTTGCCCTGACTGTATCCGACTATAAGGGCCCAAAAGCCTACAGGTACCATTTTGGGCTGGAATCAGACATGCGGATTACCGCCAAATGATCCGGAATGCCCAGAAAACCTTAAGTAGCAAGTTTGAAGTCGTTACGGTGCATATTTCCACATGCATTCATTCACTCTCTCTCCACATGCATTTGTTCACTCTCTCTCCACATGCATTTGTTCACTCTCTCTCCACATGCATTCGTTCACTCTCTCTCCACATGCGGATGTCATAAGGAAACATGCATTGGCTCTCTCACCACATGCGCATGAGAGCTCTCTCTCTCCCTTTTCAATATTCTAAAATTACAAAAGTCATGAAAATATGCTAAGTGGGGTAACATGCGGCCAAAACAGAGGCCACATGCGCCCATACCAGTGGCACATGCGCCCATGCTATGCCACATGCGCCTGATGCATGGGGACATGCGCATGATCCCATCACATGTGCATGACTCGTCTCTCCAAATATTTCCATGCGCATGATCCCCACAACATGCGCATGACTCGTCTCTCCAAATATTTCCATGCGCATGCCCTCCCTTTTGCAAACAACATGCGCCCGGTACCCGATACCCGATTAACACGCTATAAATACCCCTCCACTCGATAAGACAAGACGACAAGATCATCACTCCTAGAGCACTCTTCTTGCAGAGGTAAAAATTCCTCACCGGAATCCTCACCGGGAAAGGGACATGCGCCCATTCCTTACATGCGCCCATTCCTTCGCCGGATGCCCTTGCCGGAAAGGGATTTCTCCCACCGGAGTAATATCCTCCAAGTCACATAGTGACATGCGCTCACCCATTCTTAGGAGGGGAAATGTGCAAAAAATCCCTAAGTCCCATGGGGACATGCGCCCATGGCTGGAATGTTGGGCGCATGTGCATGTCACATGTGCTTGATAACCATGCATTTGTAGCAGGACATGCGCCTGGGGCGAACAAGTGCATCCACCTAGGACATGCGCCTGGGGAGAATAAGTGCATCCACTTAGGACATGCGCCCATGTCAAATGCAACATGCGCCCAACCCAACCTCCCATGCGCCTGGGCGCTGATGGGGAGGTGGGGCCTTCTGTGATGTGGCCCGCCTTCCGATCGTGTCAGTACTCCTAGACACACATCAATGCCCTCTATCCATCCCCCAGATCGGATTCGCCAACGGTCGATGTTAAGTGGGCCAAATCAGCAATTTGATCAAAAAGGCCTACACTTATCCAATATTGCAAAACCTCGAAAATCCCTCCGAAAGAGCCAGAAATGGCCGAAATCGAGAGGAATCGGGCGGAATTTTATCGAACCCGAGAGGGAGACTTCTCTCCGCCATAACATGATACACCATAATCATGCATTACAATGAGATTACCTGATCTCAGGATCTCCGAGAAACCTTGATCAGACCATAAACAGGTCCACTACTTGATCGTTTTTAGCCCTGGGAAGTGCCCTGTTGGCTCGGAAATCGACTTACACTAAACAAATCGAAATGCGATCGCACTGCGACCCTCGTGGACATAATCCACCTCTATCCAAAGACGATCGTGACAGGTAGTCACCAAATCCTTCGATCAGATCGTAAACAGGCCCTGGGAAGTGCCCTGATGGCCCGAAAATCTACTAATGCCAAATGAAATCAATCGCGATCTCAAAGACGCGAGGGCAACATATTGATGACATAAAGATATATACGAAGCCGATTGATCGAATCAAATGCATAATTTGTCCGATACACTGAACATCTAGCATAAATGCAATCCTCTCTCGAGCATGCATAAAGCATAGTTACTTTGTACTGTACTCATTTGCATCCATTGCATGAATTCATTTCATCCCGGATCGAGATACGAAACTAAATAAAAGGGGACTATGGTTATCATCGAAAACCATAATGAAAGAGTTCTAAACGTCTGAAATACTTCATCGTTAAGACCAGTTGATGTGCGTCCTGTCCAAGGCGGGATCCGTCAGTTGAGTGGATAAGGGAATGAGTGCCTTCCAGTAAGTCACCCGTCCAGCAGAGACGGTCACTGGCCCTGGTTGCAGTAAGTGGACACCGTGGAGTGTATTTCTGAAAGTCATATCGTCCATAGAGACGCGTCATGACACTGAGATATACGACTTGGTCGAAACCCTATTTGCACAAAGACCCCATGGAGTGCCCTCCAGTAAGTCACCCGTCCAGCAGAGACGGTCACTGGCCCTGGTTGCAGTAAGTGGACACCGTGGAGTGTATTTCTGAAAGTCATATCGTCCATAGAGACGCGTCATGACACTGAGATATACGACTCGGTCGAAACCCTGTTTGCACAAAGACCCCATGGAGTGCCCTCCAGTAAGTCACCCGTCCAGCAGAGACGGTCACTGGCCCTGGTTGCAGTAAGTGGACGCCGTGAAGTGTATTTCTGAAAGTCATATCGTCCATAGAGACGCGTCATGACACTGAGATATACGACTCGGTCGAAACCCTGTTTGCACAAAGACCCCATGGAGTGCCCTCCGGTAAGTCACCCGTCCAGCAGAGACGGTCACTGGCCCTGGTTGCAGTAAGTGGACGCAGTGGAGTGTATTTCTAAAAGTCATATCGTCCATAGAGACGCGTCATGACACTGAGATATACGACTCGGTTGAAACCCTGGTCGCACTAAGACCCCATGGAGTGCCTTCCAGTAAGTCACCCGTCCTAGCAGAGACGGTCACTGGCCCTGGTTGCACTAAACGGAAACCGTGAAGTGTATCCCTGAAAGTCATATCCTCCATAGAGACGCGTCATGACACTGAGATACACGACTCGGTTAAAATCCTGGTTGCTACTCAACTAGGAATGCCCGAAGAGTATGGGACCAACATCTAACCGGTCTTAACGGTGAAGTATTTCATAATAAATCCTAGACTTGGTCTCGGCGACCATGAACTCGAGACTATAATCCCTGACGATTTAAACTACTTGCTCGATCTATCCGAGCTTTATCCCTTTGATATTCCATCTATTGTATAACTGAAATTCATAGTGGAATCTTGTCGCTTTGTGCCGTGGTTTTCTCCCGTAAGGGTTCCCACGTAAAAATATCTGTGTGGTCTATGCTGTGCTTTATTTATATTTATGCTCCTTTAATGCTTTATTTAATTCATTTATGATACATGCATGCATTTACTTTTGCCTTTTAATCAAGGGTGATCATCCGTTGATGTAATTAAGGGTTCGTGACCAGTTCACAGCCCGAAATGTAAAAGACCTCGGAATCTCTGGAATAAAATTCACCTCGCGGTGCTTTCTCGTGTATACTTTGTGATTGTTTATGATTGTCTATGAATGTCTCTATACTCAGAATTTCCCCAGAATAAAAGGAACACAGGAAAAGAAAAAGATTGCTGACGAGCAGTTTCGATCTTTTCTTTTAGTTCTAACAGTATGGTCCTCCATTCATCCAGCTATCTCTACCAACAGTGTAGCCAAAGGTGGGGTGTCTACAGATGCCCCTATTTGGCAGAGGTTGCGGGCAGCCGAATGCCAAAGTGAGTGGACACCCCACTTCTGACCCGGTAAGGTCTTCGGACCAAAACTTTGTACAAGCGATGCTGGAAATCACACATTTTTTTTATTTTTTAGAAAATGTCCGGAGTCATCGGATCTTGATGAAGACCGATGTCGGTTTTCTATTAAAAAGTCTCTTGGGATATTGGTCCCGACGTAGTTTAAGGTCTTCGGACCAAAAACTTGGTATAAAATAAGGCAACACATTTTTTTATTTTTTCGAAATGATCCAGGTCATCAGATCTTGGCCCAAACGGCTGGGATCGATGCCGGTTTTTATTGAAAATCCCTCGGGATGTTGATCCCGATGTAGTTTAAGATCTTTGGACCACAAAACTGTACAAAACAGGGTAAACACATTTTTTTTTGTGGAAAATGTCCGGAGTCGTCTGATCTTGACGTGAGCAAACAAGACCGACGTCGGTTTTTATTGAAAATCTCTCGGGATGTCGATCCCGACGTAGTTTATGGTCTTCAGAAACAATTTAAGAGCGAGACTGGATATATATTTTTTTGTGATTTTTGAAAAATGTTCTGAGTCATTGATTCTGATTTTGATGGTCGAGATCGATGCCCATTTTTTATTAAAAATCCCTCGGGATCTTGATCCCGACGTAGTTTAAGGTCTTCGGACAAAAAATATGTACAAGCAAGCAGCAATCAAGGTTGAAGATTCCTGGGATTCTTCTTAGAATGGTTCAGATCATCAGGTCATAACTTTGGATGGTTGAGATCACTGTTTGACCAAGTCAATTTTTTTTCTTTTTCTTGAAAATTCCATGGAACTTTTTCCACATCATCAAGCCAATTTCTCACCAATTTCTCACAAGATGAGATTTTGGTGAGATTCCTTACTTTTTCTCATCATTCTCTTCCATCACTTCATTCTTACAAGGAGGTACAAGATTCACTTGCAACCACCCTTCCCAAGGAGGAGTTCTTCCCAAGGAGAGAGGGTGAGGAGTCGTTTCAACTAGGTGGGAGGGAGGACGGCCCCCTGGGTGCCGCCTGGACCATCTCTGCCCACTGGTCTTTCCAGTGGGTCGGGTAAAGGGGTGCACTCCCCTTTTCTATATAACATGGGGCACCCTTGGCCCCTCCAACGTGCAATCTCTCCTTTCTCTCTCTCATACTTTCTCTTTCTTCAAGTTTTTCTCTCTTTTGGTGGTTCTTTGCTCTTTTCAAGTGGTAGGCCTTAGTGAAGCTTTGGGACAGCAAGGTGGTCCCCTTTTGGTGAGTGGTAAAGGTATGGACCACTCCCTTTTCTCTCTTGTCCTTTTCCTTCTTCATTGTCTCCTCTCATGATTCTTTTCTTTTCTCCATGTAGCTATTCCAAAAGGAGTGAAGGTGGGCCCAAGTATTTTTGGCCTTTTTCTAGATCTCCAATCTCTTTTAAAGGTGGTGCATGGAGAAGGACATTGTAGGCTTTCACTTCATTCTTTCTTTTCTTCTTTCACACTTCCTTCATGTGTATGTAAAGGGTAATTTTGCCATGTCCATCAAGTGTGCATGGCAAAATATCCTATCTTTCTTCATGGGAGTTGGGCCTCTTTTCATGTGTATCAAATGGGCTCAAAGTGAAGTTATGGCCCTTGGTGTACTTGATGGGCCCAACACTTCATTTTGGGCTCCCTCATGCTTTCTTGCCCTTGTCATTTTTCCTTAGAACTTTTTCTTTTCTTTTCCATCTTCTTTTCAAGGTTTTGGCCCATGGGAATGGTAGGGCCCACCTCAAGTTTTGGGCTCATGGGGCTTACTTTGGGTGGCCCCATCTTTCTTCACATGTGTATGGACAAAGGTGACTAGCCCATTCTTCACTTGGATCTTCAAGTGGGCTAGATTTCTTAATTGGGCCCTTGTGGTCACGTAGCCCAAATCTTCCACCATTTCTTGATTATGATGTACATCTTTGTTCAAAAAGTGTGGTGGGTTCCTTATAATTTTTCCATATGGATGGGCTTTTGGGCCCTCCTTGAAACTTGGATTTCTTTGGACCATGTGTGCACCACTACACTTTGTTCATGTAGGATTTTTTCCTTTCATGCTTTTTCCTTTGATGGATGGAGGACTTGAGTTACTTGATCATCTACAAGTCCCATGAGTGAGTTGTTTCAACAATCTCACTAAGTTCAAATGGTTTTTTCTTGAGGTAGGAAAGTGGTTTCCAAGAGTTTCCTTTAATGTTATCAATCTCAAATGGATGATTCCTCTTCAAGTGAGCTATCCATGCAACCATAGCTCCTTGAACTTCTCTTGGGGTGTTTGGTGGGTCATCCACCATCATTCTCAAAGATGAATGATTTTTTTTTTTTTTGTGAGAAAGAATGATACCCATAAGTTGCCCAATTTTGTCCCATGCTTTGGGGCATTTTGGATTTTGATCTTCAAGTGGGCTATGTATATCATTCTTAGCCATTTTCATGATGGTTGGGTGACTCATCAAGCCATGCCCTCTTGTGCTCAAATGGCCCCCCTTTTTGTAAAGAAATTGGTGCACATAAGTTGCCCAAACTTATCCTTACATGGGCATTTCCAACTTTGATTCTTCATGTGGGCTATGTGCATCAAATTTTTTACCATTAGCTTCTTTGATTCATATGTTTGTGGGTAGACCGCCATGTTGTACTCTCATAGTCAAAACTTTCATCAAGATGATGCACATAGGGGTGCCCATGGTTAACCCATGAATGGGTCCTCATGTTCTTCAAGTGGGCTATGTGCTCCCTTTAATCCATTGAGATGAGGCATTTGGGTTGCTCTTGGGGGCCCATTTCCTTCCTATTCCCCACTTGTCCATGTACATGTGTAAAAAGATGGAAACATCTTAAATGAGAATCATGGCCTTAATATAAAAAGTGGATCAATCCTTAGCCACATATGGACTTTGAAGAGGGACTTCTCATGTGAAGTAGGATTCTTATCCCTTGTTGGTCTCATGGCACTTGAGTGCATTTGTTGTCCAAAGTGTGTCCTTGGATGATGGACTTTCCTTGCCTAAGGCATGACATGCAACCTTCTTTAAGGTGGGCCTTGCTTTCTTCAATGGGCCTAACACATATCCTACGTAACACATGGAGTCGGACTTTTAGTTTTTGCATTTAAATGTGAGTCCAAACCCATGGGTTTCCTGGATGATAATTTGGATCTTAACGGGTAAAGGATAGGGACTTACCTTGCCAAGCCTGTAGGATTCAATGGCGGACGGTAAAAGAGGACGTCGGGTGATTGATGAGGATGATCCAGCCTTCATTATCCACCGAGGGGCCCATATGTGTTCCTTGGCTCAAGAGCACCAACCTCTTCCCTCCATCAAGGGTCGAGGTACCAGAGATCATTGGGATAACTGGGTGAAATACCCACAGCCTTTGCTTGAACGAGTTCTGGCTGACACTCCTTTTGCTGGCCTCCTTACCTTGCGCTTCCATAATAACAGTGCCAATCACATGTTGCTTGCAGCTCTTTGCGACAAGTGGCGGGATGAGACCCACACCTTCCAACTCCCTTGTGACGAGTGGGGAATAACTCCCCTGGATATATATATGCAAATCGGCTTTCCATTTCATGGGGCAATTGTTCCCCAGGTTGTCTCTCTTGCTCCCATTACTTCCACTGACTGGCACGGATTGTCGGTGACGTCCCACCTGAAGATGAATTCCAGGGCCATCAAGTAAAAATGCGATGGTTCTACAACACTTTTTCTACCGTCACCCCTACTACCGAGCTAGAGGCCCTCCACAAAGCATGGGCCATGATTGCTTACGCCTTCGGGTCCATCCTTTTTTGTCACGCGAACGAGAGGATCGATCCTAAATTTCTTCGTTTGGTTGAGGATATTCATCATCCCTACAATTGGAACTGGGCTATCTTGACTCATGTTTTTCAGGGTTTGGATAAGACCTCTCGGAATAGCCGGTCCTTCACAGGTTTCTGGCCTGTCGTTGAAGTACTCTTCTTTCACCTTCCTTGGAGACATTTGTCTTCTTTCTTTCTCTGATCGTTAGGTGTGCCCTTGCCCAGACTTGCTTTTATGACCATTTTGCCCACCTCGCGCTGAGGATACGGGATGATATTGAGCCGCCTTTGTATCACCACATATACTGGCATCAACAAAATTGTCAGCAGAACTCTCGAGTCTCTAGGGACAATTGGCGTGCTGACATAGATGAATTGACCGTTGAAGATGTAAGTATCGTGCTTTCCTTATCCCTCACGCTGCACTGTAACTGATTGTGATGACCTCATTTGTTGTAGCTTACTCGGATGCCATATGCCAACTGTCCTCTCTACTACTCCCCTCAGCATGTGGAGGCATATGATTCTTCATGCCTCTGGATCATGCTTTCTGATGCTGAATCATTTCAGTGGTATTTGGGTGAGAAGTTGCTTCGATAGATCACTGGAGTGGCTCGAGTCTCTTGTTCAGCACCTCCTCCGGCTGCTCAGATCCCAGCTGATGAGATAGCTGATGCTCTTGTGGGCCAGCCCGGGTTTTGTTTCACGATCCCAGATCGCAACTATGACAAGTGGTACTTGCTGTACGGCCAGGGGCCTCTGCTTCCTCCGCTCTATGTTCCTGGGGGCCGTCGCAGATACACTGGAGGCTCAGTGACAGCTCCTTTGATGGATCTTCATCGTCGAGAGCGGGACGAGAGGAGGGATGATGACGACTACGTTGGTGACCTGTAGCCTACTTTTGTATGACCTTCTTCTTTTCGCTTTTACCCTCTTCTGTATCAAAATCTTCAGAATGAATATACAACCTCTGACTTGTCTTAAATTACTTGATGATGCCTACTCGTTCTGAATGATTTGTGGAAGACGAGACTTTTTAACTGCATGGATGATGACTTGAACGGCTTAGATTGCTTGATTTGGGCCCTGTGGGCCCCTTCTAGACCTCAGCTTTGCTTTGGAGCACCTTTTCTTGATGTTTTGTGAGGCTAAGAAGGCTTCTCATGGTGTGGATGATGACTTGAACTGCTCAGATCACTTGATTTGGCCTTATGGGCCCACTTGATGATCAGATCTTGGGTTCTGGCCCTCTTTCTTGATGATCAAGCCTTTGATCTTGCTATTCGATGGCTCATGTAAGCTTTTCCATGGTTTAGATCATGATGATCTAGTCTTTGAATGGCTCAGATTGCTTGTGGCCCCTCTTAGTCAATTTTCCTTCTCTTTGACTTGATCAGGCCCATGTTGGTCGCATGACTTCCTGATTGGATAGGTGGGGGACCTTCTAGATGATTCCGATCAACCTCAAACAAAATCTGGAGTGGCTTGGGGCCTTGGGCGGCCCTCAGGGTGCCATCTGCTGATGTGGACTGTCAGCCCCACCTACTAACGTCCATGGAGCCAATCTCGCGGAGACAGAGGGAACGCGTCCATACGGGCAGCCCACCAGGACTCGTCTCTTGTGCGGCTTGGGCTGGCTCTTGTTCAGACATTCTTCACAGTCCACTATCCTTGTCCCATATTCCCTGCACGTCCAGGTTCGATTGCAGCCATGAATATTCTCTTTGTCTCATCTTCCCTTCTTCTTTTGTCTTCTTCTTAGTTTGTCTTTTCTCAAGCAACGGATGGTAGAGATTTAGGGGTTGTGGGGGCTATCTATGGTGGGTCCCACACTTCAGAAAGTGTTGAAGGCTTTAATGATGGAGAGATTTCTTTAATAGATGGTAGAGATGGACCATTGAATGGGGGCATTGATGAGGAGCTAGGGATGGTGGTTGGTGGAGCTTTGAATGGCCCCATTAATGGCAACCATGCTGAAATTTTTGGTTTGAATGGGGCCTTCATTATGGGAGAAACGGATGGTATGGATGAGATGGGAAGATGGGACATAGGTGAGGCTATGCATCCCTTGAGTGTGGGCCACCTGGATGATGTGATTGATGGAGGTAATGGGAGTATGATGGACATAGATGGGCTGATCTCATGTATGGATGGTATGGATGGTTCAGATTATACCTTTGATGGTTTGGATGCTCTTGATGATGGCCGAGATGTGCGGCATACTTGTTTGGGTGGACTTGATGTGATCATTGATGATGTCCCCTTGATGATGGATGGTGTGGATGCCTCGATGATCCCTTTGATTAGTCAGGATGATGACTGGATTCACGACTTTATGTTGGAGAGGGCTGCAGGTCCAGATCTGACCGTGGATTCTTCGATCGGGGTTGCTGGGACTCTTCTTCATGGTTCAGATGCATTTTTCGACAGTCAGATAGGTCAGGGTGCCACGATGTATGGTGTGATCTTTGCTGATAGTCCTTTTGATGGAGAGTATTGTCCTTCTCCTAATCGTCGGGCCTTTATGCACTTTGTTCATGAGGTGGGCGAGTCTTCTCATGCGGCTGAGGTCGTGACAGTTTCAGACAGTGATGCGACTATATCAGACATAGCCGTTACTGGGGGCAGGTCAGGGGCTGTTGAGTCTGCAGAGGTTCCAACTTTTCCTTCTCCTTCGCCCGTTGATCTTCCGATCCTTGATGAGCTGTCATTGATTTCTGGGCCTTTTGTTCTGGAGGGGGTACCCGTGAGGACTTGTCAGCTGCTTCCTCGTCCTACTTGCTCGCCATGACTGCTTCCTTGGCTTGACAGCTTGTCAGCTTATGAGATTCGAGATTTGGAGTCCTATGGCTTTGGCAGTCTGATCCATATGGCTAGAGTTGATATTGACTGGAGGATGCTCGGAGCTGCATTGATTGACTGGGTCCCCTCATTGAACTTGTTCGCATTCAACGACATGAAGATGGGACCCTCTTTGGAGGAGCTTGCGCGCTTGACCGGCCTTCCTTGGGATTATACTCAGTATTTTTCGCCGAAGACATTGCCGAAGACTGCCACACCGCAGAACTGGTTCAGGATCCCTTATCTGGTTCAGCCTGCAGCTGTCAGCCAAGATGCTGTAGTGTTCTCCTTGGACTTGCTGTATGATCTTTTTTTGGGACCTTGGAGTGTGCCCGAATCTATTCTTGCTCGAAACGCACTGATGTTCTGCTTGATAGCTAAGGTGCTATTCTCGAGATGGCGCAGGTCCCAGGCTCCTTTGCTTTTTGAGGTGATGAACCGAGCTATCCGACGGCAGGGGATCATTTCTCTTGTCCTGGCCGAGCTGTTTAACGGGCTGACTGACTGTGCCTTGGGCCGCACTCGTGTCCTTCGCGGCTGCTGTGCATTTCTTCAGGTATCTTTTCTGCACCTTTCCCTTCTTGCTTTTTTAGGAATTGCTTTGCTCTAGCTGAACTTCTTTTCCTTCTTGTGATCAGGTCTGGCTATGGGAGCGTCTTTCGCTGACTGTTCCTGTACCATTTCCTGGCACCCGTCGCCCAGACCTTATGCAACACATCATGGAATTTCTTCCTCATACGGCTAGGATGAGTGAGCCCTTGTATCGCAGGATGTTCGCTGAACTTCGTGACTGGAATGTTCGTTGGGAGTTATCTTGGCTTTCACTTCCTCCAGTGCTTTGCGATGCGCACCGCCTTCATCTGATGTTAGTAGGCTTTCGATCTTACTTTTCTTATCATCCTATCCGGTTCTTGCGGCAGTTTGGGTACGAGCAGGATGTTCCTCTTTTTGCTTTCATGGGTATTGGGCGTCGAGCACTTCCATCTAAAACCTCTGACTTTAGGACTCGGGTCGATGGATCCCGGGAGAGTTACTTAACTGCCGATTTGCTTGGTTTTAAGCTGCGGGCTTTTCCGATAGCGACCGCCCTATATTAATACTGGGTTGCTGAGCAGTCTTTGTATCGACGTATCCCTTGCTGGCACCAGACTGCTGATGAGGATGAGCAGGATATCCTTGGAGATGCCGGCTCTTCATCTGGTTCATATGAACCCTTTGAGGAGCGCCCATTCATCGATCCTGGTTTCCTTTTGGCCACTCATGGCCATTTGTTGTTTGAGATTTTCGCACTTCGGTATCATTGTGAGATGATGTCTAGGAGATTGGCTGCCGATCAGAGGTTATCTAATGAGGAGACAGCGATCCGCAGCCTTGAGCAAGATGAGGTACATTACCTGCGTATGGAGGTGAGCAGGTTGAGAGGGAGACTATTTCATTATGAGTCAAAGGACTTACTGTTCGCTTCCCCAAGTGTAGGGTTGCGATGTAGTAATAAACTCGGTAATACCGAGGTCGATCCACAGGGACTTATGTAGGATGTCACAAATTCATCCACAAGTTTCTATTGAAGCTAACAATCAAAGTTTGAATAGAATGTGTGCGATTAACAGTTTAAGCTAAATTGAATGTAAACAATTATAAGAGGGCACTAGGGGTTCGAGGATTCACTTGTAGCAATCCTCGATGTTCAATCCGCTGTGGTTTCCCATTCTCTCAACTAGAATCACCAGTCAGGTCTATCTAGTCGGATAATAGAACTGTTAAACCAGAAGTCTGTAACATGTAAGTTCTGTGCATAAAGTTCACTCAACTCTAGGCTGATCTGAGCATGCTCATTGCATAGGTCATTCACCTTTTCTATAGGTCCAATTCCCAATCATAACCATCCTCAAGTCTTCTCACAAGACAAGGCTAGATCATGATTTGAACTGGATTCAAATTATATGCACAGTCCATACATATTCCAGATAATCGACCAAAACTAGAACTTTGGCATGAAGCCCCTTTATGAAGAGCTTGGTACTAGAGCGCACTCCAATTCCTCGGATCATACAGGTCTAGACCGTTGCAAACAAATTAAGAAGATAAGTAATTCATCCAAACATCCATGAGTCATCACGAGACTAAGAGAAATTACTTAAAAACTTGTATAACTTCAAACCTTAGTTCATAATCATGAATTCCAAACTGAAAACCACTTAACTACGAATTAAAACATCTTGGATACACTACAAGCTTCACCTCTTAGCCCTAGCTAAGAGGTTTAGCTGCTCATGATCCAAGGAAACATGAAACAACTACAAAAAGCATGAAAACAGCAAAGCAAACCAAAAGGAGTTGTGAAACTCCAATCTTCACTTCCACAGCCTCCAACCTTGCTTGAGCCCTTCCCGGATACCCTAGGAACAATCCCTAGGTGTCTATCTATAGTCTGGAGGCTCCACGACTTCAGAAGAATCGAGAAAGTGCGTAACACTTACGCAGCGCAGAGAAAATCGGACGTTACTTAGGAGTTTCTAAGTCAGTACACCTGGCCGACCGGTCACGACCGGTCGGCCTCAATACACGTTCATTCCAGCAAGCATGGCCGACCGGTCATGACCGGTCGGCCTTGTAAAGCATTAGTCCAGCAAGCTTGTCCGACCGGTCATGACCGGTCGGACGTTTTCCTTTATACTCCAGCAGCCATGGCCGACCGGTCATGACCGGTCGGCCTTGTAAAACCTTCCTCCAGTGACTGTGTCCGACCGGTCATGACCGGTCGGATGTCTTCAGCACTTCCCCCATGTACATGGCTGACCGGTCACGACCGGTCAGCTCCCTTTTCTTCTTGTGTTCTTCCTTTCTTTCTTCTGCTTTCTTCTTTCCTTACTTCTTTCTTTGTTCCCTTCTTCCTTCGGCTCTCTTTGGATCTTCATTTCAGGTTCTAAATCAGCCCTTTTTATCTTCAATTATGTGGGGCCACTCTTAGTCCTGTAGTCACAAAACATGCATTGGATTAGCCTACAAACTATATAAACCTTGCACAATGAGTGATGAATTGGGGTTAGAATATGCACAATTAAGGGCTCAACACACCCCCCAACCAGCATTTTGCTAGTCCCGAGCAAAACATGC
This sequence comes from Liriodendron chinense, assembly GCA_003013855.2. Taxonomy (NCBI): domain Eukaryota; kingdom Viridiplantae; phylum Streptophyta; class Magnoliopsida; order Magnoliales; family Magnoliaceae; genus Liriodendron; species Liriodendron chinense. The sequence continues at coordinate 3,096,017 of ML058508.1, read as the reverse complement.
GTGAAGCTAATCTCATTCTTCAGACTCAACTCTCTTTCAGAAACCATCCTTCTATACATTCCAGGGTTCATAAGTGTAAGATTCAGAAAGATTAGGCGTCAAAGGTTGGCACCATAAATCCTCAAGACATAATAGGCATTCATATGAGATTCCCACTGATTGGTTGATAAATAGAGGGAATTGAAAAAATTTAACCTAGTGTGGGTAGTGAAAATTCATTCCACGAGTTTCTAGGATTATCTTCTTCATAGATCAACTAGACTATTGAACTCAAGGTACATAGAGCCACATCAAGCCAATGACAGGAATTTGCCTTACCGTCCTTCCGACGACTTTCACACTACGTCCCATTTCCGGCTTTGGTTACGGGTAGACCATCCCCCGGTTGGTAGTAGGTAGCCCTAATCGGAATTTTCCACCATTTTTCCACATTCCCAATTTCATCCTTCCTTTTCCTTTTTAAATTAGATAGGATTTTTAGAAATCCATATCTTTCATTATTTTCCCATGGACAAGGATGGAGAAAGTACCCCGGCCTGATTTCTCAATACCTTAATTCAAAGTCTAACTCATCCCTAAATCACATAATCCCTTCAACTCATGAAAATCGTGTAATGTGAACTAGGTGTAAAAGTGTTCAGATTTTCTATCAATCACAAAAATAGGGGAGTTCACATATAAAACCATTATGCAATGAGAGATTCCAGACTTCCAGCCCTATACACTTCATATCTCCTCCTCTTATGCTCATATCAACTCGAATGCCTAGAACCAGTGTTTTCCAAAAGAGTTTCAAATTTGTGAAAAATCGAAAATTTTTCCACATGATTGCTTGAAATGTTGCAAATCGCTGAATTCATCCAAGAGATCCTACACCCCCCAACCAAATCTTGCATTGTCCTCAATGTAAAAGATATGCAATGAGCAAAACATGAGAGCAATTTGAAAATAAAAGGGAGTGATGAAAGATAGTACCTGAGGGAGTGAAAAGTGAAGATCTTCCTCCTTCTAACAAACCTATGAAAACAAAAGCAGCAAAATCCTAATACTAACTACTCTATACCTCCATCAGACTAGGAGATCAATCATCCTGATACACAGGATCATTCAGAGGTATGGACATACCTTCTGAAGGGAAGTTCTCAAAGAACGGCTTTAATCGCTGCCCATTTGCTTTAAAAATGTTGCCGTTCCTTGGATTTAATAGCTCAACAGTCCCATATGGATAGACAGTTTGCACAATGTAGGGACCGGTCCACCGAGATCTCAATTTTCCCGAAAATAGATGTAAGCGAGAGTTATACATGAGGACTTTTTTTATTTATCTTGAATGTCTTGCGAAGAATATTCTTATCATGGAATATCTTCGTCTTGTCCTTGTAAATTCTTGCATTCTCATGAGCTTCATTACGGATTTCTGCAAGTTCATTCAATTGTAGTTTGCGTAACGAGCTTGCCTTGTCAGGATTGAAATTTATCTTCTTAATAGCCCAATACGCCTTATGTTCCAACTCCACAGGCAAGTGACAAGCCTTCCCATAGACAAGTCTATAGGGAGACATTCCAATAGGAGTTTTAAAGGCAGTACGGTAAGCCCAAAGCGCATCGGTAAGTCGAACTGACCAATCCTTGCGATCAGGATGCACCGTTTTCTCTAAAATGTGTTTAATCTCTCTATTGGATATCTCAGCTTGTCCACTAGTTTGTGGGTGATAGGGAGTGCTCACTTTGTGCGTTACGCCATATTTCTTCATTAATGCTTCAAAAGGGCGATTGTAAAAGTGAGACCCTCCATCACTTATGATGACTCGAGGCGTTCCAAACCGGGAAAGAATGTTTTTTTTAAGAATCGAATGACCGTTTTATGGTCATTATTCCGGCAAGGGATGGCCTCGACCCATTTGGAAACATAATCAACGGCAAGCAAGATGTATAAGTTTCCAAAAGAAGATGGGAATGGTCCCATGAAATCGATGCCCCAACAATAAAAAATTTCGATAATTAAGATGGGATTGAGTGGCATCATATTTCTACGGGAGATTCCTCCTAATTTCTGACAAGGTTCGCAAGCTTTGCAAAACTCATGTGTGTCTTTGAACATGGTGGGCCAATAAAACCCACATTGCAGAATTTTCGCTGTGGTCTTTTTAGCCGAAAAATGGCCACCACATGCTTGAGAATGACAGAAGGAGATGATACTTTGTTGCTCATCATCTGGGACACATCTCCTTATGATTTAGTCGGGACAATACTTGAACAAGTATGGGTCGTCCCATAGAAATTTTCGTACCTCTGAGAAGAATCTATCCTTATCTTGCTTTTTCCAATATGTAGGAATTGTACCTGTAGCAAGATAATTAGCAATGTCCGCATACCATGGCAATTGGGAAACAGCAAAAAGTTGTTCATCAGGGAACATGTCATTGATTGCAGTCGTTTCAGGGGAATCAGTGAGGACAAGTCGAGAGAGGTGGTCAGCTACTACATTCTCTACTCCTTTCTTATCACGTATTTCTAAGTCGAATTCTTGGAGTAGGAGAATCCATCTTAATAACCGTGGTTTAGCATCCTTCTTAGAGAGAAGATACTTAAGCGCGGCATGGTCAGTGAATACAATGATCTTTGATCCAATCAAGTAGGATCTGAACTTCTCCAAGGCAAAAACTACGGATAAAAGTTCCTTTTCAGTAGTGGTGTAGTTTGCCTGGGCTGAGTTTAGGGTTCTACTTGCATAGTAGATAACACATGGCTTTTTATCTTTTCTTTGGCCTAACATGGCCCCAATAGCATAGTCGCTAGCATCGCACATAATCTCAAAAGGAAGGCTCCAATCAGGTGGTTGCATTATTGGGGCGCATGCCAACATGCTTTTAAGGGTGGTAAAGGCCTTTTGACATTCTTCACTCCACTCAAATGAATTTTCCTTTTGAAGTAGGTTGCATAAAGGACGAGAGAGTGAACTGAAATCCTTTATGAACAGTCTATAAAATCCTGCGTGTCCTAAAAAGGACCGTATATCTCGTATGCTTTTGGGTGGTGGAAGGTTAGAGATAAGGTCAATTTTCGCCTTGTCCACCTCAATTCCATTTTGTGAAACGATGTGACCAAGTACAATTCCCTTTTTAACCATGAAGTGGCACTTTTCCCAATTGAGCACAAGGTTCTTCTCTTCACATCTTTTTATCACAGATTTCAAGTGCTCAAGGCACTCATCAAAGCTACAACCGAATACGGAAAAATCATCCATGAAGACTTCGAGAATTGTCCCCACCATGTCAGAAAAGATGCTCATCATACAACGCTGAAAAGTGGCAGGGGCATTACATAGTCCAAACGGCATCCGTCGATAGGCGAAAGTGCCGAATGGACATGTGAATGTAGTCTTTTCTTGGTCTTCACGGGCAATTTCTATTTGGTTGTACCCTGAATAGCCATCAAGGAAGCAAAAGTGGGAATGACCCGCCAACCGTTCTAAAATCTGATCAACAAACGGTAGGGGGAAGTGGTCTTTCCTCGTGACAGTGTTTAGCTTCCTGTAGTCAATGCACATTCTCCAACCGGTAGTGACTCTAGTTGGTACGAGTTCATTATTGGCATTGGTTACAATGGTTATTCCGGATTTCTTAGGCACCACTTGAGTTGGGCTCTACCCATTGGCTATCAGATATTGGGTAAATGATACCTACATCCAATAGTTTCACCACTTCGGCCTTAACCACATCCTTCATATTTGGATTTAGTCGTCTTTGTGGTTGCCGGGATGTCTTTGCATTTTCCTCAAGATGTATGCGGTGAGTGCAAATCAGTGGGTCTATGCCTTTGAGATCCGCAATTGTCCATCCGATGGCACTCTTGTGCTCTAATAGAGTGGCTATTAGCCTACTCTCTTGTTCCTCATCCAAGTGGGAAGAAATCACCACTGGATATGTCTCATCTCGACCTAAATAAACATATTTTAGCTCACTTGGCAATGGTTTTAGGTCGAGTTTTGGTGCCTTAATGTTGGATGGGAGGGCCTTGTTCTCATTTATAGGCAAAGGTTCAATTGGGGTCCTCCATCTTTTATTTTCATGCACCATCATCACATCAAGAATGGCATCCATCTCTTGTGTTGTATCATCATTCATATCATGGAGATGGGCCACACATGCCTCCAAAGGGTCGGAAAATAGTGACAAGGGGATTGTACCTTCCACGAATGATTCGATCATGTTTAATTCGTGGATATCATCATCAACTTCCCGCGGTTGTTTGCATAACTCAAATATGTTAAGCTCAAGGGTCATATTTCCAAAGGACATTTGTACAAGTCCGTTTCTTCAATTGATAATGGCGTTTGAGGTAGCTAGAATTGGTTGTCCAAGTATGACGGGAATTTGAGTACCGGTGCCTATCACAGGATGTGTGTCCAAGACAATAAAATCTACTGGGTAGTAGAATTTATCAACTTGGACTAGAACATCCTCTACCATTCCTCTCGGTATCCGGATGGATCTATCAGCAAGTTGGAGTGTGGTTTTGGTGGGTTTCAATTCACCTAACCCAAGTTGTTCATAAACCGAGTATGGAATGAGATTCACACTTGCCCCCAAGTCGAGTAGGGCTTGTTTAATTTGGTAGTCTCCTATGATGCATGATATGGTTGGACTACCCGGATCTTTGTATTTTTGGGGCACCTCTTGTTTGATGATGGCACTCAAATTCTCAGCCAAAAGCACTTTGTTGTGAACGTTATGTTTCCTTTTGATTGTACACAATTCCTTTAAAAATTTGGCATAAGATGGTATTTGTTTTATTGCATCCAACAACGGAATGTTGATCTTCACCTGCTTGAAAACTTCCAGAATTTCCAGATTTTTATCTAAAGGTTTAGGTGAAATCAACCTTTGTGGAAATGGGGCAACCGGCTTGTATTGTCTTTCCGGTTCTTTCTCTTGTGGAATATTGTTTGGGCTATCATCCTCTTTGGGAGTTTCCGGATCCTTAGGCTTGGGAGCCTTCACCGGATTGGATTTATCAATTTCTTTCCCACTTCTCAAAGTGGTGATAGCTTGGACATGTTCCGTATGGTGGGAGGATGAGCTTGCATCTTGTATCTCATACTGGGTCCTTGGGTTAGGAAGAGTTTGAGCAGGAAGTGTGCCCTTCTCTCTACCACTCAGGTGAGCTTCAACTCTAGCCAGAGATGTTTTCAATTCATTAATGGCTTGGTTTGAATTTTGATTGAATTTCAATTGCTCTTGCATGAACCCATCTATTTTTAAAGAATTTGTCTTGTTATACTCATTCTGGACCGATACGAGTGCACCCAACATCTCTTCTAGTGATACTTTTGGAGTGTTGTTTACATTTGCAGTGGGTCCATTCCTCCAACTGAAGTTGGGATGGTTCTTCCAATTAGGATTATACGTGTTTGAGTTTGGAGCACCATATTGCTGCTGATAACTGTTTATGGCATTTGTTTGTTCTTGTAAGATGCTTTGGACTGCTGAAATTGTGGGACAATCTGGTGTAGCATGTTGATTTCTAGCACAAATTCCACAAACAGTTTCAACCTCAGTGGAGTTGATTGTTTCTCCTTTCCTTAATTCCATGGCTTCGACCTTTCTTGTAAGGCTAGCCAACCGTGCACTTATGCTATCTTCCTCTGATAAGACATACATTCCTCCCTTTTCCTTTTGTTGGCCAATCTTGGAATTTGTTGGTTTAGATGTGTCCCAAGATTGTGCACTTTCAGCCAATTCTTCCAGATAATCCCATGCTTCATCAGCTTCCTTATTCATGAACTCCCCATTACACATCATCTCTATAAATTGGCGCATGGATGGAATCAGTCCTTCATAGAAAAAACTTATAATCCGCCAATTTTCATAGCCATGATGTGGGCATGCGTTTAATAGGTCCTTGAATCTCTCCCAACATTGGGAAAAGGTTTCATCCTCCTTTTGGGCAAAGTTCATGATAAGGCGCTTAAGCATGTTCGTTTTGTGAGTAGGGAAGAATTTTTTTATAAATTCTCTGTGCATATCATTCCATGACCCAATTGATCTTGGCCTCAATGCATAAAGCCAACCCTTGGCTTTATCCTTAAGAGTGAAAGGGAAGAATTTAAGTCTTACTACATCTTCAGTCACATTTGCAAAGTGCATGGTGGTGATTACCTCATCAAACTCCCTAAGGTGTTGATAGGCACTTTCACTGTCTAAACCATGGAATTTAGGGAGAAGATTGATCACTCCCGGTTTCAAATCCACATTCCCTGCATTTGGTGGAAATACTATGCATGAGGGAGTGCTCGTTCTTGCAGGTTGCAAGAAATCACGTAAAGTCCTAGGTCGGGGAACATTCTCAACCACATTCTCCCCTGTTTCGGTTTGATTTTGAACCGGGTTAGGTTGATTTGTAGCCATACTTTCAGATAAAATTGGAGAATCTAGATGTCTCCTAACACGTGGCTCTCTATCAATGCCTTCTACTATCCCCCCTTCACTTATGAGTCGGTTATTGGAATCCCGAGCCCAATGTGGCATGCAAAATCAAAAATAAGAAACAAAAAGGAAAAAGAATTCTTCCTTCTTTTTCTTTACTCTTCTCTAAGACCGAAGCACAAGGTGTCTTGCAATGGTTAGGCCAGAAACAAAGATAGAGACCGATTTCTCCTGGTCAATAGGGGTTCAGAGAACACCCCACCCACTCTTTGAATCTTTTGAGAAAAGGTGCAGAAAAAGGAGAAAGAGGAGTAGAGATGAGAAAAGAAATCCCTGAGCACAAGGTGATCCAAGACGGCAGAGCCGACCAATAGGAATCCAGGTGGCAAAAAGGCCAACCTTTCAGAGATCCAAAAGGAGTCTCCACCCACTCTACAAGAGATGAATAAAATAAGAATGACTAGGAGAAGGAGAAGAGTAAGGTTTTAGAAGGATAGAACCTGATTCGCACTTGAAATCCTTGAATCTTCTTCAGCTTCCTAGAAATCCTTGAAAAAATCAAATAAACAAACTAAGTTAGTTCTAAAAATCTAAAAGAGTCCTAAATAGATATTAATTTCAGAAATTTGTGAAAACCGTCAAGGTCCCCGGCAACGGCGCCAAAAACTTGTTCGCTTCCCCAAGTGTAGGGTTGCGATGTAGTAATAAACTCGGTAATACCGAGGTCGATCCACAGGGACTTATGTAGGATGTCACAAATTCATCCACAAGTTTCTATTGAAGCTAACAATCAAAGTTTGAATAGAATGTGTGCGATTAACAGTTTAAGCTAAATTGAATGTAAACAATTATAAGAGGGCACTAGGGGTTCGAGGATTCACTTGTAGCAATCCTCGATGTTCAATCCGCTGTGGTTTCCCATTCTCTCAACTAGAATCACCAGTCAGGTCTATCTAGTCGGATAATAGAACTGTTAAACCAGAAGTCTGTAACATGTAAGTTCTGTGCATAAAGTTCACTCAACTCTAGGCTGATCTGAGCATGCTCATTGCATAGGTCATTCACCTTTTCTATAGGTCCAATTCCCAATCATAACCATCCTCAAGTCTTCTCACAAGACAAGGCTAGATCATGATTTGAACTGGATTCAAATTATATGCACAGTCCATACATATTCCAGATAATCGACCAAAACTAGAACTTTGGCATGAAGCCCCTTTATGAAGAGCTTGGTACTAGAGCGCACTCCAATTCCTCGGATCATACAGGTCTAGACCGTTGCAAACAAATTAAGAAGATAAGTAATTCATCCAAACATCCATGAGTCATCACGAGACTAAGAGAAATTACTTAAAAACTTGTATAACTTCAAACCTTAGTTCATAATCATGAATTCCAAACTGAAAACCACTTAACTACGAATTAAAACATCTTGGATACACTACAAGCTTCACCTCTTAGCCCTAGCTAAGAGGTTTAGCTGCTCATGATCCAAGGAAACATGAAACAACTACAAAAAGTATGAAAACAGCAAAGCAAACCAAAAGGAGTTGTGAAACTCCAATCTTCACTTCCACAGCCTCCAACCTTGCTTAAGCCCTTCCCAGATACCCTAGGAACAATCCCTAGGTGTCTATTTATAGTCTGGAGGCTCCACGACTTCTGAAGAATCGAGAAAGTGCGTAACACTTACGCAGCGCAGAGAAAATCGGACGTTACTTAGGAGTTTCTAAGTCAGTACACCTGGCCGACCGGTCACGACCGGTCGGCCTCAATACACGTTCATTCCAGCAAGCATGGCCGACCGGTCATGACCGGTCGGCCTTGTAAAGCATTAGTCCAGCAAGCTTGTCCGACCGGTCATGACCGGTCGGACGTTTTCCTTTATACTCCAGCAGCCATGGCCGACCGGTCATGACCGGTCGGCCTTATAAAACCTTCCTCCAGTGACTGTGTCCGACCGGTCATGACCGGTCGGATGTCTTCAGCACTTCCCCCATGTACATGGTTGACCGGTCACGACCGGTCAGCTCCCTTTTCTTCTTGTGTTCTTCCTTTCTTTCTTCTGCTTTCTTCTTTCCTTACTTCTTTCTTTGTTCCCTTCTTCCTTCGGCTCTCTTTGGATCTTCATTTCAGGTTCTAAATCAGCCCTTTTTATCTTCAATTATGTGGGGCCACTCTCAGTCCTGTAGTCACAAAACATGCATTGGATTAGCCTACAAACCATATAAACCTTGCACAATGAGTGATGAATTGGGGTTAGAATATGCACAATTAAGGGCTCAACACTTACCTGATATGGCTGAGGAGGAGGGTAGAGATTGATTATGTTGGCCACCTACACATTCCTTTTTGCATAGTATATGATTGATGATGATGCATTTTTTGTATTTTTTAAAAAAGATGACATGATATATGTAAAAGAAATATGCTGTATTTAATGAAAAAGAGGGAAAACTATTTGAAAATCTATTGCGCCATGAGTTGCCTTGTGAGTGTGTGTCTGGATTTTGTGTCGGGATATAGGAATCAGAAATGGGGCTCGGCCAATGCTTTGACCGATGTCTCGAGATTTAACTTGTGTGCTCCTTTGGGTCCCTAAAGGTGTAGGCAATGGAAACTGCTGCTTCCGGAGATTGTCAGAGTTTATAGAGCTCTTTGTTCCCGGTTGTACTTCTTCTTGTTCTTGAACTGTAACTGCTTGAACCGATCTGGACCGTTTGATTTCTTGGTACCTGCACTTTTCATTTTTCTTTTTCTATTCGAGCCATTTTTGCCTGCAGCGCTCTTTCGAGTTTTCACTACAGTCAGCCTTTTCCCGTCATTTTTGCCCGTAGTGCCCTTTTGGGTTTTCACCACGTCTCGGGTATTTGATCTTGCTTGACCCTTGGCAGCTATGCTGTTTGTACCCTCGGCGCCCTTTCGGGTTTTCACCAAGTCCGTCGTATGCCTACTGTTTTTACTCGGAGCGCCCTTTCGGGTTTTCACTCCGCCCTCTTTGTTTAGGCACACATTTTTTTTTCTTTTTTTTTTTCTGGATCTTTGGATAAATGCAGCGGTTAGAGGTCGGGAATCCGTCGTTGTCGGCCGATGACCATCTTTCAGCCCTTATCCTGAGTTATCATGAAAGAGCTGTCGGTCTTAGCTACAGACCCTTCTAAGATGAATGGATGGATGACTGTGTTTCTTCTTGGGTTGATTTTTCTCGGGTGCCTTGCTTTGGCTTCCCTTTTTCTTTCTCTTTTCTTCTTTTTTTTTTGTATTCTTTTTCTCCTTTTTGTGTCTTTTTCTTCTCTCTCTTTTTTTTCCTTTAAATCCCCTTATTTGAAACACTTGTTGGTGGACGGAAATGATTTCTCAGAGGCTTTAGCTTCGACCTCTTGACTTCATCTCTATTAATGTAACTCTTAATAAGGTCAAAATGACTTACCCGTGAAAGATATTCACCTTGTCAGCGTTAATTGGCTCAGGAAGATCCACCCCTCTCATGTTGGTGAGTCTGAGGGCGCCTCCAGGAAGTACTTCTCTGATGATCAACAGCCCGTCCCACGAGGGTTTAAACTTTCCTCTGGGATCTGGAAGGTGCGATGGTAGAATCTTCTTCATGACCATGTCGCCCACTTTGAAACTTTTTTTTCGAACTCTCTTGTTGTAAGCTCGAGCGATCCTTTTTTGATAGCACTGTGAATGACTTAGCGCACGCATGCGCTTCTCATCTGCTAGTTGCAACTGATCGAATATTGCCCGTTGCCATTCTCCTTCTTCAATTCCGCTTTCGAGTAACACCCGTAGTGACGGTATTTCCACCTTGACTGGTAAAACTGCTTCCATTCCATAAGTAAACTCGAAAGGAGTAACTCCTATAGCAGACCGTACAGACGTTCGATAGGCCCAAAGTGCATATGGGAGCATATCTGACCAATCTCGATAGGTCACGACCATCTTCTCGAGTATCCTGACGATTGTTTTGTTTGCGGCTTCTACCCCACCGTTCATCTGAGGACGGTAGGGGCTTAATCGATGACGTTGAATCTTGAATTTGTTGAGGAGGTCATCCATCTTCTTGTTAACGAACGGGGTACCATTATCTGTGATGATAGCATTGGAGATTCCATAACGGCATATGATGTTGTTCTTCATGAATTTGATCACTTGAGATGCTGCAATTGTGATGTAGGAAGCTGCCTCTACCCACTTGGTGAAGTAGTCGACTGCCACAAGTATGTACTCATGGCCGTTTGATGCTTTAGGACTAATCTTGCCGATGATGTCGAGTCCCCACATGGATAAGGGCCAGGGGGTGGTCAAGTTGTATAATTCTGATGATGGGGCATGAATCTGGTTCGCATGTTCCTGACACTTAAAGCATTTTCTGACGTACTGGCAGCAGTCTGTCTCCATGGTGAGCCAATAGTAGCCGAGTCGTAGAATCTTCTTTGCCATCATGTGCCCATTCATGTGTGGGCCACAGATTCCTTCGTGTATTTCTTCCATGATCTTTGCAGCTTCTGTTTCATCGACGCATCGAAGGAGGATGTGATTATAGGATCGCTTGTAAAGAACTTCGCCACTGATGGTGAACTGGCCGACCAAACGCTGGATGGTTCGACGATCTGTTGCTGTTGCTGACTCCGGATACTCCTGGGTTTTGAGATATTGCTTAATGTCGGCATACCAGGGTTTGTCAGGGACAGCTTCGGCTTCTTCTATTTGCAGGCAGAAAGCAAGTTCATCTTGAATTTCTTTGAATTCTTCGATCAGATTTTCAAGATACACATGATATGGTATCAACTTCTCATCCTTGGTTTTCCATTCGCCATTGGTCTGATTGATGATAAGCTGTGAGTCTCCAAATACTCGTAGCTTCTTGACACCCAAGATTATGGCTTCCCTTAAGCCAGCGATGCATGCTTCGTACTCTGCCATGTTGTTGGTGCACTCGAATGCTATGCGCCTTGAGATAGGAATAGGGACATCATCTGGAGAGTAGAGGATCGCTCCAATACCACTCCCTTTAGAATTTGCTACGCCGTTGAAGAATAACGTCCACTCATCTTTCTTCTTCTTTTCATCCCCTTCGATAAGCAAGAGATCTTCATCAGGGAAGAATGTCTTGAGCGGTTGATAATCCAGGAGGGAGTGGGCCGCAAGATGATCGGCGAGGGCCTGCCCCTTGATTGCCTTCTAAGTGACATAGGTGATGTCGAACTCAGACAGGAGTAGCTGCCATTTAGCTATCCTTCCAGTGAGTGCCGGTTTCTCGAACAGGTACTTGAGCGGATCCATGTGACCGAGTAAGAGAATAGGGAATGCAATCATGTATTGACGGAGTCGCTGAGTTGCCCAGACTAGGGCGAGGCAAGTCTTCTCGATTGGGGAATACCTGGTGTTAGAACTTAGAAAAAAGAGAATCAAAACTGCTCGTCAGCAGTCCTTTTTTTCCTATGTTTCTTTTATTCTGGGGGAATTCTTAGTATAGAGACATTCATAGACAATCATAAGCAATCACAAAGTGTACACAAGAGAGAGATATCGCAAGGCGAATTTTATTCTAGAGATTCTGAGATCTTTTACATTCCAGGCTGTGATACTGGTCATGAGCCTTTAATTACATCAATGGTTGATCACCCTTGATTGGAAGGCAAAAGACTAATCCGCCGAGGATTATGGTCTTGAGTTCATGGTCGTGTAGACCTTTGTTTTCTTGTTATGGACTGAGCCACATTTATTAGACACGCCGGATGTCTATGTCCCATTTTCTTTCAGATTGTCCGGGTTGAGAGATTGTCAGGATTCGAGTGGTACAACGCTGGGCCCGCGCCTGTTACTGTAAACAGGTGACCGCTGGAATACACGATCCTCGAATGTTGGTCGGCATAACCCAAGGCCCGCGCCGTACTTTTATGATGGGTGACCTTAGGAGAGCACTCCACAACGTTCCCGAACGAGGTTTTTAATCGAGTGGTGCAACTCTGGGCCCGCGCCTGTTACTGTGAACAGGTGACCGCTAGAATACGCGAACATCGAAATGTTAGTCGGCATAACCTAAAGCCCGTGCCTGTTACTGTGAACAGGTGACCTTAGGAAAGCAATCCGCAACTGCCTCATCGGCTCAACCGACGGACCCGTTGTCGATGGGTAGGGCATCGACTGTCTTTTTCATAATGGCAATCCATAGCAGGATGTTTCAAGCTTAGTTAGAACTCTTTGTTTGTGGTTTCTCGTGGTAACCATAACCCCTTAGGTTTAGCCTCGGACCTTTATCTGGGATGAGTAGAGCTTTGTACAGTAAAGTAAACGTATTTCTTCTGGAGTCGGGCGACTCGTCTTCGAGAACACTCTTTCTTCTGAGTATTTTCAATGATCTATTTAGGATCAAATAAGCTTTATCGAGCCAAGATCTTTTGAGGATCCAAATTCAATGGGCTGGATCGGCTATTTTCGATGCCTCCAAGTGGCAAAGTATAAGGTCCGATGGACTCCTGTTCATGCCAATTTCTTATGAATGATGGGGATCGGTGCCCCGTAAATGCTTAACTCAGCTGTTGGATAGCCTGAGTACTTCAGTTCTGCCTCGGCGTCTTTGAGATCGCGGTTGATTTCATTTGGCATCAGCCAATTTTCAAGCCAACAGGGCACTTCCTGAGGCTGAAAAATGACTAAGTAGTGGACCTGTTTGCGGTCTGTTCAGAGAAATCGATGAGTATTATCGATAACCGTCTTTGAACAGGGGTGGATTACGTCCACGAAGATCGCGCTGTGATCACGTTTCGATTTGCTTAGCAGAAGTCGATTTCCGGGCCAACAAGGCACTTCCCAGGGCTGAAAATGACTAAGTAGTGGACCTGTTTGCGGTCTAATCAGGTAAATCGGTGAATATTATCGATGACCATCTTGGAACAGGGGTGGATTATGTCCACGAAGATCGCGATGCGATCACGTTTCGATTTTCTTAGCGTAAGTCAATTTTCGAGCCAACAGGGCACTTCCCAGGGCTGAAAATGACCAAGTAGCGGGTCTACCGACCGCTTGATTAGGGTATTCAAGGGTCCTGAGATCGGATAACCTCGTCGCGGTGCATGATTATGGTGTATCATGTCATGTAGAAGAAAAGTTTTCCTCTCGGGCTCGGTCGAATTCCGCCCGATTCTTCTCGTTTTCGGCCGTTTTCGGCTCTTTCGGAAGGATTTTTAGAGCTGCCAAATTGGCTAAGTGTTGGTCATTTTGGACCAAAATACTGATTTGGGCCATTTATCATTGACTGTTGGAGAATCTGATCCGATGGATGGATAGATCTCATCGAGATGCATCTAGGAGAGGCGGTTTCATCAAAATCCGATCCCGGACGAAGGCGGGCCGCACAATCGAAGGTCCACCCCTCCAACCAGCGTCCAGGCGCATGAAGGGGATGGTCCAGGCGCATGTCATCATTTTGGACAAGGTGCCAGGCGCATGTGCCCATTTCTCATGAAAATAGATGAAGGGGAAGTGATCCGGGCGCATGTGGTAGTGCACATGCGCCTGAACCCAAAGAGTGGGCGCATGTGCTTCCTAGACTTAGAGAAAATTCATGATTTTCCGGCCAGAAGAGCCGGTGCATGTGGCAAAAAAACAGTGTCAAGCGCATGTGGCAGGAAACAGTGTCAAGCGCATGTGCCCAACACTTAGAAATTTTCAGGATTTCTCCCTGAACTTGGGATTCCAGCGAGGAAATCCCTTTTCGGCGAGGGTTTCCGGCGAGGGAATCCACTCCGGCCAAGGCATCCGGCGAGGAGAAACAGAGCAAGCGCATGTGGTGCTTACATCGCTCTAAGGTCGGCAGGGGATGATCTCATGCTGATGAGTGAAGTGACTTCACTATTTATAGGGGGTAATCTGGTTCGGGTCTGGCCTAGGCGGGTATTTCCCTGCGCATGTGGTAGAAAACAGTGTCAAGCGCATGTGGCAGAAAACAGTGTCAAGCGCATGTGGCAAAAAACATCCAAGCGCATGTGGTTTTCCTGGCGCATTTCCCGGCGCTTTTCGGAATAGTGTTTAATTCACTCCCTTTCACTAATAGGGTGCAAGCACATGTGGTGGGAGGCCAGGCGCATGTCCTTTGCCGGCGCTTTCCTATTACTTAGCCAGATTTTCAGGATTCCAGCACTTAGAAAATTTCAGGATTTCAACTTCGACGGAGGACCTCCAAAGGATAGCTACCTTTTCTAGAAGTGCACTCACTGTCGCCAAGCCACTTCTAGGCTATGATTAATCTCCTGAATGAACGGGATGGGGTGTGGGAGTCCAGATGTTGCTAATTTTGGTACTTCCTTCCTAATGTGGAGCCTCCGGGTCAGCTTGTCGTATAGGAACGTTGTTCCAGGGAGCGCGTGCATGGAAATACGCATCGTAATGACTTCAAACTTGCTATTTAAGGGTTTTGGGGCGCTCCGGATCATTTGGCGGTGAAGCACTTGTCCAGTTCCGCTCCGAAATACTGTTTACGGATTTTGGTCGCTACCCAGCGATATGGGTTATGCTGGCGTTTTCAGGGCTTTCCTGGCCTAAAAACTGATCCAAATCATTGTCAATAGACCATGGGATGTTGTTTTATAATGGGTGCAAATTTGAACCCCAACAAGTGCCCCCCCGGCGTGCTGCGTTGGATGCTTACGTCATGCTAGTGCAGTGCACCGGTCCCTTAGGCTCAAGTATAAATAGTTGACTCACTGAGTCATTCCACAATTTTTTGAGTAATAAAACTTGATTTTCTCAAGGTGAGAGAGCTCACCCTCGAGCTACAGGCGCATGTGGTCCCCTTGTGGGCGCATGTGGCCGGTCATCCATTTTTCGACGGAGGAATTTCCCTTTAGGCGCGTGTCAAACGCCCCTGAAAATGTGGGCGCATGTCCTAGGCGCATGTTGTTCTGGGCATGCGCCCAAGGCACTGCCCGGACCTTGTCTTTTTTTCAAAACATTAGAGGTGGGCGCATGTGTGGCTTCCACATGTGCTTGGGACATTGAATTTCAACCTCATTCATTCCCTTCTTCCGAGCCGGGCGCATGTCAGATTGGACATGCGCCTGAGACTTTGTATGATGAACTTCGAATTGCGAAATTTGTGGATTGGGCACATGTGAGGGGCCACATGCGCCTGGGGCTCCACCTTGGGCGCATGTGAGCCCAACACTTAGCCAAAATTTTCATTTTTAGCCCCTGCTTTGCACTTGGTGAAGAAATGGCATTTTCGGCTCCGTTTCTCAGTCAAATTCAGTGCTGTTTGAGGCTAGATCACTTAAAATTCAAGCACGATTGGAGCTTAGTGCCTTGGGCCTGTAGTTGGCTGCCTATTTTGGCCTGTCACAGCTCTTGACTGTCTATTTTAGGCAGGTTCAGAGTATGTCTGCCAGAGTGCACTTATAGCGTTCTGATTGCTTGTGAAAGTTGTTGTGTGCGACCAGTTGCATATATATGATGCTGAAACCGTTTCCTGACTCTGTCGAGTACCTGCTTAGAAGCACCTGGACTTGTCAAGGCTACTTTTGGGCTAAATGCATGGATGCATTGTGGGTTCAATCTGTATTTTGTGTGTGCATCAATCACATGTATTCGTGCATGTATGATGGCAATTGCTTTGTTATGAAATGAATATGATGATTGATATGATATGCTCTTGATTTTGTTGCTTTCGTGCTTTGTTGCTTGTGCTCTACATGATGTGCTTGTGTTTGTGGTACGATTTTGTTAAGCTATTTGCCCATGTGTATTGAGTCATTTTCTAATGTCGCTCTGTTTA
Organism: Liriodendron chinense; assembly: GCA_003013855.2. Lineage (NCBI taxonomy): Eukaryota > Viridiplantae > Streptophyta > Magnoliopsida > Magnoliales > Magnoliaceae > Liriodendron > Liriodendron chinense. Next base: position 3,079,814 of record ML058508.1, on the reverse strand, counting down.
CGCGTTGCAGTGAATTGCAGTAGCGACAATGGGATCTTCTGGTGAAACCTCTGGGTCGCATGCTTCTGGTCCGACGCCGATGAAGCGCGGTCGGAAAAGAACAGCTGAAGGTCCTTCTAACCCTCCTCCTCCAAGACGTAATTCTTGCTTCTTTCCTACGGTTAAACCTGAGATAAAGGATTTCTCAGAGCGTATTGGGCAGCTTCCTCATGAAGTGCTGGTACGCATCTTTGTCAACAAGACAGCGCCCGAACCTTTAAAGCAGGGAACAGAACAAGAGTGGGTCTATTGGTATGCCCAACTTGCTGGTGTGGCGAGTGCCATCGAGGCAGGTCCTCAAGATATACCTGTTCAAAATGTAGAAGAAAACCTGACAGGTCAGAAAGGTAAGAAGAAAGGAGGACGAGGAAAACAACCGATGTCACGCCCCAAACTCGGGGACTGGGCTCACTAAATTCCCGGCCACCGAATCCGGTACCGATAGCCTCCGTAGTACCCCATTCTTGGCCCCTAGCTCCCATACGCCAGGTTCCGATCCTGGGATCCCACAAGGAGGATTTTCAAGGTAAATTTTTTTTATAGATGAGCATAAACACAAGTATACCAAACCAAAAAGCATCACATCACATATCCACTAAGATAATCTTTTGAGTACAATGCTGCAGAAAAAGGAAATATAAAGTATAACTGAAAACTGAAAAATCAAATGCACGCCCCTATCTCACTGCTGTCACGCTATAGTATGTCCTGCACGTAAACAACGTGCATAAGCTTACTATGAAGCTTAGAGAGTGCGTGGTGTGTGCGCAATGCATATGACAGGTATACAGATATCAGAGTAAGCGGAAATGATGGCAGGCTACACTACCAAGTCTATGAATGTCATTAGCCATCTCGAGGCTATGCAATGCAATGGGCCTATATGGCCGAGTGTCATATGCCAATGATGTAATGTGCGCATGTCAATCCTCAACTGTCATATATCATACGGTTAACAACTGGGACATCACCGGGGTCTAGTACACTCCAGACATTGGTTGCCGCCCATCGCGCGCATAACCAAGTGAGTGGAAGAGACCTCACTATCCGCCTCGTCAATGACATACAAGAAAATCCACCCGACTCATCGATAGCGAACCCATTCACGAGCTGGTCAAACTCAACCTAGTATATAACCCTCTGCACCCGGGCGGGTAAGGTCACACCCCCTTCCAACCGACCCCGACACAGTGGGAGACGCGACCTACTGGTATTTGGCCCTCATGCGCTCATAAATCCACTCGGTCTAGACAATGGAGCATCCTACTGGTACCACAGGGTTTAGGGACTTTCACCCAAGGACATCTTTGGCGCCCAAGTGCTAGAACATATTTTCGGTGTCCATTCCTACCATCCATGATGTGACTGTGGTGGTTACAACCCCGATGCCGCTGGGGTGAGAATCTGATCATGACATGTATAATGCGAGATGCATGAGTCATACTATCAAAGCCATGCACCAAACCTGCGCATACCGCGCGATCATGTGGGGCGACCCTATCTCGTACGGGTCCCCGTAGTATCTCAAGCTGTAAGGCATATGTTATGATCAACATCGTCCACAGTTAGGCATACATATGATGCGTATGTACCAATGAATGGGCATGATATTCATTACACTAAGCATATTATCAGTGTGACCTATCAAGCTAAGTATACTAGCATGTTACCAGACATATCATGTAATGTTGGCCTTAAATGGCCCAATATATATACAGAGAGTGGGACCCGAACTGGGGGCCCGATTGAAAATGTAAAGGTCTTCGCAGCATAGCCCACTTGAGACCACATCGGCCCCATACTTGGGCCTGCACATACAAAATAGGCCGACAAAAATAGTGTACGGCATGGATAAAACATATATATCAAAGGAAGGACCATGGTGGGACTAAACAAATACATCACGTTGGAACACCTGCTGGGTTGCGTGGTACCCGGCTGGGTTCCATGAAGTTTTAAATCAAGCATATATTTATGTTTTCTCCTTCATTCATATCCCTGTGATCTTATGAACATGTTGGATGACAAATAAGCATCACTGTAGAGCCTGGGAAGGTTTCAATGTTGGAAATCATTATCCCTACTATTTCCCATGGCATGGCCCACTTGACATTGGATATGCTTAAATTTTTAGGCTCAGTCACTGAAATGAGATGGAAAAACATATGGACTGAAAAGATAAATCACGTACATTCTAGGTGGGCCCAACTGAGTTTTGGATCAAGTTGGTATTTTTGTTTGCCCTTCTTCCACATGTGTGTGGATTTATGAACAGGTTGGATCTCAATTAAACATCATGGTGGGTCCCACCAGGTGGGCCACTGCTGGGCAGCGTGTCCAGCACGCTGCCTCCAGCGTGGACCACACTCATGGCCCAAAAGGTTTTGGACCGAGCTAATATCTGTGTTTTCTTTTTATCCAGGTCTGTGTGTCCTGGACAACAGATTAGATGGTAAGTAAACCTCACAGGTGGAACCCTGAAAAGGTTTCAACAGTAAACATTCATCCTCACTGTTTCCTGTGGTGAGGCCCACCCAAGATCAGGATCTACTTAATACTCGGGCTTGGGCCCTAAAATTATCTGGGAAAACAGATGGACGGCTTGGATAGAAAAAATACATCAAGGTGGGTCCCACGAGGTGGGCCACTGACGGGGCTAGCCCAGCGTCCGTGGACGCTGGGTACTCCAGCGCCCCTTCTTCTTTTGGATATCATCAAGTGGGGCCCACATGAGAGCAATCCACTCCGTCCATCATGTTTACCTGCTCGTGGGGAACCCAATGAGCCCAATATTGGGTAGCTTATAAGGTCTACAAAATTTAAGATGGGCCAAGGAAAATTCAACCATAGATGTCATCATCTCTACTGTTTCAGGTAGTATGGTCCACTTGAGATTTGGATTTGGTTCATGTTTGGGCCTTGGCCCTAAAATGGTCCAGGGAAACAGATGGACGGTGTGGATTTAACACAAACATCAAGGTGGGTCCCACGAATGGGGACCCCATTCCAATCGTCCAGCGTCCCTGACGCTGGACGTTCACAGCGTCAGGACTGGTTCTATTTTTTTTTCTTTCTTTCTTTGTTTATTTCAAGTGGGGCCCACTTGGGAATGATCCAGTCTGTTCATCAGGTTCCCTAGCTCATGGGGGACCCAATGAGCCCAATATTGGGCAGGTTATGAGGTCTACATACATCACGGTGGGCCCAAGAAGTTCCAATAGTGGACATCATTATCTCCACTGTTTTGCATGGTGTGGTACACCCGAGATCTGGATCTACTTCATTTTTGGTGTCCAGCCCTAAAATGGGCTGGAGAAACAGACTGACGGTGTGGATCGAATACATGCATCAAGGTGGGTCCCACGAGTGGGGAACCCACTCACGTCTTCATATCCCTGACGCTAGACAGTTCCAACGTTGGACTATATATATATATATATATATATATATATATATATATATATATATATATATATTTTCTTTCTTTTCTTGTGCCTTGATCAGTGGGTTCCACACGTGCAGGATCCACTCCATTCATCAGCTGGGCCATCTCATGGTGGGCCCAATTATCTTTGGATCAAGATAATCCTTATATTATACTTCATCTCAATCTTTGTGATTCAAAGAATGGGGAAAATGAAAATAAAGCATCATGGTGGGCCACACAAGGTGGTCCATGTCGTGGCAGTGTGTGGGGCACGCTGTCTCACAACATGGCCCACTTGTGGGCCTGAAAATGAAAGGGAAAGGAAGAAGAAAGGGGAGTTTATGCCCCCCTTGGCACTAACTCAAAATTGGACGGTTGGATCAAGTCGGATAGTCGATCGGACGGTCCGGATGATGGTTGGGACCCTCCAAGCTTGGTTCCTCCCTCTAATCTCTCTCTTTCTCTCTCTTCTTAGTCTCTTCTCTCTCTCTCTCTCTCTCTCTCTCTCTTTCTCTCTCTTCTTAGTCTCTTCTCTCTTTCTCTCTTTCTCTCTCTTCTTAGTCTCTTCTCTCTCTCTTTTTCTTTCTCTCTCCTTCTCTCTAATGGGGTGGCTACGTATGGCACTTCTTGTAGGGACTTTGGGACATGGATGACATTAGAAAAGGGAATGATTATAGCAAGGGGATGGGGTAATTATGAGAGTGGATGGCTTAGGTATGGGCTTAAGTTGACTAGTGAGGAGAGAGAGATGTACTTGATGAGACACTTGATTGATTGATGCTTGATTGATTGATGGGACAACCTAGGGATTTGTGCAAGTGGGGCCCACACCATGCATGTGTAGTGTGGCCCGACTAGATTTGTGCACATGTACGCATCTTTCAAATTAAGTATCGAAACGGAGCGTGCCGCGCGGCGTTGGAGTCGTGGCGTCCGCGCGGTCGCCGGGGTACAAGTCTCGGGTCGTTGCGGTACTAAAATAGGGTGTCTGATTGAAACTCGCCAGTTTGGACTGTTTCGAGTATGCCGTGCTCGGAAACGGGGCGTACGGAGGCTAATTATGGTACGGGTGTTACAGCTCTCCCCTCCTAACAGAAAATTTCATCCTCGAAATTTATACTATGAAGTTAAACTAACTGAAGTTGGCAAGAAAAAGGAATCTCGTCACTACATATATACCAAACTGAAAACAAACATACATATACAATCTGTCATCGAAAAGATGGGGATAACGTTCGCGAATCTCTGCCTCTCGCTCCCATGATGCCTCATCTACGCTATGGTGACTCCACTGAACCTTTACTAAAGGAATGACCTTGGTTCGGAGAACCTGCTCCTTCCGGTCAAGGATACGAACCGGCTGCTCGATGTAAGAAGCATCCTCACGAACCTCCAACGATTGCCAATCTATCACGGGAACCACATCTGACTCACACTTCCGCAACATAGAAACATGAAAAACATTGTGGATGTCAGACAACTGAAGTGGCAAGGCAAGCTGATAAGCCATGACGCCAATGCGCCTAGTGATCTCAAAGGGTCCAATGAACCTTAGGGCAAGCTTCCCCTTGGCTCCAAAATGAACTACGCCCTTCATAGGCCAGACCTTGAGATATACACGATCCCCAACGTCAAACTCCAGGGGACGACGCCGACGATCTGCAAAACTCTTCTGTCGGCTCTGAGTTGTGTGCATCCGTTGCCTGATGGTATCGATAGCTTCTGATGTCCTCTGCACAAGCTCGGGACCTAGGAGATGACTCTCTCCAACCTCGGTCTAACAATTGGGAGACCTACAAGGTCTACCATACAATGCTTCGAAAGGTGCCATACCAATGGTCGCTTGGTAGCTGTTATTGTATGCAAACTCAGCCAAACGCAAATGCTCATCCCAGCTCCCTAAGAAATCTAGCACACAAGCTCGGAGCATGTCCTCAAGGATCTGGTTGACCCTCTTGGTCTGTCCGTCGGTCTGTGGGTGGTATGCAGTGCTGAACTTCAAGGTAGGCCTCATTGCTTCTGAAAACTCCTTCAGAACCGCGACGTAAATCTTGGGTCTCGGTCGGAAACGATCAAAATCGGGACACCATGCAATCTCACAAACTCATCGATGAGCAACTTTGTAAGCCGGTGCAATGGCCATGATGCACGTATCGCAAGGAAATGTGCTGACTTTGTCAGACGATCAACGACAACCCAGATGGCGTCATGACCGCGATCAGTCCTCGGCAATCCCATAATAAAGTCTGTGGTCACGTGCTCCCATTTCCACAACGGAATACTCAATGGCTGCAAGGGTCTTGGAGGTTTTCGATGATCGGCCTTAACACGCTGACAGGTGTCGCACTCGGACACAAAGCTGGCAATTTGACGCTTCATTCTGGCCCAATAATACTGTCTCCTCATATCACGATACATCTTAGTAGAACCAGGGTGTATAGTGAACCTCGACTGGTGTGACTCATTCATAAGATCTCTACGCAACTCTGAAATGTTTGGGACACACAACCGCCCTCGAAAATGAAGTCCACCATCTGACCCAATCTGCCAGTCTGTCCGATCCTCTGATGAGGCCTCTTCCCAATAATCCTTCAACGTCTTATCTGTCTGCTGAGCTTCGATCACTCTAGAAACAAGGGAGGGTTGAATCGACAGGCCCGATAACCAAGCAATGGAAGACTGTAGGCTTAGCTCGAAGTCATACTCAGCAATATCCTTGAGCATACTCCACTCCTGCACCATCATATGCGCCACCAAGCCCCGTGGCTGGCGGCTAAGGGCATCTGCCACCACGTTAGCCTTGCCGGGGTGGTACTGAAGATCGAAATCATAGTCCTTCAGGAGTTCCATCCAACGCCTCTGCCTCATATTCAATTCTGACTGGGAAAAGAGGTACTTCAGGCTCTTGTGATCAGAGAAGAGCTCGAACTTGACCCCATAGAGATAGTGCCTCCATACCTTCAGTGCGAAGACAATATCTGCCAACTCTAGATCATGCGTGGGGTAGTTCTGCTCATGGACCTTGAGCTGGCGAGACGCATACGCTACTACTTTGCCATGCTGCATCAGGACAGCACCTAAGCCAATACGCGAGGCATCCGTAAAAATCACGAATCCATCACTCCCAGAGGGAAGAGTGAGGACTGGTGCCGACGTAAGATGATCCTTTAGCTCCGCGAATGCCCGCTCACATGCGTCACTCCATACGAATTCAGCGCCCTTTCTAGTCAATCTGGTTAACGGGGCAGCAATACGAGAGAAGCCCTCAATGAAACGACTGTAATAACCCGCTAGCCCTAGAAAACTTCGGACCTCAGACGTGTTCGTGGTCTGGCACCACTGACGTATGGCATCAACCTTAGTTGGATCCACTGCTACTCCTTGCCTCGTCACGACATGACCGAGGAACTTCACCTCCTCCTGCCAAAACTCGCACTTCTCCAACTTCGCATAGAGTTGGTGTGCACGGAGAGTCTGTAGGGTGATTTCTAAATGCTGCTCATGCTCCTCTCAGGTCTTGAATAGATCAGAATGTCGTCAATGAACACTACCACAAACTGGTCAAGATACGGACGAAAGACCTCATTCATCAACTGCATGAACACTGCGGGCGCATTGGTCAGTCCAAAGGACATGACCTGGAACTCAAAATGACCACAGCGCGTCCTAAATGCTGTCTTCGGGATATCCTCCTCCTGGACACGAACTTGATGATAGCCAGACCACAAATCTATCTTTGAAAAGAACTTCACCTCCCGTAGCTGATCAAACAAGTCGTCAATCCTCGGAAGTGGGTACTTGTTCTTGATCGTGACCTTATTGAGCTCGCGGTAATCTACGCAAAGCCTCAATGAGCCATCCTTCTTCTTCACAAAGAGTACCACTGCTCCCCACGGTGAACTACTCGGACGGATGAAGCCTAGCTCGCGCAACTCGTCCAACTGCTTTTGCAGTTCTCACTGCTCCAACGGTGCCTACGGTACGAGGCCATTGAGATAGGCGCGGTACCGGGTACAAGGTCAATTCGGAACTCGGTATGTCGACGATGCGGCAACCCCGAAATCTCCTGAAACACATCTAAAAAGTCACAAACGACCGGCAAGTGGTCGATGCTCAAAGCAACCGGCTCCTCAATTGCACAAGCCATTAGTGCTGATAATTACTCTCCTCTAGGTTCAGCAACAAATTGAAATTGTGACATGCCGGGTATAAGGAAGGTGACTGTTCTCGCGAAACAGTCTATTATGGCATGATACTCGGACAACCAATCCATGCCCAAGATAACATCAAACTTGGACATCGGCAAAACAAACAAGTCGGCATGCAAAAATGTCTCTCCTAACAAGACGGGGCAAGACGAACAAATCAAACTTAATACTGCGGTCTTCCCTAAGGGTGTCGACACTGACAAACCCTAGTGCACGGATTCTAACGGCAAACCAATCGATCGACAGAAATCCTCGGATATGAATGAATGTGATGCGCCAGAATCAAATAGAACATGTGCTATGCATGTAGAGACAAGGAGTGTACCCTCTACGACTCCTCCTGGTGCTTGAGGGTCATGCTGGGCTGCGTAGAACCGGCCCTGAGCCTGCTGGGGAGGTGCCTGTCCCCTCTGTGGTCGTTGCTGCTGCTGATGCGTCTTCTGCTGCTGCCTCTGCTGTGGAGGAGCTCTCGACGGTGGGTACTGCTGTCGCTGATGCTGCTGATGGGGTCTCGGCGGCTGATATTGCTGACGCTGTTGCCGATGTGAATGGGGACACTCCCTATGACGATGTCCCATCTCTCCGCACCCATAAAAATGGCCTATAATCTGCTGTTGCGGTGGTGCTGGGGGTGCTAAGGGTGCCACTAGTGCCGCTGGTGCTCAGAAGGGTGGACGAGCTACATGCCTCTGTGGTGGTCGAAATCGCTGCTGTCGGAAGTTGCCAGAGGGTGCCTTTCTCTTCTCCTTTCGATCTTCGCCTTGATTGCGGATCCACTGCGCGTCGGTCCACTCTGCCTCATAAATCTGGGCCCGCTCCACCACCTCCTCAAATGTAGGGAACTTGTGTCCTACGACACGGCCCTTAAGGCCAAGGCGCAAACCGCCCTCGAACCGACGGGCCTTTCGCCTCGCATCATCCACAAGATACGTCGTGAATCGAGACAGCTCAACGAATCGGGCCTCGTACTGTGACACGGTCATCTCTCCCTGGACTAGCGTCTCGAACTCTAATGCTCTCTACTGACGAACATGCTCAGGGAAGAACTTTCAGTCAAACTGGTCCACAAAATCCTCCCAGGTCCACTCAAAATCTGCCTCTACTGTGCGGGTAATCGATGACCACTAATGCTCGGCCTCTCCCTGAAAAGGAAGATAGCGAGAGGAACTCGCTGCACAGTCGTGCATCGTATAATGGTGAAGATCTTTTCTACTTCAGACTTCCATCTCTCTACCGCCTCCGGGTTCGGCTTGCCTGAGAAACGCGAGGATCCATCAGCCTAAAATCCCTAAGTAAGGAATGGGCGAGATCCTGCTCTGATGTGGCAGGTGAATCGACTGACCTCCTCTCTTGGCGCTCTACCATGGAGGTCATGGCACGCAACATCTGCTGGAACTAACCAGCAGTCATGCCTGGAGCTGGGGCGGTCTGGGACGTACCCGCACTAGACGATTGCCTACCGGCTGCTCTCTTGTGTGCCATGTCCTACAGAAAAGGCAGGATCCTCTTAGCATCGGGTTACTCGTGAGTGCCCACACGTCAATCAAAATTTTCTAGGCATACAATAGGGGAGTCCTTGTTTAAACTAAGTTCGAAGCAGGTGAGTAAGACTGGGGTGCTATCAATCATACACTACAAGGCAGGTAATCAAAGGTTATTAGTAGATATTTAATGTTGTGGACAGGTATTCTCAAGTTATGCTCTGATACCAACTTCTGTCACGCCCCAAACTCGGGGACCGGGCTCACTAAATTCCCTGCCACCGAATCCGGTGCCGATAGCCTCCGTAGTACCCCATTCTCGGCTCCTAGCTCCCATACGCCAGGTTCCGATCCTGGGATCCCACAAGGAGGATTTTCAAGGTAATTTTTTTTATAGATGAGCATAAACACAAGTATACCAAACCAAAAAGCATCACATCACATATCCACTAAGATAATCTTTTGAGTACAATGCTGCAGAAAAAGGAAATACAAAGTATAACTGAAAGCTGAAAAATCAAATGCACGCCCTGTCTCACTGCTGTCACGCTATCGTATGTCCTGCACGTAAACAACGTGCATAAGCTTACTATGAAGCTTAGAGAGTGCGTGGTGTGTGCGCAATGCATATGATAGGTATACAGATATCAGAGTAAGCGAAAATGATGGCAGGCTACACTACCAAGTCTATGAATGTCATTAGCCATCTCGAGGCTATGCAATGCAATGGGCCTATATGGCCGAGTGTCATATGCTAATGATGCAAGTGTGCATGTCAATCCTCAACTGTCATATATCATACGGTTTACAACTGGGACATCACCGGGGTCTAGTACACTCCAGACATTGGTTGTCGCCCATCGCGCGCATAACCAAGCGAGTGGAAGAGACCTCACTATCCGCCTCGTCAATGACATATAAGAAAATCCACCCGGCTCGTCGATAGCGAACCCATTCACAAGTTGGTCAAACTCAACCTAGTATATAGCCCTCTGCACCCGGGCGGGTAAGGTCACACCCCCTTCCAACCTTACCCCGGCACAGTGGGAGACGCGACCTACTGGTATTTGGCCCTCATGCGCTCATAAATCCACTCGATCTAGACAATGGAGCATCCTACTGGTACCACAGGGTTTAGGGACTTTCACCCAAGGACATCTTTGGCGCCCAAGTGCTAGAACATATTTTCGGTGTCCATTCCTACCATCCACGATGTGACTGTGGTGGTTACAACCCCGATGCCGCTGGGGTAAGAATCTAATCATGACATGTATAATGTGAGATGCATGAGTCATACTATCATAGCCATGCACCAAACCTGCGCATACCGCGTGATCATGTGGGGCGACCCTATCTCGTACAGGTCCCCTAAGTATCTCAAGCTGTAAGGCATATGTTATGATCAACATCGTCCACAGTCAGGCATACATATGATGCGTATGTACCAATGAATGGGCATGATATTCATTACACTAAGCATATTATCAGTGTGACCTATCAAGCTAAGTATACTAGCATGTTACCAGACATATCATGTAATGCTGGCCTTAAATGGCCCAATATATATACAGAGAGTGGGACCCGAACTAGGGGCCCCATTGAAAATGTAAAGGTCTTCATGGCATAGCGCACTTGAGACCACATCGGCCTCATACTTGGGCCTGCACATACAAAATAGGCTGACAAAAATAGTGTACGGCATGGATAAAACATATATATCAAAGGAAGGACCATGGTGGGACTAAACAAATACATCACGTTGGAACACCTGCTGGGTTGCGTGGTACCCGGCTGGGTTCCAAGAAGTTTTGAATTAAGCATATATTTATGTTTTCTCCTTCATCCATATCCCTGTGATCTTATGAACAGGTTGGATGACAAATAAGCATCACTGTAGAGCCTGGGAAGGTTTCAACGTTGGAAATCATTATCCCCACTGTTTCCCATGGCATGGCCCACTTGACATTGGATATGCTTAAATTTTTAGGCTCAGCCACTAAAATGAGCTGGAAAAACATATGGACTGAAAAATAAATCACATACATTCTAGGTGGGCCCAACTGAGTTTTAGATCAAGCTGGTATTTTTGTTTGCCCTTCTTTCACATGTGTGTGGATTTATGAACAGGTTGGATCTCAATTAAACATCATGGTGGGTCCCACCAGGTGGGCCACTGCTGGGCAGCGTGTCCAGCACGCTGCCTCCAGCGTGGACCACACTCATGGCCCAAAAGGTTTTGGACCGAGCTAATATCTGTGTTTTCTTTTTATCTAGGTCTGTGTGTCCTGGACAACAGATTAGATGGTAAGTAAACCTTACAGTGGAGCCCTGAAAAGGTTTCAACAGTAAACATTCATCCTCACTGTTTCCTGTGGTGAGGCCCACCGAAGATCAGGATCTACTTAATACTCGGGCTTGGGCCCTAAAATTATCTGGGAAAACAGATGGACAGCTTGGATAGAACAAATACATCAAGGTGGGTCCCACGAGGTGGGCCACTGACTGGGCTAGCCCAGCGTCCGTGGACGCTGGCTAGTCCAGCGCCCCTGGCGTGGTGAGAGGCCAGCGTCCCACGCTGGTCCTCTTGTTCTTCTCTTTTTCTTTTTCTTCTTTTGGATATCATCAAGTGGGGCCCACATGAGAGCAATCCACTCCGTCCATCATGTTTACCTGCTTGTGGGGAACTCAACGAGCCCAATATTGGGTAGCTTATAAGGTCTACAAAATTTAAGATAGGCCAAGGAAAATTCAACCATAGACGTCATCATCTCTACTGTTTCAGGTAGTACGGTCCACTTGAGATTTGGATTTGGTTCATGTTTGGGCCTTGGCCCTAAAATGGTCCAGGGAAACAGATGGACGGTGTGGATTTGACACAAACATCAAGGTGGATCCCACAAGTGGGGACCCCATTCCAATCGTTCACAGCGTCAGGACTGGTTCTATTTTTTTTCTTTCTTTGTTTATTTCAAGTGGGGCCCACTTGGGAATGATCCAGTCTGTTCATCAGGTTCCCCAGCTCATGGGGGACCCAATGAGCCCAATATTGGGCAGGTTACGAGGTCTACATACATAACTGGTGGGCCCAAGAAGTTCCAATAGTGGACATCATTATCTCCACTGTTTTGTAAGGTGTGGTACACCCGAGATCTGGATCTACTTCATTTTTGGTTCCAGCCCTAAAATGGGCTGGAGAAACAGACGGACGGCGTGGATCGAATACATGCATCAAGGTGGGTCCCACGAGTGGGGACCCCACTCACGTCTTCATATCCCTGACGCTGGACAGTTCCAGCGTCTCTACGCTGAGAACGTCCAGCGTTGGACTATATATATATATATATATATATATATATATATATATATATATATATATATATATATATATATATATATATTTCTTTTGTTGTGCCTTGATCAGTGGGGTCCACACGTGCAGGATCCACTCCATTCATCAGCTGGGCCATCTCATGGTGGGCCCAATTATCTTTGGATCAAGATAATCCTTGTATTATACTTCATCTAAATCTTTGTGATTCAAAGAATGGGGAAAATGAAAATAAAGCATCATGGTGGGCCACACAAGGTGGTCCATGTCGTGGCAATGTGTGGGGCACGCTGTCTCACAACATGGCCCACTTGTGGGCCTGAAAATGAAAGGGAAAGGAAGAAGAAAGGGGAGTTTATGCCCCCCCCCCCTTAGCACTCACTCGAAATTAGACGGTTGGATCGAGTCGGATCGTCGATCGGACGGTCCGGATGATGGTTGGGGCCCTCCAAGCTTGGTTCCTCCCTCTAATCTCTCTCTTTCTCTCTCTTCTTAGTCTCCTCTCTCTCTCTCTCTCTCTCTCTCTCTCTCTCTCTTTCTCCCTCTTCTTAGTCTCTTCTCTCTCTCTCTCTCTCTCTCTCTCTCTCTCTCTCTCTTTCTTTCTCTCTCCTTCTCTCTAATGGGGTGGCTACGTATGGCACTTCTTGTAGGGACTTTGGGACATGGATGGCATTAGAAAAGGGAATGATGATAGTAAGGGGATGGGGTAATTATGAGAGTGGATGGCTTAGGTATGGGCTTAAGTTGACTTGTGAGGAGAGAGAGATGTACTTAATGAGACACTTATTGATTGATGCTTAATTGATTGATGGGATGTTGATTGATTGATGGGACAACCTAGGAATTTGTGCAAGTGGGGCCCACACCATGCATGTGTAGTGTGGCCCACCTAGATTTGCGCACATGTATGCATCTTTCAAATTAAATATCGAAACGGAGCGTGCCGCGCGGCGTCGGAGTCGTGGCGTTCGCGCGGTCGCCGGGGTACAAGTCTCGGGTCGTTGCGGTACTAAAATAGGGTGTCTGATCGAAACTCGCTGGTTTGGACTGTTTCGAGTATGCCGTGCTCGGAAACGGGGCGTACAGAGGCATGAGGTACGGGTGTTACAACCGATCAAGGCGCTCAGTCAATCGGAGCGATTGACACAGCTCCTCGACTTGAAATATGAACGGATGAAGATTGGATGGGAGAGCAATAAGATCACTGCTAAGTGTGGCATCTGCATCACGAACCCCTGCGATGGCTTAGTCATCTTGCACCAAAGTCTCTTATGAGGTGTAAACCTTTTCCGAGCATCGAGCCATCTGATGTTCGTAGACCTAGCCAATTCTATGGAGTGGAGAGATGGTCTTCAGTTCCTGAGAGATTACTCACCGCCACCCTGGGAAGCAACGGGAAGCAACAAAAGGTTGGTGAGATTAAGGAAATGACTTTCCTCATGCCTACATGTGATCCACATGCACCATATCCGACTCATTTCTTTGAGACGATGCGTCAAAGGTTCCTTCCTATGAGCACGTCTGCAATGTGGGAAACTTTGAGCTTCCGTACTTGAGGGTATCTGAGTCATCGTGACAGCTACATCCCCTGGGCGAAGGAGATTCTGATCTGGCACAAGGTTGTGCTGAGGGAGGTTGGGCTCTACTATGCCATCGAGGCGACTGCCGGCTTCTTTCCATGAGATCCGACGATTCTCAGGGGCTTCTTAAATTACTGGAGTTCCGTTACCAACTCTTTCCATCTTCCTCAAGGAGAGATGAGCATAACCCTCTGGGATCTTAAGATGATGGCGGGCCTGCCCATACGCGGCGGGTATTATCACGAATATATCCCCTCTGATGAAGAATTGTCTGGCTTCAGGCGCGAAGGTGATTGGAAGGCCTATCATTCCAAGGCGTGTTTGGAATTGTTTAATGAATTGTAACAATTTGACTGCATTACAACGATACACTATGAAGATTGGTCAGTCTACTTCAGCCACGGCTTGAAGTAAGTCTTCACCGGATGTCCTTTTCTTTCTTTTCATGATGTATGCTCTTTTCTCCTGCATAGCTTCTTATGTGAAATTCTCTCTCCTTTCTCTCTTTCAGGATCGACTATGAAAAATATAAAGTTGATGTTAAAATAATAAGGGCCTTACGACAAGGTTCCAATGCAAATTTCCTTGCCCGAACGTATTGTCTCCCACTTGCGAGCTAGCAGGCTTCCTCGCTTACTGGTTGTCCGCAGTCATGCTTCCCAGCTCGAAAAGTGCTGATGGTGTCAGAGTTTCTTGCTTCGTTATATCGGGTCCCCTTGCCAGTGGTCAACGTCTTGCTATAGCGCCACCTGTACTCTGCAGCATATATAGGGCGTTTGGTTATGTCACCAGTAATCCGGACAAACCTGCTGATGGAATGGATGCTGCCTATTGCCCGTGGCATTATTTCTGCGGCTGGTTAGGTGTTTATTTCCCGTGAGTATATGGCATGAAGCCTCATGCCTACTTCTTACTGGACCGAGCGCCTCTTATCAGGTTCATGAAGGCCAAGATGGTGTTTAAGACGCCAGGATGGGTGTCTTCGAGAATCTGCAGTGAGAATAAAGTTGACTTCTACCATTTTCCTGCTTCCATTGCTGATGAAGATATCGAAGTCGTCGATGATGAGGATTCGGTTGACTCTTCTGACAGAGAATTCCTGATATCGATCTGGACCACCTCTCTCCCATTCCGCGTGACGGGGATAGAACAAGCATATGGTACGGGTCCTGTCCATTGGGAGTGGATGTGGGACCAACTTTTGGTGACGTGAACTGGTGCGAGGTTCGTGTTGCCTGGCGGTAGTCGACGTCCCGCAACTTCTTATGGTTGGATAAGATAGTGGCGGCATCAGTACGCGCGCATCTGGGATGCCAAACCTGTCGATTTCCCTCTCTATCTCTCTCCTCCAAGGTTGAATGACGTTCCTGAGGATGGTCTTGGTTATCTTCATGAGCAGCGTGAGGCCGTCGGAGTTCCTAGTACCAACCATCTAACTTCCTTGAACGTACCGATCACTTGTACTAAAGAAGATGGAGCGTTAGACGGATGGTATTGCTTCGGGGTCCCTATACAGAGGCGTCAGCAAGAGGTCGGGTCTTCGTGTCCTCCAGCAGAGCCTGCTCCTCCATCTGTCGAAGAGGATGAGCCTACAGGAGGCATGGCAGGAGTTAGACCTTCTAATGATTTCGTTGACGATCTTCCACTGGGCCGCGCGAGAGATCAGTTGAGAGTCAAGATAAAACTCAAACCAAGAGTTCGCCCGTCAGCACCTGAGAAAAATTTAAGAAAGGCAGAAATGTTACATATCAAGAAGTGGGGGAGTTTGGATCCATCGTTGCATATCAATCCTCCAGAAATAGTGGCAGGTGCGGCTGTTGCCGATAGCCGCGAAGAAGGTGAGCTTTGGTCCGGTGCTACAGAGGAGATTACAGACGAAGAAGATATAATTATCAATAATCGTGGCAGAGGTGAGTCCGAGCCTGCAGATGTCGAGGGGGACAATGCGGAAGATGGTTCCGAAGTCGGTGATGGTCAGGGAGCGGCGTGCCTCGATGGTTCGGGGTCACAGCTCGAAGATGGGCTTGTAGATTATTCTGGTGATGACTGGGGAGTGGATCGTGCCAATGATTACAGCAACGATGATTCCCTCGCGAATTATTATGATAACGATGCCGGAGTCGGGGGTGTAAGTGATCTTGACGATGTTGCCATAGCAGCGATCGAAGCACAACTCTACGACAATGTCAGGGTCCAACCTTCTTCCAAGCCTTTAGTCTTCATTTCTCTGGCTGTTGCGGCACCGACTACGAGGTTATCAATGGATGTTCCTCTTTGTTTGCCCATTCATGCTGATAACGCCGAGGAATCTATTCCTAGGCTTAAGATTCGTGAAGGGAACGTCAATCCTTCTTCGGTCCTTCCATCAGGCTGTTCATTGCGAGTAGACTGTCCTGTTGAGTTGGAGGTCGTGGATACATCACTCTCTGCTGCGGTCGAAGTCGGACCCGACATTCCGCGAGCACAAGGTAAGAAATGCGATTGTGGTTCTGCTTTGTACTTTTCTTCTTTGATTCCTGCATAATCATACTAACCATATTTTGTTATTATTATCTTACTTCTACAGATCTTATTGAGTCGATACCTGCCTCTGCCACTTCCGTCGCATCGTCTCCGGTTGTGACTATTGAACTGCCGGGCGAAGCTTTGGAAATAGTTGTTGATTCTGGGACATGCATTGCGAGACCTTCGGAGCCTGCTGTTGATCTTCCTGCCATTCCTGGTACGACTCCTCACTTTACATTAGATTATGACTTGTAGTTTCTGCTTCCATTTTTTGCTAACGCACCATTTGTTTGTCTTGCATTCTTTCTTGCAGCGGCCGTCGATTCTAACATCGCCATTGCTATGATGCCGGACATTCCTGCATTTGAACATTTAGATTGTTTTGGTCAAAGCATGCTGAAGGGCCTACTGTCTAGCCTTGCGAAGGCATTGGCCGATCCACAAGAATGGCATATGCTAGGCGCTGGCATGAAAGCACTGGAAGCTTGTGTCGGAGTAGTTGGGTCTGATGCGCTCGTGGTTGTCAATCACATCTCTGCGTTCGAAAGCTCCCTAGCAAACGTAGTGGCTGCTGAGCACGTTGAGCCCAATCCTGCTATCGAGGAGAAGCGGAGAATTGTAGAGTCTTTGGGACCTGCAGTGGAACGCCACGCGCATTCTACGGCGAACGCACGAGAGTCCCTACAAAATAATAAGATGCAGTATGAAGGGTGCTTGGGCCGTATAGCTAAAATCGACGCTGAGATTGAGCGTTTGCAAGCGGAGAAGATCGCCGTGAGCTTCGAAGCTACCCGTCTCGAGTCAGTAGTTGCTCAGGGTCAGATAGCGGTCACACGGCTCGAAAGTGAGGGCGAAGCAGCGCGCAAGCAGTTGGAAGATTTGACTGCTGAACTTCAACATGTTCCTGATCCTGCGGAGGTGTTATCTGCAGCAAAGTCAGCGATGGAAAATGCCAGGGTGGCCGTGATCAGGCTGATATCGGGATGTTTGGAGAAGCTTTGATCTTTCGCTCCCGAAGCTCTCCTTCTTGACTTTAAATGTATAGAAATGATCGTAGGATCTTACCTTTAGAAAATTTTGTAGTTGGTGTAAGAGATACTTACCTTTTGACCATTCATGTATACGGCGTCGAAAAGATGTCAACCAAACTTTTGTTAAATGACATGACAGTAGCAATTACTTTTCTATCGTGTTATGTTTGTGTGATGTGTGTTAGAATGTTCTACAAAAATAACAATAATAATCTCAGTTCTAATAAGTGATGAATGTAGAATGAAATGAAAAGAGTAATACTTCCCTTTGTCGTCGATTTCGGGAGTGTCCAAGGTTTCTAAACTCGGGATACACTCGTGTTGTAGACGAATGGTCCTTCTTGGTTATTTCTCCATAGCAAGGGCAAGGAAGACCTGCAAGAATACGGAGTAACTGATTAGCTTTTGTAACTACAGGCTTATCTACTGTATTCTACTCCATTTCATTCTCCATTTCTATCCTTACTTATTACATTCCCTCTCTTGGGGGGTTTACACTTCTCATATTTATGTAAAGGAAAGTAATAGGTTGACTGTTAGGGGTAATATTTCTTCAGAAACCGGCCATTAATTGCAAAATCGGCTCCGCCACCGTCAAAATTCACTAAACGGTAGGCCCCGTTGGAGTAGACTTCTTCTATGATGCATATCGGGTCCCACTTAGGGTCAAACTTGCTCTTTGTAGTGTGCGCGGCTGTCAGTCGCTTCATTATGAGTACCAAGTCACCCTTCTTGAAGGATCTACCCCTGACTCGCTTGTCATACGCTGTTGAGATATGCTTCTGGTACATCTCTAGCCATTGTTGTGCCGCGAGCCTCTTCTCGTCCAAGGCATCGAGCTCGACCATCCTAGCTCAGCATTACGTTCATCTGTCAAGGAGTTCCGAAGTGCTACTCGCAGGGACTCGACCTGAACTTCCATCGGGATGATGGCCTCCATGCCGTATATTAGTGAATAAGGAGTAGCCCGCGTTGTTGTGCGGTGCATAGTACGATATGCCCAAAGTGCTTCGGGTAACCGTTTGTCCCAATCTTTCTTATTCTCTGCCACCGTTTTCTTCAGAATCTTCACGATGGTTTTGTTGAATGCCTCAGCAAGCCCGTTTGCAGGAGGATAATAGGGTGTTGAGTAGCAATGCTTGATCTTGAACTTGGCACACAGCTTGTCAATCACAGCATTTCGAAAGGGCGTACCGTTATCTGTGACGATCCGATCGGGAATACCATGTCGGTAGATGATGGCGTTCTGGATGAAACCCTCCACTTGTTTAGCTTTCACGTTCTTTAGGGCCACAGCCTCAGCCCACTTAGAGAAGTAATCTGTTGCCACCAGTATGTATTGGTGCCCTTGAGAGGAAGAGGGGCTAATGGGTCCTATCACATCCATTCCCTAGGCCGCAAAAGGCCAAGACATCACTGACTGATGCAATTCTTCTGGAGGCACGTGTATGATATCGGCATGTATTTGACATTGATGGCATTTTCTGACATAGTCCATCGCATCTTTCACCATGGTGGGCCAATAATAGCCCATGTGCCGCACTCGATGATGTAAGTTCCGTCCGCCTTGATGGGCACCACATTCTCCTCCATTCAGCTCTCTCAGCGTATCATGAACTTCTTCTCGGGCCAGGCATCTTGACAGCGTTTCATCGCTGGAGCGTCAATACAGTACTTCTTTTAAGAGGACGAACGAGCTGGCACGCCTTCTGACTTGAGTGCGCATCTGCGGATCCTCGGGTAAGAACCCATACTTCAAGTAATCAGAGAATGGTCTTCTCCAATCTTCCTCTTCTGTAATCTCAAAGCGATGTACGGGACTTGCACTCGTGACATTCTCGGGCCCTGTGAGGGATGGCAATATTCTCCTTTCTTCTATGGTGACTTGAAGTGGGCTGCCCCCTGGGTGCGCGAGAGCCGCGGCCAGGTTAGCCAATGCGTCTGCTTGAGAATTTCAGCTCTTGGGACGTGCGACACTGTACTGTCCCGAAAATGATCGAATAGGGCTTGGGCCTGATGGCAAAGGGATGACAGCTCTGGCTTGCAGACTTCATATTCCGTCATAAGCTGTCCCACAACTAACCGAGAATCACCGTATACCTGTAGTGATCGAATTTGCATGTCTCGTGCCAACTTTAACCCAATGATGAGGGCCTGATATTCTGCCTCGTTGTTTGTGCACGACGACACTATTGTGAATGAGTAAGGCAATAAGTTGCCTTGAGGACTGATAAAGATCACACCGGCCCCTGATCCTGCAGCTCTGGAGGCTCCGTCGAAATACATTCGCCACTGCTTCGCGACCCTTACCATCATGGCCTGGTCGTCAGGCAGATCACATTCCATTTTCATGTCATCTGGTATCGGGTGGGCTGCTAGAAAATCTGCTATCGCCTACCCTTTAACAGCTCGAGACGGCAGATGCGTGATGTCGAACTCGGATAGCAGTAGGGCCCATTTGGCTAATCGCCCGGACAACATAGGTCGGTTCATCAGGAATTTGATAGGATCTGCTCTGGAGATCAATGTAATCTGGTATGACAGACAGTAATGCCTCAACTTCTTCACAGCGAATATCAAGGCCAGGCATATCTTCTCAATCGGTGAGTAATTAAACTCAGCGCCGACGAGCATGCGGCTCAAATAATACAGGGCATTCTCTTTCCCTTCTTCATTCTTCTGGGCAAGCAGTGCCCCCAGTGAGTTCTCTCCCACTGCTACATATAGTATCAGAGGCTTTCCCTCGATTGGCGCTGCGAGAATCGGAGCTTTCCCGAGTAACTATTTGAGGGAATCGAAGGCTTTCTGGCACGCTTCGTCCCATTCGAAGCGGATGTCTTTCTTGTTCAGCCGAGAGAAAGGCTGGCAACGACCTGACAAGTTCGAGATGAACCGCCGCAAGTAAGCCACTCTCCCTTGGAAGCTCTTCAGCTCTTTCAAATTCTTCGGAGGAGGCATTTCTGGAATCGCCTTGATCTTCGCGGGGTCAATTTCGATTCCCCGATGCCTGATCACAAAGCTAAGGAATTTTTCGGAGGACACCCCAAAGGCGCACTTCAACGGGTTCATGCGGAGGCTCTTCTTCCTCAACCTCTGAAATACTAGCTTCAAATGTTCACGATGCTGTTGATGTCCGTCGGACCTCAGTACCAGGTCATCGATGTAGCATTCCACATACTTATGCATCATGTCTTGGAAGATTACCTGCATCGCTCTCTGATACGTGGCGCCCGCATTTTTCAGCCCAAACGGCATCACCCAATAACAGAATATCCCGAGAGACGTGCAGAAGGCAGTGGACTCTTTGTCTTCTGGAGCCATTCAGAACTGATTATACCCTGAGTAGCCGTCCATAAAGGACATCGTTGTATATGCTGACGTGCTATCGATCAGGAGCTCCGGGATGGGTAGAGGAAAGTCATCTTTGGGACAAGCCTCATTCAGGTTGCGAAAATCAACGCACACCCGGATCTGGCCGCTTTTCTTCTTTATAGGCACTATGTTTTAGATCCATTTGGGATACCGAACTTCCCTGATAAACCCGGCTTGAAGCAGCTTCTTCACCTCTTCTTCTATCTTCGGGACGATGTCAGGATGGAAGCGCCTCTGTGGCTGTTTGACTGACCTCTTCTCCTTCGCAATATTCAACCTATGCATCGCGATTGCCGGGTTCAGTCCTGGCATTTCAGTATAGGTCCATGCAAACACATCTCTGTTCTCTTTCAGGAGTTGAATGTAGCTCTCCCTCTCTTCTTCTGGAATGTTCTTACTGATATAAGTATTCCTGGGCTCTTCGGTGGTCCCCAGATTGACTTCTTGTAGCTCATCTATCGTGGGCTGACCTCCATCTTCGATCTGCTCTGGTGTGGCACTCGGCTGTATGACTTCATTCGGTCCAGCGGACCTCACCTCTTCCACGGGACTAATTGTCACCATGTTAATATGCCTGATCTCACATCCTGCCCCCAGGGCTTCTTTTCCTCTGTATACCTTCGTCTTTACTTCGAAGGGTGCTAGCATGCCTTTCGGAGCTGGCGGTTCTGAACAAATGAACCCCATGTCTCTCATGATGTTCCTACTGGCCTTGCTATATCTTTCTTCTTCAATGGGCGGTGTCTCTACTGGCGTTCTCTTCCCGTTCTCTTCGATCTGCAACGGGTTGCGGAGTCCAGCCTGAAACCTTATCTCATGCCTGGCTCCCATTGTCAGTGGCACGCAGAACTGGCTCGGAGCTTTAGGGAAGGGACGAATCCTCTCAACCTTTGGCACCGGCATATTGAAGCTGGACTGTAACACGCTCATCTGTTAGCTTGTCATCTGTTTCAACACTGACTGCCCTTCCTTCCGGAGGTGCTTCGGGATCAGATAAAACTTCTTCCAATGCAACGAATTTCCTCGGTGAGCCCTTGTCGCTTCAGCGACCACTTGCGGAGCTTCGTTCGCTTGTCTTAGATTCTCGCCTTGGGGTTCTGCCCCCTGTGCCACCTTTGTCGGTTTGTTGGCTTTTCTGGCGGTCTCGGCCTCCTCGTTCTCCTGATAGTATTGTGCATCTACCAGGAAGGATTCAGTGACGGAGTACGGCCTCGGGTCTGCCGCCACTCTATACTGGACGACATCCCTATTGTACTTGAAGCATTGGTGGTACGTCGAGGGAATGACACCGTATTGATGAAGCCACGGTCGTCCCAATAAGACATTGTATGTCGTCATCGCATCGATCACCTGACAGGTGACTTTGGTGCTCAATTCTTCTATCTCTAGCATGACAGTAATGGACCCTAGGACACGCTGGCCGTCCTGATTGAACCCTTGGATAACCATGGCGCTTGGGCAAAGTACTGTCTGTCTGAAACCCAACTGCTGCAATGTCTTTAGAGACATAATATTCACAGCGGATCTATCGTCTAGCATGCATCTTCGGACCTCTATGTCTCGGATGAGGCCTGTCACCATCAACGGGCGGTTGTGGTCCGTCAAGCTGATCGTTCTGTCTTCTTCAGAGAATGTGATCATGGACGATCGATCGATTTGCATGACCTGTTCTGCGGGTCAACCCTAAGTTCCCGTTATCTTCATTTCTTCCATCTCTGACTCGATCTCTGCCATCATGACCTCACAAGCTTCTTGATCGAGCAATGCATTGAGCAACATTTCTCGATATTTCTTTGAAAGGCACAGGGCATCGTAGATGCTGAGTCGGGTCGGAACCTTCTTCAGATGAGACACCACATCATAAATCACCGGTGCCTTATCTCGAGCGTGATCTCGTTGGTCAACTGCTGGCTCATTGACTGCTTCCGTCGGTTCTTTTTCTCGAGGTGTCCCTGATGGCTCACCTATGACCACATTCGTTCTTCTAGGGTCCGGTCGCCTCTGAAATTCTCTCTGTACGACCTGCTTTCCTGACCGCAGAGCCACTACATTGACTTCTCCTTTCTCTAGGACTTGGTCCTTATCACTGGCCCCTGGTTGAGCGACCACTAAGACCATGGCGCACTGAATGGGCTGTGCGCGTGGCTGTTCTTGTCCAACATTTCTTCTTCGCATTCTGTTCTTCATCTTCCTCTCTTTCTCCAGGAGTCTTCTTTTGTTCTCTAGCCTCTTCTTGCTGCTCACAAGTGTCAATGGCTCTTCCGGTTCTGGGAATGGATTCGCCGTTGGAATTTAAATTGGCACAGGGAGGGCAGACACCACTGTCGCAGTGTTCCGGCTCACCTTTTCTGCCTTCATATTGATGGTGTCATCGTTAATCATCCGCTGAATCTTGCCTTTTAGGACAAAGCAGTCTTCAGTCTTGTGGCTGGTCACACGATGATACCTGCAGTAGCTGGGATGATCGACCATCTTCACTTCCTCCGGGCACGTGCATTCTGGTAGTCTTATCAACCTTTCTTCGACCAGCTGTTCCATGATCGGAACTAGATCTTCCATGTCGAAGGTATAAGGTCCGTTTGCTCGATTACGCTCTTCTAACGTAAGATGTCGCGGCCTCTGAAAACTCTTGCCTTTGTCTTGAGTCGTGGTTACTGGCCTGGCCTCGACTCTACGCTCGGTGTTTGGGCGTTTCCTGTCATTCGAACCCTTTCCTTTGTCGACGTAGTTAGATGTTATCATCCTTCCGGCTTCTCTCCTGGGCTTCTCTGCCTTGAACTGCGCTTTGAACGCGGCTCCTTCCACCAGGTGGGCTTTTGTAGCTAGGTCTCGGAACATCGAGAAGTTATGTCCAGATAAGCCAAATGAAATCATCGCATCCATGGCCTACATGCACATCTTGACCTGCTCAGATTCGCTGGACAGTTCCCGGCACTGTGCTGCTATAGTCCCCCACCTGTCGATGAACTTCTCGACTGACTCTCCCTGCCTTTGACGAACCAAGGCTAAATCTGTCAGCGAGACTTCTCGCTCAGTAGAGAAGAATTTGGAGATGAACAGGTCCTGCATCTGCTCCCAGGATTTGACTGACCCTGTGGGCACTGACATGTACCACTGGAATACCTTGCTCGTGAGCGTCGAGCCAAACAATCTGAGACAGTACTGGGGAATTGTCGACAGGTTGCCCATCATTGTCATGAATTAAGCCATGTGTTCCTCTAGCGATCCTCTGCCATCGAATCTAGGGAAGTCCGGACGCTTGAAATTGTTGGGAAAAGGGAGGTCGTGGACCTCGGGTAAGTACGGCACCCGGTATACGTACTTTCCTCTCTTCTCCTTTCTCTTTCCTGACGCATCAGGTCCGCAACTGTCTGAGACAGTTCTTCTCTCGTGGCTTGAGACAGTAGTGGCGGTACACGTCCGAACACAACGTTTCTCGGGCGAGCTTGTGGTTCGGCGGCAGCTGGTTCTCCTGCTGCCTCCTGACATTCCTCCACAGACTGTCGAGTAGGTACAGCGGGGCTTCTATTTGCCCCCTGGGCAACTAGAGCCAACAGTGCTTCTTTCATCTCCCTCATCTCTCTGGCTGTGTCCACTTGGACCTGGATAATCTCATCTATCTGTTCTTGGATTGGAGGCAGCTCTGGGTATCGCTCACTCGCCTCTCCTTCAGTGACCTGCACCATCATTACTTGCGCTCGCTGCGGCCTCGTCTCGATCACAGCGACTTCAGTAGGGGTTGTCTTCATCGTCGTCTTAGTCGATGTTGAGCTCATAATTGTGCATATTTTAACCCAATACATCACTCATTATGAATGATATACATGTTTAGAGGACTAATCTAATGCATGATTTGTGACTGTAGGAACAAGAGGGAGATTTCACAAATTGAAGACTAAATGGGGGCTCTTTAAGAGCATTGAGGTTCATTAGAAGAAAGTAGAAGAAAGAAGAGAAGAAAGTAGAAGAAAGAAAGGAAGAAAAAGAAGAAAGAAATAGGCTTGACCGGTCATGACCGGTCGGCGAAGAGGGCCACGACCGGTCAGGACCGGTCGGCCAGCTCCATTACACCACTGGACCAAAAGAAACAATAGGGCCGACCGGTCATGACCGGTCGACCATAGCTGCTGGATTGATCAGGGAACAAGCCCGACCGGTCATGACCAGTCGGCCAGGCCAGTCCGACCGGTCCAGACCGGTCGGCCAAGTGTAAACAAGCTGTTTTTAATTCCGGCTCCGGATTTCTCTGCACAATTGCATAGTTTTACGTGAAATCTGGAGTTCTCTTGCAAAAAAGACACCTCCAAGCTATAAAAGGACTTCTTCCCTTCATACCAAAGGAGGCTAGGACGTGGGGATTGCTCAGGAGACGGATTCGACTTCGGATTTCTAGTTTTCTTCCTGTTTTAGTTATTTTTTTATGTTTTTAGAGGCTTCTAGTTCAAGGATGTTAGAGATGAACTAAAACCTCTTAGCTAGGGCTAAGAGGGGAAGCTTTTGATTCGTTTTTTATGGATTGATGCAACCTAGGTTTCCTTTTGTGTTTTAATTGATGAATTTTAGTTCTATATGAGTTTGAATCAAGTACTATGTTGGTTTTTACTTTGATCTCTTGATGACTCCGGGCTCATGTGATTCTTAGTGATCCTAACTTAGTATCTTAGCTTTTGATCATTGTTCATGCTTGTGTAGTGCATTGATCTACCATTGACTCCGGGCATGGTAGACGCTTTGATTGCCTTGTATGCAATGGCCTGATTTTCATGTGGGAACTCATGCAACTAAAATTCTTATCTTTTGTAGTAATCTGAAATAGTTGTTTATTGATTGATTTTGATTTAATTAGAGTTCTAATCATGAGTTGTAATCAGGTCTAGTGACATGATTTGGTGAAAACTATGGTTGTGAATCTCAACTAGATTGGAAAGAGGCTTGGCCTATACAATTGAGTGTGCCCAAGGCCTGAGCATGGTTGTGGGAATCAAATCAGTTAATAAGCACTTGTTTTGGATAATTGTTGATTGAACCGCTCTATATTCCAATCGGATAGAGATGGGAATTCGATTCCGATTGAGTTATGAGAGACCTAGTTGTGTTGATGCATTGAAACCTATCAAAAGTGGATCCTTGGCGCTCTAGTGCCTTTTTAGATTGAAATTACCTTAACAATTCACTGTTTAAACTCAATTCATTGTTTTCCAGCTTTAGTTCTTAATAGGATCTTAATTACTAGTTGTTTTAGTTAAATCCTAAGAATACCCATACATAAATCTCTGTGGGAACGATACTCGGTCTTTCCGAATTATTACTACTTCGCAACCCTACACTTGGGGAGTGAACAGTCGACTGTCGAGCAGTGGATCTATTCGGTATCTTGGCTGACGGTGCTGTCTTCGGTATTGCTGGGAAGTCGATATCGGCGAAGGAGAACTCTGGCCTGGCTGACACGGTAGTTCTGCTGGAGTCACGGGCATCGCCCCTGTAGACTGCCTTCCACCGTCTCTCTGTTTTGCCCTGTACCCTTGCTATCATCTCTGTTTTAGCTGGAATAACCTTCTTGTTCTCAGTCCTCTTGACTGCCCTACGCTTCTGCACAATCTGCCATCCGGCTTCAGAGGTTGCTGCCAAATGGGGGAAGTAGAATCCTCCAGACGTTAAGAAGATCGTCATAGATGCCATTTGGTTGGTTCTTTCTCTGTCTTTCTGTTTCTGTCTTTCTTTCTCTCTCCCTCTCTCTGCACAGTCATACACGCATTAGAATATTCCACGCGCTTGGAAAAGAGAGGGGACGTGACCTTACCAATCGCGATACGACTTGACAATGGATAGACAGAAACATACAAGTACGAACTACATACATGCTATGCAAAGCTTCGAAATTCTTTTGCCTTAAAGATGAAGGGAAGAACGTTCCCGTTGAGAGTCACCAGTTTGGCACCCGTGAAGGCGCCGGACATTTCTTCTTGCGGTAACCTTTCTTACGTACACATTAATGTCTGCAAATGATTTATCGCAGAATGTCTATTTACTCAGAAATAACCAGAGATTCTGGTATTGAATATTCCCAAGAAAAGTCGGCAGTTTGTTATAACTTAGAAAAAAGAGAATCAAAACTGCTCGTCAACAGTCCTTTTTTTCCTGTGTTTCTTTTATTTTGGGAGAATTCTGAGTATAGAGACATTCATAGACAATCATAAGCAATCACAAAGTGTACACAAGAGAGAGATATCGCAAGGCGAATTTTATTCCAGAGATTTTGAGATCTTTTACATTCCAGGTTGTGATACTGGTCACGAGCCTTTAATTACATCAATGGTTGATCACCCTTGATTGGAAGGAAAAAGACTAATCCGCCGGGGATTATGGTCTTGAGTTTATGGTCGTGTAGACCTTTGTTTTCTTGTTATGGACTTAGCCACATTTATTAGACATGCCGGATGTCTATGTCCCATTTTCTTTCGGATTGTCAGGGTTGAAAGACTGTCAGGATTCGAGCGGTGCAACTCTGGGCCCGCGCCTGTTACTGTGAACAGGTGACCACTGGAATACATGATCCTCGAATGTTGGTCGGCATAACCCAAGGCCCGCGCCCGTACTTTTATGACGGGTGACCTTAGGAGAGCACTTCGCAACGTTCCTAAACGAGGTTTTTAATCGAGTGGTGCAACTCTGGGCCCACGCCTGTTACTGTGAACAGGTGACCGCTGGAATACACGAACATCGAAATGTTGGTCGGCATAACCTAAAGCCCGCGCCTGTTACTGTGAACAGGTGACCTTAGGAAAGCAATCCGCAACTGCCTCATCAACTCAACCGACAAACCTGTTGTCGATGGGTAGGACATCGACTGTCTTTTTCATAATGGCAATCCATAGCATGATGTTTCAAGCTTAGTTAGAACTCTTTGTTTGTGGTTTCTGTTAGTGCACTTTTCCGTGGCATACGAGTGCACCTTGTTTGTCAATCACTTACAGCAGTGAGTCTTGTGTCGGTTGAGCCCAATGAAGACGAAGAACGAAGACTCAAGACGTCCAGCCGCATCTAGGAAGAAGATTCAGGTATATGAGATGCCTTGGTGCCTTAACCTCGACCAAAACCTATCCCCTTTGTATCCTTGATGACCTTGACCATATTAGAGTACATTTAGTCATTATAGATAGGCCCTAGGTGTCCCTTTTGACCACTCTAACATTGGCCTATATCTTCATGCTGGAGAAAGAAGAAATCAGATAATAGGTGAGGGGACCCAGGCTGGTCCGACCGGTCATGACCGGTCGGCCAGTAGCCTTGCTGCTTTATGCAATGGCCAGCCGACCGGTCATGACCGGTCGGCCGTTTACAAATCATGGTGGCCAGCAAGTATGGCCGACCGGTCATGACCGGTCGGCCTGGAGGATTTCCTTCATCCAGCAGAGGGCGCCGACCGGTCATGACCGGTCGGCCTGGGGCATCTTGGCTGTCCAGCAAAGGGGGCCGACCGGTCATGACCGGTCGGCTGGGCATCTGGCTGTCAGCAAGGGGCCGACCGGTCATGACCGGTCGGCCAGTGTGTTTGACCTGCATTGATGAAACCTTCCAGCAGGGATGTCCGACCGGTCATGACCGGTCGGGACAGGTCGGGACAGGCCATTTTCTGCCCGTTTTATGACCGTTGGAGCCCTTTTTCTATATATTTGGGGCTTCACTCTTGGGCAATGAGAGAGAATTTTTTGAGAGCCCATTCCACACTTATCTTGTACATCATTTGGGGCCTCAAAGAGGAGGTTTTCAAGTCATATCCCTTGTGTTTCAAACACAAGTATGGGCATTCAAATGCTATCAAGAGATGACTTGATTCCTCTCTCAAATCTAGAGGTGTGACACTATTCCACATAGGTATATCCTTTGTCCAAGACCTCTAGAAGACTCTCTAGGTGAATCTCCTAGTTGGAACAACCTACACATCCCATGTACGAGATTCACCCATCCTCCTAGCACCTTGGGCATTTCAAGGCATCGCATGCAAGGTGTTTGATCGAATGTGGCTGAGGCATTGGCGACGCAACGGCGACACGATCGAGGGAGCAAAGGGAAGCTGATTGAAGCACGGGAGAGCGGAGATCAAGCAACCCAATCCGGCGCTAAACAAGGGGCTCATCCGACAAGTAGGTTGTCTTATCTGAGAGTCCACTTTAGAGTTTGTTTTCGAACTCGACCTAGGGACGTTAGTCGTTCCTTGGCCCGTCAGCCGGGCCTAAACTAAGTCTCCAAGGGGGAGCCTCCGACACAGGAGTAAACGTGCGATAAGGTTGAGAGTTAGCCTATGTCTAAAACTCCGGATACGGTTGAGAGGTGAACCGATAAAACCTCCGTGTGTAAAGGTTGAGAGGTGAACCTCATTTAAAACCTCCGATAGTGAATGCCAGTGTGCTCAAAGGGGTTGAGTACTTGAACCGGGAGTGGAGTAGACACGTAGTCGAACCACTATACATCCTTGTGTTTGTGATTGTTATTGAGCACATTGATATCTTTGCATTGTTAGTTTAATTGCTTAATTATGAATGATTGATATGAATGCATGCTAGGCACTTTTTAGGCATCCTTGCACAAGATGTACCTTCACTACTTGTGTAGACTTGAGCTCATTGATCCAATCTCATAAGTCTACACAAGGTGCATAGGTTAGTAGCTTAATTAGTTGAATCATTCTCTTACCTATGCATGCTTAGACTAGGGTTGGTTATTGCTTAACTCTTGCTAGTCTTGTGATTGGACCCACCAAGGCTTGGAAGCCAAGGTGTTCTTGCTTACCTAGCTTAAACTTGTTGAATTGCATAAGTAGGCGAAAAGAATTTTAAAAAGGTCCTATTCACCCCCCCTCTAGGTCCATAGACATATCTCCGAGTATCTCTACAAGCAGGTAAAACCGCACTTTCAGTTTCTCGTGGTAACCATAACCCCTTAGGTTTAGCCTCGGACCTTTATCCGGGATGAGTAGAGCTTTGTACAGTAAAGTAAACGTATTTGTTCTGGAGTCGGGCGACTCGTCTTCAAGAACACTCTTTCTTCTGAGTATTTTCAATGATCTATTTAAGATCAAATAGGCTTTATCGAGCCAAGATCTTTTGAGGATCCAAATTCAATGGGCTGGATCAGCTACTTTCGATGCCTGCAAGTGGCTAAGTATAGGGTCCGATGGACTCTTGTTCATGCCAATTTCTTATGAATGATGGGGATCGGTGCCCCGTAAATGCTTAACTCGGCTGTTGGATAGCCGGAGTACTTCAGTTCTGCCTCGGCGTCTTTGAGATTGCGGTTATTTCATTTGGCATCAGCCAATTTTTAAGTCAACAGGGCACTTCCCAGCGCTGAAAATGACTAAGTAGTGGACCTGTTTTCAGTCTGTTCAGAGAAATCGGTGAGTATTATTGATAACCGTCTTTGAACAGGGGTGGATTACATCCACAAAGATCGCGGTGCGATCACGTTTCGATTTGCTTAGCAGAAGTTGATTTTCAGGCCAACGGGGCACTTCCCAGGGCTGGAAATGACTAAGTAGTGGACCTGTTTGCGGTCTAATCAGGGAAATTGGTGAATATTATTGATGATCATCTTGGAACAGGGGTAGATTATGTCCACGAAGATCGCGGTGCGATCGCGTTTGATTTGCTTAGAGTAAGTCAATTTTCGGGCCAACAGGGCACTTCCCAGGGCTGAAAATGACTAAGTAGCGGGCCTGCCGACCGCTTGATTAGGTTATTCAAGGGTCCTGAGATCAGATAACCTCATCGTAGTGCATGATTATGGTGTATCATGTCATGTAGAAGAAAAGTTTTCCTCTCGGGCTCGGTCCAATTCCGCCCGATTCTTCTCGTTTTCAAGCCGTTTTCGGCTCTTTTGGAAGGATTTTCGGAGCTGCCAAATCGGCTAAGTGTTGATCATTTGGGACCAAAATATTGATTTGGGCCATTTATCATTGACCATTGGAGAATTTGATCCGGTGGATGGATAGATCTCATCGAGATGCATCTAGGATAGGCGGTTTCATCAAAATCGGATCCCGGACGAAGTCGGGCAGCACAATCGAAGGCCCACCCCTCCAACCAGCTTCCAGGCGCATGAAGGGGATGGTGCAGGCGCATGTCATCATTTTGGACAAGGTGCCAGGCGCATGTGCCTGATGGTGGGCTCATGTGCCCGTTTTCCGGGCGCATGTGCCCATTTCTCATGAAAATAGATGAAGGGGAAGTGATCCGAGCGCATGTGGTAGTGCACATGCACCTGAACCCAAAGAGTGGGCGCATGTGCTTCCCAGACTTAGAGAAAATTCATGATTTTTCACCCAGAAGAGCCGGCGCATGTGGCAGAAAAACAATGTCAAGCGCATGTGGCAGGAAACAGTGTCAAGCGCATGTGCCCAACACTTAGAAATTTTCAGGATTTCTCCCTAAACTTGGGATTCCGACGAGGAAATCCCTTTCCGGTGTGGGTTTCCGGCAAGGGAATCCACTCCGGCCAAGGCATCCGGCGAGGAGAAACAGAGCAAGCGCATGTGGTGCTTACATCGCTCTGAGGTCAGCGGGGGATGATCTCATGCTGATGAGTGAAGTGACTTCACTATTTATAGGGGGTAATCGAGTTCGAGTCTGGCCTGGCGGGTATTTTCCAGTGCATGTGGCAGAAAACAGTGTCAAGCGCATGTGGCAGAAAACAGTGTCAAGTGCATGTGGCAGAAAACAGCCAAGCGCATGTGGTTTTCCGGTGCATTTCAGAAAAGTGTTTAATTCACTCCCTTTCACTAATAGGGTGCAAGCGCATGTGGTGGGAGGCCAGGCGCACGTCCTTTGCCGACGCTTTCCTACTACTTAGCCAGATTTTCAGGATTCCAGCACTTAGAAAATTTCAGGATTTCAGCTCCGACGGGGGACCTCCAAAGGACAGCTACCTTTTCTAGATATGCACTCACTGTCGCCAAGCCACTTCTAGGTTATGATTGATCTCCTGAATGAACGGGATGGGGTGTGGGAGTCCAGATGTTGCTAATTTTGGTACTTCCTTACTAATTTGGAGCCTCCGGGTCGGCTTGTCGTATAGGAACGTTGTTCCAGGGAGCGCGTGCATGAAAATACGCATCGTAATGACTTCAAACTTTCTATTTAAGGGTTTTGGGGTGCTCCGGATCATTTGGCGATGAAGCGCATATCCAGTTCCGCTCCGAAATGCTGTTTATGGATTTTGGTCGCTACCAAGCGATCAGGGTTATGTTGGCATTTTCAGGGCTTTCCTGGCCTCAAAACTGATCCAAATCATTGTCAATAGACCACGGGATGTTGTTTTACAATGGGTGCAAATTTGAGCCCCAACACCTAGTCTCGTAGTTGGTGAACTTTCGGCTCAAATAATATATTGCTTGTTCCTTCTTCCCAGTCTCGTCGTGCTGGCCGAGGACACAGCCAATGGCTTCTGTTGCTACCGAGATGTATAATAATAGTGGTCGTCTGGGAGTGGGTGGCACTAGAACTGGAAGATTCATGAGATATTTCTTGATGCGGTTGAAGGCGACTTGGCAATCATCATTCCATTCTTTTGAAACGTTCTTCCAAAGGAGCTTGAAAATGGGCTCACAGATAGGTGTGAGCTGTGCGATGAAGCGACTGATGTATTGAATTCTGCCGAGGAAGCCACGAATTTCTTTCTTTGTTCTAGGAGGGGGCATCTCGATGATTGCTCTGGTTTTGGTCTCGTCGACCCTGATGCCATCCTCGCTCATCATAAAGCCGAGGAGCTTACCTCCCATTGCACCAAAGACACATTTCTGAGGGTTGAGACGGAGCTTGTACTTTTCTAATCTGTTGAATAATTTCTTCAGATCTTCAAAGTGTCCTTCGATCGTGCGAGATTTGATGATCATATCGTCCACATATACTTCAAGCTCTTTGTTTATCATGTCGTGGAATAGGGCTGTCATTGCTTGCTGATATGTTGCTCCTGCGTTCTTCAGACCAAACGGCATTACCCTGTAATAGAAGGTTCCCCAGGGAGTGATAAATGATATCTTCTCACGATCTTCGACAGCTATCTTGATCTGATTGTAACCTGAGAACCCGTCCATGAATGAGAAAACCTTGTAACCAGTAGTGTTGTCGGCCAGAGTGTCGATATGTGGTAAAGGGAAGTCATCTTTAGGACTGGCCTTGTTAAGATCTCGGAATTCGATGCACATTTGAACCTTGCCGTCCTTCTTTGGTACTGGTACGATGTTTGCGAGCCATTCAGGGTAGTTGGAGACTACCAAGAATCCCGCATTGTACTGCTTGATGACTTCATCTCGGACTTTCAGAGCCCATTCTGGTTTCATTCTTCAAAGTTTCTGCTTCATAGGCTTCATATCCGCCTTTGTTGGCAAATGGTGTACAACGAGCTCTTCATCGAACCCCGGCATGTCTTCATATGAGAACGCGAAGTTGGACAATCTTGGAGCTAGGAACTCTATCATTCTCTGCATCATCTCTGGTGGCAACGAATTTCCAATGCGTACTTCCTTAGGGATCTCAGGTGTCCCCAAGTTTACTATCTCGAAATCATCGGCTACAACATTGGCTTTGGATTTGAACTTTTTGAGGAGATCCTCTAGTTCGGGAGCTAGATCATCATCTTCGTCATCCCGAGCTTCGTCCAAACCCATGATCTCGAAGTCTAATTCGATGTCAAAGTCGTATGATTCGACTTCAAACTCATGCGACTCTTTAGACGAACTTGGCACGCTATTGAATGCAGGAAAAGAAATGTTTTTTGGTTTTTGAGATTTTTCTGAAATGGAAATGCTTGATGTTTTTGGTTTTTGCAAGTTTTTAATTTTTTTGGATTTTTGAAATTCAAGGGACTTTGAACAAGTGGCCATTGCAGACCATGATTGATCCCAGCTTGTCCCAAAGTTCCGCTCGCTGCTTAAACAGGCATTTTTTTTGGAAGCCAGAGCCCTCAGATGGCTCTTTGGCTGATTCAAAAGTTAGGGAAACAGATGACCATTCAGGACCCCACACTTCCTCCCCTGAAGAGGTGGGGGTTGATGATTCGGGCGAAGAATCACAGTCTGGCCCAATGACCATGATTTCTCGATGATTGGGTTCGAGATCTGAGTCGTACTCAGTCCCTCCCAGATCATTTACCTTGCACTGCAGTTCTTCTGGTTCCACAGTGAGATACATGTTTGGGATCTAGACATCGGACCAATCCAGGGCTGGCCATTTTCCTTTCTTGGTCCAATGGATGGGCTGCTTCTGCCCTTGGCTGATGGTTGATAATGTTGATTCTGCAGAGATGGGCGAGTCGTGCCCTTTGCTGATTGATGCTGAGATGGGCAAGTTGTGCCCCTGGCTGGCTGGAATTGAAGCGGGCAGGTTGTGCCCCTGGTTGATTGATGCTAAAGTGGGCAGGTTGTGCCCTTAGTTGGGAGCAGGTATCAGAGCACCCTGGTCCTGAAGCTGTTGTATTTGACTTTCTTCTTCATCTTCATCCTTTCCTTCTTCTTCTGGAGGCTTAGACGATTCGAGATCTGATCCCATCGAATGGGGGGCCACGTGGCCCAAGCTAGGCTCATCGGGAGGCCTTTGTGTAATGCAGTCGGTTGATTCCCTCCTGGATCTTTGCAAGGTTCTCCTGGCTTGACGAATTGGATGGGTGAGCACTGAAATTTCTTCCTTCTTTTGTCCATGAAGATTGCCCTGTATCCGAGTCCCCATTTGCGTTGGTTATATACCAGCGGTAACTTTTTGGACTTGAAATGATTCTTCATTCAGTATTTGAGGCTCAGATGTTCTGTTGGTGAAAAGACACAGTCCACCCTTATCGGTTCCGGATTGGCGATAGAGTTCACAGTCTCGAATTCGAAACTATGAAACATGACGTCTTCTTCAGAGTGCTGGATATCGATGACCGGGATGTCTGGCTTAGTGGCAGCAGCATTGGAAGGAATGATGAGCTCCTTCTCTGCATGGATAGAGATCACTTGATTTCCACAGATGTACTTCACTCGTTGATGCAGGGTTGATGGCACAGCCCCCACCTTGTGCAGCCAAGGTCGTCCGAGCAACATGTTGAAAGAGGCTGATATATCCAGGATTTGGAATGTGATAGTGGAGATTTCCGGACCTATCTGTACCTCTATGTCGACCTCCCCTTCCACTGATCGGCGGGTGTTGTCGAATGCTCTGACGCATATGGTGCTGGGTCGAAATGAAGAAGGACTGATTCCCAGACGTTCCGCAGTCTTGAGTGGGCAGACGTTTAAGCTTGAGCCATTATCGATAAGGACCAGCGGGACACAGAGGCCTTTGTATCGTAAGGCTATGTTGAGGGATCTCCCATGATCGCGTCCTTCTGGTGGCAACTCATTATCGGTGAAGGTGATGGCGCGTGGAGTCAGGAGTTGTCTAATCATCAATGCTATCATTTCTGGTGCCGTTTCGGAGGAGACGTGAGCATCGCTCAAGGTTTTGGCAAACATTTCTCGGTGTATGCGAGATGTGCAGAGTAGCTCTCATACTGAGATTTGAGCAGGGATTGACTTGAGCTAAGTTGCCATATCGTATGCGGCTTCATTTTTGTTGTCGAGGCCTAAGAGAGTGCCTTTGGGATCTCTGTTTTTATTATCTCTTCGGATGCAACGCCCATTGGGATTCACATTCCCTACTTCCGCACATTCTGGATAGTGCCAGGGGACCTCTTTATAATTTTCCTCACCTTTGCCTTCTAGGACCATCGGTTCTTGCAACGGTGATGGTGTGGGTACCAGATCTTCCTCGTATGGAGCTTTTGCCTTGAGGACTACATTGTTGCCTGTGCTAAAGGAAAAATATCGAGGCTTGTCTTCATAGATCACATAAGGTCATGGTCCTGGCTTGACCATTCCTGGAGCAGGAGGCTCCCATGGAATGAATACTGGTCCTCTTGATATGGCAGGGGGTTTCTCTGTTCGTCCCAGCTGTCGTAGTGTGATTGACACACCTCCAGGGTTTGCCCCTTACAATATGACTGGCTCAACTAGAGGAGCTCCTTCCAAGATAATGGGCTCTTTTTGCTGATGAGTATGGTTCCTTCATTGCGGATTGTATTGTTCCTATGCTAAAGTTGCCCCTTGCAAAATGACAGGTTCATATGCGGGCTCAATGTATGATTGTGCTCCTTCCAGGACGACTGGTTCCCAACATGAATGGATGTAAGATGCCCTTTGAACAACTGGTATATCATATGGAGGTGCTCCTTTGAGTACTAATGGCTCGGAGACTGAAGGAAGAAGGGGATCTGCCCCTTGTAGGATCGGAGGAGGATTTGTTGGCCCATAAGTGTAGGCATGAATGGACTGGATAGGGGAGAAGAAGCGATCGAGGCGCTCTCCTTCTTCTATGCTGTTGACGGTGGGGCCACGAGATGAACTGGGATCCATCGGATGTTGAGGCAGAGGATTCTGAAGAATGTTGTTGGAAGCTGCTGCAGGAGTTCCAGGGACCGAGATGACGATCTTTCGGTCGTCGATCTGATCTTGTATGCATTCTTCAAAGTAAAGCATCGATCAGTGGTGTGGCCACGTCCTTGATGGTAAGCACAATACTCATTTTCTCGGTAGTTTGGTGGTAGAGGATTTGGAGGAGGCCTGGGTGTCATCAGAGTGAGTAACTACTTTTGTACCAGCATAGTCATGACTTGACTAAGTGGTTGAGTGAGTGGACTGAACTTCCTAAGCTCCCTGTAATTGTGCTTATTCTGGTATGAGTATTGACCGTTCCCTCTGAACTGCTGCTGTTGTTGAGGTGGTTGTGGCGGTGGTTGAGGATTCGGTTGCGGCTGATACCGCTGAGGTTGGTGCTGAACATGATTCTACTGATACTGTTAACGTCCCTGTGGGGGAGCATATTGATTACCCTGAGCAGTGGTGCTGATATTGTTTACCTCTGTTGGGCGGGGAGGAGAACCGCTGCTGTTTTCGTTCCCATATCCGATGGGTTTTCCCTCCACTCTGTTCCTCTTGACTGGAGTGGCTTGATGAGGCCATGGGGAGATTGTCCCGGAATGGATTCCTGCTTCGACTTGCTCTCCAGCACGGATCAACTGTGAGAAATTCGCATATGGGTGCGAAATGAGATATCCAGATATGCCAGGATATGTTGAATGAACAATCATGGAGATTTGTTCTTCGTCGTCGATAGGTGTCCTCATTCTGGCTGCCATAGCTCGCCAACGTCCCACATAAGCTGATAGTGTTTTGTCATTTCTTTGTCTGAGAGCCGCGAGGTCGGCTCTTCTGGGTGCCATGTTGAGATTGTACGCGAATCTGTCGACGAAAGCTTGGGAAAGTTGTTCCCACGTCCTAATGCGGTGGCAGTCCAATGAGGTGTACCAATCTAAGGCATTGCCTTTCAGGGATTTTTGGAATAAGCGAATGAGGGCCACTTCATTTCCTGAGATTGCACTCAACTCTCCACAAAAAGCCTTGAGATGTGCTGTGGGACAACCGTTGCCATCGTATCTTTTGAATTTTTTTACCTCAAAGTTTTGAGGTACTTGAGCATCTGGTAAAGGACACAAGTCTCTGAACTTGGTCGAAGGTAGATCTATTCCTTGTTGCTGCTGAAGCTGATTTTGCAAGATCTGTAACTGCTCCCGCAACTCGTCCAGTCTTGAGTGATCTGTTCGAGCGACTGGTGCCTCTTGGAGTAAGGCACGTTCTTCTTCGGCATAGTGGTCGATGTCTTCGACCCTATGGGCTTGCTGAAAAGCAACCGCGGGTTGCTGAAATTGATTTGATGACTGAACTGGATTCTGATGAACTTGTGCTTGGAAGGATTGTAACTGAACTGGGGATTGTACTGAAGGTTGAACTGGAACTTACTGAAAATTGATTGGAGACTGCTGAATTGAAGATTGCTGGAAATTAACTGGAGTTTGCTGAATTGAAGATTGCTGAAAATTAACTGGAATCCCATCAGCGGGGATGTACTGGAATTGAAAAGTGCTCCTGTTTGTAGGAGGTTGAGATGCTGGGAAGTGACCCCCTTGTTGGGTATTCGCCACTGTCTACTGATTGATGTGGGCTTGACACTGACCCCCATTGTGGGCATTCGCCAGTGCTGTCCCTGTTGTTGGAAATTGAATTGAAATCCCATCGGTGGGGATGTGCTGAAATTAAAAAGGGGTCCCATCGGTGGGGACATGCTGAGAAAGGAAAGGAGTCCCATCGACGGGGACATGCTGAGATCTACTGAGATTGTTGTTTGCAAGATTGACTGGAAGTTCCTGCGACAGGAGTGCTCTGAGGCGGCCTTGTCGCCGCAGGAAGGTACTGAGGAGGATTCCCCATAGCGAAGGGCTGAGATGGCTGCTGTCTGTAGTCTTGGGCAGACTCCGATGGTTCTGCTTGATTTGAACTGGAGGCTGGAGGGACCCGGCATGGCTGCTGAGATTGCTAAACTGGGCCAACCTGATTGTTGGCTGCTGCGGTAGCTTGTGCTTGCATGAATTGCAAGAACATTTCTTGCATTGCTCTCATTCCTTGTGCCAATTCTTGCATGATTGACGTATTCTCAATTGGCTGTTGCGCTGGAGGTTGCGCTTCGGTCATTTCAAGAGCGGGGAAGAGGTGAGTTTCCTGTTTGTGGTCGGACATAGCTTGCTGAGCCCGAGTGCGGATTATGCTGCGAAAGGGAAGTTGTTTCCGAAGACATTGAGCCCGAGGAGGCGCAATGGCGAGGACTATACTCTACTCTTTTTTTTGGGTTTTGGAATTTTCTATTTTTTTTGTTTTGGGTAGAATGTTATGCAGATGAGATTGTATGAGGACTAATGACTTTCAAGTATAGGAATGATTCTATTTCTCAAGTTGGATCACGACTAGTGGGACTAGCATATCCCCAGCAGAGTCGTCATTATGTGGACCCTCGCCGTTCCGCGCTCCCATGATGTTCTCCCTTTCCTTTCGAAAAAAGAAGAAGAAGAAGAAGTGCGCACGAATCGCCGTTTGTGCCACTGGCTTACCTCATTCTCGAGGGCTTTGTTTGGTTTTCGTGTTAAGCTGGATGTGTTTAGATGAGTTTATATAAGACCAGAGTCGCCACTAGCCAGTTACTTCGAATCTACAGTCGGCTAGACCCCGTAGAAACGTTAGAGAAGGGAATCTGAAGATTCCTCCCTCTAAAATGACTCCTTTTGATCTACGGCCAGAGATTCGAGGTAAGGGATCACGGTTACAGGGTGGGAAGAGGTTAAGCACCCCACACACTGCCCGTACCGAAGTACGGTCTCTACTTCACAGAATCGAACTAATACTTGAAAGTCTATTTTAATCCTCGTACATTCTCATAGATGACATGATGCATGAATGCAGGTCTGAACAGTAAGAGTTTCTGATGGGCAGGTTCCACTAACAGGCAAGCCTAGAGCATACGCTCGAACTGACAGGTGCTTTATGTGGAATGCATGCTGTGTGTTTGAATGATCAAAAGTGCTTGCAGTGATATGTATATGAATGCAGGTCTGAACAGTAAGAGTTTTTTATGGGCAAGTTCCACTAACAGGCAAGCCCAGAGCATACGCTCGAACTGACAGGTGCTTTATGTGAGATGCATGCGTTGTGTTTCAATAATCAAAGTGCTTGTAGTGAAGCAAGGGGGTTGGAAGAAAAGTAAATGTTGCACTTATGCTAGATGCGAATGAGATGATGCTAGAAAAAGAGTAGCTAGATGGACGGAGGTGTCGCAAGGTTTGCTTCGAGTGGCTGGATCAAGACTTGGATGGCTTGGGAGACTTGGACCAGTGGTCAGGCTGAGCTGGACCAGGGCTAGGCTCTCCTCACTCGAGCTCTCCTTGGTGGGAAAGTGGGCTAAAAGGGTGGAGAAGGACTTGGAACGGACGGGATCTCACTGGGCTTGAAGGCCTGTTTAAATGAGAAGGGGCGGGGGGTATTTATAGCAGCGGGCAGTGGCAGTTCCCGTAAATAAGTTTGGGCGGCACCCAGGGGGCCGCCCGTACGGACGCTCTCGGGATCCCGCGGGCAGTACGGACATGCCTCGGGGCTGCTGCTTAGAACTCACTGAGTTGACTCGGTGGGTCGACTCAGCGGGTTGACTCGGTGATTTGACTCGGTGGGTTGACTCGGTGATTTGACTCGGTGTTTTGACTCGGCGGTTTGACTCGGTGATTTGACTCAGCGGGTTGACTTAGTGAGTTTGACTTTTTAAAGATTTTTTGACTGGTTTTTCTTATGGGGAGTTTTTCAGGCTGATGTTTAGGGGTGAGTTGGGCTATGGATTGGGGCTTACAAGGGTGAGTTTAGCTGAGTTTGGACCCGGGATTTAGGGGTATGGTCCTCCATTCATCCAGCTATCTCTACCAACAGTGTAGCCGAAGGTGGGGTGTCTACAAGTTCATTCTCGGCTGCAGCTTGCTCCCTGGTTGCGACCTCGAAAGCAACTTTATCGAATTGCTCCACGTTGAAGGACGGAGAGATTTGTTGCATAACCCTGACCGCGAAGTCGCGACCAACGATGTATGCTTCATAACGCTTCTCCTCGTAAAGTTGGAAAGTCTGGAACTCCAAGACTGCACGAGGACCTTCTTCAGCCACCATCTTGACGTAGGCTGCCCTCTCCTCATCCCAGTAGATGGAATCATCCTTCAATTGGGTGAGGGTCTTCTTAGCGTCTTCAAGGCAAGCTTGACAATCCCTGAGCCGCTCCTCGAGGGAGATCCTATCCTGGCTAAAGATCTCCTTCTCCTTCTCGTTCTTTGTATGCATCTCCTGGAGCTTTGCAAATTTGAGGTCCAACGACTGATAGCGATCAGTCAAAACTTGAACCTTGGCAATGAGGATTTGCTTCTCCTCA
Source organism: Liriodendron chinense (assembly GCA_003013855.2). NCBI lineage: Eukaryota > Viridiplantae > Streptophyta > Magnoliopsida > Magnoliales > Magnoliaceae > Liriodendron > Liriodendron chinense. The sequence goes on along the minus strand of ML058508.1, from coordinate 3,038,987 downwards.
TTTAACATGGCGACTAGGGCTTCTTAGGATTTTATTATACGATCCCTCCCCTAAATCTCGCCCTCCATCGCCTTTCTCTTCTTCTCCCCCTCATCGATGATGCGACGAACAACATCAATGTCACGCCTTGTCCGTAGCATGAGGTCTAGACTCTGTTCAAAGAACCAGAAGTAGTCATTCAGATGAGCTATAAAAAAAATAAAAAAAGAGAAGAGAAAAAATGTAGAGGGGGAAGGTCGTTACCTGAATTAATCTCACTCCAATGTCTGTGGAGAGAGCTTTTGGACTAGGCTCCAGGAGGGCCCCAAAGGAGTTGGGGGAAATATTTTCAAAAATGAACTTGCATATTGGATGCAAGTGTGAGGGGATGACGTAGACTCCAGATCCCGAAGGCTGGGCTACGACCATCTCAGAAGAGCTTGCCTTGCGAGCAAGAGCAGTCGGAGGCTCCAAAACAGGTGCGGCCGACTCACGATCAACAGTGGGCTTGCATCCCATCTCGTTCAAAGGGAGAGTTGGTCTTGCTTGATCGCCCTTCGACGAATTGTCGACAATGTCAATTATTGGTTGGCTGCGGGAGCCAACCGGAGGGGTCGCAACCGAAGAGGTCGTAACGACTTTCACTTGAGGAGAGCTACGCGGTCGTGAGCTGCAAGCAGGATCCTTTGGTTGAGTAGGTGCGGCGGAAGGACCAGTCGCTATCTTCTTTTGCCTCTTCGAGGCCGTGCCCTTCAGACGGGGAAGTACACCTAACACTCCCCTCTTGTCCCCTACGTTCGTCATTTCTTTTTGGGGGATGGGACCAGTAGCAGAGAGACAGCGAGGAGTTAGAGTGGCGTTGATGTTGCGGGCTCTTGCTGGAAGTTTGTATATCTTAACGAGCTTCTCGTTAAGTCCTCCCCACAAGGACGGTCTCTTCCCGATGGGAATCCTACAAGACACGAAGGAGAGAGGTTAGACAGCAGCAAAAATCAAATTTAATTATCTTCGAGCAAAGGGGTAAAAATCAACCCACCTTCGCCGAAGAAGCGGTTGACATTGTGGCCTTTAGGGTCGGAGCCCACATCGGACTCCCAGTTGTCGGAGGCGTAAAACCACTTTTTCCTCCATCCGGGATAATTTGAGGTAGGGTTCCCCAAGATAAAGTTATCCCGATGCCAAAAGCAGAGGTAGTACCAACCCTCACTAGATGGGGATTTTTTCAACTGGTACATCCTTAAGAATTCATCGGCAGTCAAGTCCTCATTCCCCGCCTGCTTCCAGAGGACGAAAGCACTTATAACCACCCTCCAGCCATTTACTATAAGTTGGCCGGGGGCAATCTTATAGACATGGAGGAAATCACGAATGAAAGGATGAAGGGGAAGACGCACACCGAGCCGAAAAAAATACTCATAAATAGCCACACAGTCCGGTGGCGGAGAAGCAGCGGTTTCACCTCTCCCTAGTAGCCTAAGTATAACGGAGTCGGGAATCCGATACCTCTCCCGTAAGCTCAAAAGCTGTTCCTCCGTCATTATCGATGGATAACCGACGGCAGAATACCTCCCTGCCGGCACTCTGGCGTTATTTGATTCAGATGAATCGAGAGTATCATCTCCCAAGGGAACGACTTCTTCATCAGAATTCCCCGCCATAGTAAAGGAAAGAGAGATAGAAGAAAAAGAAAGGAAAAGTAGAAGAAATACCTTCGCTAAAAAGTCACAGTGGAAATAAGAAGAAGAGGAGGAGGGTTTCTGGTGTTCGTCAGCAAGATTTCGAAAATGAAGCAATCTCTGCAGACTCCGATATTTATAGAAAATCATTTCGTTTGATTTAAGTGACACGCAGCGACCTCTCATTCGGCACAACAGTCGAACGGGCACGAGCATTAAATTCAGAGACACGTGGCGAGCATCGCTTCATTTCTCTTAGCTGAAAAGCTACAGAAAGCTGGCGCCCATAAATGCAAGGTCATTCCTAGTCAGTCACGTACGGCTTCTCCTCCAATAGGCGTTACCTATATGGACAAATCCTTTGGCGTGGCCTCTCAACGCTAAGGATTTGGGGGGCATCTATTATGGAATAAAAGATGGTCGCCGAAGAAGCGACATTCAATAAAAGTCGCGACCAGCCTGTTTAGTCGCAAGTTGTGGACCCTCGCCGTTCCGCACTTCCACATGACGTTCTCCCCTTTCCTTTTGGAAAAAGAAGAAGAGGTGCGTGAGTGCGAATCGCCGTTTGTGCCACTGGCTTGCCTCATTCTCGAGGGCTTTTGTTTGTTTGTCGTGTTAAGCTGGATGTGTTTAGATGAGTTTATATAAGACCAGAGTCGCCACTAGCCAGTTACTTCGAATCTACAGTCGGCTAGACCCCGTAGAAACGTTAGAGAAGGGGATCCGAAGATTCCTTTCTCTAAAATGACTCCTTTTGATCTGCGACCAGAGATTCAAGGTAAGGGATCACGGTTACAGGGTGGGAAGAGGTTAAGCACCCCACACACTGCCCGTACCGAAGTACGGTAGACATGAAAGTCTGTTTTAATCCTCGTATATTCTCATAGATGACATGATGCATGAATGCAGGTCTGAACAGTAAGAGTTTCTGATGGGCAGGTTTCCATTAACAGGCAAGCCCAGAGCATACGCTCGAACTGGCAGGTGCTTTATGCGAGATGCATGCTGTGTGTTTGACTAATCAAAGTGCTCGTAGTGACTAATGCATGAATACAGGTCTAAACAGTAAGAGTTTCTGATGGGTAGGTTTCCATTAACAAGCAAGCCCAGAGCATACGCTCGAACTGACAGGTGCTTTGTGCGAGATGCATGCTGTATGTTTAAATAATCAAAGTGCTTGTAGTGAAGCAGGAGGGTTGGAAGAAAAGTAAATGTTGCACTTATGCTAGATGCAAATGAGATGATGCTGGAAAAAGAGTAGCTAGATGGACGGAGGTGTCGCAAGGATTGGCTTCGAGTGACTAGATCAAGACTTGGATGGCTTGGGAGACTTGGACTAGTGGTCAGGCTGGGCTGGACCAGGGCTAGGCTCTCCTCACTCGGGCTCTCCTTGGTGGAAGAATGGGCTAAAGGGTGGAGAGGTGGAGTGCACTCGGACTGGCGTCGGATGGATTGGCTTGGGTTGGATTGTTGAAATGAGAAGGGGAGGGGGGTATTTATAGTAGCGGCAGTGGCCGAACCCGTAAATAATTTTGGGCGGCCCCCGTACGGATGCTCCTCGGGTTTCAGCGCGTGGTACGGTCATGTCTCGGGGCTGCTGCTTTGGACTCAGTGAGTTGACTCGGTGGGTCGACTCAGTGGGTTGACTCGGTGATTTGACTCAGTGGGTTGACTCGGTGATTTGACTCGACGGGTTGACTCAGCGGGTTGACTCGGTGATTTGACTCAGCAGGTTGACTCAGTGAGTTTGACTTTTTTAGGAATTTTTGACTGGTTTTTCTTATGGGGGGTTTTTCAGGCTGATGTTTAGGGGCGAGTTGGGCTATGGATTGGGGCTTATAAGGGTGAGTTTGGCTAAGTTTGGACATGGGATTTGGGGGTATGGTCCTCCATTCATCCAGCTATCTCTACCAACAGTGTAGCTGAAGGTGGGGTGTCTACAGATGCCCCTCTTTGGCTGAGGTTGCGTGCAACTGAATGCCAAAGCCAGTGGACACCCCACTTCTGACCCGGTCATTCATAGATCATGGTCTAAAATCTTTACTTGCCATTGCATCTGTGCCAGTTGATCGTCTGGAAATCGATCACTCGCACATACCACGGAAGTTTGGAGAAAACGTTGCGATTGTCCCTGCAGTTTGCTGCAACCTGGGTACCCAATCGCAACCCTTCCATTCCTGATCGGTACTAACATCAGAAAGATACAGCAGAGCCTCTGCGTCGTAGTCTTATAAGGATACTGACCCTGTGATTGATTGTGATGTTTGATATTTTCCTGGATCACTCCAGGAGTACTTGTTTCGCTTGACTGTCAAAGTGGTTAGATGCCCTGCGTCATGTAGTCTTACGGGATTCTACTACGCCGACTTGGACTCAGTCAAGGTACTTCAGGCATCCACGCCTAGGTATGTGCGGGTGGACTTTTTCCACCCGATCTGCTAGTTTTGATGCTTGGTTTGTAATTCATTCCTTCCTAGATTGTGGTCTGGAATCTTTGTTGTCCTTTGTATCTGAGTCAGTTGATTATTTGGAGATTGATAACTCGCACATACCGCGGGAGTTTGGAGAAAACGTTGCGATTGTCCCTGCAGTTTGCTGCAACTTGGGTACCCAATCGCAATGCTTCCATTCCCGATTGGCACTAACATCAGAAAGATATAGCAGAGCCTCTGCGCCGTAGTCTTATGAGGTTGCTGACCCTGAGATTGATTATGTGATGTTTAATGTTTTCCCGGATCACTCCAGGAGTACTTGTTTCGCTTGACTATCAAAGTGGTTAGATGCCCTTCGTCATGTAGTCTTACGGGATTCTACTACGCCAACTTGAACTCAGTCAAGGTACTTCAGGCATCCACGCCTAGGTATGTGCGGGTGAACTCTTTCCACCTAATCTGCTGATTTTGATACTTGGGTTACAATTCATCGTTTCCACCTGTTCAAATGGTTTCTTTAACCGAGCCTTTTGGCTTTCATCTTTTCGTATCTTGGAATGTGGTACGACCGCACTGACACTGGAGTTCAGTTCGACCGTACTTTGAGTGCATTGGATCCGATGGTCTCTGGGGAAACCGCGAGACATCAGATCTTATTTGATTTTTGCCTCAGCTCCTACCTAGAGATATGGAAGATCTCCTGGTATTTTGGAGGCAGAACGCTCTACTGGGAAAATATTTTTGGATTTTTGAAAAGATACCCACTCTGGGGAGTGATACTCCGTGGGGTTTTTATTTGCAAATAGGAATATTTTTTTTTATCTTTTTGAAATGGAAATCTGGTTTGCATGCGCCTCCACTAGGGATGCCTGTGGGGTCTTTGGCTAACCGACTTTTATTTTGAAAGCAGGTAAACATGATGATTGATGCTATGGATGCTGATGTATGGAGATGCATGATGAATGCATGGTTTGGCTCATTCTCTTTCAGTTTGATGATTTTACTTTTGATGGAGATGCAGAGAATTTTGAACTTATTGCTTGCAGGGTTGTGCTTCCCTGGGGATTTTCTTTTCAATGCGGATGTTTGGTCAGCGGGTTGGTCAAGATCCCGACCCGTGGTTGATCAGGTCCATCGTCCCGAGATGCTGTTTCTTTGCTAATGAGAATGTACAAGGATGTTATCCGACTTCAAAATGTTCTTCTAGGCATAAATGCGATTGAGACGGTGCTTGGTCGCCAGTTTTGGTCAAGATTCTAATTTGCGGGCGATTGGATCCAGTCATCCCAAATTATGAAGAGAGCAGAGTTCGAGACTCCTGAAGTGTAATGCTGGGGATAGTGACAATTTTTGTGAATTTTTACAAATATTTGGTCCAAATCTTTACCTGAGTAGTCATGATAGAGATCGGTTATTGAAAATAAGGAAATATTTTTGTGATTTTCGAAATATTTTCTTTGAAAGCAAGAGAAATATTTTTGTGATTTTTGACAACATTTTGTTCTAAAGTAAGGGAAATATTTTGTGATTTTGAAAGGTGATTTTGTAATGTTTTGGTATTTTGTTGGATTTTTCTGAAATGCAGGGAAAAGGTATGGAATTTCCATCCATTTCCAGCTTCTACTGCTGGTAAGGCACCCGATCCATTTTACGTCAGCGAGCAAGACGAGTCTCACACAGTTAAGTGCTGTAGTTTTACATCTTCGGATGAGGGGATTTTGAGGGTTTTCAGTCAACACACCCACAAAGTTGCCTGTTCCTCATGTGCAATGCACATAGACCACGTATCGTTCGACGGACTTCTTCGGCCACAAAATGGGCCACATCCTCACATTTCCCTTTGGGGCCCCAATCCAGTTTGGGGCCTTACGTTGCTCACAATTTCTTGAGGGTGCGCTCCACCTCCCAACAGCCTTAATCCCCTTCATGAGTTTTAGGAATGGGGAACATCCGTCAGATTCAACAGCGACTTTCAAATCAAGGTTGTCTATCACGGTGCGTTCAACACGAACAAGATTACGGGGTTCTGCCCGCCTTAGCCTTTACCTGTTTAAAAGATTCTGGACACCCGTACGATCAACTGTCAGCCATGTCCGGAATAGGTTGAGAAAGAAAGCCTCCGAGAAGTTAATCCCAGTGTAGTTTTAGGTCTTCGGACCGCTGGGGATGAATTTGTGCAGTTGAAATTGATGGTGAAATTTATTATTATTTTTTTTTTTTGTAAACGTTCCAGACTTCAACTCAAGTGATTGAGATTGATACTGGTTTTTATGGAAAGCTTAAAATCTTTTTGGTATTTTTGAAAATGATCCGAATTATTGAACCTTGATCCCAGCGGTTGAGGCCGATGCCGGTTTTTAATTGAAAGCAGGAAAAGGTCCCCCAAGAAATTAATCCCAGTGTAGTTTAAGGTCTTCGGACCGAAAATATGTACATGCTGAAAATACATTCTTTTTGTGATTTTTTGAAATGTTCCAGGCTGTTCAATCTCAATTTGAGCGATCAAGATTAACATTGGTTTTTATTGGAAATCTCTCGGGATTTTATTCCCGACGTAGTTTAAGGTCTTCAGACCACAAAACTGTACAAAACAGCGCAAACACATTTTTTTATTTTTATTTTTTGAAAAATATCCGGAGTCATCTGATCTTGATGTGAGCAAACAAAACCGACGCCGGTTTTTATTGAAAATCTCTCGGGATGTCGATCCCGACGTAGTTTAAGGTCTTCGGACCAAAACTCTGTACATGCGATATATATATATATATATATATATATATATATATATATATATATATATATATATATATATATATTTGGTTTTTAGAAAATGTCCGAGATCAGTCGGATCTTAATTCGGTCCAGACTGATGCTGGTTTTTATTGAAAGTCCCTCGGGATCTTGATCCCGACGTAGTTTAAGGTCTTCGGACCACAAAACTGTACGAAACAAGGCAAACACATTTTTTTTTTGTTTTTTTTTGGCAAATGTCTGGTGTCAGCAGGTCTTGATTCGAACGATCCAGACTGCTACCGATTTTTATTTAAAAAGTCCCTCGGGATCTCTATCCCGACGTAGTTTAAGGTCTTCGGACCCAAAACTATGTACAAGCGATGCTGGAAATCACATTTTTTTATTTTTTAGAAAATGTCCGGAGTCATCAGATCTTGATGAAGACCGATGCCGATTTTTATTGAAAATCTCTCGGGATGTTGATTCCCAACGTAGTTTAAGGTCTTCGGACCCTAACTATGTACAAGCGAGCAGCAATCAAGGTTGGAGATTCCAGGGATCCTTCTTAGAATGGTTCAGATCATCAGGTCATGACTTTGGATGGTTGAGATCACTGTTTGACCAAGTCAATTTTTTTCTTTTTTCTTGAAAATTCTATGGAACTCTTTCCACATCATCAAGCCAATTTCTCACCAATTTCTCACAAGATGAGATTTTAGTGAGATTCCTTACTTTCTCTCATCATTCTCTTCCATCACTTCATTCTTACAAGGAGGTACAAGATTCACTTGCAACCACCCTTCCCAAGGAGGAGTTCTTCCCAAGGAGAGGGGGTGAGAGGTCGTTTCAAGTAGGTGGGAGGGAGGACGGCCCCCTGGGGGCCGCCCGGACCGTCTCTGCCCACTGGTTTTTCCAGTGGGTCGGGTAAAGGGGTGCACTCCCCTTTCCTATATAACATGGAGATCCCTTGGCCCTTCCAACGTGCAATCTCTCTTTTCTCTCTCTCATACTTTCTTTTTCTTCAACCTTTCTCTCTCTCTTGGTGGTTCTTTGCTCTCTTCAAGTGGTGGACCTTAGTGAAGCTTTGGGACAGCAAGGTGGTCCCCCTTTGGTGAGTGGTAAAGGTATGGACCACTCCCTTTCTTTCTTGTCTTTTTCCTTTTTCATTGTTTCTTCTCATGACTCTTTCTTTTTCCATGTAGCTATTCCAAAAGGAGTGAAGGTGGGCCTAAGCATTTTTGGCCTTTTTCTAGTTCTCAAATCTCTTCTAAAGGTGGTGCATTGAGAAGGACATTGTAAGCTTCCATTTCATTCTTTCTTTTCTTCTTTCACACTCCCTTCATGTGTATGTAAAGGGTAGTTTTGCCATGTCCATCAAGTGTGCATAGCAAAATATCCTATATTTCTTCATGGGAGTTGGGCCTCTTTTCATGTGTATCAAATGAGCTCAAAGTGAAGTCATGGCCCTTGGTGTATTTGATGGGCCCAATGCTTCATTTTGGGCTTCCTCTTGCTTTCTTGCCCTTGTCAATTTTTCCTTAGAACTTTTTCTTTTCTTTTCCCTCTTCTTTTCAAGGTTTGGGCCCATGCGAATGGTAGGGCTCACCTCAAGTTTTAGGCTCATGGGGCTCACTTTGGGTGGCCCCATCTTTCTTCACATGTGTATGGACAAAGGTGACTAGCCCATTCTTCACTTGGATCTTTAAGTGGGCTAGATTTCTTAATTGGGCCTTTATGGACAAGTGGCCCAAATCTCCCACCATCTCTTGATTATGATGTACATCCTTATGTACAAAGTGTGGTGGGCCCCTTAGGATTTTCCATATGGATGGGCTTTTGGGCCTTCATTGAAACTTGGATTTCTTTGGACCATGTGTGCACCACTACACTTTGTTCATGTAAGATTTTTTCTTTCATGCTTTTTCTTTTGATGGATGGAGGACTTGAGTTTCTTGATCATTTACAAGTCCCATGAGTGAGTTGTCTCAACGATCTCACTAGGTTCAAATGGTTTTTCCATGTGGTAAGAAAGTGGTTCTCAAGAGTTTCCCTTTAATGTTATCAACCTCAAATGGATGATCCTCCTTCAAGTGAGCTATCCATGCAACCATAGCTCCTTGAACTTCTCTTTGGGGTGCTTGGTGGGTCATCCACCATCATTCTCAAAGATGAGTGATTTTTCTTTCAATTTGTGAGAAAGAATGATACTCATAAGTTGCCCAATTTTGTCCCATGCTTTGGGGCATTTTGGATTTTGATCTTCAAGTGGGCTATGTATACCATTCTTAGCCATTTTCATGATGGTTGGGTGACTCATCAAGCCATGCCCTCTTGTGCTCAAATGGTCCCCCTTTTTGGTAAAGAAATTGGTGCACATAAGTTGCCCAAACTTGTCCTTACATGGGCATTTCCAACTTTGATTCTTCATGTGGGCTATGTGCATCCAATTTTTACCATTAGCTTCTTTGATTCATATGTTTGTGGGTAGACAGTCATGTTGTACTTTCATCAAGATGATGCACATAGGGGTGCCCATGGTTAACCCATGAATGGGTCCTCATGTTCTTCAAGTGGGCTACGTGCTCCCTTCAATCCATTGAGGTGAGGCATTTGGGTTGCTCCTGGGGGCCCTTTTCCTTCTTATTCCCCACTTGTCCATGTACATGTGTAAAAAGATGGAAACATCTTAAGTGAGTATCATGGCCTTGGTCTAAAAAGTGGATCGATCCTTGGCCACATATGGACTTTGAAGAGGGACTTCTCATGTGAAGTAGGATTCTTATCTCTCGTTGATCTCATGGCACTTGAGTGCATTTGTTGTCCAAAGTGTGACCTTGGATGATGGACTTTCCTTGCCTAAGACATGACATGCAACCTTCTTTAAGGTGGGCCCTGCTTTATTCAATGGGCCCAACACATATCCTAGGTAACACATGGAGTCGGACTTTGGATTTTGCATTTGAATGTGAGTCTAATCCCATGGATTTCCTGGGTGATAATTTGGATTTTAACGGGTAAAGGATAGGGACTTACCTTGCCAAGCTTGTAGGATTCAATGGCGGACGGTACAAGAGGACGTCGGGTGATTGATGAGGATGATCCCTCCTTCATCATCCGCCGAGGGGCCCATATGTGTTCCTTGGCTCAGGAGCACCAACCTCTTCGCTTCATCAAGGGTCGGGGTACCAGAGATCATTAGGATACCTGGGTGAAGCACCCAGAGCCTTTGCTTGAACGAGTTTTGGCTGACACTCCTTTTGCTGGCCTCCTTACCTTACGCTCCATAATAACAGTGCCAACCGCATGTTGCTTGCGGCTCTTTGCGAGAGGTGGCGGGACGAGACCCACACCTTTCAACTCCCTTGTGGCAAATGGGGAATAACTCCCTTGGATATATATATGCAAATCGGCTTTCCATTTCATGGGGCAGTTGTTCCCCAAGTCGGCTCTCTTGCTCCTATCACTTCCAATGACTGGTTATGGCTTGTTGGTGACGTCTCACCTGAAGATGAATTCCAAGGCCATCACGTAAAGATGCGATGGTTCTACAACACCTTTGCTACCGTCACCCCCACTACCGAGCTAGAGGCCCTCCACAAAGCATGGGCCATGATTACTTATGCCTTCGGGTCCTTCCTTTTCTACCACGCGAATGAGAGGGTCGATCCTAAATTTCTTCGCTTGGTTGAGGATCTTCACCATCCCTATAATTGGAACGGGGCTATCTTGACTCATGTTTTTCAGGGTTTGGATAAGACCTCCCGAAATAGCCGATCATTCACAGGCTTCTGGCCTGTCGTTGAGGTACTTCTTCTTTAACCTTCCTTGGAGACATTTGTCTTCTTTCTTTCTCTGATCGTTAGGTGTACCCTTGCCCAGACTTGCTTTTATGACCATTTTGCCCACCCGCGCCGAGGATGCGGGATGACATTGAGCCATCTTTGTATCGTCACATGTATTGGCATCAACAAAATCGTCAACGGAACTCCCAAGTTTTTGGGGACAACTGGCATGCTGACATAGACGGATTGACCGTTGAAGATGTAAGTATCTCGCTTTCCTTATCCCTCATGCTGCACTCTAACTGATCTTGATGACCCCCTTTACTGTAGCTTGCTCGGATGCCATACGCCAACTTTCCTCTCTACTACACCCCTCAGCGTGTGGAAACTTATGATGCTTCATGCCTCCGGATCATGCTTTCTGATGCTGAATCATTTCAGTGGTATTTGGGTGAGAGTCTGCTTCGACAGATTACCGGGGTGGCTAGAGTCCCTTGTTCTGCACCTCCTCCAGCTGCTCAAATCCCAGCTGATGAGATAGCTGATGCTCTTGTGTGCCAGCCCAGGTTTCGTTTCACGATCTCGGATCGCGACTATGATGAGTGGTACTTGTTGTATGGCCAGGGGCCTCTGCTTCCTCCGCTCTATGTTCCTGGGGGCCATCGCAGATATGCTGGAGGCTCAGTGATAGCTCCTTTGATGGATCTTCATCGTCGAGAGCGGGACGAGAGGAGGGATGATGACGACTATGTTGGTGACCTATAGCCTGCTTTTGTGTTCAGCTTACTTGATGTATGACCTTCTTCTTTTTGCTTTTACCTTCTTCTGTATAAAAATCTTCTGAATGAATATACAATCTTTGACTTGTCTCAAATTCCTTGATGATGTCTGGATGCTTTGACTTCTGACTCATTTCTTAATGACTTGTGGGAGATGAGACTTCTTAACTGCATGGATGATGACTTGAATGGTTCAGATGGCTTGATTTGGCCTTGTGGGCCCACTTGAGACTTTGGCTTTACTTTGGAGCACCTTTTCTTGATGTTTTGTGAGGATAAGAAGGCTTCTCATGGTGTGGATGATTACTTGAACGGCTCAGATCGCTTGATTTAGCCTTGTGGGCCCACTTGATGATCAGATCTTGAATTCTGGCCCTTCTTTTGATGATCAAACCCTTGATCTTGCTATTTGATGACCCATGCGAGCTCTTTCATGGTTTAGATCATAATGATCTAGTCTTCGAATGGCTCAGATTGCTTGTGGGCCTCTCTTGATTAACTTTCCCTCCCTTTGACTTGATTAGACCCATTCTGGCCGCAGTACTTCGTGATTGGACAGGTGGGGTACCTTCCAAATGATTCTGATCAACCTCAATCGAAATCTGGAATGGATTGGAGCCTTGGGCGGCCCTCAGGGTGCCATCTACTGATGTGGACTGTCAGCCTCACCTACCAACAACCATGGAGCCAATCCCGCGGAGAGAGAGAGGGAACACGTCCGTACGGGCGGCCCACAGCGGGCCGCCCAAGACTGGCCTCTTGTGCGGCCTGGGCTGGCTCGTGCTCGGACATTCTTCATAGTCCACTATCTTTGTCCCCACATTCCCTACACTCCCAGGTTCGATTACAGCCATGAATATTCTCTTTGTCTCATCTTCCTTTCTCCTTTTGTCTTCTTCTTGGTTTGTCTTTTCTCAAGCAATGGACGGTGGAGATTTAGGGGTTGTGGGGGCTGTCCATGGTGGGTCCCACACTTCAGAAAGTGTTGAAGGCTTTAATGATGGAGGGATTTCATTAATAGATGGTGGAGATGGAGTATTGAATGGGGGCATTGATGAGGGGCTAGGGATGGTGGTTGGTGGAGCTTTTAATGACTCCATTAATGGTGAGATGGCTGGAATTTCAGATTTGGATAGGTCTTTGATTATGGGAGAAATGGATGGTATGGATGAGATGAGGAGATGGGAAATAGGTGAGGCTATGCATCCCTTGAGTGTGGGCCACCTAGATGATGTGATGATGGAGGTGATGGGATTATGATGGACATAGATGGGCTGATCTCATGTCTGGATGGTATGGATGGTTCAGATGATACTTTTGATGGTTTGGATGCTCTTGATGATGGCCGAGATGTGCGGCATACTTGTTTGGGTGGACTTGATGTGATCATTGATGATGTCCCCCTGATGATGGACGGTGTGGATGCCTCGATGATCCCTTTGATTGGTTAGGATGATGACTGGATTCATGATTTCCTGTTGGAGAGGGCCGCATGTCCAGATCTGACCGTTGATTCTTCGATCGGGGTTGCTGGGACCCATTTTGATGGTTCATATGCATTCTTTGACGGTCAGATTGGCCAGGATGCCATGATGTGTGGTGTGATCTTTGCTGATAGCCCTTTTGATGGAGAGTATCGTCCTTCTCCTGATCGTCGGTCTTTTGCGCACTCTGTTCATGAGGTGGGTGAGTCTTCTCATGCGGCTGAGGTCGTAGCAGTTTCAGACAGTGATGCGACTATATCAGACATAGCCGTTACTGAGGGCAGGTCAGGGGCTGTTGAGTCTGCAGAGGTTCCAGCTTTTCCTTCTCCTTCGCCCGTTGATCTTCCGATCCTCGATGAGCTGTCATTGATTTCTGGGCCTTTTATTCTGAAGGGGGTACCCGTGAGGACTTCTCAGCTGCTTCCTCGTCCTTCTTGCTCGTCACGGCTGCTTGCTTGGCTTCACAGCTTGTCAGCTTATGAGATTCGAGATTTGGAGTCCTATGGCTTTGGTAGTCTGATCCATATGGCTAGAGTTGACATTGACTGGAGGATGCTCGGAGCTGCATTGATTGACTGGGTCCCCTCGTTGAACTTGTTCACGTTCAACGACATGGAGATGGGACCCTCTTTAGAGGAGCTTGCGTGCTTGACAAGCCTACCTTGGGATTATACTCAGTATTTTTCGCCGAAGACATTGTCGAAGACTGCCACACCGCATAACTGGTTTGGGATCCCCTATCTGGTTCAGCCTGCAGCTGCCGGCCAGGATGCTATAGTGTTTTCCTTGGATTTACTGTATGATCTCTTTTCGGGTCCTCGGAGTGTGGCCGGATCTATCCTTGCTCGGAACATACTGATGTTCTACTTGATAGCTGAGGTGCTATTCTCGGGATGGCGCAGGTCCCAGACTCCTTTGCTTTTTGAGGTGATGGGCCGAGCTACCCGACGGCAAGGGATCATTTCTCTCATCCTGGCCGAGCTATTTAATGGGCTGACTGACTGTGCCCTGGGCCGCACTCTTGTCCTTCACGACTGCTGTGCATTTCTTCAGGTATCTTTTCTGCACCTTTCCCTTTTTGCCTTGTTAGGAATTGCTTTGCTTTAGCTGAACTTCTTTTCCTTCTTGTGATCAGGTCTGGCTATGGGAGCGTCTTTCGCTGACTGTTCCTGTACCATTTCCTGACACCCGTCGCCCAGACCTTATGCGACACATCATGGAATTTCTTCCTCATACGGCTAGGATGAGTGAGCCCCTGTATCGCAAGATGTTCGCTGATCTTCGTGACTGGAATGTTCGTTGGGAGTCATCTTGGCTTTCACTTCCTCCAGTGCTTTGTGATGCGCACCGCCTTCCTTTGATGCTGGTAAGCTTTCGATCTTACTTTTCTTACCACCCTATCCGGTTCCTGCGGCAGTTTGGGTATGAGCAGGATGTTCCTCTTTTTGCTTTCACGGGTATCGAGCGTCGAGCACTTCCATCCAGAACCTCTGACTTTAGGACTTGAGTCGATGGACTTGGGCGAGTTACTTGACTGTCGATTTGCTTGGTTTTGAGCTGCGGGCTTTTCCGATGGCGACCGTCCCATATTAGTATTGGGTTGCTGAACAGTCTCTGTATCGACATATCCCCTGCTGGCACCAGACTGCTGATGAGGATGAACAGGATATCCTCGGAGATGCCGGCTCTTCATCTGGTTCATATGAACCCTTTGAGGAGCGCCCGTTCATTGATCCTGGTTTCCTTTTGGCCACAAATGGCCATTTGTTGTCTGAGATTTCCGTACTTCGGTATCATTGTGAGATGATGTCGAGGAGATTAGCTGCCGATCAGAGGTTATCTGATGAGGAGATAGCGATCCGTAACCTTGAGCGCGATGAGGTACATTACCTACATATGGAGGTAAGCAGGTTAAGAACAAGGCTACTTCATTATGAGTCAGAGGACTTACCTGATATGACCGAGGAGGAGGGTAGAGATTGATTATATTGGCCACCTGCACATTCTTTTTTGCATGGTATATGATTGATGATGATGCATTTTTTGTATTTTTTGAAAAAGATGACATGATATGTGTAAAAGAAATATGATGTTTTTAATGAAAAAGAAGAAAACTTTTTTGAGAATCTGTTGTGCCATGAGTTGTCTTGTGAGTGTGTCTGGATTTTGTGTCGGGATATAGGAATCAGAACTGGGGCTCGGCCAATGCTTTGACCGATGTCTCGAGATTGACTTGCGTGGTCCTTTGGTTCCCTAGAGGTGTAGGCAACGGAAACTGTTGTTTCCTGAGATTGTCAGAGTTTGTAGAGTTCTTCGTTCCTGACTGCACTTCTTCTTATTCTTGAACTGTAATTGCTTGAACCGATCTGAATCGTCTGACTTCTAGGTACCTGCACTTTTCATTTTTTTCTTTTTCCATTTGAGCAATTTTTTCCTGCAGCGCTCTTTCGAGTTTTCACTACAGCCGGCCATTTCCTGTCGTTTTTGCCCGTGGCGCCCTTTCGGGTTTTCACCACGTCCCATGTGTTTGATCTTACTTGCCGCTTGGCAGGTATGCTGTTTTTACCCTCAGTGCCCTTTCGGGTTTTCACCAAGTCCGTTGTATGCCCACTGTTTTTACTCGGAGCGCCCTTTCGGGTTTTCACTCCGCCCTCTTTGTTTAGGCACACATTTTTTTTTCTTTTTCTTTTTTCTCTGAATCTTTGGATAACTGCGGCGCCTAGAGGTCGAGAATCCGTTGTTGCCAGCCGATGACAGTTTTTCAGCTCTTATCCTAAGTTACGATGATAGAGCTGTCGGTCTTAGCTACCGACCTTTCTAAGATGAACGGATGGATAACTGTGTTTCTTCTTGGGTTGATTTTTCTCGGGTGCCTTGCTTTGGCTTTCCTTTTTCTTTTTCTCTTTCTTTCTTTTGTATTCTTTTTTTCTCTCTTTTTTTTGTATTCCCCCTTTTTTGTATTCTTTTTTTCTTTTGCCCCTTATTTTAAATACTTGTTGGTGGACGGAAATGATTTCTTAGAGGTTTTAGCTTCGACCTCTTGACTTCAGCTCTATTAAAGTAACTCT
The DNA here is from genome assembly GCA_003013855.2 of Liriodendron chinense. Lineage (NCBI taxonomy): Eukaryota > Viridiplantae > Streptophyta > Magnoliopsida > Magnoliales > Magnoliaceae > Liriodendron > Liriodendron chinense. The sequence continues at coordinate 3,023,054 of ML058508.1, read as the reverse complement.
TGATAAAGTCAGAATGACTTACCCGTGAAAGATCTTCACTTTGTCGGCGTTGATTGGCTCAAGAAGATCCATCCCTCTCATGCTGGTGAATCTGAGGGCGCCTCCGGGAAGTACTTCTCTGATGATCAGCAGCCCGTCCCACGAGGGTTTGAACTTTCCTCTGAGATCTGGAAGGTGCGAAGGCAGAATCTTCTTCATGACCATGTCGCCTACCTTGAAACTTCTTTTTCGGACTCTCTTGTTGTAAACCCGAGCGATCCTTTTCTGATAACATTGAGAATGACTTAGCGCATGCATGCGCTTTTCATCTGCTAGCTGCAACTGATCGAATCTGGCCCGTTGTCATTCTCCTTCTTCAACTCTACTTTCTAGTAACACCCGTAGTGATGGTATTTCCACCTCGACTGGCAGAGCTGCTTCCATTCCATAAGTAAGCTCGAAAGGAGTAACGCCCGTAGCAGACAGTACAGACGTTCGATAAGCCCAAAGTGCATATGGGAGCATATCTGACCAATCTCGATAGGTTACGACCATTTTCTCAAGTATCCTGACGATTGTCTTGTTTGCGGCTTCTACCCCACCATTCATTTGATGACGGTAGGGGCTTGATCGATGACGTTGGATCTTGAATTTGCTGAGGAAGTCATCCATCTTCTTATTGAGGAACAGGGTCCCATTATCTGTGATGATAACATTGGGGATTCCATACCGGCAAATGTGTTGTTCTTCATGAATTTGATCACCTGGGATGCTGCAATCGTGGTGTAGGAGGCTGCTTCTACCCACTTGGTAAAGTAGTCGACTACCACCAGTATGTACTCATGACCGTTTGATGCTTTGGGACTAATCTTGCCGATGATGTCGAGTCCCCACATGGAGAAAGGCCAGGGGGTGGTCAGGTTGTATAATTCTGATGAGGGGGCATGGATTTGATTCGCATGCTCCTGACACTTGAAGCATTTTCTGACATGGTGGCAGCAGTCTGTCTCCAGGGTGAGCTAATAGTAGCCGAGTCGGAGAATCTTCTTTGCCATCATGTGCCCGTTCATGTGTGGGCCATAGATTCCTTCAGTGCATTTCTTTCATAATCTTTACAGCTTCTGTTTCATCGACGCATCGAAGGAGGATGTGATAATAGGATCGCTTGTAAAGAACTTTGCCACTGATGGTGAACTGGCCGGCCAAACGCTGGATGGTTCGGCGATCTGTTGCTGTTGCTGACTCCGGATACTCCTAGGTTTCGAGATATTGCTTGATGTTGGCATACCAGGGTTTGTCAGGGACAGCTTCGGCTTCTTCTATTTGCAGGCAAAAGGCAGGTTCATCTTGAATTTCGACGGTGAGTTCCCATTCTGAGGCTCCTTTCGGGATCTCGAGCATTGACGCGAGTGTGGCGAGAGCATTTGCAAACTGGTTCTTAGCTCTGGGCATGTATGAGAAGGTAATTTCTTTGAATTCTTCGATCAGATTATCAAGATACACATGATATAGTATCAACTTCTCATCCTTGGTTTTCCATTCGCCATTGGTCTGATTGATGATAAGCTGTGAGTCTCCAAATACTCGTAGCTTCTTGATGCCCAAGATTATGGCTTCTCTTAAGCCAGCGATGCATGCTTCATACTCTGCCATGTTGTTAGTACATTCAAATGCTATGCGCCTTGAGATAAGAATAGGGACATCATCTGGAGAGTAGAGGATCGCTCCAATACCACTCCCTTTAGAATTTGCTACGCCGTTGAAGAATAACGTCCACTCATCTTTCTTCTTCTTTTCATCCCCTTCGATAAGCAAGAGATCTTCATCAGGGAAGAATGTCTTGAGCGGTTGATAATCCAGGAGGGAGTGGGCCGCAAGATGATCGGCGAGGGCCTATCCCTTGATTGCCTTCTGAGTGATATAGGTGATGTCGAATTCAGACAGGAGTAGCTGCCATTTAGCTATCCTTTCAGTGAGTGCCGGCTTCTCGATCAGGTACTTGAGCGGATCCATGTGAGTGAGGAGGAGAATAGGGAATGCAATCATGTATTGACGGAGTCGTTGAGTTGCCCAGACTAGGGCGAGTCAAGTCTTCTCGATCGGGAAATACCTGGTCTCGTAGTCGGTGAACTTTCGGCTCAAATAATATATTGCTTGTTCCTTCTTCCCGGTCTCGTCGTGCTGGCCGAGGACATAGCCAATGGCTTCTGCTGCTACCGAGATGTATAATAATAGTGGTCGTCCAGGAGTGGGTGGCACTAGGACTGGAGGATTCATGAGATATTTCTTGATGCGATCGAAGGTGACTTGGCAATCATTATTCCATTCTTTTGGAACGTTCTTCCGAAGGAGCTTGAAAATGGGCTCACAAATAGGAGTGAGCTGTGCGATGAAGCGACTGATGTATTGAATTCTGCTGAGGAAGCCACGAATTTCTTTCTCTGTTCTTGGAGGGGGCATCTCGATGATTGCTCTGGTTGGTCTCGTCGACCCTGATGCCATCCTCGCTCACCATAAAGCCAAGGAGTTTACCTCCCATTGCACCGAAGACACATTTCTGAGGGTTGAGGCAGAGCTTGTGCTTTTCTAATCTGTTGAATAACTTCTTCAGATCTTCAAAGTATCCTTCAATTGTGCGAGATTTGACGATCATATCGTCCACATATACTTCAAGCTGTTTGTTCATCATGTCGTGGAATAGTGCTGTCATTGCTCACTGATATGTTGCTCATGCGTTCTTCAGACCGAACGGCATTACCCTGTAGCAAAAAGTTCCCCAGGGAGTGATAAACGATGTCTTCTACGGCCATCTTGATCTGATTGTAACCTGAGAACCCATCCATGAATGAGAAGACCTTGTACCTAGCAGTGTTGTCGACTAAAGTGTCGATATGCGGCAAAGGGAAGTCATCTTTAAGACTGGCCTAGTTGAAATCTCGGAAGTCGATGCACATTCGAACCTTGCCATCCTTCTTTGGTACTGGTGCGATGTTGGCGAGCCATTCAGGGTAGTTGGAGACTACCAAGAATCCTGCATTGTACTGCTTGATGACTTCATCTCAAACTTTCAGAGCCCATTCTGGCTTCATTCTTCGAAGTTTCTGCTTCACTGGCTTCATATCTGCCTTGGTTGGCAGATGGTGTACAACGAGCTCTTCATCGAGCCCCGGCATGTCTTCATATAAGAACGCGAAGTCGGACAATCTTGGAGCTAGGAACTCTTTCATTCTCTGTTCATCTCAGGTGGCAACGATTTTCCAATGCGTACTTCCCTAGGGATCTCATGTGTCCCCAAGTTTACTATCTCGAAATCATCGGCTACAACATTAGCTTTAGATTCAAACTTTTTGAGGAGATCCTCTAGTTCGAGAGCCGGGTCATCATCTTCCTCATCCCGAGCTTCGTCCAGGCCCATGAGCTCAAAGTTTAATTCGATGTCAAAATCATATGATTCGACTTCAAACTCATGCAACTCTTTAGACAAACTTGGCACACAATTGAATACAGGAAAAGAAATGTTTTTTGGTTTTTTAGAATTTTTTGGAATTTAAATGCTAGATATTTTTGGCTTTTGAAAGTTTTTTATCTTTTTGGATTTTTGAAATTCATGTGACTTTGAACAAGCGGGCATTGCGGACCATGATTGAGCCCAGCTTGTTCCAAAGTTCCAATCGCTGCTTAAACAGGCGTTTTTTTTTTGGAAACCAGAGCCTTCAGATGGCTCTTTGGCTGATTCAAAAGTTAAGGGAACGGATGACCATTTAGGACCCCACACTTCCTCCCCTGAAGAGGTGGGGGTTGATGATTCGGGCGAAGAATCACAGTCTGGCCCAATGACCATGATTTCTTGCTGGTCGGGTTCAAGATATGAGTCATACTCAGTCCCTCCCGGATCACTTACCTCGCATTGTAGTTCGTCTGGTTCCACAGTGAGACACACGTTTGGGATCTGGACATCGGACCAATCCAGGGCTGGCCATTTCCCTTTCTTGGTCAATGGATGGGCTGCTTCTGCCCCTGGCTGGTGATTGATGATGTTGATTCTACAGAGATGGGTGGGTCGTGCCCTTTGCTGATTGATGCTAAGATGGGCAAGTTGTGCCCCTGGCTAGCTGGAATTGAAGCGGGCAGGTTGTGCCCCTGCTTGATTGATGCTGAAATGGGCAGTTTGTGCCCCTGGTTAGGATCAGGTATCAGAGTAACCTGGTCCTGAAGCTGCTGTATTTGACTTTCTTCTTCATCTTCATCCTTTCCTTCTTCTTCTAGAGGCTTAGACGGTTCGAGAATCTGATCCCATCGAATGGGGGGCCATGTGGCCCAAGCTAGGCTCATCGGGAGGCCTTTGTGTAGTGCAGTCGGTTGATTCCCTCCTTGATCTGTGCAATGTTCTCCTGGCCTGATAAATGGAATGGGAGAGCAACGAAATTTCTTCTTTCTTTTGTCCATGAAGATTGCCCTGTATCTGAGTCCCCATTTGCGTTGGTTATATACCAGCGGTATCTTTCTAGACTTGAAATGATTCTTCATTCGGTATTTGAGGCTCAGACGTTCTGTTGGTGAAAAGACACGGTTCACCCTTATCGGTTCGGATTGGCGATAGAGTTCACAGTCTCGAATTCGAAACTATGAAACGGGACGTCTTCTTCAGAGTGCTGGATATCGATGACCGGGATGGCTGGTTCAGTGGCAGCAGCATTGGAAGGAATGATGAACTCATTCTTTACATGGCTAGAGATCACTTGATTTCCACAGATGTACTTCACCCGTTGATGCAGGGTTGATGGCACTGCTCCAACCTTTTGCAGCCAAGGCCGTCCGAGCAACATGTTGAAAGAGGCTGATATATCCAGGATTTGGAATGTGATAGTGGAGATTTCCGGACCTATCTGTACCAATATGTTGACCTCCCCTTCCACTGATCGGCGGGTGTTGTTGAATGCTCTGACGCATAATGAAGAAGGAATGATTCCCAGACGTTCTGCAGTCTTGAGTGGGCAGACGTTTAAACTTGAGCCATTATCGATAAGGACCAGCGAGACACATAGGTCTTTGTATCGTAAGGCTATGTTGAGGGATCGCCCATGATCGCGTCCTTCTGGTGGCAACTCATTATCGGTGAAGGTGATGGCGCATGGAGCCAGGAGTTTTCCAATCATCAATGCTATCATCTCTGGTGCCGTATCGAAGGAGACGTGAGCATCGCTCAAGGTTTTGGCAAACATTTCTCGGTGTATGCGAGATGTGTAGAGTAGCTCCCATTCTGAGATTTGAGCAGGGATTGACTTGAGCTGAGTCGCCACATCGTATGCAGCTTCATGTTTGTTGCCGAGGCCTGAGAGAGGGCCTTTGGGATCTCCTCTGTTCTGATTATCTCTTTGGATGCAACGTCCATTGGGATTCATGTTTCTTACTTTCGCACATTCTGGATAGTGCCAGGGGACCTCTTTATAATTTTCCTCACCTCTGCCTTCTAGGACCACCGGTTCTTGCAACGGTGCTGGTGTGGGTACCAAATCTTCCTCGTATGGAGCCTTTGCCTTGAGGACTACATTGTTGTCTGTGCTGAAGGGAAAATATCGAGGCTTGTCTTCATAGATCACATAAGGTCGCGGTCCTGGCTTGACCGTTCCTGGAGCAGGAGGCTCCCATGGAATGAATACTGGTCCTCTTGATATGGCAGGGGGTTTCTTTGTTCGTCCCAGCTGTCGTAGTGTGATTAACACGCCTTCAGGGTTTGCCCCTTGCAATATGACTGGCTCAACTGGAGAAGCTCCTTCCAAGACAATGAGCTCTTGCTGCTGATGAGTATGGTTTCTCCATGGCGAATTGTATTGTTCCTGTGCTGAAATTGCCCCTTGCAAGATGACAGGTTCGTATGTGGGCTCGATGTATGATTGTGCTCCTTCCAGAATGACTGGTTCCCAACATGAAGGGCTGTAAGATGCCCCTTGCACAACTGGCACATCATATGGAAGTGTTCCTTCGAGTACTACTGGCTCGGAGACTAAAGGAGGAAAGGGACTTGCCCCTTGCATGATTGGAGGAGAATTTGTTGGCCCATAAGTGTAGGCATGAATGGACTGGATGGGGGAGAAGAAGCGATGAAGGCGCTCTCCTTCTTCTATGCTGTTGACGGTGGGACCACGAGATGAATTGGGATCCTTCGGATATTGAGGCAGAGGATTTTGAAGGATATTGGCAGAAGCTGTTGCAGGAGTTCCAGGGACCGAAATGACGATCTTTCGGTCGTCGATCAGATCTTGCATGGCATTCTTCAAAGTAAAGCATCGATCAGTGGTATGGCCACATCCTTGATGGTAGGCACAATACTCATTTTCTTGGTAGTTTGGAGGTAGAGGATTTGGAGGAGGCCTGGGTGTCATCAGAGTGAGTAACTGCTTTTGTACCAGCATAGTCATGACTTGACTAAGTGGTTGAGTGAGTGGAGTAAACTTCCTGAGCTCCCTGTAATTCTGCTTATTCTGGTATGAGTATTGACCGTTCCCTCTAAACTACTGCTGTTGTCGAGGTGGTTGTGGCTGTGGTTGAGGATTCGGTTGCGGCTGATACCACTGAGGTTGGTGCTGAACCTGATTCTGCTGATACTATTGACGTCCCTGTGGGGGAGCATGTTGATTACCCTGAGCAGTGGTGCTGATGTTGTTTACCTCTATCGGGCGGGGAGGAGAACCGCTGCGGTTTCCGTTCCCATATCCGATGGGTCTTCCCTCCACTCTGTTCCTCTTGACTGGAGTGGCTTGATGAGGCCATGGGGAAATTATCCCGGCACGGATTCCTGCTTCGACTTGCTCTCCAGCACGGATTAATTGTGAGAAATTCACATATGGATGCGAGATGAGATATCCAGATATGCCTGGATATGTTGAATGAACAATTATGGAAATTTGTTCTTCATCGTCGATAGGTGTCCGCATTCTGGCTGCCATAGCTCGCCAACATCCCACATGAGCTGATAGTGTTTCATCACTCCTTTGTCTGAGAGCCGCGAGGTCAGCTCTCTTGGGTGCCATGTTGAGATTGTATGCGAATCTGTCAACGAAAGCTTGGGAAAGTTGTTCCCACGTCCTAATGCGGTGGCAGTCCAATGAGGTGTACCAATCTAGGGCATCGCCTTTCAGAGATTTTTAGAACAAACGAATGAGGGCCCCTTCATTTCCTGAGATTGCACTCAGCTCTCCACAAAAGGCCTTGAGATGTGTTGTGGGACAACCGCTGCCATCGTATCTTTTGAATTTTAGTATCTCAAAGTTTTGTGGTACTTGAGCATCTGGGAAAGGACACAAGTCTCTGAACTTGGTCGAAGGTAGATCGATTCCTTGTTGTCGCTGAAGCTGATTTTGCAAGATCTGGAACTGCTCCCGCAACTCGTCCAATCCTGAGTGATCCGTTCGAACGACTGGTGCCTCTTCGGCATAGTGGTCGATGTCTTCAAACCTATGGGTTTGCTGAAAAGCAACCGCGGGTTGCTAAAATCAATTTGATGACTGAACTGGATTCTGATGAACTTATGCTTGAAAGGATTGTAACTGAACTGGGGATTGTACTGAAGGTTGAACTGGAACTTGCTGAAAATTGACTGGAAACTGTTGAATTGAAGATTGTTGGAAATTAACTGGAGTTTGCTGAATTGAAGATTACTGGATATTAACTGGAATCCCATCGGCGGGGATGTGCTGGAATTGAAAAGTGCTCCTGTTTGCAGGAGGCTGAGATGCTGGGAAGTGACCCCCTTGTTGGGTATTCTCCACTGTCCGCTGATTGATGTGGGCTTGACACTGACCCCCATTGTGGACATTCGCCAATGCTGTCCCTGTTGCTGGAAATTGAATTGAAATCCCATTGGCAGGGATGTGCTGAAATTGAAAAGGGGTCCCATCGGCGGGGACATGCTTAGGAAGGAAAGGAGTCCCATCGATGGGGACATGCTGAGATATACTGAGACTGTTGTTTGCAAGATTGACTGGAAGCTGACTGGAAGTTCCTGCGACAGGAGTGCTCTGAGGCGGCCTTGTCGTCGCGGGAAGGTACTGAGGAGGATGCCCCATAGCGAATGGCTGTGACGGCTCCTGTCGGTAGTCTTGGGCAGACTCCGATGGTTGTGCTTGATTTGAACTAGAGGCCGGAAGGATCCGGCATGGCTGCTGAGATTGCTGAACTAGGCCAACCTGATTGTTGGCTGTTGCGGTGGCTTGTGCTTGCATGAATTGCAAGAGCATTTCTTGCATTGCTCTCATTCCTTGTGCCAATTCTTGCATGATTGGCGTATTCTCAATTGGCTGTTGCGCTGGAGGTTGCACTTCGGTCATCTTAAGAGCAGGGAAGAGATGAGTTTCTTGTTCGTGGTCGAACATGGCTTGTTGAGCCTGGGTGCGGATTATGCTGTGGAAGGGAAGTTGTTTCCGAACACGTTGAGCCCGAGGAGGCGCAATGGTGAGGACTATACTCTACACTTTTTTGGGTTTTGGGATTTTCTTTTTTTTTTTTTGTTTTAGGTAGAATGCTATGCAAATGAGATTGTATGAGGACTAATGACTTTCAAGTACGGGAAGGATTCTATTTTTCAAGTCGGATCACGACTAGTGGGACTAGCTTATAACCAGCAGAGTCGCCATTCTGTAGACACCGTTTCGCGCTTCCACACGACGTTCTCCCCTTTCCTTTCGGAAAAAGAAGAAGAGCTGCATGCGTGCAAATCACCCTTTGTGCCACTGGCTTGCCTTGTTCTCGAGGGCTTTTGTTTGTATGTCGTGTTAAGCTGGATGTGTTTAGATGAGTTTATATAAGACCAGAGTCGCCACTAGCCAGTTACTTCGAATCTACAGTCGGCTAGACCCCGTAGAAACGTTAGAGAAGGGGATCCGAAGATTCCTTTCTCTAAAATGACTCCTTTTGATCTGCGGCCAGAGATTCGAGGTAAGGGATCACGGTTACAGGGTGGGAAGAGGTTAAGCACCCCACACACTGCCCGTACCGAAGTACGGTCTCTACTTCACAGAATCGAACTAACACTTGAAAGTCTGTTTTAATCCTCATATATTCTCATAGATGACATGATGTATGAATGCAGATCTGAACAGTAAGAGTTTCTGATGGGCAGGTTTCCATTAATAGGCAAGCCCAGAGCATACGCTCGAACTGACAGGTGCTTTATGCGAGATGTGTGCTGTGTGTTTAACTAATCAAAGTGCTCGTAGTGACTAATGCATGAATGTAGGTCTGAACAGTAAGAGTTTCTGATGGGCAGGTTTCCATTAACAGGCAAGCCCAGAGCATACGCTCGAACTGACAGGTGCTTTATGCGAGATGCATGCTATGTGTTTGAATAATCAAAGTGCTTGTAGTGAAGCAGGAGGGTTGGAAGAAAAGTAAATGTTGCACTTATGCTAGATGCAAATGAGATGATGCTGGAAAAAGAGTAGCTAGATGGACGGAGGTGTCGCAAGGATTGGCTTCGAGTGACTGGATCAAGACTTGGATGGCTTGGGAGACTTGGACTAGTGGTCAGGCTGGGCTGGACCAGGGCTAGGCTCTCCTCACTCGGGCTCTCCTTGGTGGAGGAATGGGCTAAAGGGTGGAGAGGTGGAGTGCACTCGGACTGGCGTCGGATGGATTGGCTTAGGTTGGATTGTTGAAATGAGAAGGGGAGGGGGGTATTTATAGTAGCGGACAGTGGCAGAACCCGTAAATAATTTTGGGCGGCCCCCAAGGGACTGCCCGTACGGACGCTCCTCTGGTTCCAGCGCGTGGTACGGTCATGTCTCGGGGCTGCTGCTTTGGACTCAATGAGTTGACTCGGTGGGTCGACTCAGCGGGTTGACTCGGTGTTTTGACTCAGTGGGTTGACTCGGTGATTTGACTCGAAGGGTTGACTCAGCGAGTTGACTCGGTGATTTGACTCAGCGGGTTGACTCAGTGAGTTTGACTTTTTAAGGATTTTTTTACTGGTTTTTCTTAATGGGGGTTTTTCAGGCTGATGTTTAGGGGCGAGTTGGGCTATGGATTGGGGCTTACAAGGGTGAGTTTGGACATGGGATTTGGGGGTATGGTCCTCCATTCATCCAGCTATCTCTACCAACAGTGTAGCCGAAGGTGGAGTGTTTACACAAGCCCTCTATTCGTATACCTCGCCCTAGAGCGCCGACCATACCATCCGACTGTATGCGAGCAGCTCGGTTCGTGGTCGTCGAAAGGGGTCGCACTTCCGCATGCAAGCAGCTCGGCTCGTGGTCATCGAAAGGGGTCGCACTTCCGCATGCGAGTAGCTCGACTCGTGGTCGTCGAAAGGGGTCGCACTTCCGCATGCAAGCAGCTCGGCTCGTGGTCGTCGAAAGGGGTCGCACTTCCGCATGCGAGTAGCTCGGCTCGTGGTCGTCGAAAGGGGTCACATTTCCGCATACGAATAGCATACGAATAGCTCGGTTCAAGATTATAAGCGAGGTTATCCCCGAGCCCGAACAGTCGCCGCCTTTCAGCATTAGTAGTAGTAGTAGTGTGTGTATATATATATATATATATATATATATATATATATATATATATATATATATATTAATTTTGGTACGTCCCTATTCATAATTCTAAGTATCTCAATCAAGAGACGTGATCAGTTAGACATCTAAAGTTGTTAGGTTATTCCTTTACCTAAGGATTAACAAGATAAGCATCTTATCCCTTGAGATCAGCAATAATCTCAATGGCTTGCGTGACAGATTGGATCAGCCATATCTATATAAATAGATGGCTCCATAGGTGTTAAAGGTACACAATCGCTAAGCCCACATCCTTCCTTTTTACTTCATTACCAGCTCCCATCTAACTTAAGCTTTAAAGGGCCTGCGGCTGAACGCCGGCCACCCTTAGTTTTTCTTTTTACTCTTTCAGTTTTGGAGGGAAGCTTGCCCGAAGGAAGGTGAACGTCTGGAGGTGAAATTGCGGTTTTAGCGCTTATAGAGATACTTGGAGATATGCATAATGTCTTAGAGGGGGGGTGAATAGGACTTTTTAAATTCCAATTATAATTAAAAACTGATCAAGTCAATCTTATCAACTAAGATTATCACAATAACATTCAAGGCATTTATATGAGCAATTTGTAAGCAAGGACTATCATAGGCATTTCATCAAACAGTTAGCATTCATGATTGACTGAACCATTCAACACATAGCAATCATTCAATCTCACAATGCACAACGAATTATAGTGGTTCGGTTTGCCTACTCCACTCCTAGTTCACGATCTCAACCTATGAGACCACCGGATTTCACTATAGTCTTGGTTTTAAATCAGGTTAACCATCAACCTTGACATCCTTTGATCTAGGACCGCATTTACCATCCGCCGATGGCCCAATCCAGGGACTTAACGAGTTTGGATCTCAAACTCTCACCAATCCTAATCCAAGGATGGTCACGTACCCTCCGGCCGGAGTTTCCCAATCCAGGGAATAGTGATTCAATAAATGGACACTAAAAAACTAGACATACCTAGACGATTGAGCCCCGATTCAATGCCTTTGATGAGTAGCTTCAGCTCCACGTTGTTGGGGCTCAAATTCGTACCCATTGTAAAACGGTATTCAATAGTCCATCTACCATGATTCAGACTGATTTCGAGATCCGAAATACTCGAAAAACACCAGTGCAACCCTAACATGCGCGATCATGATTGAAACCTACGAATGCTATTTTGGGGAGGAATCAGACATGCAGGTTACTGCCAAATGATTCGGAACGCCCTAAAACCCTTAACCTGCCAGTTTCGAGGTCGCACGATGCATATCTTTACCCGCGCGCTTCCAAATGTGTTATGCCCTAACCGTATCCGACTATAAGGGCCCAAAAGCCTACAGGTACAATTTCAGGCTGGAATTAGACATGCGGATGGCCACCAAATGATCCAGAATGCCCAGAAAACCTTAAGTAGCAAGTTTGAAGTCCTTGCGGTGCATATTTCTACGTGTACGCTTCCCGGAACAATATTCCTATGCAAAGAGCCGATTGGGAGGGTCCAAATTGGTAAGGAACTACCAAAATTCATAGCAGATGACCATCGATAACCCACCCGGTTCATTCAGGAGGTCGATTATGGCCTAAAAGCGTCTTGGCGTCAGTGACTTCGGTCTCCGAAAAAGTAGCCCCCCTTTGAAGGTCGCCCGTCGAAGCCCAAAACCTGAAATATTCTAAGGGATGGAACATGCATACGTTCACTCTCTCTCCACATGCATTCGTTCACTCTTTCTCCACATGCATTCGTTCACTCTCTCTCCACATGCATTCGTCCACTCTCTCTCCACGTGTGGATGCCACGAGGAGACATGCATTTACCCTCTCACCACATGCGCATGAGAGCCCTTTCTCTCCCCTTTCCATATTTTTAAAATTCTAAAAATATCAAAAATCATAAAAATGCATGATAAATATGGCACATGCGCACACTTTAGAGGGCACATGCGCCTGATCAGTGGCACATGCGTCCAAGGTATGGGCACATGCGCCCACCCTCTCACAACATGCGCATGATCCCTCTTCGCAATCGCATGCGCTTGGTGAAATTCGATTTTTGGTGGACCCGGGACCCGATTAACATGCTATAAATACCCCCACTCACTTCTAAATCAGAGAGAGAGGCTTCATTTTCTGGAAAGGATCATCAGAGCAAGGTAAAAATCCTTGCCGTAATCCTCCATGGGCTATTCACATGCGCCCACACTTCACCGGATGCCTTCGCCGGAAAGGGATTTCTTCCACCAAAAGGAGAAGATTCAAAACTTCTCCAAACTCACATAGCATGCGCTTGGGAGGGGAAATATGCAAAAATCCCTAAGTTCCATGGGGACATGCGCCCATGGCTGGGATGTTGGGCGCATGTGCATGTCACATGCGCTTGATAACCTCTCTCTCCTTACATGCATTTGTGGTGGTAGGACATTCGCCTGGGGCAGATAACATGCATCCACCTAGAACATGCGCCCAACCCAACCTCCCATGCACCTAGACGCTGCTGGGGAGGTGGGGCCTTCTGTGATGTGGCCCGCCTTCTATGTGGCCCGCCTTCCAATCGTGTCAGCACTCTTAGACACACATCAATGACCTCTATCCATTCCCCGGACTGGATTCACCAACGGTCGATGTTAAGTGGGCTAAATCAGCAATTTGATAAAAAAGGCCTACACTTAGCCAATATTGCAAACCTCGGAAACCCTTCCGAAAGAGCCGGAAATGGCCCAAATCGAGAGGAATCGAGCGGAATTTGACCGAACCCGAGGGGGAGACTTCTCTCCGCCATAACATGATATATCATAATCATGCACCGCAACGAATTTATCTAAACCCAGGAGCCCCGAATACCCTAATTAAGTGGCCAGCAGGCCAACTACTTAGTCATTTTCGACCCTGGGAAGTGCCCAGTCGGCTCGAAAATAGACCCATGCTAAACAAATCGAAATGCGATCGCACTGCAACCCTCGTGGACATAATCCACCCCTATCCAAAGACGATCGTGACAGGTATTCACCAAATCCTCCGATCAGATCGTAAACAGGCCCTGGGAAGTGCCCTGATGGCCTAAATATCTACTAATGCCAAGTGAAATCAATCACGATCGCAAAGACGCGAGGGAAAAATATCGACGACATAAAGATATATACGATGCGGGTTGATCAAATCAAATTCATAATTTCTCTGATATAATGAACATCTAGCATAAATGCAGTCTTCTCTTGAGCATGCATAAAGCATAGTTACTTTGTACTGTACTCATTTGCATCCATTGCGTGAATTTATTTCATCTCAGATCGAGATACGAAACTAAACCAAAGGGGACTATGGTTATCATCGAAAACCATAATGAAAGAGTTCTAAACGTCTGAAAAACTTCATCGTTAAGACCAGTTGATGTGCGTCTTGTCCAAGGCGGGATCCGTTAGTTGAGTGGCTAAGGGAATGAGTGCCTTCCAGCAAGTCACCCGTCCCATCAGAGACGGTCACTGGCCCTGGTTGCAGTAAGTGGACACCGTGAAGTGTATCTCTGAAAGTCATATCGTCCACAGAGACGCGTCATGACACTGAGATATACGACTCGGTCGAAACCCTGTTTGCACAAAGACCCCATGGAGTGCCTTCCAGCAAGTCACCCGTCCCATCAGAGACGGTCACTGGCCCTGGTTGCAGTAAGTGGACATCGTGAAGTGTATCTCTGAAAGTCATATCATCCACAGAGACGCGTCATAACACTGAGATATACGACTCAGTCGAAACCCTATTTGCACAAAGACCCCATGGAGTGCCTTCCATCAAGTCACCCGTCCCATCAGAGACGGTCACTGGCCCTGGTTGCAGTAAGTGGACACAGTGAAGTGTATCTCTGAAAGTCATATCGTCCACAAAGACGCGTCATGACACTGAGATATACGACTCGGTCGAAACCCTGTTTGCACAAAGACCCCATGGAGTGCCTTCCAGCAAGTCACCCGTCCCATCAGAGACGGTCACTGGCCCTGGTTGCAGTAAGTGGACACTGTGAAGTATATCTCTGAAAGTCATATCGTCCATAGAGACGCGTCATGACACTGAGATATACGACTCGGTCGAAACCCTGTTTGCACAAAGACCCCATAGAGTGCCTTCCAGCAAGTCACCCGTCCCATCAGAGACGGTCACTGGCCCTGGTTGCAGTAAGTGGACACAGTGAAGTGTATCTCTGAAAGTCATATCGTCCACAAAGACGCGTCATGACACTGAGATATACGACTCGGTCGAAACCCTGTTTGCACAAAGACCCCATGGAGTGCCTTCCAGCAAGTCACCCATCCCATCAGAGAGGGTCACTGGTCTTGGTTACAGTAAGTGGACGCCCTGGAGTGTATCTTTGAAAGTCATATTATCCACAGAGGCGCGTCATGACACTGAGATATACGACTCGGTCGAAACCTTGTTTACACAAAGACCCCATGGAGTGCCTTCCACCAAGTCGCCAGTCCCATCGGAGACGGTCAGTGGCCCTGGTTGCACTAAATGGACACCGTGAAGTGTATCCCTGAAAGTCATATCGTCTATAGAGACGCGTCATGACACTGAGATATACGACTCGGTTAAAATCCTGGTTGCTACTCAACTAGGAACGCCCGAGGAGTACGGGACCGACATCTAACTGGTCTTAACAATGGCTTAGTCCATAATAAATCCTAGACTTGGTTTCTGCGACCATGAACTCAGGACTATAATCCCTGACGATTTAAACTACTTGCTCGATCTATCCGAGCTTCATTCCTTTAGTATTCCATCTATTGTATAACTGTAATTCATAGTGGAATCCTGTCGCTTTGTGCCGTGGTTTTCTCCCGTAAGGGTTTCCACGTAAAAATCTCTGTGTTGTCTATGTTGTACCTTATTTATATTTATGCTCTTTTAAGGCTTTATTTAATTCATTTATGATACATGCATACATTTACTTTTGCCTTTTAATCAAGGGTGATCATCCGTTGATATAATTAAGGGTTCGTGACCAGTTCACAGCCCGGAATGTAAAAGATCTCGGAATCTCTGGAATAAAATTCACCTTGCGGTGCTTTCTCGTGTATACTTTGTGATTGCTCATGATTGTCTATGAATGTCTCTATACTCAGAATTCCCCCAGAATAATGAAACACAGGAAAAAGACTGTTGACGAGCAGTTTTGATTTTTCTAAGCTCTAACAAACTGGCGACTCTGCTAGGGAACTTGAATAATACCAGAATCTCTGGTTATCACTGAGTAAAGAAACATACTAAGATAAATCGTTCACAAACACAGATGTATGCATAAGAAAGTTCCGCTAGGAGAAATGTTCGGCGCCTTTACAGGAGCCAAACTGGCGACTCTCAACGGGAACGTTCTTCCCTTCATCTTTAAAGCAAAAGTTTTCTAAAAGAATTTCAAAATCTCGCATGACATGCATATGATTCGTACTTATATGATTTTGTCGGTCATTGAGCCATATCGCGATTGGTAAGGACGCATCTTCTCTCCTTTCAAATGTGCTGGGTGTTCTAATGTGCATATGACTGTGCAGAGAAAGACAGAAAGACAGAAAGACAGAAAAGAATCAACCATCAAAACTATACAAATGGCAACCACTATGGTCTTCCTAGCTTCTGGGGGATTTTACTTCCCTCACCTCATGACAGCAGAAACAGTGATTCCCGAAGCTGATTGGCAACTTGTCCAGAGACGCCGATCACCAAAGAAAGCCGAAAGCAGACAAGTGACTTCAGTTAGAGCAGAAACAGTGAAGACACAGAGCAGTGTGAGGAAACAGCGGAAGCCGGTCCGCAGGAATGAAACCCGCAATGCTATCAGAGCTACCGTGTCACCCAGGCCAGAATTCTCCTTCGTCGCTGCCGATTTCCTGGTAATGACGGGAACAACACTACCAGTCAAAACACCGAACCAATTCACTATCCGAGGATTGACTGTAATGAAGGCATGCTCTACTGAAACCAATATGACCAGGGCTTGACCACAGTGAGTGCAGGTTGCAGTGGTGCAAGTCGTAGAAAGGGAGGCGAGCGGGCAAGATGCAGAGCTGCCTCCAATCCAAGAGCAAATAGATGAAATCATTCAGGTCCAAGAAGACACATCTAGAGAGGTCAGAGAAATAAAAGAAGCATTGGTGGTTCTAGTCACCCAGGGGGCAGTCAGAAGCCCAACCGTTCCCTTTGGACAACCACTGGGAGGGTCACAGGATACAACAGGAGAACAGGTAGCCGTAGAACCACAAATTTGCCCAGGGAATGTTGCATTCAAGCGTGCACCGCCGCAACCATCTCATGCCACGAAAGAAGAGTTGTCCCAGACAGTCGCGAACCTGATGCGTCAGGAAATAAAAAAGGAGAAGAGAGGAAAATATATATATCGGATACCATATCCATCCGAAGTCAATGAAATCCCGTTCCTTGATGACTTTAGGCATCCCGACTTCCCACAATTCGACGGCAAAGGGTCACCAGAGGAACATATGACCCAATTCATGACGGTGCTAGGGAATTTGTCCGTAGTACCTCAATATTGCCTCCGATTGTTTGGGTCGACACTGACTGGAAAGGCATTTTAATGGTATATGTCATTACCCGCAGGGTCTATCAAGACCTGGGATCAGATGCAAGACTTGTTCATTTCTAAATTTTTCTCCACTGAGCGAGAAGTCTCGCTGACGGATTTAGCCTTAGTCCATGAGAGGTAAGGAGAGTCAGTCGAGGCGTTTATTGATAGATGGGGAGCCATAGCGGCGCAATGCCGAGAGTTGCCTCGCGAGCTTGAGCAAGTCAAGATGTGTACTCAAGCCATGGACCCAATAATCTCATTCGGTTTATCCGGACACAATTTCTCAACGTTCAGGGACCTAGCGACAAAAGCCCATATGGTAGAGGAAGCCGTGCTAAGAATGCAGTTTAAAGCGGAGAGACCGAAGCGTGAGATCGGGAAGACGGTCACATCAAGTTACGTTGACAAGAGCAAAGCCTCGAAAGATCGAAAACGGTCACATCCAGAACACGAGATTAAAGGCAAGCCAGCGGAAACTCAGTTCAGAGACGAAGGGCCACGAAAACCGAAAAAGATGATGATTGTCGGACGGGGCAGGGTAGAAGGACGTTACTCGTTTGACCCAGAAGACCTTATCCCAATAATGGAATGCCTAGTCGAAGAAGGGGAACTACAGTTCCCAAAGTCTGTTCAACCAGCAGAAGTAGGACGCGTGGATGATCCCAACTATTACGAATATCATAGATGCATAGGTCATAAAACTGAGCAATGCTTTGTCCTAAAAGGAAAGATACAAAAGATGATAAACAAAGGCGTCGTCAGTTTGAAAATGGGAGAGTCTGATAAAACCCTGGCCAGCACGGTTTCAGTAGATATCACTTAGGAAGAACTTCGCTCGAAGAACTCCATTTCCTAAACTTCAATAATCGTGAACGTTTACAAATAGTCCTGGCGGTTTATAAAGTAGATAGGAATATACTTATGTTCACTCATGCATCTACTTCATCTGTATGCTGTGCTTCATACTTGTTTACATGTTCACTCACATCATACTGTTGTGCATATGAATATAAAATGCTCGTAGAGCTCTTCTTAATGACAGGTACCATAGTCGGAGAATATTAAAGAATCGACTCCACGAATCATCAACCGACTTATTATATCCTCATCAGACCGGTCGAATCAGGAGAGAATATCTTATAGAAAGTCTACGCGAATCACAACATCCCCATATTATGGTATCTTTGTCACAGGTTCTCATATTAAGTATCCTGGTATTCTGGTATTCCTCTTCTTAATAGGAAAATACTTCAGAATTGATGGATTCTCATATATATGTATATGTGGTTTTACATGAAGATGACTGGGATACTCTATTATTATCGATCTCTTATACTTATGCACAATGTTTTATATGAAGATAATCGGAACATAGCTATCTATATCCAGCTTTTGTATTATGTCATGGATCTCCCATCATTATCGCATTATTCTTCTACTATATATGAAGATAAGTCATGGTTGGGAATCTCCTGCATACATATGTATACATACGGCCTTATATGAAGACGATTAGGGCATTCTATTATGTATCACTTTACCTTGAAAATATCGACAACTTCCTCTTATGAAGAACTCTGTGACAAGAATATGCAATTAAAGATTATGATCAGATGGGTATTCGGCACAGATTCCTAAAGCACAAGATTTGTCTCATTAGAATGAAGTGGTCTTACAAAGTGACGAGCCAGAAGTACTGGGGGCAAGCCCCAATATGTTATGAGAAATTCAAGTTTATAAGAAGAAGAAGCACTGGGGGCAAGCCCTAATATATTATCAAAATCTCAAGTCTGTAGAAAGAAATGACTGGGGGCAGGCTAGGAAGGAGAACATATAAACCTAAAAAAACATGGAGCTAAAAGAAAGTTTTAAGCTTATGACACGAACGTCTCTCGAAAGCGATGACCCAAGGGTATGCAGGTTAAGTAAAAAAGGAAGTATTATTCCTATGGGTTCTTCCATTTTTATGCTTTGATATACTTAGTTTACATTAAATTCACACATAATACATCATTTTATGCATACTAGTCTCAAACACACAACACCAAGTAGTGGTTTAGCAAAAGAATCATTGTCATTTACTTTAGATCATGAAGCATGCGGTTAACAAGTTCTAATGTCGATTACATCGGATACAAGTGACAGTTAGGTATTCAGGACAGCTGTTTAATACTATTTTTGTCTGACAATGACCATAAAAAGCAAAAGAACAGAATTACAGCTTCTCCAGACACCCTGTTATGAACTTCATCACATCTTTCCGCGTTGCCTCCATGGTGGCCTTTGACTTCGTTAGCATCAGTGCAGATTCGGAATATCACGAAGTTCGATTTCTAAGTCTGCCATTTGCTTGCGTGCCGCTTCTCTTTCACTCTCGAGTTGTGCGACCTCAACACAGTTCTGATTAACGACAAGATCAAGACGGGCAACCTCAAGATTTATGGCCGTTTCTTCCGCTTGCAGCCGCACGATCTCAGATCTGACATCAGCAAGATGATTAATACACCCACGACGTTGAGTCTCACTATCTTCTAAGGTTGTTCTAGCATTAACCGTTGAATGTTCTTGCTGCTCTATGACAGGCCGCAAAGAAGACAGCACTTGCCATTTCTCTTCGGCAGTAGGGTCATGTTCAATCTGTTTAGTCATAATAACCTGCGCAACAGAATCCTCGAAAGAAGAAACGCGACAGACTATTTTGGATACATCAGGCCCGATTACTCCTGCACAAGCTTCCAATGCCTTCACCCCTGCTCCTAGTGTATGCCACTCGCTTGGCTCAGCCAACGCCTTTGAAATGTTGGATAGTAGACTCCTCAGTACACTCTGTCCAAAACAATCTAAATGATCGAAACAAGGAATGTCGAATGCTCCGTGGGCAGCCGCCTCCGAACTGGCAGTAACTGTAACTAAAAGAGCAAATCAAGTATTTAATGAAATGATAAGTATGGAAAAAGAATACATTAAGGAGCTATGAAAGAACCGTACCGGTAGATGAGTCAACAACGGGTTTCGAGAAATCTGTAGTATATGTCGTCGCATCAGTGAATGACTCAATAGTCTCGGTCAGTGGTGTTGAGGTCACATCCAAAAGTTCAGTAGTATCGCTATCAGTATCGATCATTTCAGTTACCGCCGGCGACTCTGCCATACCCTCAACACTGGAGGCACCAGGGACCATAGATACAGTCGTGTCATTCCATGGTATAGTGGACCCTTGCAGATTATCCTCTCCAATCAGCCCATCCTGCTCTCTCACGCCAGCATGGTCTGATATTTCATTCGTCGGCCCAGTCGTCGTTGGGTCATCTTCACTAATTAATCGACTGGCACTCTTATCACCTTCAACCACCAGAAGACGTGTGAACCCAGCTTCTTGAGACCATTTAGCTAAAGGTATTCCGAAAGTATGCCAGCCATCCAACGCAGTATCCTCTTTACGATGGTCAATTGACACACTCAGGGAGATTGTATGCTTAATGCTCGACGATAAATACACTTCAGCCTGCTCTCTATAATAACCAAATCCGTCAGCGAGGACCTCTGTCAACCCTGGAGGAGGAATGTAGAGTGGATCATCAACAGAGCTGTTGTTCCGTACCAGATCATACTAATGCACCCACCATCTCAGCCAACTATAAGGACCACTAGTCTTCCGATAGAGGCCGGGAAGCATGAACCTCGCGCCTGTTCGCGTCATCAAAAGTTGATGCCATATCCACTCCCAATGAGCAAGACCTGTGCCGTACGCCCTCTCTACTTTAGTTACATCTGGTAACGTCATCGGAACACCCTGATCGTACCCAAATTGCCTGGCAAACCGACTAGGGTAATAAGGATCTCGCCAGAACTCTATTCCTTCGCGCAGCGGAAGTGAGGCAGTACGAATAGACACCAGAAATTCCCTATCAGTGGCATCCACAGAATGTTCATCGTCAACGACTTCTCGATCTTCCCCGGCATCAGAAACAGGAAAGTGGTAGAAGTAAATCTCTGCTCAACTGCCAATTTTGCAAGCTATCCAATCAGACGACTGCGTTATCATGTTAAGTCTTCTATAGCGATAAAGAGGTGCGTGATCGGCGTGGAGACCCTGGAAGAGATATACTCCGTATGTCCACGGGAAATATATGCCCAACCATCCGCAGAAGAAATGCCATGGGCAATAAGCCGCGTTCATCCCTCGCTAGGGTTGGTCTTTGTGACTCGCAATATTGCTAAAAGCCCTATATAAACTACATAGCACCGGCGGTGCTAGAGAAAATTGGCGACCATTTGCAAGAGCTCCCGCCACAACGAAGCAAGAAACCCTGACACCATCAGCACTCTTGGAGCTAGGCAACATAACTGCCGACAACCAGTATGCTAAGAATCCTGCCAGTTCACAAGACGGTGTAAGCTCATTCGGATCGCGAAACTTTTGTTCAAAACGTTCCTTCATTAAAGCCTGGTCTTCGGGTAAGATCTCATACTCTTCGTAATCAATGCTGCAAGAAGAAAGAAGTGCCCATGTCAGAAACAAAGAAATTAAAGTATGTAGAGCACGAAGTACAAAAGAAGGCATCGAAAGAAGTATTACTTCATCCTCTGGCTGAAGTAGATCAACCAGTCGTCATAGTGAATCTTCGTAATATTGTTGAACTACGACAACTCAGCAAACAGCTCAAGACAAGCCTTTGAATGATAAGCATCTCGAGGACTTTTGAGCCGAAATGAAGACAGCTCTTCATCAGTTGGAACGTATTCCTGATAATATTTGTTAATGCAAAGATTTGTCAATTACCATGGTTAGTGTGTCGTCGAGTCTCCTTGCGGCTGAAGACAGTCTCCGTGCGGCTGAAGACAGAAGCTACTCAAAGACGATCGCTCGTCAGTCAACTTCAAGCCTCTCCATCCAAACCTTTGATCCCAAAACCTTTTATAGATGGTCCAAATCCTTCCTAGGTACACCCTTAGCACCATCTATAGCCCACCTTCCATTAAGATCAGCTTTGGAAGGGTTCTTTTTAGCAGAAGTTGCTTAAAAGTTGAAAATCAATATGTCTGCTCTCTCCGATATGTACCCGATCCATCGGAGATCAGTCCGATAGATGTCCGATCAATCGGACAATATGTCCGATCAATCGGAGAATTGTCCAGTAACATTGAAAACTTCTCTGGACACTTTTCCGATCAATCGGAGGACTGTCCAATCAATCGGACAGGGTCTTCCGATCAATCGGACGGTATGTCCGATCAATCGTAGAATTGTCCAGCAAACATTGAAAATCTCTCTGGACACTTTTTCGATCACTCGGAGGTCTGTCCGATCCATCGGACAGGGTGCTCCGATCCATCGTACATACATCCGATCCATCGGAGGAAATTCCAGAAAAATTACATTAACTCTCTGGAAGGAATTCCGATCACTCGGACCATCTGTCCGATCAATCGGATAGGGTCTTCCGATCAATCGGAACTAAGTCCGATCAATCGGAGAACCTGTTTTTCAGCAAAATTCAAATCTAGCTAAAACTTATGTCCGGTCGATCGGATCTTATCGAGCTGACCGTTTTCTGACCGTTGAATATCATTTCTATATATGGAACTCGGTTGGATCTTGTGAGAGACACCTTGAGCATCATCTAGGGTTTGTGTGAGCCTTCTCCTTGAGATCCCCTTCTCTCATACCCTAAGATTTGTTGAGTTCATACTTCAATCCATGTTGATCTGACTAACATTGATGAAGCATTCAAAGCTTGGATTGAATCATGAACTCAACCCCTCTTTAATGGCATCTTGACCTACCTCTCATAGATATACTCTTGTCATCAATGCTATTAATGGTGGTTTAGGTAGAAGCCTTCCTCATATAAAAGCCATATCCCCATTTAGCCTCAACCTAACTGTTGAGCTCTTAATTGTGCATATTCTAACCCCAATTCATCACTCATTATGCATGGTTTTCATAATTTAAAAGGCTAATCTAATGCATAGTTTTGTGGTTGTAGGAATGAGAGTTGCTTTGCTCAAATTGATGATGAAAAGAGCTGCTTTAGAACCTTGGATGAAGACCCAAGGAGGGCTGAAGGAAGAAGAAAGCAAAGAAAGAAGCAAAGAAAGAAGAAAATAGAAGAAAGAAAGGAAGAAAACAAGAAGAAAAAGAGACCGACCGGTCTTGACCGGTCGGCCATGCTTGCTGGAGTAATGCCAAAGAGGGCCTGACCGGTCATGACCGGTCGGCCAGCCCTGTCCGACCGGTCGTGACCGGTCGGCCATGCAAGCTTCAGATTCCAGATTCTAAAACAGCAATGTATTCCCGCACCTGGTTTTTCGGACCAGTTTTCTGGGCTGATATTGATGATATTTGGAAATCCAACACATCCATGTCGAAGAGGAAATCGACGACGAATTAACCCAAGTGGTTTCGTGTCGATCGGAGTTACGGATTGATCGTGGTGACCAAAACAATACGAACTGTCCAGAAAGTTCCAGATTTCGCTGTTCCACTCTGGGCCGGTCTAGGTGGCCCATCATTGATGATATGAAGAATTTACTTTGACCATATTTTAGACCACATCCATATATGAATAACCACAAAAGTTTCAGATCAAAAGGATGTGTGGTTTGATCGTACCGGTTGAAGAAAGATGGACCATCCAGAAAGATCCAACTGCGCAGAGTTTATAAAAGCCCTCATTGTTCTAATTTTCGAACCACATTCTGGGATTGTTTTGGACAATCTAATCCATCTATCATGTAGAGGAGGAAGTTTTCTACTAACGTTCCAAATTTGGGATCAATCCGACGTCTGTACACTCCGGAGCGTTGGAAGCAAGATGACTGGTTCTGAAGGTACCCAAAGTGCGCGATTTTGAGAGGCGGTCGGTGATGTGATTGGTGGGCCCATTCAGAGGACAATCTTGGAAATCTAAATCATCTATGAGGAAGATCACATTACAAGGAAGCTACAAATCAATTTTGAAGGCAATCCGACCATTGGTTAAGCCATACCAAGCGAAACAAATTCTGCTATGTTGCTGTACTATTGCTGCACTATAAAAGGGGGTGCTCTCTTCTATTCCAGGGCAACCAAGGACGTGGGGAGCAAGGAGTTCAAGTCATAGGAGGCTTCTTAGCCTCCTCCAGCTAGTTTTTCTTCCTTTTCTTAGTTCTAGTTCTAGTTTTTAATATGCTTTTTATTAGCTAATCTCTTAGCTAGAGCTAAGAGGTGAACCTTATAGTTTTCTTAGATTGTTTAATTCGTTTTATTGGTTTTAAGATTGGTTTTCATGATTATGAACTATGGTTTGAAGTTTATACAAGCTTTTGAGTAGTTTTTCTTAGTCTTATGATGACTCATGGATGTTTGGGAGAATTACTTAATTGCTTAATTGGTTTGTGACGGTCTAGACCTGTATGATCCGAGGAATCGGAGTGCGCTCTAGTACTATGCTCTTCATAAAGGGACTTCCTACCAAAGTTCTATTTTTACTGATTTTCTGAATATGTATGGATTGTGCATGTGATTTGAATCTAGTTCAAATCATGATCTAGCCTTGTCTTGTGAGAGGACTTGAGGATGGTTATGATTGTGAACTGGACCTTTTGGAAAGGGGAATGACCTATGCAATTGAGCATGCTCAGCTTAGCCTACATTGAGTGAATCCTATGCATTGAACTTACATATTACAGACTGTTTGGTTTAATAGCTCTATCATCCGACTAGATAGACCTGAACGTCGATTCTAGTTGAGAGAATAAGAAACCATAGCGAATTATGCATCTAAGAAGAGCTATAAGTGGATCCTTGATGCTCTAGTTATCTTTTCATTATTAGATTTTCTATTTTATGTTAAAAATCAATTTCACAAACCTCTTTGATTCTAGTTATTAGGATAGTTGGAATTGCTTACTTCCTTCCCTGTGGATCGACCTCGGTCTTACCGAGACTATTACTACATCGCAACCCTACACTTGGGGAAGCGAACACTAACCCTAATCCCTCACCTTGGAATCTACAATGACTCATCCGGAGCAAGGTTGTTGATCGAGGGAGCCGAAGAATGTATCTTCCGTGCAAGCCGAAGCTTCTTCAACAAAGGCATCATCAAGGGACTCAATCAGCTAAGTATATTTAGTCTTTCGAGTCCAAGAAACCTCCTCAAGTTGAGATTTGGGTTTCAGAGTTTGAAGACCCAAACTCGTAAGAGTCCTTAGTCCTTGAGTAGGACAAGCCCTTGTGTAGGACAAAGTGGTCATGGATTAGTCCTATGGAAGGATGAATCCATGTGTTGAGTCTTAAGTCCTTTTGTAGGCTGTTAAGGTTTATGGTTAACCTCATTTAAAACCATAGTGATAGTGAAATCCGGCCACTCAAGGAGTGAGTGGATCAGCCGGGAGTGGAGTAGGTACATAACCGAACCACTATAAAAATCCCTTGTTGTGTGGTGAATGGATGAACTGATTTACTTCTTTCACATGTGCTTTTATTGATCCATATTCTGCATATCTTATGTTCGAAGTAAGTTCTCTTAGAATACTTTGCATGATTATAAGTGTGTAATTGGGAAAATTAAAAAGTGTCCTATTCACCCCCCTCTAGGACAAGGTAACTTGTTTCTTGCTTCTACAAAAGCGGTAATCTAACTTATACCGCATTTTCAATTGGTATCAGAGAGGGTTCCTCCTTAAAGGCGTAACTGCCCGGAGTGTGATCTGTCTCTAGAAGCTTGAAATCATGTCAAAAGGGGATTCTAGTATGGTTTCCAAACCTCCATATTTTGATGGATCAAACTATGCATATTGGAAAGCAAGAATGAGAGTCTTCTTACAATCATTGGATCATGCTACATGGAGATCTGTGGAAATCAAATATGAAATACCCCTCTTGAGCACTGTCATAGATGGGGTCACCACTACCACAGTCAAGCCTGATGATTTATGGACTGATCTTGAACAACTGAGATACATTAGCAATGCCAAGGCACTCAATGCTATCTTTTGTGCCGTTTCAGCTGATGAGTTTAAAAGAATTTGTAATTGCACAACTGCTAAGGAAGCATGGGACATCTTTGAAACCACTCATGAAGGAACTAGTACAGTCAAGAGGTCAAAACTTCAGCTCTTGACTACTCAATTTGAGAATATGAAAATGGAGGAACATGAGAACTTCATGGACTTTTACACCCGACTGAGTGATGTCACCAATGCTATGTGGGGATTAGGGGAGAGGATATCGGATCCACGCATTTGTAGGAAAATTCTAAGATCCTTACCCGAACGATTCTCCTCCAAGGTCATAACTATTGAGGAATGTAGAGATATTGATACTATGAAAATAGAAGACTTACTTAGATCTCTACAGACCCATGAACTTCATTTCAAGAAATCCCCAAAAAGTAGAAACACAGTGCTGAAAACTTCACACACTACACAAGAATCTGTAGTTGATAGTGATGAAGAAATGGATATGAATGAAATGGCTCTTATGGCCAAGAAGTTTAGAAAATTCTTCAAAAACAAAGGAAAGAGGGTTGACAAAAATAGCAAATCTTTTGACAAAAAGCGCTATACAGGAAAATCTTACAACAAGCCAAAAGATCCTAAGTGCTACAACTGTGGACGCTATGGTCATATTGCCTTTGATTGCCAAGCTCCTGCCAAAGAAAAATTCAAAAAGAAAGCAATGGCAGCCACATGGGACAACCTCGAGAGTACAGATTCAGAAACAGAAGAATATCAAAGTGATGAGAGAGGATCAGTTAAAATTCTGATGGCCTCTATCTCGGAGATTGTCCCAGACATACAAGGTGAAAGAGACAAGGATGATCATGAGCTATCAGAAAACAGTCAAACATCCTCCGATGATGACGAGGATGATAATGATGGTTTGCAAGTTGCCTATGATGAGCTATTTCGTCAAAGCATCCTTCTTACCAAGAAGTTGAGCCAAGCAAATATTGACAACAATAAATTGGCAGATGAAATGCAAGAAGTGAAGAGAGAAAACAACGGATTTTACCATCAGATCTGTGAATTGGAAAAGAAAAACAAAGCAGCTCAAGACAAAATTAATACCTTAGAAGATGAACTGAAAAAGGCAAAATCTACAAATCAGTGTCTAGTCTTGCAGCTTAATCAAGAAAGTCAACTCAATGAAAGGTTTGCCCAAAGTCGAGAAAAACTAGATGATATCCTTAAATCAGGTAAGCCTTGTAGGAATACAAGAGGGCTAGGCTATGGTGAGCAAACTAAGGTTAGTAACCCAGAACCTAAAAAGATTAGGAATGCATCAGGAAGCACTAAGAAAAATTCACCTATATGCCATGCATGCGGAGATGTTGGACATTTGAAATTTGAATGCTTGATCTTTAAGAATCCGGTTCGGAACTTGAAAGGTAAATTTGTACCTACCGAAAAAAGGATGAATCAGATGTAGAGTCCTCCTAAACAAACACCAAACGTGAGGAAAAATTATCCCACTCCACCAAAGAAAGGCAAAAGAATGGAAGAGCTCCTTGAAATGGTAAAACAGTTGAACAAAAGAACCATGGAGCTGATGAAAGAGAAATCAAGTAAAGAGAAAACCTCAACACCTTATGCTCAAACGATGACATCCCTAGAATCAACCAAGAAGCCTAATTCTTCAAAAAGGGTAGTCTCTAAATGGGTAGTAAAGAACAAATGCTTAGTTATCCATACAGCCCTTAGAGCCGGAAGAAACACTAGATGGTACCTTGATAGTGGATGCTCCCGACACATGACAGGTGACAAGACTCAGTTTTGTGATTATGCTGAATTTGATGGTGGGTCTGTTACCTTTGGAGATGGGAGTGTTGCCAAGATTGTTGGAAAGGGAACCATCACCGGACCAGGATTGCCCAAAATTGAGGATGTACTATGTGTTAACGGTTTAAAACATAATCTATTAAGCATCTCTCAAATATGTGATGAACAGCATTCCGTGAAATTCTCCAAAGAAATGTGCGAAATTATGGATCAAACTGGAAAATTAATATTAAAAGGGTTTCGCACGGGAGATAACTGTTATGTGATTGAAAACAAGGGTGATGAGGGACCATCTGCCGTATGCCACATGGCTATTAATGATGAGACTGAGTTATGGCATCAACGGCTTGGTCATGTCCATTACAGGAACCTTGCTAGGTTGAGTAGAAAGAAATTGGTAAGAGGATTACCAAAGATTGGGAAGAAACCAAAAGAAGTATGTGCTGAATGCTTGAAAGGTAAACAAATTAAAGTTGCACATAAGAAGACATCCATCATTGCTACATCAAAACCCCTTGATCTACTCCACATGGATCTTGTAGGTCCCACAAGAGTAATGAGTCAAGGTGGTAAGAGGTACTTCTTTGTTATTGTTGACGACTATTCCCGATATACTTGGGTTGTATTTTTGAAACAAAAGTCTGATACATTTGAAGAATTTGAGAAACTCATGATACGACTCCACAATGAAAAATAATGCACAGTGAAACGTATTAGGAGTGATCATGGGGGGGAATTTGAGGACGGGCGCTTTGAACTATTCTGTGAAAATTTTGGCATTAAACATGAATTCTCAGCCCCAAAAACTCTACAACAAAATGGAGTAGCAGAGAGGAAAAACAGACTGCTACTCGACATGGCCACAGTTATGATGAACAGCAAAAATATAGCAAAAAATCTGTGGGCCGAAGCAGTGAATACAGCGTGTCACATCATTAACCGAGTTTATTTGAGAGCCTGCCTAGATAAGACCCCATATGAGCTGTGGAATGGAAAAGTCCCAAACATCAAGTACTTTAGGGTCTTTGGTAGCAAATGCCACATCCTTCGAGATAGAGAAAATCTAGGAAAATTTGACTCTAAGAGCGATGAGGGAATATTTCTAGGATATGCTTCTGATAGTCGGGCCTATAGAGTGTACAACACAAGGATTAAAACAACTCAAGAATCCATAAATGTTGTCATTGATGACCAATACAAAGAAGATACAAGACTGGATGATGATGAAGTGGGAGAACCGTGCCACATAGGTAAACCTGTTGAAAAATCTCCCACTCCCAATGCCTCAATAGCTTCTGGAAATGTTCAACATATCAAGGATCATCACCTCAATCAAATCATTGGAGATCCGGATGTTGGAGTCAAGACAAGAAGACAACTTGAGGCCATCAACAGTCATGTGTGCTTCACTTCAAAAATTGAACCAAAAAATATAAATGAGGCTCTCAATGATGAGTTTTGGATACTTGCAATGCAAGAGGAACTTCAACAGTTTACCAGAAATGAGGTTTGGCTTCTGGTTGAAAGACCATATGAGAAGAATGTCATTGGAACTAAATGGATCTTCAAAAACAAAACAGATGAATCTGGCAATGTGATTCGAAACAAAGCACGTCTTGTAGCTCAAGGGTACTCACAAATCGAGGGAATTGATTTTGATGAAACCTTTGCCCCAGTTGCTAGACTCGAATCCATTCGAATTCTCATGTCCATAGCGTGTGCTCTCAAATTCAAATTATTTCAAATGGACGTGAAGAGTGCCTTTCTAAATGGTATACTTGATGAGGAGGTTTATGTTGAACAACCAAAAGGGTTTATAGACCCTAGTTATCCTCAAAGAGTCTACCGATTGAAAAAGGCTCTCTATGGGTTAAAACAAGCCCCCTGAGCATGGTATGAACGTCTTACTCAATTTCTAATTGCTCACAAGTTTGTTAGGGGGAGTGTTGATAAAACCCTATTTGTTAAGAGGACGGCTGATTCCTTTCTCATTGCTCAGATTTATGTGGATGATATTGTATTTGGGTCAAACTGTGAAGAATTTTCTGGCATATTTGCTGAACTAATGAAATCTGAATTTGAGATGAGTTTGGTTAGCGAACTAAATTTTTTCCTAGGATTGCAAGTTAAACAACTGAAAAATGGAATCTTTATCAACCAAACTAAGTATGCAAAAGATTTAGTCAAGAGGTTTGGGCTAGACTCGGGTCGATCACACACCACACCTATGGCCACTACCATTAAACTTTCTAAAGACTTATCTGGCAAAAGTGTTGATCAACATTTATATAGAAGTATGATTGGGAGTCTTCTCTACCTCACAGCTAGTAGACCCGATATTGCCTTTAGTGTAGGGGCATGTGCTAGATTTCAAGCCGATCCTAAGGAATCACACCTCATTGCTGTAAAAAGAGTGATTAGATATGTGGCCTGCACAACTGAATATGGCTTGTGGTACCCCTTTGACACCTCAACCATCATTACGGGGTACTCCGATGCCGATTGGGCCGGAAATATGGATGATAGAAAATCCACAAGCGGTGGCTGTTTTTATGTCGGAAACTGCTTAGTTGCTTGGCATAGCAAAAAGCAAAACTCCATCTCATTGTCCACTGCTGAAGCTGAATATATTGATGCCGGTAGTTGCTGTGCTCAACTACTTTGGATGAAGCAGATGTTGAAGGATTATGGTCTTAATCAGGACGAAATGACGCTTTTTTGTGATAACACAAGCGCCATTGATATTTCAAAAAATCCTGTTCAACATTCTCGAACCAAGCATATCGACATCCGGCACCATTTTATAAAAGAACTAGTTGAAGGAAAACTGATCAATCTTGAATACATCCAAACCGAGCGGCAATTGGCCGACATCCTTACGAAGCTGTTAGATTCCACAAGGTTTGAACACCTTCGAAAGTCTATCGGGGTATGCTCACTCTAGCAAATTGGAAAATCATGTGCATATAGGTATATCTGAGGAATTAGCCTCATATAATTGAGTGATCATTGATATTCTCAAGCTTACACTCTTACAAAATAGACTGGGGAATCATTTGCAGGAGGGAGGAAGGGTTTAACTGCTTAAATGCCACTGGAGCCATTTCCGATTGATCGGACACTTCTCCAATTAATCGGAAATATCGGGAGTCCAATAGTTATATACGCGAGCCCTGTTCATTTCTGCCCTATGTTTCTATTTTCTCTCAGCCTCTTCCGGTAGGGCATCCCTGTGCGATCGGACTGTAGCTCAGCAGGCTTTCCCTCGGTCCTCATTCGCAGCAACAATGGCTCCTCGTGTCTCCTAGGTAAGGTCTCACAAGCTGTCAGTTCGGTTTCTTGCTGTCAGATCGGTTCCTTCTATCCCTTTCCTCTATTAGCTTATCATTTGTAGGGATTTGAAGTTATTCCTGTCCATCTTGGTGTCTGCATTTTTCAAATCATTCCTCCAATCTTGATACACCATGCCTAAAGATCCTAAAGGCAAGTCCAAGATGGCTGCGGGGCCATCCACCACCGCCAGGTCTAAGAAGCTCCAAACTTCTCGACCTTCTCAGGGTTCTCCACCTCCTGCTGATCCTCCTGCCCAACCTGAGAGTCCAGCTTCAATCTCCCGATTCCAATCCCGCACCATTATATATGAGAGGGAGGTCGCCTTGTCATGTGTGGAGCCCTTTGGCATTCCCGCTCTTCTCGCTCAGATTGGCTGGGATGGTGTGCTACGATTTGGAGGCGTAGCACACCCTGAGGTTGTGTATACATTTTTATCTAAAATCATCAACCCCGTTGGAAACCCTCCATCATGTGAGGTCATTGTCGGAGGACGGGTAGTCAAGATCACAGCCCAAACCATAGCCGACTTGATTGGGATTCCCATGTCCACAGCCCCTCAACCGAATGACAATCTTCTTGATTCTACTCTTCGGGCTGATTGGACTCGATACTTGTGTCGGGGTCCCAATCCCAAGTGGATAGACGGTAGTGCACTTCGAGCGTCTGAAATGTCCAATCGATTTCGAGTGCTCCACCAAATCTTCAGCACAAATGTCTACCCACGCAGTAGTAACAAATCCGATCTCACCGCAAATATGGTCAATCTGCTCTATCACGTTGGTCATGGGACGCGCCTGTGTCTCCCATCCATCATTTTGCATCGTATTCTGGACGCTCTGCCACACAACCGCAACACCATTCCTTTCGGGTGGATCATTACCAGATTGGGGCACGATTGCGGGATCACAAATATTGTGGTCCATCCTATTCCTCGCCGTACTTTCAGGGAACTCAATATAAAAAAAATGGCCCTTCCAAAAGAGGATAATGTAGAAGACCGAGATTTCTCTCATACTCCCACACAGGTGTCGTCTGGCACCCATAGCAGGTCTCTGCTCCATCCCCGACGCCGGCCCCAGCTCGTTGATCAGTCAAGCGGCGACTTCAGTCCGACGCCTCTTCGGCACCCCCTCCTCCCATCACGGAGTAGATCACTGCTCAACTAGATCGTGTGGAGGGTGCCCTTGCACAGCACGGTGAGCGGCTGTCACGTCTTGAGGGCCTGATGCAGACCATTCATGATGCTGTTCAGCGCCTCACATCAGCTCTCTCATGTCGTCGAGATGACGTCGCTGGCCCTGCTCCATAGCTGCCTATCTTTTTAGTCAGGGTCCGTAGTATATGAGTCGTCGTGGATATCTTTTTGGAGCGACGTTGTTAGTTGTATTGATTGATACATCTTTTCTTTGACACATTTTGTTTTGGATAGTCTGCTGGTCATTCTTTTTGGATATTTTGCTATGTTTTGTGTTGGATCTGGATATTCTGATGATCATTATGTTTTTTTTTTTTGTTATGATATTTTGCTATGATCTTATAGTCTAATGATCAGTCTCTTTGGATATCTTGTGTATATATACATATACTTGCGCGATATTGCTTTATCCTTATTGGGCTTCTTGCCCTCTTTTGGATTGTATATATGGTATGTTGGTCATGATATACATTTCAGGAGGGGAGGTTGGTTGCTTGGGCTATAAGCCCACTGTGCTTACTGTCATATACTTGTATATCCTTGCATGACCATGTGTGTGTTGGCTTCCTCTCTCGGCACGTTAATGTCTATTTCCTCCTTTAGTCTATGACATATGCGCTGCATTCTCATTTCACTAACCTTTGTCAATCACTGACACAAAGGGGGAGAATTTATCCCACCAAAAGGTCCAGGTTTTTGTTGATCTTTTGTGTGCAGGGACTAAGGGGGAGTTCAAGTGAAGCCTAGTCTGTACATTGAGTCTGTACATTTTGTATGTAATGAGTCATGTCTATGTATAAAGCTTTTATTTTCTTTGACATGATCTATGTATGTATTTTGGTTTTGGTGTCTAGGAAAAAGTCTATGGTATGGACCAAGACTTTCATAGGTTTGGTTTTGTCTGGTAATTGACAAAGGGGGAGATTGTTAATGCAAAGATTTGTCAATTACCATGGTTAGTGTGTCATCAAGTCTCCTTGCGGCTGAAGACAGTCTCCGTGCGGCTGAAGACAGAAGCTACTCAAAGAAGATCGCTCGTCAGTCAACTTCAAGCCTCTCCATCCAAACCTTTGATCCCAAAACCTTTTATAGATGGTCCAAATCCTTCCTAGGTACACCCTTAGCACCATCTATAGCCCACCTTCCATTAAGATCAGCTTTGGAAGGGTTCTTTTTAGCAGAAGTTGCTTAAAAGTTGAAAATCAATATGTCTGCTCTCTCCGATATGTACCCGATCCATCGGAGATCAGTCCGATAGATGTCCGATCAATCGGACAATATGTCCGATCAATCGGAGAATTGTCCAGTAACATTGAAAACTTCTCTGGACACTTTTCCGATCAATCGGAGGACTGTCCAATCAATCGGACAGGGTCTTCCGATCAATCGGACGGTATGTCCGATCAATCGTAGAATTGTCCAGCAAACATTGAAAATCTCTCTGGACACTTTTTCGATCACTCGGAGGTCTGTCCGATCCATCGGACAGGGTGCTCCGATCCATCGTACATACATCCGATCCATCGGAGGAAATTCCAGAAAAATTACATTAACTCTCTGGAAGGAATTCCGATCACTCGGACCATCTGTCCGATCAATCGGACAGGGTCTTCCGATCAATCAGAACTAAGTCCGATCAATCGGAGAACCTGTTTTTCAGCAAAATTCAAATCTAGCTAAAACTTATGTCCGATCGATCGGATCCTATCGAGCTGACCGTTTTCTGACCGTTGAATATCATTTCTATATATGGAACTCGGTTGGATCTTGTGAGAGACACCTTGAGCATCATCTAGGGTTTGTGTGAGCCTTCTCCTTGAGATCCCCTTCTCTCATACCCTAAGATTTGTTGAGTTCATACTTCAATCCATGTTGATCTGACCAACATTGATGAAGCATTCAAAGCTTGGATTGAATCATGAACTTAACCCCTCTTTAATGGCATCTTGACCTACCTCTCATAGATATACTCTTGTCATCAATGCCATTAATGGTGGTTTAGGTAGAAGCCTTCCTCATATAAAATTCATATCCCCATTTAGCCTCAACCTAACCCTAATCCCTCACCTTGGAATCTACAATGAGTCATCCGGAGCAAGGTTGCTGATCGAGGGAGCTGAAGAAGGTATCTTCCGTGCAAGCCGAAGCTTCTTCAACAAAGGCATCATCAAGGGACTCAATCAGCTAAGTATATTTAGTCTTTCGAGTCCAAGAAACCTCCTCAAGTTGAGATTTAGGTTTCAGAGTTTGAAGACCCAAACTCGTAAGAGTCCTTGCGTAGGACAAGTCCTTGAGTAGGACAAGCCCTTGTGTAGGACAAAGTGGTCATGGATTAGTCCTATGGAAGGATGAATCCATGTGTTGAGTCTTAAGTCCTTTTGTAGGTTGTTAAGGTTTATGGTTAACCTCATTTAAAACCATAGTGATAGTGAAATCCGGCCACTCAAGGAGTGAGTGGATCAGCCGGGAGTGGAGTAGGTACATAACCGAACCACTATAAAAATCCCTTGTTGTGTGGTGAATGGATGAACTGATTTACTTCTTTCACATGTGCTTTTATTGATCCATATTCTGCATATCTTGTGTTCGAAGTAAGTTCTCTTAGAATACTTTGCATGATTATAAGTGTGTAATTGGGAAAATTAAAAAGTGTCCTATTCACCCCCCTCTAGGACAAGGTAACTTGTTTCTTGCTTCTACAAAAGCGGTAATCTAACTTATACCGCATTTTCAATATTCTCCTATCACAGACAACCCAGCCATCATCCGAAGATCCCATAAGGTTATACTCATCTCTCCATATGGAAAGTGGAACGAATTGGTAACGGAAGACCAGTAGTTCAAGAAGCTTCGAAGAATTGATGGATCTCGGGAGAAATGTTCAGAAGTCGCATCGATAGCCTGATACAGGCCGACTTGTTTTAAAATCCTCTCATGTCGGATCAAAATCTCTTTTGCCCACGACTCATAACCAACTCGCTCGTTCAAATGACCCCGCGTACGAAAGCTCTTCGTCGCCCACCTTGTCGCCTTGTCCATGTGTCGAAACCTTTGCTGCACTGTCTCAAAATAATGGACTGGAGAAGGAGTGTGAGGATCAAGTAGGCGCAAGGAAAACCATTTCTCTTGAGGAACCTACCCGCTGTTCTCTCCCATCGTCGACCAGTATGGTAGTGAACAACTGCTCGGGGGCAGATGTCCACCTCTCGACTCCATAGAACTAAAAAGAGCCTTGAACGTTGGATGGCTCGATGCTTGGGAAGGGCTTGTGCCTCGTAAGAGATTTTTCATGCAAGATGACTCGGTCAGTATAAGGGTTGACGATGGAGAAACCGCATGTCATAATGATCTTGTTTCTATTCCAGCCGATCTTCATCTGCTCATTCTTCGGATCAACGAGCTATGGCGATTGCTCCGCCTTGTCAACTTCCTCAGCCGGCTTCTTACCTCGATTTTGTCTCTTTTTCTTCTGACATTCCTGATCATCCTCGGAATGTCGGCCGCGCACGCTAGAAGGACCTGCCTCAACTACATTGGCAGCATCAGTGAACTGACAATACCAGGCAGACCATTCATCTTCAGTCCCTTGCGTCGGAGGCTCAGATGTGGTTTTATCCACATAGGTACGCAGTAATACTTTATGGGAGAGCTGCTTAATTCGATCAAAGAAATCCTTCACTTTGGATTCGATTGTCTCAAAGGATTGCGAATGACACTCTACCGAAGACGGGTTAGCAGTATCTCCAGTCACCCTCTTCTTACCGCGTCGTACAAACGAAGCGTCTCAGACTTGCGATTCGGAAGCTTCACTGGAAGATCCTGCTGCTGTCGCCATGATTCACTACAACACGCAAACAAAAGTGCATCAAACAGAAGACCAGCGCATGCAATAGGCAACGTAATAAGGTAAGCACCGCATCATTCAAGCACGGATTTCACACACAAAATACGTCAGTAAACACATGCATAAAGTCATGACCCACAACAATATGGAAATAGTGGAATTCAAGCGCACATCCGACAAACAAGCATGCACATATCATAGCACAACAAATACAGTAGCAGCCCTACATGTACACTCGGAGTGCGTGCAAATTCGCACTAACCCCAAATGATGCATGAGCACCCGTGCACATCGTAAAATTGCTTAAAGGAGCAGTTGCAAGCCATCAAAGACCAGCATAAGAAATATATTATGGGCCCCAAGCACTAAGTCCCAATCGTATTCGAGTGTTAAGCGAGATAGCCACAAACGGCACCGAAATCGGCTGAGCATGGAGCCAGATGCGTGAGTTTTCACCAAGGGCGAAGGAAATGCCAGAATTCCAGAAATTACACTAAGTAGTGGAGTTACATGCGCCCAAGCCAATACCCCAGGCGCATGTGACCCCACATGCACCCACTCCATGTAATTGGGAGATACATGTTTGTAATAAGTGACCCAGCATGTGCCCATATTCGCTTCACCAAAGAGACGCTCACATGCGCATGCATTATGAGAGGTTTCCACACATGCATTTGGGGGTATGGGTACATGCGCCTGGCCCTTAACATGTTCCATGCGCCTGGGCCTGAATCACATGCGCCTATGAGAGAGTGGGTGTGCGCCCATCACCACCATTTGGGTACATGCGCCTGGGTGCAATACACCTACACTCATGGAGAGGCAACATGCGCCCAGGGCTTTATGAGAAGTTCTCTCACCTCCTAAATTTTGGTTTTTCTTGATTAAAAAATGTGCAAATGAATCAGTGAGTCCGGTATTTATACTTGAGCCTGGGGACCGATTCACCGCACTGGCCTGACATAAGCATCCATCGCAGCGCACCGGGGGGGCACTTGTTGGGGCTCAAATTCGCACCCATTGTAAAACGGTATTCAACAGTCCATCTACGATGATTCGGACTGATTTCGAGATCCAAAATACTCGAAAAATGCCAGTGCAACCCTAACATGCGGGATCGTGATTGAAACCTACGAATGCTATTTCGGGCAAGTTTCGAGGTCGCACGATGCATATCTTTACCCGCGCGCTTCCAAATGTGTTTTGCCCTGACAGTATCCGACTATAAGGGCCTGAAAGCCTACAGGTACAATTTTAGGCTGGAATTAGACATGCGGATGGCCGCCAAATGATCCGGAATGCCCGAAAAACCTTAAGTAGTAAGTTTGAAGTCCTTGCGGTGCATATTTCTACGTGTACGCTTCCCGGAACAATATTCCTATGCAAAGAGCCGATTGGGAGGGTCCAAATTGGGAAGGAACTACCAAAATTCACAGCAGATGACCATCAATACCCTACCCCGTTCATTCAGGAGGTCGATTATGGCCTAAAAGCGGCTTGGCGTCAGTGACTTCAGTCTCCGAAAAAGTAGCCCCCCTTTGAAGGTCGCCCGTCGAAGCCCAAAACCTGA
The DNA here is from genome assembly GCA_003013855.2 of Liriodendron chinense. Lineage (NCBI taxonomy): Eukaryota > Viridiplantae > Streptophyta > Magnoliopsida > Magnoliales > Magnoliaceae > Liriodendron > Liriodendron chinense. The sequence goes on along the minus strand of ML058508.1, from coordinate 2,985,262 downwards.
AATATTCTAAGGGATGGAACATGCATTCGTTCACTCTCTCTCCACATGCATTCGTTCACTCTCTCTCCACATGCATTTGTTCACTCTCTCTCCACATGCATTCGTTCACTCTCTCTCCACATTCATTCGTTCACTCTCTCTCCACATGCATTCGTTCACTCTCTCTCCACACGCATTCGTCCACTCTCTCTCCACATGCGGATGCCACGAGCAGACATGCATTTACCCTCTCACCATATGCGCATGACAGCCCTTTCTCTCCCTTTTCCACATTTTCAAAATTCTAAAAATATCAAAAATCATAAAAATGCATGATAAATATGGCACATGCGCACACTTTAGAGGGCACATGCGCCTGTTCAGTGGCACATAAGTCCAAGGTATGGGCACATGCGCCCACCCTCTCACAACATGCGCATGATCCCTCCTCGCAATCGCATGCGCTCGGTGAAATTCGATTGATTAACATACTATAAATACCCCCACTCACTTCTAAATCAGAGAGAGAGGCTTCATTTTCTGGAAAGGATCATCAGAACAAGGTAAAAATCCTTGCCGGAATCCTTCATGGGCTATTCACATGCGCCCACACTTCACCGGATGCCTTCGCCGGAAAGGGATTTCTCCCACCGGAAGGAGAAGATTCAAAACTTCTCCAAAGTCACATAGCATGCGCTTGGGAGGGGAAATATGCAAAAATCCCTAAGTCCCATGGGGACATGCGCCCATGGCTGGGATGTTGGGCGCATGTGCATGTCACATGCGCTTGATAACCTCTCTCTCCTTACATGCATTTATGGTGGCAGGACATGCGCCTGGGGCAGATAACATGCATCCACCTAGAACATGCACCCAACCCAACCTCCCATGCGCCTGGACGCTAATGGGGAGGTGGGGCCTTCTGTGATGTGGCCTGCCTTCGATGTGGCCCACCTTCTGATCGTGTCAGCACTCCTAGACACACATCAATGACCTCTATCCATCCCCCAGGACTGGATTCACCAACGGTCGATGTTAAGTGGGCCAAATCAGCAATTTGATAAAAAAGGCCTACACTTAGCCAATATTGCAAACCTCGGAAACCCTTCCGAAAGAGCCGGAAATGGCCGAAATCGAGAGGAATTGAGCGGAATTTGACCGAACCCGAGAGGGAGACTACTCACCGCCATAACATGATATATCATAATCATGCACCACAACGAGTTTATCTAAACCTAGGAGCCCCGAATACCCTAATTAAGTGGCCAGCAGGCCGACTACTTAGTCATTTTCGGCCCTGGGAAGTGCCCAGTCGGCTCGGAAATAGACCCATGCAAAACAAATCGAAATGCGATCACACTGCGACCCTCGTAGACATAATCCACCCCTATCCAAAGACGATCGTGATAGGTATTCACCAAATCCTCCGATCAGATCGTAAACAGGCCCTGGGAAGTGCCCTGATGGCCCAAATATCTACTAATGCCAAGTGAAATCAATCACGATCGCAAAGACGCGAGGGAAAAATATCGACGACATAAAGATATATACGATGCGGGTTGATCAAATCAAATTCATAATTTGTCTGATACAATGAACATCTAGCATAAATGCAGTCTTCTCTTGAGCATGCATAAAGCATAATTACTTTGTACTGTACTCATTTACATCCATTGCCTGAACTTATTTCATCTCGGATCGAGATACGAAACTAAACCAAAGGGGACTATGGTCATCATCGGAAACCATAATGAAAGAGTTCTAAACGTCTGAAACACTTCATCGTTAAGACCAGTTGATGTGCGTCCTGTCCAAGGCGGGATCCGTCAGTTGAGTGGTTAAGGGAATGAGTGCCTTCCAGCAAGTCACCCGTCCCATCAGAGACGGTCACTAGCCCTGGTTGCAGTAAGTGGACACCGTGAAGTGTATCTCTGAAAGTCATATCGTCCACAGAGACGCGTCATGACACTGAGATATACGACTCGGTCGAAACCCTGTTTGCACAAAGACCCCATGGAGTTCCTTCCAGCAAGTCACCTGTCCCATCAGAGACGGTCACTGGCCCTGGTTGCAGTAAGTGGACACCGTGAAGTGTATCTCTAAAAGTCATATCGTCCACAGAGACGCGTCATGACACTGAGATATACGACTCGGTCGAAACCCTGTTTGCACAAAGACCCCATGGAGTGCATTCCAGCAAGTCACCCGTCCCATCAGAGACGGTCACTGGCCTTGGTTGCAGTCGGTGGACACCGTGAAGCGTATCTCTGAAAGTCATATCGTCTACAGAGACGCGTCATGACACTGAGATATACAACTCGGTCGAAACCCTATTTGCACAAAGACCCCATGGAGTGCCTTCCAGCAAGTCACCCGTCCCATCAGAGATGGTCACTGGCCCTGGTTGCAGTAAGTGGACATCGTGAAGTGTATCTCTGAAAGTCATATCGTCCACAGAGATGCGTCATGACACTGAGATATACGACTCGGTCGAAACCCTGTTTGCACAAAGACCCCATGGATTGCCTTCCAGCAAGTCACCCGTCCCATCAGAGATGGTCACTGGCCCTGGTTGCAGTAAGTGGACGCCCTGAAGTGTATCTTTGAAAGTCATATCGTCCATAGAGATGCGTCATGACACTGAGATATACGACTCGGTCGAAACCCTGTTTGCACAAAGACCCCATGGAGTGCCTTCCAACAAGTCACCGGTCCCATCGGAGACGGTCACTGGCCCTGGTTGCACTAAACGGACACCGTGAAGTGTATCCCTGAAAGTCATATCGTCTATAGAGACGCGTCATGACACTGAGATATACGACTCAGTTAAAATCCTGGTTGCTACTCAACTAGGAACGCCCGAGGAGTATGGGACCGACATCTAACTGGTCTTAACAATGGCTTAGTCCATAATAAATCTTAGACTTGGTTTCTACGACCACGAACTCGAGACTATAATCCCTGACGATTTAAACTACTTGCTCGATCTATCCGAGCTTCATTCCTTTAGTATTCCATCTATTGTATAACTGTAATTCATAGTGGAATCTTATCGCTTTGTGCCGTGGTTTTCTCCCGTAAGGGTTTCCACATAAAAATCTCTGTGTTGTCTATGCTATACTTTATTTATAGCTATGCACTTTTAAGGCTTTATTTAATTCATTTATGATACATGCATGCATTTACTTTTGCCTTCTAATCAAGGGTGATCATCCGTTGATATAATTAAGAGGTTCGTGACCAGTTCACAGCCCGGAATGTAAAAGATATCAGGAATCTCTGGAATAAAATTCACCTTGCGGTGCTTTCTCGTGTATACTTTGTAATTGCTTATGATTGTCTATGAATGTCTCTATACTCAGAATTCCCCCAAAATAATGAAACACAGGAAAAAGACTGCTGACGAGCAGTTCCGATTTTTCTAAGCTCTAACACACATGCTTCAGCTTCTCTTTGTGCTCCCAAGATCAGCTACCGATGCAAATAATGAGGTTATGTTGATGCCGGGTAGTTGGGAGAGAGTTGGTCTAGTTCCTCTTGCCTATTCAATGCAATGGTAATGAGGGAACTACCAAACTTCAAACATTCAATGGCTATAAATGACCCCATAAATATATTCCGAAGGTAGGTCAGCCATGAATGAAGGTCTTGAGTTCATACTTCAAACCGAGCTTTGAATACTCATTGATAAGCCATTAATGGCTAGGTTTGAATGATGAACTCAAGGGGGACAAAAGCAAAGAGGGTAGGAGGATGTGAGTAAAAGCTCTCTCTCTTAGCTCTTGAAGAGTGTTGAATGCATGCCATGAAAGACCACAACTCATGGCTATATAGAGCCCCAAATGATGGCCCCAACGGATCTAAAACGGTCACGACCGACCTATCAGAGAGGGGTCTCAACCGGTCGGACGGACCGGTCGGAATTCAAATATCTGGGCCATATCTGGGTCTGCCCAACCGGTCAAGACCGGTCGGATCCCCTTGCTGGAAGCTTTCAAAAATACAGGCCGACCGGTCAAGACCGGTCGGCTCACCTTGCTGGATTAATTGGAGAAAACAGGCCGACCGGTCAAGACCGCTCAGCTGAACTTGCTGGACAACTTGCTGAAAGAAGGTCGACCGGTCAAGACCAGTCGGCTATGCTTGCTGGACAGATTCTATATTGCTGTTCGACCGGTCAAGACCGCTCGGCTGTCAATCTGAACGTATTACAGCAATGTTGCTATCTTGATAATGTCCCTGGCCGACCGGTCAAGACTGGTCGACTGTTCTGCTGAATACATCACAGCAAGCCTCTGTTGTTACTTTGAAAAGGCTGGCCGACCGGTCAAGACCGGTCGGCTGTCCATCTGCATTCTTCACAGCAAGGTTGCTGATGTGTTTGAGAAGCCTGGCCGACCGATCAAGATCAGTCGGCTTGTCTAGATGGTTTTGTCACAGCGAGCTTGCTGGACCAAGTTCTTCAACACAGCAGTGGATCACTTCAATGATGAGGCATGAAGTGATTTGGTGCATGGGGTCCAATGTATGGACATATCTTCAATTACTTTTAGCACCAGCCATGGACCACAAGTCTGATCAACTTGTGCAAGGGTCGAGAGGGAATGGTAAGAGATATGTGAGTCATTACGCCATTCTTTGATGTTTTGGGTTTCCTATGGTCGATCTATATGCAACTTACCTGAGATCTTGTTTCAGCATGATCTTGAGCAATGGAAGAAGCATAATCTTCAAGTCTTGATCTTCAATTCTTTGACCGGGGCTCACACGACAAGACGCGACCAACCAACACGCAATTGACAACAAAAGGTGTACTAACAATCTCCCCCTTTGTCAATTGCGTGACAAAACATCTAACCTAGACAAATCTTGACTCCTTATCATGATTGACCCTTAAACCGAAAGAAATATACACCCACTTACATGTCTATATAGATATACAAAATAATCTTTACAAAAGGACATGTACAGACTCGATTTTCTTCAAAATCTCCCCCTCAATGCGTGCAGCTACAAAGTCCTGCAAAAAGATATAATCGGACCTTCTAGGTGGGATGATTCTCCCCCTTTTTGTTAGTAATTGACAAGGGTTAGCCAGCAAAAAAGATATGCCTAATAAAGCTGCAAGGCTAGCGCCGAAAATATGTGAATCACATAAGAGAGGGAAGAGGTATAGAAATTTAAGCCCTGAGGAGATTTAAAGAACAAATCATGCTAGATATACAAGTAATCATGAAAGCATAGAGGGCTTATAGCCCAATCAACCAACCACCCCTCCAGATATATATCTAGACAAACACGGAACACAAAGCATGAGCTAAAAAGGGCAAATGTGCCCAAACCATCTAACCTCCCACAAATATTCAATAAAAGATCAAAAGCTCATATAAAAGGATATAACTATAGCATCCATATATATACCAAAATGGGCAAGCAGCCTCTTAGAACTTAGAAAAAGAGGGAGAATCAGAACTACTCATCAGCAGTCCTTCTTCCTTTTTTTCATGTTTCTTTTATTCTGGGGGAATTCTGAGTATAGATACATTCATAGACAATCATAAGCAATCACAAAGTGTACACAAGAGAGATATATCGCAAGGCGAATTTTATTCCAGAGATTCTGAGATCTTTTACATTCCAAGCTGTGATACTGGTCACGAGCCTTTAATTACATCAACGGTTGATCACCCTTGATTGGAAGGCAAAAGACTAATCCGCCGGGGATTATGGTCTTGAGTTCATGGTCGTTTAGACCTTTGTTTTCTTGTTATGGACTGAGCCACATTTGTTAGACACGCCGGATGTCTATGTCCCATTTTCGTTCGGACTGTCCGGGTTGAGAGACTATCAGGATTCGAGTGGTGCAACTCGGGGCCCGCGCCTGTTACTGCGCACAGGTGACCGCTGGAATACACGATCCTCGAATGTTGGTCGGCATGACCCAAGGCCCGCGCCCATATTTTTATGACGGGTGACCTTAGTAAAGCACTCCGCAACATTCCCGAACGAGGTTTTTAATCGAGTGGTGCAACTCTGGGCCCGTGCCTGTTACTGCGCACAGGTGACCGCTGGAATACACGAACATCGAAATGTTGGTCGGCATAACCTAAAGCCCGCGCCTGTTTCTGTGAACAGGTGACCTTAGGAAAGCAATCTGCAACTACCTCATCAGCTCAACCGACGGACCCGTTGTCGATGGGTAGGGCATCGACTGTCTTTTTCATAGTGGCAGTCCATAGCAAGATGTTTCAAGCTTAGTTAGAACTCTTTGTTTATGGTTTCTCGTGGTAACCATAACCCCTTAGGTTTAGCCTCGGACCTTTATCCGGGATGAATAGAGCTTTGTACAGTAAAGTAAATGTATCTCTTCTGGAGTTGGGCGACTCGTCTTCGAGAACATTCTTTCTTCTGAGTATTTTCAATGATCTATTTGGGATCAAGTAGGCTTTATCGAGCTGAGATCTTTTGAAGATCCAAATTCAACGGGCTGGATCGGCTATCTCCGATGCCCGTAAGTGGTTAAGTATAGGGTCCGATGGGTACCCACATATGCCAATTTCTTATGAATAATGGGGATCGGTGCCCCGTGAATGCTTGACTCGGCTGTTGGATAGCCTGAGTACTTCAGCTTTGCCTCGTCGTCTTTGAGATCGCGGTTGATTTCAACTGGCACTAGTCAATTCTCAAGCTAACAGGGCACTTCCCAGGGCTGAAAACGACTAAGTAGTGGACCTGCTTACGATTTGATTAGGGAAATTGGTGAGTATTATCGATAACCGTCTTTGAACAGGGCTGGATTACGTCCACGAAGATCGCTGTGCGATCGCGTTTCAATTTGCTTAGCAGAAGTCGATTTCCGGGCCAACAGGGCACTTCCAAGGGCTGGAAATGACTAAGTAGTGGACCTGTTTGCGGTCTAATCAGGGAAATCGGTGAATATTGTTGATGACCGACTTAGAACAGGGGTGGATCATATCCACGAAGATCGCGGTGCAATCGCGTTTCGATTTGCTTAGCAGAAGTCGATTTTTGGGCCAACAGGGCACTTCCCAGGGCTGAAAATGACTAAGTAGTGGGCTTGCCGACCGCTTGATTAGGGTATTCGAGGGTCCTGAGATCGGATAACCTTGTTGCGGTGCATGATTATGGTGTATCATGTCATGTAGAAGAAAAGTTTCCCTCTCGGGCTCAGTCCAATTCCGCCCGATTCTTCTCGTTTTCGGCCGTTTTTTACTCTTTCGGAAGGATTTTCGGAGTTGCCAAATTAGCTAAGTGTTGGTCACTTTGGACCAAAACACTGATTTGGGCCATTTATCATTGACCGTTGGAGAATTTGATCCGGTGGATGGATAGATCTCATCGAGACGCTTCTAGGAGAGGCAGTTTCATCAAAATCCGATCTCGGACGAAGGCGGGCCGCGCGACGGAAGGTCCACCCCTCCCATCAGCGTCCAGGCGCATGGGGGGGTGTGTACAGGCACATGTGGCTAGAGTGCAGGCGTATGTGGTGTTGTACATGCTTCCAGGCGCATGTGGTAGGGAGCCGAGCGCATGTCCCATCTCCCGGGCGCATGTGGCCCAATTTTTCATGAAAAAAGGGAGTCCGGAAGCAATCCCGGCGCATGTGGTGGTGCACATGCGCCTGGACCTAAGGAGTGGGCGCATGTCTCTCCCAGACTTAGAGGAAATTCGGGATTTTCCGGCCAGAAAAGCCGGCGCATGTGGGGGATAAGTCGGCGCATGTGCCCAGCACTTAGAAAATTTCAGGATTTTCTTCCTGAACTTGGGATTCCGATGAGGAAATTCCTTTCCGGCGAGGGTTTCCGGCGAGGGAATCCACCCCGGCCAAGGCTTCCGGCGAGGGGAGAGAAAGCAAGCGCATGTGGTGCTAACATCACTCTGAGGTCGGCAGGGGATGATCTCGTGCTGATGAGTGAAGTGACTTCACTATTTATAGGGGATAATCGGGTTCGGGTCTGCCCGACGGGTATTTCCCGGCGCATGTGCCAGAAAACAAGTCAAGCGCATGTGAGAAAAATGCACCAGGCACATGTGGAGGATCCGGGCGTATGTCCTTTACTGGCGCATTTCCCGGCGCTTTTCAGAAAAGTGTTTCATTCACTCCATTTCACTAATAGGGTGCAAGCGCATGTGGTTGGAGGCTAGGCGCATGTCCTTTGCTGGCACTTTCCCACTACTTAGCCAGATTTTCAGGATTCCAGCACTTAGAAAATTTCAGCATTTCAGCTCCGACGAGGGACCTCCAAAGGATAGCTACCTTTTCTAGACATGCATTCACTGTCGCCAAGCCACTTCTAGGCTAGGATTGACCTCCTGAATGAACGGGGTGGGATGTGGAAGTCCAGGTGTTGCTAATTTTGGTACTTCCTTCCTAATTTGGAGCCTCCGGGTCGGCTTGTCGTATAAGAACGTTGTTTCGGGGAGCGCACGCATGGAAATACACATCGTAATGACTTCAAACTTGCTATTTAAGGGTTTTGGGGTGTTCCGGATCATTTAGCGATGAAGCGCATGTCCAGTTCCACTCTAAAATGGTAGCTATAGGCTTACAGACCCTTTTTGGTCAGTTCCGAGCAAGGACGGAACGCATTTCGAGGTGCGCAGGTAAAAATATGCACTGGATGACTTCAAAACTTGTAGGTTAAGGGTTTTAGGACATTTCAGATCATTTGGCGGTGAAGCGCATGTCCAGTTCCGCTCTAAAATGGTAGTTGTAGGCTTACGGACCCTTTTGGTCAGCTTCAGGCAGGGACGAAACGTATTTCGAGGTGCGCAGGTAAAAATATGCACCGGATGACTTCGAAACTTGCAGGTTAAGGGTTTTTGGACATTTCGGATCATTTGGCTATGAAGCGCATGTCCAGTTCCGCTCCGAAATGATGTTTATGAATTTTGGTCGCTACTAAGCGATCAGGGTTGTGCAGGCATTTTCAGGGCTTTCCTGGCCTCAAAACTTATCCAAATCATTGTCAATAGACCACGGGATGTTGTTTTACAATGGGTGCAAATTTGAGCCCCAACACAGCCCAAATGTAAATATGTATCAATCCGTGCACAATATACAGACAACCCATAAAAGATAGTGCATGAAATCCAGACAATGTCGTTGGTCATAAAAAAAGTAACTGTGACCAAGACATGAGACTAGTAATCTGTTCTATCTCCCAGATCAGGGGGTGGAACGTCCCAACGCGCCGTGCGTTCCCATATCTCTATCCGCCTCTCCAACTGTGCTTGGCGAGTGACAAGGGCCTCCTGCTGTACAAGTATGGTGGCCTGACCCTACAAAATCTGGTCCTCAGTCTACTTGAGCCGGTCAAGCCGCTGAAATATACCCTCCCTAAGCTGGCGAAGCTCCGCAATGTATGAAGGTGGATCCACGGAAGGGGATCGCCGTCGAGAAAAGGCTCTAGGAGGCGTACTGAATCGACCTGGAGCTGCTCGCGGATCGAGGGATGGATCAGAGGAAGGAGCTGATGGTGAAGTGTGGGAAGGGCCAGTGGAGGCAGGCGGAGCCTCAGGCTGGGACGGCTCGGCTGGATCCTGCTGCTGCTTCTACAGAAGACGACTCTAGATGACTTCTTTAGTAAGCTCCTATACGTGCAATGAGGGTACGGTTGATAATGACAGGCTTGTGAACTTTATCAGTACCGACAATGCCAATCTGCTTAGCTAATGTGCATATGAGATGCCCAAAAGGTAGACTGGTGGAGTTTCCATCGTCTAGCAGGATGACTTGGTGAATGATGTTCATGATCTGAGTTGGAAGGCAGAGCGGATGACCCTTACCTACACGATAGAGCAACCGAAACATGGTTTCGATGACATCTGCCTTATTACTCATCCGCGAGTATACATTGCGGAAGAAAAGGTTGTGCAAAATGCGAAAATCCCATGTCATAGAGGATGCTCGAAGTGCACCTCCTACCCATTTGGGTGTCCTATCACCACATAGGAATTGAGCAATAACAAGGTTAGGTTTGGGACCCAAGGAGGAAAAATCCAAAGTAGGCTCCTGAACAATAGGAACGCCAACAAATTTCGATATGGATTTCAAAGTAAAAAGGCAATCCCGATCACCAACCTCGACGTTAAAAGAGGGGGGAGAGGCAGTGACATGGACACAAGATGCATAAAATTTCTGAACAACGTCAAACTGGACCGGGCCTCCCATGTGGAGTACGGGGCCCCAATTTATGGCATCCAAAATGGAACGAACATTATAGTCGGCCAAATCAACCAATTTGACTGATTTTTCACAAACTACCTCCTTGTCCTTGAAATCATTCTAATGGGTGGAATGGGATGAAACATTTTTCCTCAAGGATTTAGATTGAACAGGGGGGACAGAAGAAGAGGCAGCCCCTTTCCCTTTTGAAGCTGTTTTCTTGGTCTTTAAAGGGCGAGGAGGAGGAGGCTTAGGTTTTGCCTTGGGTCGATCACTCCGCCTAAAGGGGAGCTCATCTTCGCTCTCTTGGGAAGACAAGGAAGAGGCAAGAAGAGACTCTAAATCACTCCTGGAGATGAAGGAAAGGGATGAACCAAAGAAGAGTGAGAGTAAAGAGAAGGAATCCCTTACCAAATAAATGAGAGTGAAGAGGAGTAAAGTAGAGGAGGTTAGAACCTCGAATCTTGCAACGAATAACCTCGAAATCACCTTGGAGAACAAGAGGGGGAGCTGGAGCAGCAAGTGGACGTGAGAAAATGGGAAGTGGGTGACCTAAAATGAGCTCCAACTGTTTTTAAAGACCCCCCTTTTCGGACGACTGACGCACGGGCTTGCTGGACTGGTGACGCATGACCGGTCGTGGGATGAAAAATGGGACTCCAGCAACATTTTCTTCACAGCCCGATCGGTCTTGACCGGTCGGATGGCATAAGTGATTGAGTCCAGACAGGTCTTGGAGACGTCCGACCGGTCTTAACCGGTCGGCTGGCCGGTCGGCAGGCAGATTTTCACACTTTTGACAGGAATCCTGTACTGGATTAGCTGCATAGAGAGTCTGTCCTTTGGACAGACCATTATCATTTAAAACCAAGTACCCTTACCAAGGGTACAACATCCATGGTCATGGTGTACCAAGGTACATCTTAACACAAAATGAGGGACCCTTAAGGTCCAGATTTATCGATAGAGAACAAGAATTGGGACTATGATCCCGGATTTTTGTAGAAAGCAATGAAAAGAGGTAAAGATCCTCAGATATACCTATAAAGATCAGAAAGAGAGGCTTAATCCTCAGATTTTTCCTGCAAAACATACACTTGTTAGATAAACTAGACACATCCAACACTAATGGACTTCTGGAGGTTCGCAAATCGAACCGAGTCCAAAGGTTTCGTTAGGATGTCAGCTAGCTGATTCTCGGTAGGCACATGTTCGAGAGATATTATGTGATCTTCAACCAATTCTCGAATAAAATGGTGCCTAATATCTATGTGCTTAGTGCGCGAGTGCTGAACTGAATTTTTTGATATATTTATGGCACTAGTATTGTTGCAAAATAGAGTCATTGTGCCTTGGTTAATCCCATAATCGGTCAAGGTTTGTTTCATCCATAATAATTGGGCACAACAACTACCAGCAGCAATGTATTCTACTTTGGCTGTGGATAAAGAGATGGAGTTTTGTTTCTTACTATGCCACGCCACAAGGCAATTTCCAACATAAAAACACCCACCACTGGTTGATTTCGATCATCCTGTTACCAGCCCAATCGGCATCTGAATAGGTGCATCCTGTTACCAGCCCAGTCGGCATCTGAATACCCTGCAATATCTGTAGATGAATCAAAGGGGTACCAAAGACCGTATTCGGTGGTGCATCCAACAAACCGGATGATCCGTTTAACAGTGGTAAGGTGAGATTCTTTGGGATCAGCCTGAAACCGAGCATAAGCACCTACACTAAAAGCAATATCTAGTCTACTAGCAGTGAGATAAAGAAGACTACCAATCATGCTTCTATAAAGATGTTGATCTACACCTTTCCCTGCAAGGTCTTTTGATAGTTTAACAGTGGTGCTCATAGGTGTAGTGTAGGAACGACCAAAGTCTAAGCCAAATCTCTTAACAAGGTCTTTAGCATATTTGGCTTGAGTAATGAATATACCTGATGCAAGTTGTTTTACTTGAAGCCCTAGAAACATGTTTAGTTCTCCTACCATACTCATCTCAAATTCAGATGTCATTAATTTAGCAAAGGAGATGGACATTTTCTCACATGTGGATCCAAAAACAATGTCATCCACATAAATCTGGGCAATCAACACAGAATTCTCGGCTTCTCTAATAAATAGATTTTTGTCAACGCTACCCCTAGCAAAATCATGGTCTACAAGAAAATGAGTTAAGCGTTCATACCATGCACAGGGTGCTTGCTTGAGTCCGTAAAGCTCCTTTTTCAATCGGTACACTTTGTGAGGATACTTAGGATCAATGAATCCTTTTGGTTGTTCAACATACACTTCCTCATCAAGAATACCATTCAAGAAGGCACTCTTTACATCCATTTGAAATAGTTTGAACTTTAACGCACAAGCAACAGCCATAAGAATTCTAATAGACTCGAGTCTAGCTACAGGGGCAAATGTTTCATCAAAATCAATACCTTCAATTTGTGAATATCCCTGAGCCACTAACTAAGCCTTATTTCGTATTACATTCCCAAATTCATCGGATTTATTCTTAAAAATTCATTTGGTTCCAATAACATTTTTCCTTTTCGGCCTGTCGACCAGATACCACACTTCATTTCTAATGAATTGTTGAAGCTCTTCCTGCATTACAAGGATCTAGAATTCATCATTTAGAGCTTCATCAGCATTTTGTGGTTCTATTTTTGATGTGAAACACAGGTGACTGTTGACCGCCTCCAACTGTCTCCTGGTTTTGACACCAATGCTAGGATCCCCAATGATTTGATTGAGGGGGTGATCCTTGACAATTTGTACATCACTAGGAGCAGTGGAGGCATTTGGAGATGAGGGTTGTTTATCAGATTTACCTATTTCGCATATGCCCTCATCTTCTTCTTCATCACCTGGAGACACAGATTTATCCAAGCTATCATCCACAGTCACATTGATTGACTCTTGAACTGATGAGGTTCGAAGGTTATAGACACGAAAGCTCTACTATTTAATGAGTATCCTAAGAAGATATCCTCATCACTTTTGGAGTCAAACTTTCTCAAATTTTCTCGGTCTCTCAGAATATAGCATGTACTACCAAAGACCTTAAAGTATTTTACATTCGGTGTCTTTCCACACCACAGTTCATAAGCTGTTTTGTTTAGACCTGCCCTTAAATAAACTCGATTAATAATATAGCAGGCAGTGTTAACAGCTTCAGCCCATAGATTTTGAGCAAGATTTTTATTATTAAGCATAGCTGTAGCCATATCCAACAACACTCTATTTTTCCTTTCAGCAACCCCATTTTGTTGAGGTGTTTTGGGTGCTGAGAACTCATGACGAATACCCAATTCATCACATAATGCCTTTAAACGATGATCTTCAAATTCACCGCCGTGATCACTCCTGATTCTTGCTACCATGTATCCTTTCTCATTGTGAAGTCGCTTCACTAGTTTTTGGAATTCACCAAAAGTGTCAGATTTTTCTCTTAGGAAGGCAACCCATGTGAATCTAGAGTAATCATCAACAACTACAAAGAAGTATCGTTTTCCACCTTGGCTAAGTACCTTGGTAGGACCAACTAGGTCCATGTGTAGCATTTCAAATGGTTTTGATGTGACCAGGATAGAGGTTCTCTTGTGTGCAACCTTGATTTGTTTACCTTTTTGGCATGCGACGCACACAACATTTGGTCTTTTACCCATCTTGGGTAGACCTCTCACCAAATTTTTCTGACTTAGTTTAAACAGATTTCTATAATGTACATGACCGAGTCGATGGTGCCATAGTTCTGTTTCATCCTGAACGGCCACGTGACACATGGTGGAGGAGCTTGAATTGTTGTGATTTTCAATGACATAGCAGTTGTCTCCTGTGCGTAAACCTTTCATGACTAATTTTCCTGTGGAGTTCAGGATCTTGCACATATCTTTGGAGAAGCTTACTGAGTGCTCTTCATCACAAATCTGTGAGATACTCAGTAAGTTGTGTTTAAGGCCATCAACATACAGCACATTTTCAATTTCGGGCAAACCTGGCCCTGTGATGGTTCCTTTACCAATAATTTTAGCTATGCTCCCATCACCAAATGTGACAGACCCACCATCAAATTCCTCATATGCACAAAATTGAGATCTATCACCTGTCATGTGTCTAGAGCAACCACTATCCAAGTACCATCTAGGGGTATTCCCAGCTTTTAAGGCAGTATGAATGACCAAACACTTGTTCTTTACAACCCATTTAGTTGTTGTCCTTTTATGAGAGGTGTTCTTATGGTGAGATTCTCTAGTTTTCTTGGGAGAATCAGATTTTTCTTTTTCACGCAAGAGAAGAGCAGTTTTCAAATTCAGCATTTTAATTTGCTCCAACAGTTCATCCATCCTCTTGTCCTTCCTAGGAAGAGCAGGATAATTCTTTCGAATGTTTCCCCTCTTTGGTGAAGAATGCATGGGAGGATTCCAATTAGCTTGGACATTTTTCCCGGTCGGTACAAATTTACCTTTCAAGTTTCTAACCGGATTTCTGAATACAAAGCACTCAAATTTTAAGTGGCCAATGTCTCCACAAGCATGGCAGACAGGAGATGCTCTAGTTTTACTCCCTGATGCACCATGATCTTTTCTTATAATTGGATGGACTGAGGTAGTTTTTAAAGTGTGACTGTCATAGCCCAAACCTCTTCTGTCCCTTGGTGATCTTACAACACCTAGGAGTTTTTCAAGGTTTTCTTCTCCTTGGGCGAACCATCTTCTAGAGTCAATGACTTGACACTTAAGACGATCAATTTCAGTGTTCGCCTCTTTGAGTTCTTTCTCAAGTCTAGCATGCTTGTCTAGAGATTCACCACTTATGAGCTTTTTCTTTTCTTGTTCAAGCTCATCATTCTTCCTTTTCAGCTCTTCTAGATCTTGACCCATCTTTTGATTCTCTATTTTCAATCCGTCAAGATTTTTTATCAGTTTGTCATTTTCAGCCTTCATTTGGCCCAACTTTTTGATGGTATTTATATTTTCAATGTATAGTTGGTTATATACCTCCTGAAGGCCTTCCTCCTCATTCTCATCATCACTCAAGGAATCATTTTCAGTGTTAGAGGATTCATGATCATCAATGTCTCCGGTGATCTTTGCAATGGGCTCAATTTGAGGCACAATATCAGTAATGGAGGCCATTAAAATTCTGATTGAACCTTGCTCCTCCTCACTTTGGTATATGACTGATTCTAATTCAGATTCTTCAGTCACATCCCATGTAGCCGCCATTGCCTTTTTCTTGGCTTTATTATTGGTGCGCTCGGATGCAATGTGACCAAATCCTCCACACTTGTAGCATTGAGGATCTTTTGACTTAACAAATTTTCTTTTGTTGTTCTTGGAGTCAAAAGGTTTACCCTTCTGGTAGGGTTTCCTTCTAGAAGTATTTTCCCTAGTTTTGAAGAATTTTTGAAATTTCTTGGCCATAAGTGCCATTTCTTCGAAGTCTGGATCTTCCTCACTTTCACATTCAGATTCTTGTTTCTTGTAAGAAGATTTCAGGGCTGTACTTTTGGATTTGGAGGGAGTTTTGAAACCTAGCTCATACGTTTGAAGGGACCCTAGTATTCTTCAACTTTCATGGTATTTAGGTCCCTACATTCTTCTATGTAGTAACTTTGGAAGAGAACCGTTCCGGTAGGGATCTCAGAATTTTCCTACATACTCTATGCTCCGGAACAGGATCCCCCAAGCCCCACATTTCATTTGTGATCTTGTTCAATTTGGTATAGAAATCAGTAAATGTTTCGTGCTCCTCCATAGTAATGTTTTCAAATTGTGTAGAGAGGCGTTGAAGTTTTGAGTTTTTAACAATGCTTGTTCCTTCATGAGTAACTTCAAGATGTCCCATGCCTGCTTACTTGTTGTGCAATTTTGAATCCGGCCAAATTCATCTTTAGATACTGAACAAAAAATGGCATTCAGGCCTTTGGCATTATGAACACGTTGAGCTTTATCATAATCGGTCCACATCGCCTTATCTCTTAGCTTGAGGACATCCGGTTCACCTTCCTTACATATAGTGTCCATTGGGGGTTTATATCCAATATCAATCATGTCCCTAACATCCGAATCAATAGATTCCAAGAAGATGCGCATTCGGGGTTTTCAGTATGGATAGTTTGACCCATCAAAGAAGGGAGGCTTAGTAACGGATGAAGAGTACTCTCTAGACATATTTTCAAGTTCTCTTAGGATCTCACTTTGTGTTTTTAAACCTGAGCGGAGGAACCCGCTCTGATACCAATTGAAATTGTGGTTTTACTGCTTATAGAGATACTTAGAGATATGCCTAATGTCCTAGAGGGGGGTGAATAGGACTTTTTAAATTCCAATTATAATTAAAAACTGATCAAGTCAATCTTATCAACTAAGATTATCACAATAACATTCAAGGCATTTATATGAGCAATTTGTAAGCAAGGACTATCATAGGCATTTCATCAAACAGTTAGCATTCATGATTGACTGAACCATTCAACACATAGCAATCATTCAATCTCACAATGCACAACGATTTATAGTGGTTCAGTTTCCCTACTCCACTCCCGGTTCACGATCTCAACCTATGAGACCACCAGATTTCACTATAGTCTTGGTTTTAAATCAGGTTAACCATCAACCTTGACATCCTTTGATCTAGGACCACGTTTACCATCCGCCGATGGCCCAATCCAGGGACTTGACGATTTTGGATCTCAAACTCTCACCAATCCTAATCCAAGGATGGTCACGTACCCTCCCACCGGAGTTTCCCAATCCAGGGAATAGTGATTCAATAAATGGACTCTCAAAAACTAGACATACCTAGACGATTGAGCCCCGATTCAATGCTTTTGATGAGTAGCTTCAGTTCCACGTGCTTCAGCTTCTCTTTGTGCTCCCAAGATCAGCTACCGATGCAAATGATGAGGTTATGTTGATGCTGGGTAGTTGGGAGAGAGTTGGTCTAGTTCCTCTTGCCTATTCAATGCAATGGTAATGAGGGAACTACCAAACTTCAAACATTCAATGGCTATAAATGACCCCATAAATATATTCCGCAGGTAGGTCAGCCATGAATGAAGGTCTTGAGTTCATACTTCAAACCGAGCTTTGAATACTCATTGATAAGCCATTAATGGCTAGGTTTGAATGATGAACTCAAGGGGGACAAAAGCAAAGAGGGTAAGAGGATGTGAGTAAAAGCTCTCTCTCTTAGCTCTTGAAGGGTGTTGAATGCATGCCATGAAAGACCACAACTCATGGCTATATAGAGCCCCAAATGATGGCCCCAACGGATTTAAAACGGTCACGACCGACCTGTCAGAGAGGGGTTTCAACCGGTCGGACGGACCGGTCGGAATTCAAATATCTGGGCCATATCTGGGTCTGCCCGACCGGTCAAGACCGGTCGGATCCCCTTGCTGGAAGCTTTCAAAAATACAGGCCGACTGGTCAAGACCGGTCGGCTCACCTTGCTGGATCAATTGAAGAAAACAGGCCGACTGGTCAAGACCGGTCGGCTGAACTTGCTGGACAACTTGCTGAAAGAAGGCCGATCGGTCAAGACCAGTCGGCTATGCTTGCTGGACAGATTCTATATTGCTGTCCGACCGGTCAAGACCGGTCGGCTGTCAATCTGAACATATTACAGCAATGTTGCTGTCTTGATAATGTCCCTGGCCGACCGGTCAAGACCGGTCGGCTGTTCTGATGAATACATCACAGCAAGCCTCTGTTGTTACTTTGAAAAGGCTGGCCGACCGGTCAAGACCGGTCGGCTGTCCATCTGCATTCTTCACAGCAAGGTTGCTGATGTGTTTGAGAAGCCTGACCGACCGATCAAGACCTGTCGGCTTGTCTAGATGGTTTTGTCACAGCGAGCTTGCTGGACCAAGTCCTTCAACACAGCAGCGGATCACTTCAATGATGAGGCATGAAGTGATTTGGTGCATGGGGTCCAATATATGGACATATCTTCAATTACTTTTAGCACCAGCCATGGACCACAAGTCTGATTAACTTGTGCAAGGGTCGAGAGGGAATGGTAAGAGATATGTAAGTCATTACGCCATTCTTTGATGTTTTGGGTTTCCTATGGTCGATCTATATGCAACTTACCTGAGATCTTGTTTCAGCATGAGCTTGAGCAATGGAAGAAGCATAATCTTCAAGTCTTGATCTTCAATTCTTTGACCGGGGCTCACATGACAAGACGCGACCAACCAACACGCCAATTGACAACAAAAGGTGTACTAACAGAAGGATCCTGTTAATAAATTGGACGTAAATAATAACTATTCCGAATCCACAGACCCTTTGAAAATCCTAAACTAGACTTCCTCGAATCCACGAAGGAAAGAGTTCTCGAATCCACGAGAGAGAGAGAGAGAGAGGGAGAGAGAGCCGAAGTTTTATTGAATATAATCAAAGATGAATGAATAATAATGAAAATAAACCAGTTTAAATACTCTAAACAATCCCTTGAAAACCCTAAATGCGTAAATAAAGAGTCATACAAAGAAACAAATACAAATCTGTTAAAAATGAAAACTTTCACCCAAATCTACACAACCTATCGAGGCGTTGTCAGGCGCTCGATGGAATGTGATCAAACGACCAACGATGTCTAAAATAGTCCAGTGAGTAACTTCGAAAATTAGATGAGTTTCGAACGACCGACGTTGGCCCTGTCGGGTGACCGATAATGATTAGGTGTCTTACAACAGTCAAGTTGGAGACCCAAACTGAGCAAATTCGTCCAGATAGTTACTCGACTCCTTGGTGGGTGATCGGGCAATCGATGAAGATCGGTCAGGCGCCTGATGGGATTGAATTTTGTCTTCTTCTTTTTTAGTCCCTTCCTTCGATTTATTCGAGCCAAGAACTTATCCCCCGTTCTGCTTCATTTAACCAAAGACCAGTTACACCGACTCGTGCACCAGGACACTACTCAGGTTGTGATGCATTGGACCTTGCAATTTCTCACTCCTGGGTATGAAAAGATCTATAAATAAATAAATAAATAAATAAGAGAGAAAAGGAAAAGACCAGGACCATTTGCAATCGATTATCCCACTTTGTGGCACTTAGTGGAGATGGGATTTTTTTTTTTTTTTTTCCTTTCCTTCTTGGTAGGTGATTAAAGCATGTGGGCCCATCATAATCTATGTATTGATTTCATTTATTCTTCGTTTACTTTCGTGAAATGGCTAGCAGCTGACAGCATTTTTTAGCCATTCCTGTATTTAAAAGACATCCAACCAATGTTGTTGGGTGGGCGCCTTGACCACGCTCGACGGTCCCTATTTGTAGTGGATAAGAGGCCGTAGAAAAAAAAAAAAAAAATAGAAAACGCTCTATGCCTTTACATGTGTTGGATTTTGAAAGGCCAGCCTCGGTGTAAAGAGAGTGGACGTACATGATCATTGCTAGTCCCATACGCACTTCCTCTCACGTACCTTTCCATGGTGGGACATCTGACACGTGCATAAGGTGGACCCAGCAGTAAAGATGATTTTATACGTAATATAGTTGGGCAGTGGGCATTCTGAATTTTCTGCCATGTAAGCTGCATGGTTGGGCATACCTTATGAACGGATCAAATATCAGTCACACGAGCAATGATGGCACATGTGCCGCGAGTTAACGGTGGGTGTGAAGACGAGAAATGGGATGACGCGGCAACGACTCCAACTCAAGTCAAAAGAAAGAGAACAAGTCAAAAGAAAGAGAATTAATTAACCTAATGTGTGTTTAAGAAGAAGAAAAAAAAGAAGGAATCAATTGCCAGAATAATGACGTCTGGATTTAACCCCACAATGCTTGAATTCCAATTTTTTGTAACTCTCACGAATGCAAACGCGCTTGGAGAGATTGGAGGGGTGGATGATCTCGCATGTGTCCACGATCGGAGCAATACATCAGGTGGGTCCTCATGGACATGCCCGGACATGAGGACAAGCCGGTCCGCTCATCCAATGGGCCTTATGTATACGAGATAAATGGACGGTTAAAAGTCACAAAGTGTTCAAATTCATTGGACATGTGGGTCATCTAATGACTGGACCAGTCTGATTTATAGGCCAGTCAATTTCTACAGTGGGCCCGAATCGATGAGTCGGATGGACCATGTACATTAATCGTGCCACATTGGCATGCGTGTCATCCTCAATCTTTCGCCCTACGAATCTCCTTAGCTTTCGCCATTTTGTATTGCGTACAGCGTGGAAATATTACATGATGAGATTATGGTCACACGGGTGGCCACAAATAGATTTTTTCCTCTACCTAATTCCCTGTAGATCACGTGCTACGGTTGTATTATAACTGTTAAATTCCAACACGTTTTCGGTGGGCCACTTTTGTATCTCAACACTATCTAAATTCGGGATCCTTGCTGCTGCCTGACCAGAATTATGCTTTCCTGATGACATCGTAACAAATCTCATTGTCGGCAAGCTCAGCTCGGAAATTTCTCGTGAGATTTTAAATTTTTAGGTTTTTATCAGGATACTGTTAGGAATATCTTGCAGCCATCAATCACCGATGGCCGTATGACAAAAATTATGTGGGCGAGATTGCCAAGCAGCCATCAATTACCATCAAAAGAGATGTGCCTTGGTTTCCAAGGGCACCGACTACCCGTACACCACTACATGTGAAAAGCCAGTTTTGGATCGATCCAGCAGATGTCCGCATGTGGCCTGGATGTTGAGTGCTTTGGTTACTATGATATTAACAACTAAGTAATGGATACTTTCTTCCACTTCAGATTTTTGATGGCAATAGCTGGGCTGAGCTGTTCTCCGGGCAAGCTGATTTTTTACAAGTTGAAGGAAGGATTTGGTGACCCTTTTGATCCTTGGATTCGTCAATCGTGAATTTTCTGGGCCTTTCCAGGATTGACAAATCATGAGATGAATGAGCCTATAAACCCTCAAATTCCAACTCTTTCCGAAATGGTGTCATTGCACAATCTAGTGATTCGCCACTTGTTGTTGCTAAAATGTGGACAAATAGACGAGGTGGCAGAAAGACCACCTAGGAAGGTTGGATGATGCCGATCTCCTCGTCTAGGCTGATTGGATTCCGAAAGCAAATCCTGCATAGCACAAAGAGGGTTAAGAGGGTGGCCGGGGACCAACCGTTAGTCCTCTGATACCTAAGTCAAATGAGTCCGATATGGGAGATAGGCAATGAGCTTTTAGGTAGTTAAGTTGTGCGTACCTTGAGATGGAGGTGAATGCCTCTATTTATAAGCCATCAAAATGTAGTAATGAGCCACGATTATGGCAACAATCATGGGCATTACATCCGCTGAGGGCAGCACGATTTCTGGGGGCGTGAATCACGCTAGGCACGTTAGGAGTCGTGCTCCGTATTGCGCAGACTTATTCCTGATCGTCCACGCGCCTTTATGGGATGAGAGCAAAGCTCTCTAGCCGAGCTCCATGATGGCAGAGCTCTTCAACCGAGCCTCCAGCCTTTAGCAGAATATTTTAGTACGCGGACCTCTCTGACATGTGCCCAAGATCCGAGCTGATGCTCATCGATATGTGACCTTTAGAACAGGTCAGCCTAATGCTTTGGTCCTCAATTCTTACCTTAACATCGGTATCTAAGCTTGAACTCATGCACTTGGGCCCATGGTCTTATGCGCCTTAGTCTTCATGGATCAAGCTCGGCCCATACGAGAAATACCCATAACAATAGCCCCCTACTCCCTATTCCGCACTGTTGGTGGGGGGTAGGAAGTAGCAAAATGAGGGATGAGCTGAGCTAGAATGGTCGAAAATTTTGAAGTTTCAAATAAAGCTTGCTGCATAATAGTAGAGGAACGAGATCTGACACATTAATAGCAGGATTCAGAGAATCATTAGCCGAGCATGTCCTTCGAAGCCTCATCATCATGGGTGTACGGCATTGTTAGCTGATGACACTGAAATTGCATCAGTAGTTTAACACGACACCCTATGCATATACACAAAAGCTTGGCTGAGCATGTAAAACTATGGTTAAGTCCTAGAGGAGGGGTGATTAGGACTACTTTAAAATCTCTTTTAAAAACATCTTGCTTAATTAAACAAATTAGCAATTATAAACTAATTAAGCAAGAATATTTAACTTCCAAGCTTAAGTGGGTCCAATCACAAGGCTAGCATATAATAAGCAATTAAACGACCTAGCTTAAACATGCATAGATAATCAAATGATTTAATTAATCAAGAGTATAATCTATGTAACTGTTAGAACTTAGAAAAAGGGGGAAGATATCGGAACTACTCGTCAGCAGTCCTTATTTCTTCTTTTTCGTGTTTCTTTTATTCTGGGGGAATTCTGAGTATAGAGACATTCATAAACAATCATAAGCAATCACAAAGTGTACACAAGAGAGATATATCGCAAGGCGAATTTTATTCCAAAGATTCTGAGATCTTTTACATTCCAGGCTGTGATACTGGTCACGAGCCTTTAATTACATCAACGGTTGATCACCCTTGATTGGAAGGCAAAAGACTAATCTGCCGGGGATTATGGTCTTGAGTTCATGGTCGTAGAGACCTTTGTTTTCTTGTTATGGACTGAGCCACATTTGTTAGACACGCCGGATGTCTATGTCCCATTTTCTTTCGGACTGTCTAGGTTGAGAGACTGTCAGGATTCGAGTGGTGCAACTCGGGGCCCGCGCCTGTTACTGTGAACAGGTGACCGCTGGAATACACGATCCTCGAATGTTGGTTGGCATGACCCAAAGCCCGCGCCCATACTTTTATGATGGGTGACCTTAGGAAAGCACTCCGCAACGTTCCCGAACGAGGGTTTTAATCTAGTGGTGCAACTCTGGGCCCTCACCTGTTACTGTGAACAGGTGACCGCTGGAATACATGAACCTCGAAATGTTGGTCGGCATAACCTAAAGCCCGCGCTTGTATTTTTATAATGGGTGACCTTAGAAAAGCAATCCGCAACTACCTCATCAGCTCAACCGGCGGACCCGTTGTCGATGGGTAGGGCATCGACTGTCTTTCTCATAGTGGCAGTCCATAGCAAGATGTTTCAAGCTTAGTTAGAACTCTTTGTTTGTGGTTTCTCGTGGTAACCATAACCCCTTAGGTTTAGCCTCGGACCTTTATCCGGGATGAATAAAGCTTTGTACAGTAAAGTAAATGTATTTCTTCTGGAGTCGGGTGACTCGTCTTCGAGAACACTCTTTCTTCTGAGTATTTTCCAATGATCTGTTTGGGATCAAGTAGGCTTTATCGAGCCAAGATCTTTTAAGGATCCGAATTCAATGGGCTGGATCGGCTATCTCCGATGCCTGTAAGTGGCTACGTATAGGGTCCGATGGGTACCCACATATGCCAATTTCTTGTGAATAATGGGGATCGGTGCCCCGTGAATGCTTGACTCGGCCGTTGGATAGCCTGAGTACTTCAGCTTTGCCTAGGCGTCTTTGAGATCGCGGTTGATTTCAACTGGCATTAGTCAATTCTCAAGCCAACAGGGCACTTCCCAGGGCTGAAAACGACTAAGTAGTGGACATGCTTGCGGTTTGATTAGAGAAATCGATGACCGTCTTTGAACAGGGGTGGATTATGTCCATGAAGATCGCTGTGCGATCGCATTTCAATTTGCTTAGCAGAAGTCAATTTTCGGGCCAACAGGGCACTTCCCAAGGCTGGAAATGACTAAGTAGTGGACCTACCAACTGCTCGATTAGGGTATTCGAGGGTCCTGAGATCGGATAACCTCGTCGCGATGCATGATTATGGTGTATTATGTCATGTAGAAGAAAAGTTTCCCTCTCGGGCTCGGTCCAATTCCGCTCGATTCTTCTTGTTTTAGGCCGTTTTCGGCTCTTTCGGAAGGATTTTCGGGGCTGCCAAATTGGCTAAGTGTTGGTTATTTTGGACCAAAACACTAATTTTCTCCATTTATCATTGACCGTTGGAGAATCTGATCCGGTGGATGGATAGATCTCATCGAGACGCATCCAGGAGAGGCGGTTTCATCAAAATCCGATCTCGGACGAAGGCGGGCCGTGCGACGGGGTCCACCCTCCCATCAGCGTCCAGGCGCATGGGGGAGTGTGTACAGGTGCATGTGGCCATTTTACAAGCGCATGTGGCATTGCATCATCTGTCAAGCGCATGTGGTCATCATCCGAGCACATGTGGTCATCATCCGGGCGCATGTGTCCTCGTTTTCATGAAAAAATGGGAGTTCGGGAGGCAATCCCGGCGCATGTGGTGGTGCACATGTGCCTGGACCTAAGGAGTGGGCGCATGTCCCTCCTAGACTTAGCGGATTTCAGAATTTTCTGGCCAGAAAAGCCGGCGCATGTGGGGGAAAAAGCCGGCGCATGTGGGGGATATGCTGGCGCATGTGCCCAGCACTTAGAAAATTTCAGGATTTTCTTCCTGAACTTGGGATTCCGGCGAGGAAATCCCTTTCCGGCGAGGTTTCCGGTGAGGGAATCCACTCCAGCCAAGGCATCCGGCGAGGGGAGAGAAAGTAAGCGCATGTGGTGCTTACATCACTCTGAGGTCGGCGGGGGATGATCTCGTGCTGATGAATGAAATGACTTCACTATTTATAGGGGATAATCGGGTTCGGGTCCGCCCGGCGGGTATTTCTCGGTGCATGTGGTGGACAACAGTGTCAAGTGCATGTGGCAGAAAGTAGCCAAGCGCATGTCCTTTACCGGCGCATTTCCCGGCGCTTTTCGGAAAAATGTTTCATTCACTAGAGTGCAAGCGCATGTGGTTGGAGGCCAGGCGCATGTGGTTGGAGGTCAGGCGCATGTGCTTTGCCGGCGCTTTCCCACTACTTAGCCAGATTTTCAGGATTCCAGTACTTAGAAAATTTCAGCATTTCAGCTCCGACGAGGTACTTCCAAAGGACAGCTACCTTTTCTAGACATGCACTCACTGTCACCAAGCGACTTCTAGGCTAGGATTGACCTCTTGAATGAACGGGGTGGGGTGTGGAAGTCCAGATGTTGCCAATTTTGGTACTTCCTTCCTAATTTGGAGCCTCCTGGTTGGCTTGTCGTATAGGAACGTTGTTCCGGGGAGTGCGCGCATGGAAATACGCATCGTAATGACTTCAAACTTGTTATTTAAGGGTTTTGGAGCGCTCCAGATCATTTGGCGGTGAAACGCATGTCCAGTTCCACTCTGAAATGGTAGCTGTAGGCTTACGGACCCTTTTTGGTCAGTTTCGGGTAGGGACGAAACGCATTTCAGGTGCGCAGGCAAAAATATGCATCGGATGACTTTGAAACTTGCAGGTTAAGGGTTTTAGGACATTTTGGATCATTTGGCGATGAAGCGCATGTCCGGTTCCGCTCTAAAATGATGTTTATGGATTTTGGTCGCTACCAAGCGATCAGGGTTGTGCTGGCGTTTTCGGGGCTCTCCCGGCCTCGAAACTTATCCAAATCATTGCCACTAGACCATGGAATGTCGTTATACAATGGGTGCAAATTTGAGCCCCAACAAGTGCCCCCGGTGTGCTGCGCTGGATGCTTACGTCATGCCAGTGCAGTGCACCGGTCCCCCAGGCTCAAGTATAAATAGTTGACTCACTGAGTCATTCCACAATTTTTCGAGTCAGAAAACTCAATTTTCCCAAGGTGAGAGAGCTCATCCTCGAGCTACAGGCGCATGTGGCCTCCTTGTGGGCGCATGTGGCCTACCATCCATTTTCCGACGGAGAACTCCCCTCAGGCGCATGTCAAATTGCCATATGGAATGGGCGCATGTCCCAGGCGCATGTGGTTCTGGGCATGCGCCCAGGGCACTGCCCGGACTTGTATTTTCTTCAAGAATCAGAGGTGAGCGCATGTGGTGCTTCCACATGCGCTTGGGACATTGAATTTCAACCTCATTCATTCCCTTCTTCTGAGCCGGGCGCATGTCAGATTGGACATGCGCCTGATGCCTTAAGTGATGAAATTGTATTTTCAAATTTTATAGATTGGCCGCATGTGAGGGGCCACATGCGCCTGGGGCTCCACCTTGGGCGCATGTCAGCCCAACACTTAGCCAAAATTTCCATTTTTAGCCCCTGCTTTGCACTTGTGAAGAAATGGCATTTTCGGCTCCGTTTCTCAGTCAAATTAGTGCTGTTTGAGGATAGATCGCTTAAAATTCAAGCACGATTGGAGCTTAGTGCCTTGGTCCTGCAGTTGGCTGCCTACTTTGGCCTGTCACAGCTTGCAACTGTCTATTTTAGGCAGGCTCAGAGTATGTCTGCCAGAGTGCGCTTATAGTGTCCCGATTGTTTGTAAAGTTGCTGTGTGCGAATAGTTACGTATGTATGATGCTGAAACTGTTTCCTGACTCTGTCCAGTACTTACTTATAAGCACCTGGACTTGTCAAGGCTACTTTTAGACTAAATGTATGGATGTATTGTGGGTTCAATCTATGATTTTGTGTGTGCATCGATCACATGTATGCATGCATGTATGATGGCAGTTTCTTTGTTATGAAATGCGTATGATGATCGATATGCTATGCTCTTGATTTTGTTGCTTTCATGCTCTTCATGTTGTGCTTGTGTTTGTGATATGATTTCGTTAGGCTATTTGCCCATGTGTATCGAGTTGTTCTCTAATGTTGTTTTGTTTACGCGTTGCAGTGAATTGCAGTAGCGACAATGGGATCCTCGGTGAAACCTCTGGGTCACATGCTTCTGGTCCGACGCCGATGAAGCGCGGTCGAAAAAGAATAGCTGAAGGTCCTTCTAACCCTCCTCCTCCAAGACGTAACTCTCGCTTCTTTCCTACAGTCGAACCCGAGATAAAGGATTTCACGGAGCGTATTGGGCAGCTTCCTCATGAAGTGCTGGTGCGCATCTTCGTCAACAAGACAGCGCCTGAACCTCCAAAGCGGGGAACAGAACAAGAGTGGGTCTATTGGTATGCCCAACTTGCTGGTGTGGCGAGTGCCATCGAGGCAGGTCCTCAAGATATACCTGTTCAAAATGTAGAAGAGAATCTGACAGGTCAGAAAGGTAAGAAGAAAGGAGGACAAGGAAAACAACCGATCAAGGCGCTCAGTCAAGCGGAGCGATTGACACAGCTCCTCGACTTGAAATATGAAAGGATGAAGATTGGATGGGAGAGCAACAAGATCGCTGCTGAGCGTGGCATCTGCATCACGAACCCCTACAATGGCGAAGTCATCTTTCACCAGAAGTCTCTTATAAGGTGTAAACCTTTTTCGAGCATCGAGCCATCTGATGTTCATAGACCTAGCCAGTTCTATGGAGTGGAGAGATGGTCTTCAGTTCCTGAGAGATTACTCACCGCCACCCTGGGAAGCAACGGGAAGCAACAAAAGGTTGGTGAGATTAAGGAAATGACTTTCCTCATGCCTACATGTGATCCGCATGCACCTTATCCGACTCATTTCTTTGAGACGGTGCGTCAAAGATTCCTTCCTATGAGCACGTCCGCAATGTGGGAGACTTCGAGCTTCCGTACCCGAGGGCATCTGAATCGTCGTGACAGCTACATCCCCTGGGCGAAGGAGATTCTGATCCGGCACGAGGCTATGCTGAGGGAGGTCGGGCTCTACTATGCCATCGAGGCAACTGCCGGCTTCTTTCCGCGAGATCCGACGATTCTCAGGGGCTTCTTAAATTACTGGAGTTCTGTTACCAACTCTTTCCATCTTCCTTAAGGAGAGATGAGCATAACCCTCTGGGATCTTAAGATGATGGCGGGCCTGCCCATACGCGGCGGGTATTATCACAAATATATCCCCTCTGATGAAGAATTGTTTGGCTTCAGGCGCGAAGGTGATCGGAAGGCCTATCATTCCAAGGCGTGTTTGGAGTTGTTCAATGAATTGCAACAATTTGACTGCATTACAAAGATACACTATGAAGATTTGTCAGTCTACTTCAGCCACGGCTTGAAGTAAGTCTTCCCGGGACGTCTTCTTTCTTTCTTTCTTCTCATGATGTATGCTCTTTTCTCCTGCATAGCTTCTTATGTGAAATTCTCTCTCCTTTCTCTCTTTCAGGATCGACTACGAAAAATATAAAGTTGATGTTAAAAGAATAAGGGCTTTACAACAAAGGTTCGAATGCAAGTTTCCTTGCCCGAACTATTGTCTCCCACTTGCGAGCTAGCAGGCTTCCTCGCTTACTAGTTGTCCACAGTCGCGCTTCCCAGCTTGAAGAGTGCTGATGGCGTCAGGGTTTCTTGCTTCGTTATGGTAGGTGCCCTTGCCAGTGGTCAACGTCTTGCTATAGCGCCACCTGTACTCTGCAGCATATATAGAGCGTTTGGTTATGTTGCCAGTAATCCGGACAAACCTGCTAATGGAATGGATGCTGCCCATTGCCCGTGGCATTATTTCTGAGGCTGGTTAGGCGTTTATTTCCCGTGGGTATATGGTATGAAGCCTCACGCCTATTTCTTTCCGGACCGAGCGCCTCTTATCAGGTTCATGAAGGCCAAGATGGTGCTTAAGACGCCAGAATGGGTGTCTTCAAGGATCTGTAGTGAGAATGAAGTTGACTTCTACCATTTTCCTGCTTCCATTGCTGATGAAGATATCGAAGTCGTCGATGATGAGGATTCGGTTGACTCTTCTGACAGAGAATTCCTAATATCAATCCGGACCGCCTCTCTCCCGTTCTGCGAAGGCATGGAGTTATGGCGGGAGCCTTATTATCCGAGCAGGTTCACCAGACAGTTCGGCTACAATCAGGGCGTTCCATCGACTCTTCCGAGCGTGACGAGGATAGAACGAGCATATGGCACGGGTCCTGTCCATTGGGAGTGGATGTGGGACCAACTTTTGATGACGCGAACTGGCGCGAGGTTCGTGTTGCCTGGCGGTAGTCGACGTCCCGCGACTTCTTATTGTTGGATGAGATGGTGGGGGCATCAGTACGCGCGCATCCGGGATGCCAAACCTGTCGATTTCCCTCTCTATCTCTCTCCTCCAAGGTTGAATGACGTTCCCGAGGACAGTCTTGGTTATCTTTGTGAGCAGCGTGAGGCCGCCGGAGTTCCTGGTACCAGCCATCTGACTTCCTTGAACGTGTCGATCACTCGTAGGAAAGAAGATGGAGCGTTAGACGGATGGTATTGCTTCGGGGTCCCTATACAGAGATGTCAGCAAGGGGTCGGATCTTCGCATCCTCCGGTAGAGACTGCTCCTCCGTCTGTCGAAGAGGATGAGCCTAGGAAGGCATGGCAGGAGTTAGACCTTCTGATGATTTCGTTGACGATCTTCCACCGGGCCGCGCGAGAGATCAGTTGAGAGTCAAGATAAGACTCACACCAAGAGTTCGCCCGTCAGCACCTGAGAAAAACTTAAGAAAGACAGAAATGTTACATATCAAGAAGTGGGGGAGTTTGGATCCGTCGTTGCAGATCACTACTCCAGAGATAGTGGTAGGTGCGACTGTTGCCGATAGCCGCGAAGAAGGTGTGCTTCGGTCTGGTGCTACAGAGGAGATTGCAGATGAAGAAGATATAATTATCGATAATTGAGACGAAGGTGAGCTTCGGTCTGGTGCTACAGAGGAGATTGCAGACGAAGAAGATATAATTATCGATAATCGAGACGGAGGTGAGTCCGAGCCTGCAGATGTCGAGGGGGACAATGCCGAAGATGGTTCTGAAGCCGGTGATGGTCAGGGAGCGGCGTGCCACGATGGTTCCGGGTCACAGCTCGAAGATGAGCCTGTAGATTATTCTGACGATGACTGGGGAGTGGACCATGCCAACGATCACAGCAACGATGATTCCCTCGCGAACTACTATGATAACGACGCCGGAGTCGGGGGTGTAGATGATCTTGACGATGTTGCCATGGCAGCGATCGAAGCACAACTCTACGACAACGTCAGGGTCCAACCTTCTTCCGAACCTTTAGTCTTCGTTTCTCAGGCTGTTGCGGCACCGACTACGGGGTTGTCGACGGATGCTCCTCCTTGTTTGCCCGTTCGTGCTGATAATGCCGAGGAATCCGTTCTTGGGCTTGAGATACGTGAGGGGAACGTCGATCCTTCTTCGGTCCTTCCATCAGGCCGTCCATAGCGAGTACACTATCCTGTTGAGTTGGAGGTCGTGGATACGTCACCCTCTGCTGCGGTCGAAGTCAGACCCGACATTCCGCGAGCACAAGGTAAGAAATGCGATTATGGTTCTGCTTTGTACTTTTCTTCTTCGATTCCTGCATAATCATACTAACCATATTTTGTTATTATTATTTTATTTCTACAGATCTTATTGGGTCAATACCTGCCTCTGCTACTTCCGTTGCATCGTCTCCGGTTGTGACTATTGAACTGCCGGGCGAAGCTTTGGAAACAGTTGTTGATTCTGGGACGTGCATTGCGGGACCTTCGGAGCCTGCTATTGATCTTCCTGCCATTCATGGTACGACTCCTTCGCACTTTACATTATATTATGACTTGTAGTTTCTGCTTCCATTTTTGCTAACGCATCGTTGTTTGTCTTGCATTCTTTCTTGCAGCTGCCGTCGATTCTGGCGTCACCATTGCTATGATGCCGGACATTCCTGCATTTGAACATTTAAATTGTTTTGGTCAGAGCGTGCTGAAGGGCCTGCTGTCTAGCCTTGCGAAGGCGTTGGCCGATCCACAAGAATGGCATATGCTAGGCGCTGGCATGAAAGCGCTGGAAGCTTGTGTCAGAGTAGTTGGGTCTGATGCGCTCGTGGTTGTCAATCACATCTCTGCATTCGAAAGCTCCCTCGCAAACGTAGCGGCCGCTGAGCGTGTCGAGCCCGATCCTGCTATCGAGGAGAAGCGTAGAATTGTAGAGTCTTTGGGACTTGCAGTGGAACGTCACGCGTATTCTACGGCGAACGCACGAGAATCCCTACAAAATAATAAGATACAGCATGAAGGGTGCTTGGGCCATATAGCTGAAATCGACGCTGAGATTGAGCGTCTGCAAGCGGAGAAGATCGCCGTGAGCTTCGAAGCTGCCCGTCTCGAGTCAGTAGTTACTCAGGGTCAGATAACGGTCACGCGGCTCGAGAGTGAGGGCGAAGCAGCGCACAAACAGTTGAAGGATTTGACTGCTGAACTTCAACATGTTCCTGATCCTACGGAGGTGTTATCTGCGACAAAGTCAGCAATGGAAACTGCCAGGGTGGCCGTGATCAGGCTGATATCGGGATGTTTGGAGAAGCTTTGATCTTTCACTCCCGACGCTCTCCTTCTTGACTTCAAATGTATATAAATGATTGTAGGATCTTACCTTTAGAAAATTTTGTAATTGGTGTAAGAGATACTTACCTTCTGACCATTCATGTATACGGCGTCGGAAAAGATGTCAATCAAACTTTTGTTAAATGAAATGACAATAGCAATTACTTTTCTATCGTGTTATGTTTGTGTGATGTGTGTTAGAATGGTTTACAATAATAACAATAATAATCACAATTCTAATAAGTGATGAATGTAGAATGAAATGAAAAGAGTAATACTTCCCTTCGTCATCGATTTCAGGAGTGTCCAGGGTTTCTAAACTCGGGATATGCTCGTGTCGCAGACGAATGGTCCTTCTTGGTAATTTCTCCATAGCAAGGGCAAGGAAGACCTGCAAGAATACGGAGTAACTGATTAGCTTCTGTAACTACAGGCTTATCTACTGTATTCTACTCCATTTCATTCTCCGTTTCTATCCTTACTTATTACATTCCCTCTCTTGGGGAGTTTACATTTCTCATACTTATGTAAAGGAAAGTAACAGGTGGACTGTTAGGGGTAATATTTCTTCAGGAACCGTCCATTAATTGCAAAACCGGCTCCGCCACCGTCGAAATTCACTAAACGGTAGGCCCCATTGGAGTAAACTTCTTCTATGATGCCTATCGGGTCCCACTTAGGGTCGAACTTGCTCTTTGTAGTGTGCGCGGCTGTCGGTCGCTTCATTACGAGTACTAAGTCACCCTTCTTGAAGGATCTACCCCTGACTCGCTTGTCATACGCTGTGGAGATATGCTTCTGGTACATCTCTAGCCGTTGTTGTGCCGCGAGTCTCTTCTCGTCCAAGGCATCGAGCTCGACCATCCTGAGCTCAGCATTACGGTCATCTGTCAAGGAGTTTCGAAGTGCTACTCGCAGGGACTCGACCTGAACTTCCATAGGGATGATGGCCTCCGTGCCATATACTAGTGAATAGGGGGTAGCTCGCGTTGCTGTGCAGTGCGTAGTACGATATGCCCAGAGCGCTTCGGGCAACCGTTTGTCCCAATCTTTCTTATTCTCTGCCACCGTTTTCTTTAGAATCTTCACGATGGTTTTGTTGAATGCCTCAGCAAGCCCGTTTGTAGGGGGATAATAAGGTGTTGAGTAGCAATGCTTGATCTTGAACTTGGCACACAACTTGTCGATCACGGCATTTCGGAAGGGTGTGCCATTATCCGTGACGATCCGATCGGGAATACCATGTCTATAGATGATGGCGTTCCGGATGAAACCCTCCACTTGTTTAGCTTTCACGTTCTTCAGGGCCACAGCCTCAGCTCACTTAGAGAAATAATCTGTTGCCGCCAGTATGTACTGGTGCCCTTGAGAGGAAGAGGGGCTAATGGGGCCTATCACATCCATTCCCCAGGCCGCAAAAGGCCAAGACATCACTGACTGATGCAGCTCTTCTGGAGGTATATGTATGATGTCAGCATGTATCTGACACTGATGGCATTTTCTGACGTAGTCCATCGCATCTTTCACCATGGTGGGCCAGTAATACCCCATGTGCCGCACTCGATGATGTAGGTTCCGTCCGCCTTGATGGGCACCACATTCTCCTCCGTGCGCCTCTCTCAGCGTATCATGAATTTCTTCTCGGGCCAGGCATCTTGACAGCGTTCCATCGCTGGAGCGTCGATACAGTACTTCTTCTAAGAGGATGAATGAGCTGGCACGCCTTCTGACTTGAGTGGGCATCTGCGGATCCTCGGGTAAGAACCCATACCTCAAGTAATCAGAGAATGGTCTTCTCCAGTCTTCCTCTTCTGTGATCTCAAAGCAATGTACAGGGCTTGCGCTCGTGACATTCTCGGCCGCTGTGAGGGATGGTAATATTCTCCTTTCTTCTATGGTGACTTGAAGTGGGCTGCCCCCTGGGTGTGCGAGAGCCGCGGCCAGATTAGCCAATGCGTCTGCTTGAGAATTTTCAGCTCTTGGGACGTGCGACACTGTACTGTCCCGGAAATGATCGAATAGGGCTCGGGCCTGATGGCAAAGAGATGACAAGCTCCGGCTTGCGGACTTCATATTCCGTCATAAGCTGTCCCACAACTAACCGAGAATCACCGTATACCTGTAGTGATCGGATTCGCATGTCTCGTGCCAACTGTAACCCAATGATGAGGGCCTGATACTCTGCCTCGTTGTTTGTGCACGAAGGCACTATTGTGAATGAGTAGGGCAACAAGTCGCCTTGAGGACTGATGAAGATCACAATGGCCCCTGATCCTACAGCTCTGGAGGCTCCGTCGAAATACATCCGCCACTGCTTCGCGACCCTTACCATCATGGCCTGGTCGTCGGGAAGATCACATTTTATTTCCATGTTATCCGGTATTGGGTAAGCTGCTAGAAAATCGGCTATCGCCTGCCCTTTAACAGCTCGAGACGGCAGATACGAAATGTCGAACTCGGATAGCAGTAGGGCCCATTTGGCTAATCTCCCGGACAACATAGGTCGGTTCATTAGGAACTTGATAGGATCTGCTCTGGAGATCAATGTAATCTGATATGACAGACAGTAATGCCTCAACTTCTTCACAGCGAATATCAAGGCCAGGCATATCTTCTCAATCGGTGAGTAATTAAACTCAGCGCCGACGAGCGTGCGGCTCAAATAGTACAGAGCATTCTCTTTCCCTTCTTCATTCTTCTAGGCAAGCAGTGCCCCCAGTGAGTTCTCTCCCACTGCTACATACAGTATCAGAGGCTTTCCCTCGATTGGCGCTGCGAGAACTGGAGCTTTCCCGAGTAACTCTTTGAGGGAATCGAAGGCTTTCTGGCACGCTTCGTCCCACTCGAAGCGGACGTCTTTCTTGTTCAGCCGAGGGAAAGGCTGGCAACGACCTGACAGGTTCGAGATGAACCACCGCAAGTAAGCGACTCTCCCTTGGAAGCTCTTCAGCTCTTTCAAATTCTTCGGAGGAGGCATTTCTCGGATCGCCTTGATCTTCGCGGGGTCAATCTCGATTCCTCGATGCCTGATCACAAAGCGAAGGAATTTTCTGGAGGACACCCCAAAGGCGCACTTCAACGGGTTCATGCGGAGGCTCTTCTTCCTCAACCTCTGAAATACTAGCTTCAAATGTTCGCGATGCTGTTGATGTCCGTCGGACCTCACTACCAGGTCATCGACATAGCATTCCACATGCTTGTGCATCATGTCTTGGAAGATCACCTGCATTGCTCTCTGATACGTGGCGCCTGCATTTTTCAGCCCAAACGGCATCACCCGGTAACAGAATATCCCGAGAGATGTGCGGAAGGCAGTGGACTCTTCGTCTTCTAGAGCCATTCGGATCTGATTATACCCTGAGTAGCCATCCATAAAGGACATCGTCGTATATGCTGACGTGCTATCGATCAGGAGCTCCGGGATGGGTAGAGGAAAGTCATCTTTGGGACAAGCCTCGTTCAGGTTGCGGAAATCAACGCACACCTGGATCTGGCCACTCTTCTTCTTTACAGGTACTATGTTTGAGATCCATTTGGGATACTGAACTTCCCTGATAAACCCGGCCTGAAGCAGCTTCTTCACCTCTTCCTCTATCTTCGGGACGATGTCAGGATGGAAGCGTCTCTGTGGCTGTTTGACCGACCTCTTCTCCTTCGTGATATTCAACCTGTGCATCGCGATTGCCGGGTTCAGTCCTGGCATCTCAGAATAGGTCCATGCGAACACGTCTCTGTTCTCTTTCAGGAGTTGAATGTAGCTCTCCCTCTCTTCTTCTGGAATGTTCTTATTGATATAAGTATTCCTCGGCTCTTCGGTGGTCCCCAGATTGACTTCTTGTAGCTCATCTATCGTGGGCTGACCCCCATCTTCGATCTGCTCTGGTGCGGCACTCGGCTGTATGACTTCATTCGGTCCAGCGGGCCTCACCTCTTCCACGGGACTAATTGTCACCATGTTAATATGCCTGATCTCATATCCTGCCCCCAGGGCTTCTTTTCCTCTGTATACCTTCGTCTTTACTTCGAAGGGTGCTAGCATGCCTTTCCGAGCTGGCGGTTCTAAACAGATGAACCCATGTTCCTCATAATGTTTCTACTGGCCTTGCTATATCTTTCTTCTTCAATGGGCGGTGTCTCTACCGGTGTTCTCTTCGCATTCTCTTCGATCTGCAATGGGTTGCAGAGTCCGGCCTGAAATCTTATCTCATGCCTTGCTCCCATTGTCGGCGGCATGCAGAACTGGCTCGGAGCTTTAGGGAAGGGACGAATCCTCTCAACCTTTGGCACCGGCATATTGAAGCTGGACTACAACACGCTCATCTGTTGGCTTGTCATCTGTTTTAACACTGACTGCCCTTCCTTCCGAAAATGCTTCGATATCAAATAAAACTTCTTCCTTTGCAACGGATTTCCTCTGTGAGCCCTTGTCGCTTCAGCGACCACTCGCGGAGCTTCGTCTGCTTGTCTTGGATTCTCGCCCTGGGGTTCTGCCCCCTGTCCACCTTTGTCGGTTCGTTGGCTTTTCTGGCGGTCTCGGCCTCCTCGCTCTCCCGATAGTATTGTGCATCTGCTAGGAAAGATTCAGTAACGGAGTATGGCCTCGAGTCTGCCGCCACTCTATATTGGACGCCATCCCTATTGTACTTGAAGCATTGGTGGTATGTCGAGGGAATAATGCCGTTATTGTATGTCGCCACGGTCGTCCCAACAAGATATTGTATGTCGTCATCGCATCGATCACCTGACAGGTGACTTTAGTGCTCAATTCTTCTATTTCCATCATGACAGTAATGGACCCTAGGACACGCTGACCGTCCTGATTGAACCCTTGGATAACCATGGCACTTGGGCGAAGTGCTGTCTGTCTGAAACCCAACTGCTGCAATGTCTTTAGAGACATAATATTCACAGCGGATCCGTCGTCCAGCATGCATCTTCGGACCTCTATGTCTCGGATGAGACCTGTCACCATCAACGGGCGGTTGTGGTCTGTCAAGCTAATCGTTCTGTCTTCTTCAGAGAATGTGATCATGGACGATCGATCGATCTGCATGACCTGTTCTGCGGGTCGATCCCCAATTCCCGTTATCTTCATTCCTTCCATTTCTGACTCGATCTCTGCTATCATGACCTCATGGGCTTCTTGATCGAGCAATGCGTTGAGCAACATTTCCCGATATTTCTTCGAAAGGCACAGGGCATTGTAGATGCTGAGTCGGGCCGGAACCTTCTTCAGATGAGACACCACATCATAAATCACTGGTGCCTTATCTCGAGTGTGATCTCGTTGGTCAGTTGCTGGCTCATTGACTGCTTCTGCCGGTTCTTTTTCTCGAGGTGTCCCTGATGGCTCGCCTATGACCGCATTCGTCCTTCTAGGATCTGGTCGCCTCGGAAATTCTCTCTGTACAACCTGCTTTCCTGACCGCAGAGCCACTACATTGACTTCTCCTTTCTCTAGGACTTGGTCCTTGTCACTGGCCCCTGGTTGAGCGACCAGTGAGACCATGGCGCACTGAACGGGCTGTGCACGCGGCTGTTCTTGTCCAACATTTCTTCTTCTCATTTTGTTCTTCATCTTCCTCTCTTTCTCCAAGAGTCTTCTTTTGTTCTCTAGCTTCTTCTTGCTGCTCACAAGTGTCCATGGCTCTTCCGATTCTGGGAATGGATTCGCCGTTGGAATTTGAACTGGCACAGGGAGGGCAGACACCACTGTCGCAGTGTTCCGACTCGCCTCTTCCGCCTTCATATTGATGGTGCCATCGTTGATCATCCGTTGAATCTTGCCTTTTAGGAGAAACCAGTCTTCAATCTTGTGGGTGGTCACACGATGATACATGCAGTAGCTGGGATGATCGACCATCTTCGCTTCCTCCGGGCGTGTGCATTCTGGCAGTCTTATCAACCTCTCCTCGACTAGCTGTTCCATGATCGGAACCAGATCTTCCATGTCGAAGGTATAAGGTCCGTTTGCTAGATTACGCTCTTCTATCGTTAGATGTCGCGGCCTCTGAAAACTCTTGCCTTTGTCTTGAGTTGTGGTTACTGGCCTGGCCTCAACTCTACGTTCGGCGTTTGGGCGTTTCCTGTCATTTGAACCCTTTCCTTTATCAACATAGTTAGAGGTTATCATCCTTCCGGCTTCTCTCCTGGGCTTCTCTGCCTTGAACTGCGCTCTGGACGCGGCTCCTTCCACCAGGTGGGATTTTGTAGCTAGGTCTCGAAATGTCGAGAAGTTGTGTCCAGATAAGCCAAATGAAATCATCGCATCCATGGCCTGCATGCACATCTTGACCTGCTCAGACTCGCTGGGCAGTTCCCGGCACTGTGCTGCTATAGTCCCCCACCTGTCGATGAACTTCTCGACCGACTCTCCCTGCCTTTGACTAACCAAGGCTAAATCTGTCAGTGAGACTTCTCGCTTGGTAGAGAAGAATTTGGAGATGAACAAGTCCTGCATCTGCTCCCAGGACTTGACTGACCCTGCGGGTGTGACATGTACCACTGGAATGCTTTGCTCGTGAGCGTTGAGCCAAACAATCTGAGACAGTACTGGGGAATTGTCGACAGGTTGCCCATCATTGTCATGAATTGAGCCATGTGTTCCTCTGGCGATCCTCTGCCATCGAATCTAGGGAAGTCCGGACGCTTGAAATTGCTGGGAAATGGGAGGTCGTGGACCTCGGGTAAGTACGGCACCCAGTATACATATTTTCCTCTCTTCTCCTTTTCTCTTTCCTGACGCATCAGGTCCGCAACTGTCTGAGATAGTTCTTCTCTCGTGGCTTGAGACGGCATTGGCGGTACACGTCCAAACACAACGTTTCTCGGGCGAGCTTGTGGTTCGACGGTGGCTGGTTCTCCTGCTGCCCCCTGGCATTCCTCCACAAACTGTCGAGTAGGTACGGCTGGGCTTCTGTTTGCCCCCTGGGCAACTAGAGCCAATAGTGCTTCTTTCATCTCTCTCATCTCTCTGGCCGTGTCCTCTTGGACCTGGATAATCTCATCTATCTGTTCTTGGATTGGAGGCAACTCTGGGTATCGCTCACTCGCCTCTCCTTCGGTGACCTGCACCATCATTACTTGTGCTCGCTGCGGCCTTGTCTTGATCACGGCAGCTTCAGTAGGGATTGTCTTCATCGTCGTCTTAGTCGACTGTCGGACAGCAGATCTATTCGGTATCTTCGCTGACGATGTTGTCTTCGGTATCGCTGGGAAGTCGATATCGGCGAAGGAGAACTCTGGCCTGGCTGCCACGATAGTTCTGCCAGAGTCACGGGCGTCGCCCCTATAGACTGGCTTCCACTGTCTCTTTGTTCTGCTCTGCACCCTTGCTGTCCTCTCCGTCTTAGCTGGGATAACCTTCTTGTTCTCAGTCTTCTTGACGGTCTTGCGCTTCTGCACAATCTGCCATCCGGCTTCAGAGGTCGTTGCCAGATGGGGGAAGTAAAATCCTCCGGCTGCTAAGAAGATCATCATAGATGCCATTTGTTTGGTTCTTTCTTTGTCTTTCTCTTTCTGTCTTTCTCTGCACAGTCATACACTCATTAGAATATTCCACGCGCTTGGGAAAGAGAGGGGACGCGACCTTACCAATCGCGATACGGCTCAACAATGGATAGATAGAAACATACAAGTATGAACTACATGCATGCTATGCGAAGTTTCGAAATTCTTTTGCCTTAAAGATGAAGGGAAGAACGTTCCCGTTGAGAGTCGCGAGTTTGGCGCCCGTGAAGGCGCCGAACATTTCTCCTTGCGGTAACCTTTCCCATGTACACATTAGTGTCTGCAAATGATTTATCGCAGAATGTCTATTTACTCAGAAATAACCAGAGATTCTGGTATTGAATAATCCCCAGCAGAGTCGCCAGTTTGTTAGAACTTAGAAAAAGGGGGAAGATATCGGAACTACTCGTCAGCAGTCCTTATTTCTTCTTTTTCGTGTTTCTTTTATTCTAGGGGAATTCTGAGTATAGAGACATTCATAGACAATCGTAAGCAATCACAAAGTGTACACAAGAGATATATATCACAAGGCGAATTTTATTCCAGAGATTCTGAGATCTTTTACATTCCAGGCTGTGATACTGGTCACGAGCCTTTAATTACATCAACGATTGATCACCCTTGATTGGGAGGCAAAAGACTAATCCGCCGGGGATTATGGTCTTGAGTTCATGGTCGTAGAGACCTTTGTTTTCTTGTTATGGACTGAGCCACATTTGTTAGACATGCCGGATGTCTATGTCCCATTTT
Source organism: Liriodendron chinense (assembly GCA_003013855.2). Lineage (NCBI taxonomy): Eukaryota > Viridiplantae > Streptophyta > Magnoliopsida > Magnoliales > Magnoliaceae > Liriodendron > Liriodendron chinense. Next base: position 2,945,633 of record ML058508.1, on the reverse strand, counting down.
CTTTCGGACTGTCCGGGTTGAGAGACTGTCAGGATTCGAGTGGTGCAACTCGGGGCCCGCGCCTGTTACTGTGAACAGGTGACCGCTGGAATACACGATCCTCGAATGTTGGTCGGCATGACCCAAAGCCCGCGCCCATACTTTTATGACGGGTGACCTTAGGAAAGCACTCCGCAACGTTTCCGAACGAAGATTTTAATCGAGTGGTGCAACTCTGGGCCTGCGCCTGTTACTGTGAACAGGTGACCGCTGGAATACATGAACCTCGAAATGTTGGTCGGCATAACCTAAAGCCCGCGCTTGTATTTTTATAACGGGTGACCTTAGGAAAGCAATCCGCAACTACCTCATCAGCTCAACCGGCGGATCCGTTGTCGATGGGTAGGGCATCGACTGTCTTTCTCATAGTGGCAGTCCATAGCAAGATGTTTCAAGCTTAGTTAGAACTCTTTGTTTGTGGTTTCTCGTGGTAACCATAACCCCTTAGGTTTAGCCTCGGACCTTTATCCGGGATGAATAAAGCTTTGTACAGTAAAGTAAATGTATTTCTTCTGGAGTCGGGTGACTCGTCTTCGAGAACACTCTTTCTTCTGAGTATTTTCCAATGATCTGTTTGGGATCAAGTAGGCTTTATCGAGCCAAGATCTTTTGAGGATCCGAATTCAATGGGCTGGATCGGCTATCTCCGATGCCTGTAAGTGGCTAAGTATAGGGTCCGATGGGTACCCACATATGCCAATTTCTTGTGAATAATGGGGATCGGTGCCCCGTGAATGCTTGACTCGGCCGTTGGCCTGAGTACTTCAACTTTGCCTAGGCGTCTTTGAGATCGCGGTTGATTTCAACTGGCATTAGTCAATTCTCAAGCCAACAGGGCACTTCCCAGGGCTGAAAACGACTAAGTAGTGGACCTGCTTGCGGTTTGATTAGAGAAATCGATGAATATTATCGATAACCGTCTTTGAACAGGGTTGGATTACGTCCACGAAGATCGCTATGCGATCGCATTTCAATTTGCTTAGCAGAAGTCAATTTCCGGGCCAACATGGCACTTCCCAGGGCTAGAAATGACTAAGTAGTGGACCTGTTTGCGGTCTGATTAAAGAAATCGGTGAATATTATCGATGAACGTCTTTGAACAGGGGTGGATTATGTCCACGAAGATCGCTGTGCGATCGCATTTCAATTTGCTTAGCAGAAGTCAATTTTCGGGCCAACAGGGCCCTTCCCAGGGCTGGAAATGACTTAGTAGTGGACCTGCCGACTGCTCGATTAGGGTATTCGAGGGTCCTGAGATCGGATAACCTCGTCGAGGTGCATGATTATGGTGTATCATCTAATGTAGAAGAAAAGTTTTCCTCTCGGGCTCGGTCCAATTCTGCTCGATTCTTCTTGTTTTAGGCCATTTTCGGCTCTTTTAGAAGGATTTCCGAGGCTGCCAAATTGGCTAAGTGTTGGTTATTTTGGACCAAAACACTGATTTGGTCCATTTATCATTGACCATTGGAGAATCTGATCCGGTGGAAGGATAGATCTCATCGAGACGCATCCAGGAGAGGCGGTTTCATCAAAATCCGATCTCGGACGAAGGCGGGCCGTGCGACGGAAGGTTCACCCCTCCCATCAGCGTCCAGGTGCATAGGGGAGTGTGTATAGGCGCATGTGGCCATTTTACAAGCGCATGTGGCATTGCATCATCTGTCAAGCGCATGTGGTCATCATCCGAGCGCATGTGGTCATCATCCGGGCGCATGTGGCCTCGTTTTCATGAAAAAATGGGAGTTCGGGAGGCAATCCCGGTGCATGTGGTGGTGCACATGCGCCTGGACCTAAGGAGTGGGCGCATGTCCCTCCCAGACTTAGCGGATTTCAGAATTTTCCGGCCAGAAAAGCCGGCGCATGTGGGGGGAAAAAGCCGGCGCATGTGGGGGATATGCCGGCGCATGTGCCCAGCACTTAGAAAATTTCAGAATTTTCTTCCTAAACTTGGGATTCCGGCGAGGAAATCCCTTTCCGGCGAGGGAATCCACTCCGGCCAAGGCATCCGGCGAGGGGAGAGAAAGTAAGCGCATGTGGTGCTTACATCACTCTGAGGTCGGCGGGGGATGATCTCGTGCTGATGAATGAAATGACTTCACTATTTATAGGGGATAATCGGGTTTGGGTCCGCCCGGCGGGTATTTCCTGGTGCATGTGATGGACAACAGTGTCAAGCGCATGTGGCAGAAAGCAGTCAAGCGCATGTGGTGGATCCGGGCGCATGTCCTTTACCGGCGCGTTTCCCGGCGCTTTTCGGAAAAATGTTTCATTCACTAGAGTGCAAGCGCATGTGGTTGGAGGCCAAGCGCATGTGGTTGGAAGTCAGGCACATGTGCTTTGCCGGCGCTTTCCCACTACTTAGCCAGATTTTCAGGATTCCAGCACTTAGAAAATTTCAACATTTCAGCTCCGACGAGGGACTTCCAAAGGACAGCTACCTTTTCTAGACATGCACTCACTGTCATCAAGCCACTTCTAGGCTAGGATTGACCTCCTGAATGAACGGGGTGGGGTGTGGAAGTCCAGATGTTGCCAATTTTGGTACTTCCTTCCTAATTTGGAGCCTTTGGGTCGGCTTGTCGTATAGGAACGTTGTTCCGGGGAGTGCGCGCATGGAAATACGTATCGTAATGACTTCAAACTTGCTATTTAAGGGTTTTGGAGTGCTCCGGATCATTTGGCGGTGAAGCGCATGTCCAGTTCCACTCTGAAATGGTAGCTGTAGGCTTACGAACCCTTTTTGGTCAGTTCCGGGCAAGGACGAAACGCATTTCGAGGTGCACAGGCAAAAATATGCATCGGATGACTTTGAAACTTGCAGGTTAAGGGTTTTAGGACATTTTGAATCATTTGGCGGTGAAGCGCATGTCCAATTCCGCTCTGAAATGGTGTTTATGAATTTTAGTCGCTACCAAGCGATCAGGGTTGTGCTGGCGTTTTCGAGGCTCTCCCGGCCTCGAAACTTATCCAAATCATTGCCACTAGACCATGGGATGTCGTTTTACAATGGGTGCAAATTTGAGCCCCAACAGTAACCTATATAGATTATATGAGAATGGATCATAAGGATCAAATCTACAATAGTTAGTGAAATTACATCTTATGTGTGAATGTGCTTATCTAGTGCTTAGCATATATTCTTATCAATCATTCATAATTAAACAATTAAACATACAATGTTATGATAACAATGTGCTAAAATACAATAAAAACACGAGCATATATAGTGGTTTGACTATGGGTCTGCTCCACTTCCAGTTCAAGTACTCATCCCTTAAGCACACTGGCATTCACAAGGGAGTTTAAATCAGGTTCCTCACAACCTAAGTGTTTCAAATCGGTTCCATGCTACCGGAGAGTTTGACAAGGTTCCTCCCAACTTATGATAGAGATTTTATTAGTTCATTTCCCAACCAGGATGTTTATAGGTTTCATCCAAACCAGGAGTTCAATAAGGATCTTCTCTACCCTTCAATTCTAATCATAGAAGATAGCGTACGCTCCCGCCGAAGGCTCCCTGTTCGCTCGCCTCAAGTGCAAGGTTGCGATGTAGTAATAATTCTCGGCAAGACTGTGGTCGATCCTCAAGGATTGTTGTAACAATTCTAAGTTTTATAGCTAGGATGGGCTAAATTCGGATTTGTATCGATGGATGGAAATTAAGAACATGAAACTATTTATTAAATCAGGGAAATACGCACTAGAGCACCAATGATCCACTTATAATCATTCACAATGTCAATTCAAACCATTCAAGCCAATAACTCAATTGGAATCGGAGTTCTATCCCTATCAAATTGGAATATAGAGCAATCAAATCATCCTAACATATCCAACATAGATGGATCATCCACTGATATGGTTCTCTCATAATCAACTAAGGCATTAAGTGTATTCAATCACACAGTCCAATCCTTCACAAAATAATTAAGATCACATTCATGATTCTTCCTCAACCCTTGTCACTAGACTTGATTTAGAAGCATGAATTGAACTTTTATTGAACCAAAATCAATACATAAATACATATCTCAGCTTAATCTTAAAAGATAAGAACTTCTTCTAGTTTAGTTCTAGATAAGCACTTAGGAAACTTGGTTTGTAAGATCCCTTAGCATCCAACATATCATTATGGATCTAAGATCTCTACAATCCAAAATCCTATTAATCAACACCCCATTAAGCAATCTCAATAATCAAAACATCTCATGTAAGAGAAATCACAAGAGATAGAAGATTAACTAAAAATACTAACTTTATTTCAAACTTAAACTAAAAGTGTTCTTTATTAAACCAAAAGTACTTGAATTAATTCGAATTAAGCATTGTAAACAAGTAAAAGCTTTACCTCTTAACCCTAGCTAAGAGGTTTAGCCAACCATCAATTGGTTAAACTAAAACTCAAAGGAAAACTAAAGAAAAATATAAAAAAATCGAGTATGGATGAGTTGTAAACACTTCACAGCGATCCTCTTTACCTCCCACAACTTTCCAAGCCTTCTATGATATTTTTAGATCCGACCCTAGGTGTCCTTTTATAGATTTGGAGCTCCACCGCATGAGAAAATCATAGAACTGTGTGTACTAGCCGCACTAGGAAACCTGAAAATTGGGTTTATAAGTTGTAGAATTCTACGAACCTGCTGAATTTGCATGGCTGACCGGTCAGACTAGGCTGGCCGATCGGTTGGACCCATCTAGACATTAGTCTAGTAGCTTCTGGAGGTGGCAGCCATAGTGGCCGACCGATCTTGACCGGTTGGACCTGTCTAACCGACCGGTCGGATGTGAGTGTGGCCCTTGTTTTCTCCACTTTTTGTTCTCCTCTCACTTCACTACTCCACTCCCTCTTTTCTCCTTTCTTCCTTAGATTTTCATTGATGTTTAAAAGGAGTCTTTAGTCACCAATTGGGTGAAATCCCTCTCTCATTCCTACAACCACAACACATGCATTAGATTATTTTTTTTTAACATGCAAACCATGCATAATGAGGGATGAAATGGGGTTAGAATATGCACAATTCAGAGCTCAACACACCCCCCAACCATCATTTTGCTAGTCTCGAGCAAAACAAGCGTGAAACAAACCACTTCTCTAAAAACTCAACTCTCTCTTAGAAACTATACTTCTATAGACTTAAGACATACAAGCATGAAATTTAAAGGGAATTAGTGATAAGAACTTGAAATCTTAACTCCCTAAGCATAATAAGTATCTCACATAGAATCCCCACCAATTGATTAACAAATACAGGAATCTAAACAAGTGCGGTCTAGTGTGTGCCTAGTGAATCTTCATCTCATGAATTTTCAGGATTATCTTATTCATGAATCAGCAAAATTAAATATCTAAAAGTGTGCAGATCAATCAGATGCCAATGACAAGAATTTGCCTTACCGTTCCTTCAGCGGCTTTCACTTTACTTCTCATTTCTGGCTTTGGTTATGGGTAGACCATCCCCTTGTTGGTAATAGGTAGCTCTTTTCAAAAAATTTCAACAAGTATTCAATAATAATCTTTTTTTTCATTTTCACATACATTAGATAGGATTTTTAGAAATCCATATCTTTCGTTCTTTTCTCTTTACTTCACATGAACAAGGATGGACAAAGTTCCCTGGCTTGGTTCCTTAATGCCTTAGATCTCAGTCTAGCCAATTTACAAGTCTACATAATCCTTTCAAACCATGAGATTCGTGTAATGTGAACTAGACTCAAAAGTGTTCAAATATTCTATCGATCATATAAATAGGAGAATTTATATAGAAAACTATTATATTACGGGCTTTAAAGAGCTTCAAAATCAATCACTTCATTTCTCTTCTTTTCATACTCATAACATCCCAAATGCATAGAAACAAAGTTTTCTAAAAGAGTCTTGAATTTTCAGAAAAATTGAATTTTTTTTTACATAATTGCTCAAAATGTCACAAGATACTACATTTATCTAGGAATCTCACCCCCCCAAACAAAATCTTGCATTGTCATCAATGTAAAAAGATATATAATAAGCAATAACATTAGATCAATGATATAAATAAAGGAGAATGAGAACGAGAGTACTTGAGAGAGTTGATCATGGAAGTTTACAACTTCAAACAACTAAATATTTAAAATAAATAGAACTACTCCATACCTCCGTCAGACTAGGAGGTCAATCTTAATATAAAAGTGTTCGGGCTCAAATTCGCACCCATAATAAAACAACATGTGGGTCCATCTATAATGATTTGGATCAATACCGAGATCAGAACTACTCAGAAAACACCAGCATAACCTTAACTTGCGCAATCATGACCAAAACCTACAAATGACGTTTCGGAGTGAAAACGGACATGCGTATTACTGCCAAATGATCTGGAACGCCCTAAAACCCTTAACCTACAAGTTTCAAAGTCATTCGATGCATATCTTTGCCGGCACACCTCGAAATATGTTTTGCCCCTGACTGGAGCTGACTAAAAGGTTTGAAAGCCTACAAGTCCTATTTTGGAGCGGAACTGGACATGCGTATTGCCGCCAAATGATCTAGAATGCCTGAAAAACCTTAACCTATAAGTTTTAAAGTCATGCAGTGCTTATTTCTATGCGTGCGCTTCCTGGAACGAAATTCTTGTACGAAGAGTCGACCCAAAGGTTCCAAATTAGTAAGGAACTACCAAAGTTCGCAACCTCTGGTCCTCTGCACCCCGTCCTGTTCATTTAATAGCCTAATGAGAGGCTTAAAGTGCCCTGGCGTCAGTGACTTTGGCCCCAGAAAAGCTAGCTGTACACTGGACAGTCGGAGCCTGAAATCCTGAAATTCTGAAAATATTCTTAGTATGGGAACTGTTTCTCTCTTGCAGAGTGCAGAATCCGAGAATTGGCTAAGTAGTGGAGCAAATGCATTTCCAAGAGGGACATGTGGGAGCTCCAAAACCACATGCGGAAGTCCCGAAACCACATGCGCTCACAAAATGCACCCGGAACAATCCTTCTCGGAAAACTTCCCGGAAAATGTCCAAAAAAGTCAGGTTTAAACACATGTGCTTGGCCTGGAATCACATGTGCTAGCATCAGCCTGAAAGTGATAATCGGAAGCCACATGCGCCTTGCAACGGTCAGAGGATGACAGTCAGAAGCCACATGCACCTAGAAAGTCCTCCAGAAACACATGTGCTTGGCCTAGAATCACATGCGCTCGGTAGCAGTCGAAAAGTGACAATCAAAAGCCACATGTGCTCAAAAAGCCTTCCAGAAATACATGCGCTCGGAAGTATCCACCGGTCCGGACCCGAATCCGTATAGAACACTATAAATAGCAACCACCTCCCCCTCCCCCCTAATGACCAAATCCATCATCATTCCCCTGGAGACCTCAGAGTGACGCAAGAGGTAACATGCGCTCACTCTGCCATCTCTTGCCAGATGCCTTGGCCGGAATGGATTCCCTTGCCTGAAAGAGATTTTCCCACTGAAGCCAAAATGCAGAGGGAGAGAGGGAGAGAAATTTCAAAATTATTCTAAGTAGTGGACTTTTTCCACTTTCAAGAGGGACATGCGCCCACCACCTCTTGGCAGAAAAACTTAGAAAACAGACAAAGTAGTGGAAATTTCCACTTTCGCAGAGGGACATGTGCCCACCTCTCTTTGCTTGGAAAAGCTGAAAAACGGCTAAGTAGTGAGATCTCTCACCAAAATGCAGAGGGACATGCGCCCACTCCCTATAGCCTGAAAAATCACAAAATCATTAAGTGGTGATGGGACATACGCCCACCACCTTGGTCCAGGCGCATGTGCAATGCCACATGTGCCCAGAAGCCATCCCCTTTCTCTCTCTCGTTCAATATTTGGCCATATGCGCCTGACCATTGGGCACATGCGCCCACCCCACATGACATGCGCCCACACATCCACCCCATGCGCCTGCACGCTGGTGGGGAGGTGGGACCTTCCATTGTGTGGCCCACTTTCAGTGTGGTCTGCGTCCCAATCGCACTGACCCTCCTAGACACACATCAACGATATCTTTCCATTCCTCGGGTCAAATTTTTGAACGATCAATGATAAATCTCCCAGATCACTGATTTAATAAAAAAAAGTCCAACACTTAATCAAATCTGTAAATCCGAAAGACCAGGAAACGGTTGAAGTCAAGGAGAATCGGGCGAAATCGGACTGACCCCGAGAGAAAGACTTCTCTTCTCCATAATAGGATACATCATAATCATGCACCACAACAAGGTTGTATATTCTCAAGACCATCCAATACCCTAATTAAGAAGTCAACAAGCCAAGTACTTAGTCATTTTAACCCTGGGAAGTGCCCTGTTGGCTCGAAAATTGACTTACGTCGAGCGAAATGAAATGCGATCGCACTGACGTCAAAGTGGATCCAGCATCATTGCGATCCTCGTGGACATGATCCATCACTGTTCAAAGATGATCATCACCGGTATTCACTAAATACCCCGATTAGACCGCAGAAAGGTCTACTACTGAGTCATTTTCAGCCTTGGGAAGTGCCCTGTTGGCTCAAAAATTGACTAATGCCAAGTAAAATCAATCACGATCTCAAAGATGTAGAGTAAAGCTAATGCACTCATGCTATAATAGCTGAGTTAAACATTTACAGGGCACCGATCCCTATTGTTTATCAGAAATTGGCATGAACGGGCACCTATCAGACCTGATACTTAGCCATTTACAAGCATCGAAAACGGCCAATCCAGTCCATTGAAATTAAATCCTCAAAGGATCTAGGCTCGATACAGCCTATTCGATCTCAAATCAATCATCGAAAAGTACTTAGAAGAAAGAATGTTCTGGAAGATGAGTCGCCGGACTTTAGATTGAACACATTTATTTCATTGTACAAAGCTCTATTCATCCCGAATAAAGGTCTAAGGCTAAACCTAAGGGATTATGGTTACCACAAGAAACCACAAACAAAAGAGTTCTAACAAAGCTTCAAATATCATGCTATGGACTGTCATTATAAAAAGACAGCTGTTGTAGGCAAATATAGTCTAGCGAGAAGTGAGGGATCGCGGGCATATCTGGAATGCGACCAGTTAGGATCGCGCTCGAGATAAGGGGTCGCATATCTGGAATGCGACCAGTCAGGATCGCGCTCGAGATAAGGGGTCGCATATCTGGAATGCGAGCAGCCAAGCTCGCGCTCGACGAAAGGGGTCGCATATATGGAATGCGAGCAGCCAAGCTCGTGCTCGACGAAAGGGGTCGCATATACAAAATGCGACCAGAGTATTCTTCATTCGAGCAGCTCCCGATATCTGAGTGATCGTGGTTTTCGGCATAGATGGCCTTCGTTTCATAGTACCAGCAGCCCGTATAGGCCGGTTTCGGTTTATATCTGATCTTAGTTCCGAATATCCGGAGACGTAATCGGCTAGACGTCTAGGATGTTTTGACTACATCTTTCTTCAAGGATTATCGTGATACGATTCTTATCCCATGAAAATAGGGATAACCTTAACGGATTGCGTAGCGGACTGGATCATTGAGATTTGTATAAATAGATGATTCTATTGACGATAAAGGTACACAATATTCAATCTCTAGCCTCAATTTTTTGCCTGGTTATTCTTCTTCTTGCTTTGCCTGACTTCAGCATCGAAGGGCTAATGGCTGGACACCAGTCACCCTTAGTTGCTTTCTGTCTCCTTACAGGTCCGGCGGAGGAAGTCTCTGTTGGAAAGAGGGTGAATGACCAGGAGATCCTGTTACAAAATCTGACGTTAACAGTTTGGCGCCGTCTGTGGGAACGACTTGATCGTCAAAATCAATCATTCTAACCACCGATCAAAATCCTTCTGCGATGCCTCCTAAAAATGCTGTTCATCCTTCGACCTCAAGGCAGGCACCACCTCCGCCCGATGAGACAGAATCCATACCTGTTCTTCCACCCACTTCGACGAATATCCCTCAAGGAGCCCCAAATATGCCGTCAGCGAATCCATTATTGGAGGCCTTTGGAAATCAAGACGACGTTTTGCGTTTCCTCAAAACTACTCTTTTAACTCTAAATCCGGAGTTCAGGCCCTGTCAAATCGGCTTGATCTGCATTTCCCCGAACCGCAGAGACAACCCTCCGAGGGGTTACCACCGCAACCCATTCCGGTGGCTTCCAGACATTCTGTGGACGAACCACGGGTTCAACCAAATCATCCTCCGTCAAACCGAACACCACTCGGCAACCACCCCCCTGTGTTGCCTCCACATTCCGTACATTCTAGTACGTCTCAACAACCTCAACCTCAGGGCTCCACTGTCGAAACATCAGGCTATACCTTACCATGGGAAGGAGATCTCAAAAGAATCCATGATCGTTTTGACATCATGGAACAGCGGTATCAGGAAAATCGACCATTTGCCGTCATGGCGGCGATACATCAATCCGAGTCCCCCTTCACCAGTGAGGTTATGGAAGCACCGTTACCTAGAAAGTATCGAACACCTGTTATCACCCCGTACACAGGTATTGGTGACCCTCTTGAACACCTGGAAACATACAAGTCTTTTATGGAGTTGGAGGGACATGGTTCAGAAATCATGTGTAGGGCTTTTTCTCTAACTTTGAAGGAAGCTGCTCGTACGTGGTTCCGGGGACTAAAACCTCGTTCCATCAGCTCCTTTTCACAGTTATCGGAGATATTCCTGTCTCAATTCATGGGAAGCATTCGCATTAAGAAGCCAGCCTCCCATCTAATGGATCTGAAACAGCAGCATGGCGAGACAATAAAGGAATTCACAGTACAGTTCACTGCAGAAGCCGTTCAAACTGAAGGTTATACTGAGGAAAAAGGTCTCACAGCCCTCATAGCCAGAATAACGAGCGAGAAATTCAGGTTTGCCTTAGATAAAAGCCCTCCAAAAACTATGGCAGAGTTCCAAGCCAAAGCTCAGAAGTATATCAATGCAAAAGAAGTCGCATTGACACGCCATGGAGTACAGGGTAAGAAACGCAAGCCAGAGGGAACCTCTTCTGCAGATAAAAAATATCGTCGTGATCAGCACGATCGTTCTCCCAAGAAGCCTTATTCTGGTAAATATCATAACTACATTCCTCTCAATCGATCTCATGAAAAGGTTCTAATGGAAATTAAACACAAGCCATATGTAAAATGGCCTGCAAAGATCAAATCCGATCCCGAGAAGAGAGATAAGAACAAGTTCTGTTACTTCCACAAAGATCACGGGCATAGAACCCAGGACTGCATCTCTCTACGAGATCATATTGAAGCCCTTATTCGAAAGGGCCATCTCCAGGATTATGTCGCTCGTAAAAATCGATCACCAGAAAGGGCGAAAGCCTCATCATGCCAAAAAGAACCATCTCATCATCATACCGCCCAAGAGGACGCTGAGCCAACTGGAGAAATCCGCACCATTGTCGGAGGACCAGCTTGCGGGGGCGACTCTCAAGCTTCAAGGAAAGCGTACACTCGGAAGGCGTCTAAAGAACCCCAGCATATTTTTGGCTGGAACAAGCATCTAGCGCGTCAAAAGCCAGCCATCTTCCAATTTCCTTCTCCCTTGAAGATGCAGCAGGAATTCACTTCCCTCATGAAGACTCCATCGTAGTCGCATTAAAGGTATCGAATTATCTGACTCATCGAATTATGGTGGATACTGGTAGTTCAGCGGATATTCTGTATTTGGAGGCTTTCAACAAAATGACACTTGCCAGAAGCCTACTCAAACCAGTTTCGACTCCTCTCGTCGACTTCGGAGGTGAGGTGGTAACACCTGAAGGAAGCATTGATCTCCCAGTTACTTTTGGAGAAAGTCCAGCGAAGACTACCGTCTTCGTAAACTTCCTCGTGGTGGATCGTAAATCAGCATATAACGCCATTTTGGGGCGGCCATCGCTTAATAAGGTTGGGGCAGCCTTACACCCATCCTATTTATGCGTCAAGTTCCCTACCCCAAATGGTGTTGGGGTTGTGCGAGGAAATCAAAAGGAGGCTCGGTCTTGCTACCAGATAGCCCTACAAGATCGAAAGAAAGCTCAAGCGACACCCGTTATGGAGATAGCACAAGATTCACCCAACTTTTCCACCAACACCTCGCTGGATCCGAGAGAAAACATTCTCCAATCAGGAACTCCTGGGGAAGAAACAATGGCGATTCACTTAACTAAAGACGACCCATCCAGGGTCGTATACATTGGATCCTCTTTAACCAGTGTCGATCGTGAAGATTTGGTCCGTTTTCTCACCGAATACCAGGACGTGTTCGCTTGGTCTCATAAAGATATGCCAGGCATCGACCCCAATGTCATCGCACATCATCTCAATATCGACCCGAAGCATAAACCCGTACACCAGCGTCGACGTGCCTTCACTGCAGAAAGGCAAATGGCGATCAAAGCTGAAGTCGAGAAGCTACTCACGGTCAATTTCATAAAAGAAGTTGACTACCCAGAGTGGGTCGCGAACATAGTTCTCGTCCGGAAAGCTAATGGCAAATGGAGAATGTGCGTCGACTATTCAGATCTGAACAAAGCATGTCCCAAAGATAGCTTCCCGACACCGCGGATCGACCAGTTGGTTGATTCAACAGCTGGACACGCTCTGCTCAGTTTTATGGATGCTTATTCTGGTTACAACCAGATCATGATGCATCCACCTGATAGCCAGCATACCGCCTTCATCACAGATCGGGGATTATATTGCTACCAGGTAATGCCGTTCGGTCTTAAAAATGCAGGGGCCACTTATCAATGCCTCGTCAACAAAATATTCGCTGCTCAAATCTGTAGGAATATGGAAGTTTATGTTGATGACATGCTCGTGAAAAGTACCGTAGAAGATGGTCATATTTTCGATTTGCGAGAAGCCTTCGACCTAATGAGGAGGTATCAAATGAAGTTGAACCCAGAAAAATGTGCGTTCGGAGTGTCTGCAGGAAAATTTCTCGGGTTTATGGTCGGTCAGCGAGGAATTGAGGCAAATCCTGAAAAGATAAAAGCGTTGGTAGAGATGAAATCCCCCACTACTCTGAAGGACGTCCAGCGTTTGGCTGGTCGCATCGCATCGTTGAATAGATTCATCTCGCGAGCATCTGACAAGTGCTTACCATTCTTCAAACTCCTTCGTGCAACGGCCAAGTCTGATTGGAAATGGACACCACAGTGTGAGGAAGCCTTTCAACAATTGAAGCTATACATGAGCACACCCCCCATTTTATCTAAACCTGTAGCACATGAGCAACTCATTCTTTATTTATCTGTGTCCTCTACGGCCGTTAGTGCCGCTTTAATAAGAGAAGATTTCAGGGTGCAAAGGCCCGTTTATTATATCAGTCGAGCAATGGTTGACGCAGAAACTAGGTATTCTGATATGGAAAAGCTGGCCCTGGCCTTAGTCACGGCAGCTCAAAAACTGCGACCATACTTTCAAGCCCACGCTATTCTAGTACCAACAAATCATCCACTACGGCAAGTCCTTCAAAAACTTGAGGCTTCCGAACGCTTAACTAAATGGGCAGTCGAGATCAGCGAGCATGATATCTCATTCTGTCTTAGGACCGCAGTCAAAGGCCAGGCCGTGGCTGACTTTATCACCGAATTCACATACTCTTCCGATGATAATACCATGACCAGCGACCAGCCTCCTTGGTCACTCTTCGTGGACGGGTCGTCGCGGGCCTGATTTTAGTGGCTCCCGACGGGTCGCACTTCCAATATGCTCTACGCTTCGATTCTCGCATCTCAAATAATGAAGCGGAATATGAGGCCCTGATCGTTGGCCTCGAACTAGCAATCATCCTTTCAATTCAGAATCTGCTAATTCATAGCGACTCCCAGCTCATTGTCAATCAAGTACTCGGTGAATTCGATGCCAAAGAAGAAAGGATGGCCTTATACAAGTCTCGTGTCCTCATCCTGCTCGCGAAACTGAAGACTTATGAGATAATTCATATTCCTCTCGAGAAGAACCAACTCGCAGATTCCCTGGCAAAGCTCACCTCTGCACCAGAATCTGAGTTATTACATTCAACTCCCATCGAGCATCTTCAGAACCCGAGTATCGACCAAGCAACTCTTGAGCAAGTGATATCGGTAGAATCATCTCCATGTTGGATGGACCCCATTATCCTTTATCTCAGAGACGGATACCTTCCAGACGACAAGAAGATTGCAAGACAAATTCGTCATCGAGCCGCCAGGTATACCTTACAAGACGGAATATTGTTACGCAAAAGTTTTTCCTTGCCTTATTTAAGGTGTCTTCATCCAGAAGAAGCACTTCGTGTTCTCGATGAAATACACCAGGGGGCATGCGGTAACCACCCCAGGGGGCGATCCCTAGCATATAAGGCGATGAGGCAAGGATATTATTGGCCCACTATGAAAGCAGATGCAATTGCATTCTCCAAAAAATGTGACAAGTGCCAGCGATACTCTCCTATACCTCACGCACCGTCCGAGCAAATGACTCAAGTTGATAGCTCTTGGCCTTTCGCACAATGGGGGGTTGATATCATCAGGCCCTTGCCTACTGGAAAAGGACAAAATAAATTCGCAATAGTAGGGGTCGACTACTTCACCAAATGGGCCGAGGCAGAACCGTTGGCCAAGATCACCGAGAAACAAAATACGAAGTTCATATGGAGGAATATCATATGCCGTTATGGACTCCCCCACACTATAATTACCGACAATGGGACGCAATTCGACAACGCAGCCTTTGACGAATTTTGTGAAAAGTGAAAGATACGTAACCTCCGCACTTCTCCATATCATCCTCAGGCAAATGGGCAAGTCGAGGCAGTGAATAAAACCATCAAACATCATTTGAAAACCAAGCTCGGTGAGTGTAAGGGCATGTGGCCAGAACTCTTGCCAGAAGTCTTATGGGCATATAGGACTACGGCTCGTACGTCTACGGGTGAAACCCCCTTTTCCTTGGCATTCGGCACCGATGCGGTAGTACCAGTCGAGATTTAAATCCCCTCGTACCGGGTTGAGCAATATGATCCTACTAGTAACCAAGAAAATCTTCGACTTCACCTCGATCTCTCGAAAGAACGAAGGATCGCCTCTTAGATGCGAGTAGCAGCATATCAGCAACGCATTGCTCGCTATCGTAACGCTAAAGTTCGACTTAGAGCTTTCCAACTGGGAGATTTGGTTCTCAGACAAAACCTTGGGGTCTCTACTCGATCACTTGATCCGAATTGGGAAGGCCCGTATCGAGTCATAAAAATTGTGCGACCCGGCACCTACTATCTTGAAGATATGCAAGGAAGACCAGTACGTCGCCCTTAGCACGTGGAACACTTGTTGCAGTACTTCCCTTGATGCAATGTAACTCTTAACGATACTTGAATGGACTGAGGATTGAAGACATCTTTTGGTCGCTACTCCATTTACTTGGATTTGAATAGCCCCGAAGAGAATACATACATTCTCTTGGCCAATTGCCTACCTTTGGTAGGGTTGAAATTATCTTTTGGTCGCTACTCCATTTACTTGGATTCGAATAGCCCCGAAGAGAATACATACATTCTCTTGGCCAATTGCCTACCTTTGGAAGGGTTGAAATTATCTTTTGGTCGCTACTCCATTTACTTGGACTCGAATAGCTCCGAAGAGAATACATACATTCTCTTGGCCAATTGCCTACCCTTGGTAGGGTTGAAATTATTATTAGTTGGTTGCTTTTCCATTTTATGGATCGAAAATAGCCCTGAAGAGAGCATACGTGTTCTCTTGACCAATCTTCTGCCTTTGGTGGAATCAAAATCTCAATCGATTGACTAGTCTGTCTCAACGCAGACAGAGACGGACCTACGAGTTACCTTTTATGAGTCAGATGCGAGGAGCATAGCTCGTGTTTGGATTAAGGGGTCGCACACCCCAAATGCGAGCAGCCAAGCTCGTGCTCGAATTAAGGGGTCGCATCCCCTGATGAGTCAACATGTGATCAAACACAAAGCAAAAATGAAAGATAGGGAGAATGCGCAACACTGAAGAAATAGATGTTCATTAAAATGATGACCAAAAAGTCAAGACAGCTACAAGTTTCTTCTCAAAAGTATACAAAAAAAATAATACATGACATAGGAAGGTGCCGAGGTCAAGGTTGGTCATCCCCATCTTGCGCAGGCTCGCGACTCTCAGCTTCGGGACCAGCCTCAGGAGCAGGAGCAACATCTGTTGCCCCAGTGACTTCGTTCTCAGCTGCAGCCCGTTCTCTAGCTGCAACCTCTAAAGCCACTCTGTCGAACTCCTCAACGTTAAAAGTCGGAGCAATCTGCTGCATAACTCTGACCGCAAAATCGCGACCAGCGATATACGCTTCATATCGCTCCTCGTCATAAAGTTGAGAAGTACGGAACTCCTGAACTACGCGAGGACCCTCGTCAGATACCATCTGAACGAGCGCCTCTCGCTCTTCTTCCCAGTGGATGGAGTCATCCTTCAGCTGTTTAAGTCGCTGCTGGGCCTCCTCAAGCTTGGTCCGAGCGTCTTTCAGCTGCCCTTCTAGCTGGATCTTGTCCTGGCGGAAGATCTCCTTCTCCTTCTCGCTCTTAGTATGGAGCTCTTGAAGCTTTGCGAGTTGGAGGTCCACTGACTGAAAGCGTTCAGTCATGGATTGGATTTTGACAAGGAGAATCTTCTTCTCTTCGTCCAGCTTGGCGATTTGAACTTCCAGAGCCTTCACCAAGCGATCCCGCCCTTGGACCTCTGCTTCCATCGTCTTCTTTTTCTTCTCCGCATCTTCCACGCTGCGGCGGGCTGCTTCGATGTCACGTCTGACTCGAAGCGTGAGATCAAGGCTCTATAAAAAATGTGAGAAAGAAGGGAAATCAGGGTAGCCCGCCATATCAACAATATAAAAAAGAATACAATAAAGTAAGACGGTGTAAGGTTGGTTACCTGCAGCAATCTCACCTCGATATCTGAGGAAAGGGTTTCCGGGCTCGGCTCGGGGAGAGCTCCGAAGGAGTTTGGAGATATTTTGTCAAACATGAACTCGCATATGGGATGCAAGTGCGGTGGGATGACAAAAGTTCCCAACCCAGAAGGTTGGGCCACCACCATCTCCTTCGAGCTCGCCTCGCGAGCACCCGCTGTACCCAGAGAGGGTGTCAGCGATTCGCGAGCAATAACCGGCTCGCACGTAGCTCCCCTTTGAGGGAGTCCCCCTCCTCTTCGATCGCCTTTCGGCGAGTTGTCGGCTACTTCGATAATTGGCTGACGAGGTAGGTCAGCCGGAGGGGGCACGGTGGATAGAGGGGTCGCATTGACCGGAGGGGTCGCGGTCGTGCGAGAAGTCGTAGCGACCCCTCCCGAAGCCGCCCCACGTGGTTGAGGGCCGCGAGATGACCCCTCTGCGGGAGCAGGCGCATTAGAAGGACCCCCGGCGATTTTCTTTTGCCTCTTCGAGGCTACGCCCTTCAGACGAGGAAGTACCCCCAATGCACCTCTCTTGTCTCCGACATTCGTCATCTCTTCTCGGAAGGTGAGACCCGCTGCACAGAGATGACGAGGTTCTAATGCGACGTTGAGGTGGCGCGCGGTCGCGGAGAGCTTGTAGACTCTAATTAACTTCTCGTTGAGTCCTCCTCGCAGGTTCGGCTTCACACCAGTCGGGATTCCTACGAACAAAAAAGAAGGAACATTAAATCGTCAATGGAGCAAAGTTATTGTTCCTCTCGGACAAATAAACAAGCACTTAACCCACCTTCGCCAAAGTGGCGATTAACGTTATGGCCTTTGGGGTCGGAGCTCATTTCGGACTCCCAGTTGCCGGAGACATAGAACCACTTTTTTCTCCACCCCAGGCAGTTGGAAGAAGGGTTCCCCAAGATAAAGTTATTCCGGTGCCAGAAGCATAGGTAGTACCAACCCTCGCTAGCTGGCGCCTTCTTCAGCTGGAATAACCTTAAAAACTCTTCAGCGGTTAACTCCTCGTTACCCGCTTGCTTCCAGAGGACAAAAGCACTCAGAAGTACCCGCCAGCCATTTACTATTAGTTGGCCCGGGGCAATCTTGTAGAGACGGAGGAAGTTTCGTATAAAAGGGTGGAGGGGAAGACGTATGCCTACTTTGAAAAAATATTCATAAAAAGCCACACACCCTGGTGGTGGGGCATCGGCTGTCTCCCCTCTCCCTGGTAATCTAAACGAAACAGAGTCTGGGACTCTATATGCCTCTCTAAGGTTAGAGAGCCTCTCCTCCGTCAAGATGGAAGAGTAACCGGAGGCGGAATATCTCCCGGCCGGTACTCTGGCGTTGTTGGATTCAGAAGAATCCGAGGTTTCGTCTCCAAGAGGGACAATCTCTTCGTCAGAGACCTCCGCCATTATAAAGAAAGTGGATGAAAGAAGCGAGTAAGAAGAAAGAATAACTCTGTAAAGAGGTTTTTTGCTCCGGAAACAAAGAAGAAGAAGAAGGAAACTCCGCAGTAGATGGGATTCGAAAATGGGGGATTTTCTGCTAAGTCCGATATTTATATGCAATCATCTCGGTTGATTTGATGGACACGCAGTAGCTTCTCATCCGGCACGCCAGACGAATGGGCGCTGGCATTAAATACGAAAACACGTGGCGCCCGACGCCTCATTTCTAGTGGCAGAAAAAGCTGCGCAAAAGCTGGCCATCATAAATGCGGAAGCACGTTAAGTGAATCATGTGCGATTTTCTCCCAGCAGCCAACTGTCTACACTAACAAACCCTTGGCATAGTTCCTCAATACCAAGGGTTTGGGGGGCATCTGTTGTAAGCAAATATAGTCTAGCGAGAAGTGAGGGATCGCGGGCATATCTGGAATGCGACCAGTCAGGATCGCGCTCGAGATAAGGGGTCGCATATCTGGAATGCGACCAGTCAGGATCGCACTCGAGATAAGGGGTCGCATATCTGGAATGCGAGCAGCCAAGCTCGCACTCGACGAAAGGGGTTGCATATATGGAATGCGAGCAGCCAAGCTCGTGCTCGACGAAAGGGGTCGTATATACAAAATGCGACCAGAGTATTCTTCATTCGAGCACCTCCCGATATCTGAGTGATCGTGGTTTTTGGCATAGATGGCCTTCGTTTCATAGTACCAGCAACCCGTATAGGCCGGTTTCGGTTTATATCTGATCTTAGTTCCGAATATTCGGAGACGTAATCGGCTAGACGTCTAGGATATTTTGACTACATCTTTCTTCAAGGATTATCGTGATACGATTCTTATCCCATGAAAATAGGGATAACCTTAACGGCTTGCGTAGCGGACTGGATCATTGAGATCTGTATAAATAGATGATTCTATTGACGATAAAGGTACACAATATTCAATCTCTAGCCTCCATTTTTTGCCTGGTTATTCTTCTTCTTGCTTTGCCTGACTTCAGCATCGGAGGGCTAACGGCTGGACACCAGTCACCCTTAGTTGCTTTCTGTCTCCTTACAGGTCCGGCAGAGGAAGTCTCTGTTGGAAAGAGGGTGAACGACCAGGAGATCCTGTTACAAAATCTGACGTTAACAACAGCTGATACCTTACCCATCAACAATAGGTCCATCGGTTGAACTGATGAGGCAGTTGTGGAGTGCTTTCCTAAGGTCACCCGTCATAAAAATATGGGCGCAGGCCTTGGGTCATGCCGACCAACATTTCGATGCTCATGTATTCCAAAGGCCAATGGCCCAAAGTTACACCACTTGGTTAAATCCTCGCTCAGTAAATTGCGGAGTGCCTTCCTAAGGTCACCCGTCATAAAAATGCCAACCAATATTCAATGCTCGTGTATTCCAGAGGTAAATGACCCGGAGTTGCACCACTCGATAAAATCCTGACAGTCCTTCAACCCGGACAATCCGAAAGAAAATGGGACATAGACATCCGACTTGTTTAAAAACATGGCTCAATCCATAATAAGAAAAGAAATAGGTCTCTACGACCATGAACTCAAGACTATAATCCCTGACGACTTAAATTACTTGCTTGATCTATCCGGGCTTCCTCTCTAATATTCCACCTATTGTATAACTACATTCATAGTGGAATCTTGTCGCTTTGTGCCGTGGTTTTCTCCCGTAAGGGTTTCCACATAAAAATCTGCGTTGCTTGTGATTTGTTTCAGTTACATTTATGCTCTCTTAATGCTTTATTTAACTCATCTATGATGCATGCATTCATTTACTTTTGTCTTCTAATCAAGGGTGATCATCCATTGATGTAATTAAGGATTCATGACCAGTTCACAGCTTGGAATGTAAAAGACCTCAGAATCTCTGATATAAAATTCACCTTGCTATATATCTTCTCATGTGTATTTTGTGATTGCTTATGATTGTCTATGAATGTCTCTATACTTAGACATTCCCCAGAATAACGAAACACACGAAAAAACTGCCAATGAGCATTTTTCTAGTTTTAATAAACTGGCGACTCTACTGGGGATCGAACATACCAGAATCTCTGGTTAATTCTGAGTGAAAGAAACCTTCTAAGATCAATCATTTACGACACAAACGTATACATAAGAAAGTTAACGCAAGGAGAAATGTTTTGCGCCTTTACGGGCGCCAAACTGGCGACTCTCAAGGGGAACGTTCTTCCCTTCATCTTTAAGGCAAAAGCATCTGAAATTGAAGTTTTCAAAACTTTCAAAAATCCTAAAGTTTTAAAAGATAACATAAGCACGTATATTACTGCTACGCATTTAGTTTTATGTCCAACTTTTATTGTGACTCGTAAGGTCGTGCACTTTCTACATTTAGTTGTAGAATGTTCTAATGGACATGTGATTGTGCAGTGAAAACTAATGAAAATACTAACCCTAAGAACAGGAGAAATGTCATCTGTACTTATCTTTTTGGTGACTGGAGGATTCTGCTTCCTGCATTCCACTGTGACAACACTAACCGCTTCCAAGTCTGGCTAACAGCTAACTTGAAGCCGCAAACAGCCAAAGGAAATGAAGAAAACAACGATGAAGGCTCCATATTAGAAGACCACTGTGGTCAAGGCATGCCGCACCATAAAAAAGCAGTGGCAACCAACACAAGTTAGCGGCGCTCCCACTGCTAACCAGACTACCACAATGAGGCCACAGAAGTTCACACATTCAGTTGGTAGCTTCCCAGCTCTCTTGAAAGTGAACCACCTAGACAGGGGGCAGATCAAGCCGGCTATGCAAAAAATAGTCATAAAAGAAAGAAAGGGGATTGTCATCGAGACCAGTAAGATGAAATCAAGGCCGATTCGTGAGGAGCGGCCAGTACAAGTCGTGATGGTGTAGATAATTGAAGGCGAAGAGTCGATCAAACAAGATGTTGAACCATTAATGACTCAAGAGTAAATCAATGAATTGGCCCAAGCTCAGAGTGATTTATCGAGGTGAGTGAAGGAGATCTAGGATGCCTTAGCCACCCCAATCGCACAGAAAATAGCCCATAGTACAGCTTCACCCACTCGACAGTCGGCGGAAGAATCACAGAGGCAGATCAGGCCATTTATACAGAAACAGTTGAAGAGACGATAGAAACGATCTTTGTCAAAGCCATTCTAACAAAGCAAAAGCCGACACATGAGGGGCGATCGATGCAGGACGCGATGGTTTAGGTGGTCTAAGACAAAGAATTGTTTGAACAGACTAATTAACCACCAGCAATCCAAGAACATATTGATAAGTTAGTTCAAGATTCAGAATGACTTAGCAAAGCAGTCGAAAGACATACATGATGGTCTGGCAATCCTGATAGCGCATGGGGCCACTCAAAACATCATTTTTGCCCAAGATATCACAGGGAGCAAGTAACGGGTTTCCTCATCAAGCGAATGAGCCAGTGAAGTGGTGGTTAATTTCATAGCCAAAGAAGCAGCCAAAGCAGCTGTCAACTTGATAATCAAAGTAACAATCAAAACAATTACCAACTCGAAAACTAAAAGAGTGAAAGAAAAAAATTTGCTGGCTGACTCACTAGGCCCCATAAGTGTTAGATGCCCGAGTCAACCCTACCGACTCAGTATCATTCAAAATATACCCTCACACTCCTGGTCTAAACAAGTTGAGAAATAAATATACCCTTACACTCCGAGTCTAAACGAGTTGAGAAATAAATATACCCTTGCGCTCCGGGTCTAAACGAGTTGAAAAATAAATATACACTTACACTCTGGGTCTAAATGAGTTGAGAAATAAATATACCCTTACACCCCGGGCTTAAACGAGTTGAGAAATAAATATACCCTTACACTTTGGGTCTAAACGAGTTGAGAAATAAATATACCCTTGTGCTCCGGGTCTAAACGAGTTGAGAAAATACTCCGGGATACGAGGATAAACTGAACCATACAACCTCTAGGTTATGAGGATAAATTGAACCATACAACCTCCAGGTTATGAGGATAAACTGAACCATACAACCTCCAGGTTACGAGGATAAACTGAACCATACAACCTCCAGGCTACGAGGATAAAATGAACCATACAACCTCCAGGCTACGAGGATAAATTGAACCATACAACCTCTAGGTTACGAGGATAAACTGAACCATACAAACTCCAGGTGACGAGGATAAACTGAACCATACAGCCTCTTGGATATGAGATTAAACTACACCAGATCCCTCTAGGAATTTTCAAATCAATTCGGTCCGATAAGAGGATGGTATTCTATAGAAGATCCTCATAAGATGCAATGTCTTCATATTATTATTTCATCATGGCCTTCTTATTATCATTATGACATTCTGGTGCTCTTCTACTCTATATGAGAGCAATTAAGAGTCATCGATCTTTTATATATATGGCCTTATATGAAGAGAGAAGAAAGCATTCCGCGAAAAATCTAAGAAAGCAATCCAATGATGATGGTCTCTTATACATAGGGTTCTATATGAAGATGACCAGGATATTCTATTATTATCAATCTTTTATACATACGCACTTGGTCTTATATGAAGATGATCAGAACGTCTCGCTATATTTCATATTTTATAGTGAATCTCCCCATCATTATTGTGATATTCTTCTACTCTATATGACGACAAGTTAGAACCAAGAATCTCCTATAGATATACATATGGCTTTATATGAAGATGATTAGGGCATTCTATTATGTATCACTTTGCTTTAAAAATATCGGCAGCTTTCTCTTATGAATAATTCCACAACAAGAATATGCGATTAAAAATTATGATCAGACGGGTATTCTATGTGGATTTCTAAAGCACAAGACATCTTTCATCAGAAAGAGGTGGTCTTGCAAAACGACAAGCTAAATACACTGGGGGCAAGCCCCAATATATGATGAGAAACTCAGGTCTATAGAAGAAAACCACTAGGGGCAGGCCCCAATATATGATAAGAAACTCAATTTTATAGAAGAAGATGACTGTGGACAAGCCCTAATACATAACAAGAAACTCAATCCTGTAGAGAGAAATGACTAGGGGCAGGCCAAAAAACATCAGCTCATGATGCAAGCATATACCAGATTTGAAAACCCAAGATATTCCCGAAATCGATGACAAAGGGAAGTATCTCTCTCTTTTCATTTCGTTCTGCATTCATTATAATTATGATTGTTGTTAAGTCATGTTGCAAAACATTCTAACACCCATCACACGATATCACACAATAGAAAGGTAATTGCCATTGTCATTTCATTAACAAAAGTATGGTTAACATCTTTCAACATCGTATACATGAATGGTCAAAAAGTAAGGATCCCTTACATCGATTACAACGATTATGAAATCTAGTCAAGATGAAGCCCCATGATCATTTCTATATATAAAAAAAATTGTAAGAAGAATATCAGAAGTAAAGATCATAGCTTCTCCACACATCCTGATATCAACGTGGTCATAGCCACCCTGGCAGCTTCCATCGCCGACTTCACCTCAGATAATATCAACGCAGGATCGGGAACATTCTAGAGCTCAGTGGTCAAATCTTCTAGCTACTTGCACACCGCTTCACTCTCACTTTCAAGCCTTATAACAGTTATTTGATCATGAGTAACTACTGACTCAAGACGAGCAGCCTCAAAGCCCCCAATTATTTTCTCCGCCTGCAAGTACTTAATCTCGACATCGATTTCAGCCAGACGATCCAGGCACCCCTTATGTTATGTCTTATTACTTTGAGAAGACGCTCTTGCATCCATCATTGACCGCATATGATGCTCTACTAAAAGTCCTAGAGAACCAGCAATCTTCCATTTCCCTTCATAACAATGTTTGGCTCGGCACGTTCAGCAGCCACCACCCTCGTGATGGAGCTTTCAAATGAAGAAATATGATCGACAAGCACGAGTGCATTAGGTCCTATCACTCCAACGCAACCTCCAACACTTTCATTCCAGCACTTAACATATGCCATTCATGTAGATCAACTAGCATTTTTTACGTACTCGATAACAAACCCCTCCATATGCTCTGCTCAAAATAATCCAAATGATCGAAACAAGGAACATCGAATGCTCCATGAATAACAGCATCAGGATCAACAATAACTGCGGTGAAGAAACACGGTGAGCATATAATGAAATGATAAATGTAGAAAGAAAAGAATATATCAAGAAGTTATAAAAGAACGTTACTAAGGGCCAGAGATGAGCCAACAACAGGTTCTAAGGGACCCACAACGTGTGTCATCGTGTCAATAAATAACTCAGCAATCTCAGTCGGTAGTTTCGAAGTCATGACCGAAGATTCAATAGTGTTACTTGTTCACTTCCCCAAGTGTAGGGTTGCGATGTAGAAATAATTTGGTAGAGACCGAGATTGTTCTCAGGGACTTGTTAGGAATTCACAAAATTACCTCTAATATTCTCTAATTAAGAACTAACCAAACAGATTTTTAAAATTGAATGTAGATAGAATTTTTAAACTAAAAGTGAATGTAATCAATATAAAAGAGCACTAGGGGTTCAAGGATCCACTTGTAGCAATCCTTGATGCATAATTCGTTGTGGTTTCCCAATTACACAACTAGAATCGAAATCAAATCCTATCTAGTCGGATGATAGAGCAGTTGTAACATACAATCTGTCAGATGTGTGATTTATATAAATGATTCCCTCAATTCAAGTTAGGACTTGAGCACACTCAATTGCATAGGTCAATCCTAGTTCCAATAGATTAAGATCACAATCATAATCATCATTAAACTCTGTCACAAAGTATAATAAGATTATGATTTGAACTTCATTCAAATCACATACACAATTAATACATAATTCAGAAATTATAACAAAAAGGTAGAACTTTGGTTGAAGTTACCACATGAGAATCCAAGTCTAGAGCGAATTGAATTCGATTCCTCAGAGCGTACAGGTTTAGAACTATGCAAAACAATAAGAACTAAAGCAATTCTTCCAACATCCATGAGCCATCGTAAGATTAAGAAAAACTACTTAGAACTTTATTCAAACTTCTAAAAACCATTGTTCTTTAATAAATCCAACTTGAAACCAAAACAAATGAATTAAAGCATCTCAGATTCACTACAAGCTTCACCTCTTAGCCCTAGCTAAGAGGTTTAACCGTTCATGATCTAAAGAAACATGAAAACAACTAAAAACATGAACTAGAAAACCCAAACTAGAGGGAGTTGTGGAACTCCGATTTCGTCCTTCTCCACCTCCCACCTTCATAGATCTCTTCTAGGATGCCTTAACTACGATCCCTAAGTCCCCTTCTATAGTGGAGAGGCTCTACTGCCTCAGAATCTTCTAGATTTACGCAGCACTTACGCACTTACACAAAAAAATCGGAGCTTCAAGAGGAAGTTGCTGAATTCCTGCTGCAATACACTGGCCAACCGATCTTGACCGGTCGCACTGGGTTGGCCGACTGGTCAGACCCTTTCTTTGATTAGTCCAGAGAGCAGAAGTGTGGAGGCAGACCCTGGCCGACCAGTCAAGACCGGTCGGACTTGGGCAGGCTTCTGTACAGCGACCTCCAGCAGACGCTGGAGTAATTCTTGAGGCTGGCCGATCGGTCAAGACCGGTCGTGGCCCCCTTGGCCGACCGGTCGAACTTTGTTTTCTTCATTTTTCTTTTTTCTTTCTTCTCTCTTCGCTCTCCTTACTTTCTTCTTTCTTTGGCCTACCTTGGGTCTTCATCTAAGGCTCCTAAATGCAATCTTTTAGCTATTGATTGAGTTAACTTTCTCTAATTCCTACAATCACAAAACCACGCATTAGAATAGTCTTTATGCTTGAAAACCATGCATACTTAGTGATGAAATGGGGTTAAAATATACACATTAAAGCACTCAACATTACTATCAGCATTAATTACCTCAGTCGAAGTTGGCACCTCCACCATACCCTCAACATTAGAAGCACCAGAGGCCACGAACACAGTTGTGTCATTCACCGACATAATGGTCCCTTGGAGATTATCTTCTCCAATCTGCCCAACCTGCTCTCTCACACTAACATGGTCTCATATTTCATTCGCTGGCTCAATCGTCGTCGGGTCCTCTTCACTAATTAACTGATTGTCATCCTTATCACCTTAAACCACCAGAAGACGTGTGAACCCGAATTCTTGTGACCATCTCACCAAAGGTACTTCGAAAGTATACCAGCCGTCCAATGTTGTTTCCTCCTTACGACGGTCAATTGACACACTCAGAGAAGTCTTATGCCTAATACTTAACGACAAATACACTTTGGCCTACTCTCTATAATAACCCAATCCATCAGTGAGGACCTCTATCAGCCTTAGAGGAGGAATGTAGATTGGATCATCAATAGAGCTGTTGTTCCGAATCAAAGCATACTGATGCACCCACCATCTTAGCCAGCCATTAGGATCGCCAGTCTTTCGATAAAGGCCAGGAAGCATGAACCTCGTGCCCGTTCGCGTCATTAGAAGTTGATGCCATATCCACTTCCAATGAGTAGGACCCATGCCATATGCCTACTCTACTTTGGTTACATCCAGTAACGTTATTGGAACACCCTGATCATATCCGAATTGCCTAGCAAATAGGTTAGGGTAATAAGGCTCCCGCCAGAACTCTATTCCTTCGCACAGTGGAAGTGAAGCAGTACGAATAGATACCAGAAACTCCCTATCAAGAGTATTCACAACATGTTCATCGTCAATGACTTCTTGATCCTCTTCAACGTTAGAAATGGGAAAGTGGTGGAAGCAAATATCCACCCAACTGTCGGTTTTCGAAGCTATCCAATCAGATGATTGTGCTATCATCTTAAGTTTTCTGTAGCGATAAAGAGGCACGTGATGGGTGTGGAGATACTGAAAGAGATCCATTCCATATGTCCATGAGAAATATATACCCAGCCACCCGTAGAAGAAATGCCATGAGCAATAAGTCACGTTCATCCCTCGCCTGGGTTAATCTTTGTTACTGGCAATATTATCGAAAGCCATAGACTGCACAACACCGGCGGTGCTAAAGAATATCGATAGCCATTTGTAAGAGCTCCTATCCCAACAAAGCAAGAAACCCTGACCCCATCAGCACCCTTGGAGCTAGGCAACACAACTGCCGACAGCCAGTATGCTAAGAAGCTCGCCAATTCACAAGTCGGCGTAAGCTCATTCGGATTGCAGAATCTATGTCCAAAACGTTCCTTCATCAAGACTTGGTCTTCCTGCGGGGTTTCATATTCTTCACAATCAATGCTTCAAAAAGTAAGGAAGATTTCACGTCAGAAGCAAAGAAATTGAAAACATGCAAAACACGAAATACAAAAGAGAGTATCAGAAGAAATGTTACTTCATCCTCTGGCTGAAGTAAATCAACCAGTCATCATAATGAATCTTTGTAATATTGTCGAATTACGACAACTCAGCAAACATCTCTAGACAAGCCTTCGAATGATAAGCATCTCGAGGACTTTTAAGCCTAGACGTAGACAACTCTTCATCAGTTGGGATATATTCTTAGTAGTATTCTCCTATTACGGACAAGCCAGCCATCATCCGGAGATCTCATAAAGTTATGCTCATCTCCCCATATGGAAAGTGGAATGAATTGGTAACAGAAGACTGTTCGCTTCCCCAAGTGTAGGGTTGCAATTTAGTAATAAACTCGGTAAGATTGAGGTCGATCCTCAGGGACTTATGTAGGATTTCACAAACTCATCCACAAGTGTCTATCTACTAATCAGATTTTTGTATGAAATTGATATGAGTAACAGAAGTTGAATTAAATCGAAAGTAATTAATTATAAGAAGGCACTAGGGGTTCAGAGGGTCCACTTGTAGCAATCCTTGATGTTCAATCCGCTGTGGTTTCTTATTCTCTTAACTAGAATCGACATTCCTGTCTATCTAGTCGGATGATAGAGCTGTTAAACCAAACAGTCTGTAATATGTAAGTTCTATGCATAAGATTCACTCAATGTAGGCTGAGCTGAGCATGCTCAATTGCATAGGTCATTCCCCTTTCCTATAAGTCCAGTTCACAATCATAATCATCCTCAAGTCCTCTCACAAGACAAGGCTAGATCAGGAATTGAACTGGATTTAAATCACAAGCACAGTCCATACATATTCCAGAAAAAAACAGAAAAATAGAACTTGGTAGGAAGTCCCTTCATGAAGAGCTTAGTACTAGAGCGCACTCCGATTCCTCGGATCATACAGGTCTAGACCGTTGCAAACGAATTAAGAAGCTAAGTAATTCATCCAAACATCCATGAGTCATCACAAGACTAAGAAAAATTACTTAAAAACTTGTATAAACTTCAAACCTTAGTTCATAATCATGAATTCCAAACTAAAAACCACTTAACTACGAATCAAAACATCTTGGATTCACTACAAGCTTCACCTCTTAGCCCTAGCTAAGAGGTTTAGCTGCTCATGATCCAAGGAAACATGAAACAACTACAAAAAGCATGAAAACAGCAAAGCAAACCAAAAGGAGTTGTGAAACTCCAATCTCCACTTCCACAGTCTCCAACCTCGCTTGAACCCTTCTAGGATACCCTAAGAACAATCCCTAGGTGTCTTTTTATAGTCTGGAGGCTCCACAACTTCGGAAGAATCGAGAAATTGCGTAATACTTACGTAGCGCAGAGAAAATCGGACTTGATTTGGAAATTTCTAAGATCTTACGCATGGCCGACCGGTCATGACCGGTCGGCCTCAATAGACAATCACTCCAGCAAGCATAGCCGACCGGTCATGACCGGTCGGCCTTGTAGAACATCAGTCCAGCAAACACCTCCGACCGGTCATGACCGGTCGGATGTTTTCATTCAGATTACAGCAGCAATGACCGACCGGTCATGACCGGTCGGTCCTATTCATTGAAGTCCCAGCACCCATGTCCGACCGGTCAAGACCGGTCGGATGTCTTCAGTAACAGCCCGTATGCATGGCTGACCGGTCACTGACCGGTCTGGCGTCCTTGGCCGACCGGTCATGACCGGTCGGTAGTCTTCCAAGTTCTTTTTCTTCTTTTTATTTTCTTTCCTTGCTTCTTTCTTTCACTTTCTCTCTTCTTTTCTTCTTTGATCATCAAATAATCTTCATTAGAATGATGCCAAATGAGCCCTTTTTATCTTCAATTGAGTGGAGTTCACTCTCAGTCCTGTAGTCACAAAACATGCGTTGGATTAGCCTACAAAACATACAAACCTTGCACAATGAGTGATGAATTGGGGTTAGAATATGCACAATTAAGAACTCAACACACCCCCCAACCAGCATTTTGCTAGTCCCGAGCAAAACATGCGTTAACTAATCCCCTCCTTCAAAACTCAACTCTCTTTCAGAAACCATCCTTCTATACATTCCAAGGTTCATAAGCTTAAGATTCAGAAACATTAGGCAACAGAGGTTGAAACTGTAAACCCTCAAAACATAATAAGCATTCATATGAAATTCCCACTGATTGGTTGATAAATAGAAGGACTTGAACAAATTCATCCTAGTGTGGGTAGTGAAAATTCATCTCACGAGTTTCTAGGATTATCTTCTTCATAGATCAAGTAGACTATAGAACTCAAGGTACATAGAGCCACATCAAGCCAATGACAGGAATTTGCCTTACCGTCCTTCCGACGACTTTCACACTACGTCCCATTTCCGGCTTTGGTTACAGGTAGACCATCCCCCGGTTGGTAGTAGGTAGCCCTAATCGGAATTTTCCACCGTTTTTTCACCATTCCCAATTTCATCCTTCCTTTTCCTTTTTCTTTTTAAATTAGATAGGATTTTTAAAAATCCATATCTTTCATTATTTTCCCATGGACAAGGATGGACAAAGTACCCCGGCCTGATTTCTCAATACCTTAATTCAAAGTCTAGCTAATCCATAAATCACATAATCCCTTCAACTCATGAAAATCGTGTTTTGTGAACTAGGTGTAAAAGTGTTCAGGTTTTCTATCAATCACAAAAATAGGGGAGTTCACATATAAAAACCATTATGCTATGAGAGATTCTAGATATCCAGCCCCATACACTTCATATCTCCTCCTCTTATGCTCATATCAACTTGAATGCATAGAACCGGTGTTTTCCAAAAGAGTTTCGAATTTTTGAAAAATCGAAAAAAATTTCCACATGATTGCTTTAAATGTTGCAAAACGCTGGATTCATCCAAGTGATCCTACACCCCCCAACCAAATCTTGCATTGTCCTCAATGTAAAAGATGTGCAATGAGCAAAACATGAGAGCAATTTGAAAATAAAAGGGAGTGAGGAATGATAGTACCTGAGATAGTGAAAAGTGGAAATCTTCCTCCTTCTAACAAACCTATGAAAAAGAAAAAAAAATAGCAAAATCCTAATCCTAACTACTCTATACCTCCATCAGACTAGGAGATCAATCATCCTGATATACAGGATCATTCAGAGGTATGGACATACCTTCTGAAGGGAATTTGTCAAAGAACGGCTTTAATCGCTGCCCATTTGCTTTAAAAATGTTGTCGTTCCTCGGATTCAACAGCTCGACAGTCCCATATGGATAGACAGTTTGCACAATGTAGGGACCGGTCCATCGAGATAGCAATTTTCCCGAAAATAGATGTAAGCGAGAATTATACATGAGGACTTTTTGATTTATCGTGAATGTCTTGCGAAGAATATTCTTATCATGGAATATCTTCGTCTTGTCCTTGTAAATTCTCGCATTCTCATAAGCTTCATTCCGGATTTCTGCAAGTTCATTCAATTGTAGTTTGCGTAACGAGCTTGCCTTGTCAAAATTGAAATTCATCTTCTTAATAGCCCAATATGCCCTATGTTCCAACTCCACAGGCAAGTGACAAGCCTTCCCATAGACAAGTCTATAGGGAGACATTCCAATAGGGGTTTTTAAAAGCTGTATGGTAAGCCCAAAGCGCATCAGTAAGCCGAAGCGACCAATCCTTGCGATCGGGGTTCACCGTTTTCTCTAAAATGTGTTTAATCTCCCTATTGGATATCTCAGCTTGTACACTAGTTTGTGGGTGATAGGGAGTGCTCACTTTGTGTGCTACGCCATATTTTTTCATTAAGGCTTCAAGAGGGCGATTGCAAAAGTGAGACCCTCCATCACTTATGATGACTCGAGGCGTTCCAAACCGGGAAAGAATATTTTCTTTTAAAAATCTAATGACCGTTTTATGGTCATTATTCCGGCAAGGGATAGCCTCGACCCATTTGGAAACATAGTCGACGGCAAGCAAGATGTATAGGTTTCCAAAAGAAGATGGGAATGGGCCCATGAAATCGATGCCCCAACAGTCAAAAATTTCGATTATTAAGATGGGATTGAGTGGCATCATATTTCTACTGGAGATTCCCCCTAATTTCTGACAAGGTTCACAAGCTTTGCAAAACTCATGTGTGTGTTTGAACATCGTGGGCCAATAAAACCCACATTGCAGAATTTTCGCTGTGGTCTTTTTAGCCGAAAAGTGGCCACCACATGCTTGAGAATGACAGAAGGAGATGATACTTTGTTGCTCATCATTTGGGACACATCTCCTTATGATTTGATCGGGACAATACTTGAATAAGTATGGGTCGTCCCATAGGAATTTCTGCACCTCCGAGAAGAATCTATCATTTTCTTGCTTTTTCCAATATGTAGGAATTATACCTGTAGCAAGATAGTTAGCAATGTCCACATACCATGGTAATTGGAAAACAGCAAAAAGTTGTTCATCAGGGAACATGTCATTGATTGCAGTCGTTTCAGGGGAATCAGTGAGGACAAGTCGAGAGAGGTGGTCAGCTACTACATTCTCTACTCCTTTCTTATCATGTATTTCTATGTCAAATTCCTAGAGTAGAAGGATCCATCTTAACAACCGCGGTTTAGCATCCTTCTTAGAAAGAAGATACTTAAGCGCGGCATGGTCAGTGAATATAATGATCTTGGATCCAATCAAGTAGGACCTAAACTTTTCTAAGGCAAAAACTACAGCTAAAAGTTCCTTTTCAGTAGTGGTGTAGTTTGCTTGGGTTGAGTTTAGGGTTCTACTTGCATAGTAGATGGCTTTTTATCTTTTCTTTGGCCTAACACGGCCCCAATAGCATAGTCGCTAGCATCACACATAATCTCAAAAGGAAGGCTCCAATCAGGTGGTTGCATTATTGGAGCGCATGTCAACATACCTTTAAGGGTGGTAAAGGCCTTTTGACATTCTTCATTCCACTCGAATGAATTTTCCTTTTGAAGTAGGTTACATAAAGGGCGAGAGAGTGAACTGAAGTCCTTTATGAACCTTCTGTAGAATCTTGCGTGTCCTAAAAAGGACCGTATATCTCGTATGCTTTTGGGTGGTGGAAGGTTAGAGATAAGATCAATTTTAGCTTTGTCCACCTCGATTCCATTTTGTGAAACGATGTGACCAAGTACAATTCCCTTTTGAACCATGAAGTGACACTTTTCCCAATTGAGCACAAGGTTCTTCTCTTCACATCTTTTCAGCACAGATTTCAAGTGCTCAAGGCACTCATCAAAGCTACAACCGAATACGGAAAAATCATCCATGAAGATTTTGAGAATGGTCCCCACCATGTCAGAAAAGATGCTCATCATGCAACGCTGAAAGGTGGCAGGGGCATTACATAGTCCAAACGGCATCCGTCGATAGGCGAAAGTGCCGAATGGACATGTGAATGTAGTCTTTTCTTGGTCTTCACGGGCAATTTCTATTTGGTTGTACCCTGAATAGCCATCAAGGAAGCAAAAGTGGGAATGACCCGCCAATCGTTCTAAAATCTGATCAACAAACGGTAGGGGGAAATGATCTTTCCTCGTGACAGTGTTTAGCTTCCTGTAGTCAATGCACATTCTCCAACCGGTAGTGACTCTATTTGGCACGAGTTCGTTATTGGCATTAGCTACGATGGTTATTCCGGATTTCTTAGGCACCACTTGAGTTGGACTCACCCATTGGCTATCGGATATTGGGTAAATGATACCTACATCCAATAGTTTCACCACTTCGGCCTTAACCACATCCTTCATGTTTGGATTTAGTCGTCTTTGTGGTTGCCGGGATGTCTTTACATTTTCCTCAAGGTGTATGCGGTGAGTACAAATCAGTGGATCTATGCCTTTGAGATCTGCAATTGACCATCCGATGGCACTCTTGTGCTCTAATAGAGTGGCTATTAGCCTACTCTCTTGTTCCTCATCCAAGTGGGAAGAAATCACCACTGGATATGTCTCATCTCGACCTAAATAAGCATACTTTAGCTCACTTGGCAATGGTTTTAGGTCGAGTGTTGGTGCCTTGATGTTGGATGGAAGGGCCTTGTTCTCATTTACAGGCAAAGGTTCAATTGGGGTCCTCCATCTTTTATTGTCAAGTACTGGCATCATCTCTAGCATGGCATCCATCTCTTGTATTGTGTATTCATTTGTCTCATGAGAATGGGCCATAAATGCCTCCAAAGGGTCGAAAAATAGTGACAAGGGGACTGTATCCTCCACGAATGATTCAATCATGTTTAACTCGTGGATATCATCATCAACCTCCCGTGGTTGTTTGCATAAATCAAATATGTTGAGTTCAAGGGTCATATTTCCAAAGGACATTTGTACAAGTCCATTTCTACAATTGATAATGGCATTTGAGGTAGCTAGAAACGGTCGTCCAAGTATGACGGGAATTTGAGCACTGGTGCCTATCACGGGATGTGTGTCTAAGACAATAAAATCTACTGGGTAGTAGAATTTATTAACTTGGACTAGAACATCCTCTATCATTCCTCTCGGTATCCGGATGGATCTATCAGCAAGTTGGAGTGTGGTTTTAGTGGGTTTCAATTCACCTAACCCAAGTTGTTCGTAGACCGAGTATGGAATGAGATTCACACTTGCCCCCAAGTCGAGTAGGGCTTGTTTAATCTGGTAGTCTCCTATGATGCATGAGATGGTTGGACTACCTGGATCCTTGTATTTTTGGGACACCTCTTGTTTGATGATGGCACTCAAATTCTCAGCCAAAAGAACTTTGTTGTGAACGTTATGTTTCCTTTGGACTGTACACAATTCCTTTAGAAATTTGGCATAAGATGGTATTTATTTTATTGCATCCAACAGCGGGATGTTGATCTTCACCTGCTTGAAAACTTCTAGAATCTCCAGATTTTTATCTAAAGGTTTAGGTGAAATCAACCTTTGTGGAAATGGGGCAACCGGCTTGTATTGTCTTTCCGGTTCTTTCTCTTGTGGAACATTGTTTGGGCTATCATCCTCTTTGGGAATTTCCGGATCCTTAGGCTTTGGAGCCTTCACCGGATTAGATTTGTCAATTTCTTTCCCACTTCTCAAAGTGGTGATAGCTTGGACATGTTCCGTATGGTGGGAGGATGAGCTTGCATCTTGTATCTCATTTGGGTCCTTGGGTTAGGAAGAGGTTGAGCAGGAAGTGTGCCCTTCTCTCTAACACTAAGGTGAGCTTCAACTCTAGCCAGAGATGTTTTCAATTCATTGATGGCTTGGTTTGAATTTTGATTGAATTTCAATTGCTCTTGCATGAACCCATCTATTTTTAGAGAATTTGTCTTGTTATACTCATTCTGGACCGATACGAATGCACCCAACATCTCTTCTAGTGATACTTTTGGAGTATTGTTTACATTTGCATTGGGCCCACTCCTCCAACTGAAGTTGGGATGGTTCTTCCAATTAGGATTAAACGTGTTTGAGTTTGGAGCACCATATTGTTGTTGATAGCTGTTTATGGCATTTGTTTGTTCTTGTAAGATGCCTTGGACTGCTGAAAATGTGGGACAATCTTGTGTAGCATGTTGATTTCCAGCACAAATTCCACAAACAGTTTCAACGTCAGTGGAGTTGATTGTTTCTCCTTTCCTTAATTCCATGGCTTCGACCTTTTTTGTAAGGCTAGCCAACCGTGCACTTATGCTATCTTCTTCTGATAAGACGTACATTCCTCCCTTTTCCTTTTGTTGGCCAGTCTTGGAAGTAGTTGGTTTCGATGTGTCCCAAGACTGTGCACTCTCAGCCAATTCTTCCAAATAATCCCATGCTTCATCAGCTTCCTTATTCATGAACTCCCCATTACACATCATTTCTACAAATTGGCGCATGGGTGAAGTCAGTCCTTCATAGAAAAAGCTTATAACCCGCCAAATTTCATAGCCATGATGTGGGCATGTGTTTAATAGGTCTTTAAACCTCTCCCAACATTGGAAAAAGGTTTCATCTTCCTTTTGGGCAAAATTCATGATAAGGCGCTTCAGCATATTTGTTTTGTAAGTAGGGAAGAATTTCTTTATGAATTCTCTGTGCATATCAGTCCATGCACCAATTGATCTTGGCCTCAATGCATAAAGCCAGCCCTTAGCTTTATCTTTAAGGGTGAAAGGGAAGAATTTAAGTCTCACCACATCTTCCGTTACGTTTGTAAAGTGCATGGTGGTGATTACCTCATCAAACTCCTTAAGGTGTTGATAGGCACTTTCACTGTCTAAACCATGGAATTTAGGGAGGAGATTGATCACTCTCGGTTTCAAGTCTACGTTTCCTGCATTTGGTGGAAATACTATGCATAAGGGAGTGCTCGTTCTTGCAGGTTGCAAGAAATCACGTAAAGTCTTTAGTCAGGGAACATCCTCAACCACATTCTCCCCAGTTTCAGTTTGATTTTGGACCGGGTTAGGTTGATTTGCAGCCATATTTTCAGATAAAATTGGAGAGTCTAAATGTCTCCTAGCACGTGGCTCTCTATCAATTCCTTCTACTATCCCCCCTTCACTTATGAGTCGGTTATTGGAATCCCGAGCCCAATGTGGCATGCAAAACAAAAAAAAGAAACAGAAAGAAAGAAGAATTCTTCCTCCCTTTTCTTAACTCTTCTCTAAGACCGAAGCACAAGGTGTCTTGCAATGGCTAGGCCAGAAGCAAGGATAGAGACCGATTTCTCCTGGTCAATAGGGGTTCAGAGAACTCCCCACCCACTCTTTGAATCTTTTGAGAAAAAGTGCAGAAGAAGGAGAAAGAGGAGTAGAGATGAGAAAAGAAATCTCTGAGCACAAGGTGATCCAAGACGGCAGCGCCAACCAATAGGAATCCAAGTGGCAAAAAGGCCGACCTTTTAGAGATCCAAAAGGAGTCTCCACCCACTCTACAAGAGATGAATAAGATAGGAATGAATAGGAGAAGGAGAAGAGTAAGGTTTAGAAAGATAGAACCTGATTCGCACTTAAAATCCTTGTATCTTCTTCAGCCTCCTAGAAATCCCTGAAAAGAAAAGTCAAATAAACAAACTAAGTTAGTCCTAAAATCCTAAAAATCCTAAATAGATACTAATTTCAGAAATTTATGAAAACTGTCAAAATCCCAGGCAACGGCGCCAAAAACTTGTTCGCTTCCCCAAGTGTAGGGTTGCGATGTAGTATTAAACTCGGTAAGACTTAGGTCGATCCTCAGGGACTTATGTAGGATTTCACAAACTCATCCACAAGTGTCTATCTACTAATCAGATTTTTGTATGAAATTGATATGAGTAACAGAAGTTGAATTAAATCGAAAGTAATTAATTATAAGAAGGCACTAGGGGTTCAGAGGGTCCACTTGTAGCAATCCTTGATGTTCAATCCGCTGTGGTTTCTTATTCTCTCAACTAGAATCGACATTCCTGTCTATCTAGTCGGATGATAGAGCTGTTAAACCAAACAGTCTGTAATATGTAAGTTCTATGCATAAGATTCACTCAATGTAGGCTGAGCTGAGCATGCTCAATTGCATAGGTCATTCCCCTTTCCTATAAGACTAGTTCACAATCATAATTATCCTCAAGTCCTCTCACAAGACAAGGCTAGATCAGGAATTGAACTGGATTTAAATCACAAGCACAGTCCATACATATTCCAGAAAAAAACAGAAAAATAGAACTTGGTAGGAAGTCCCTTCATGAAGAGCTTAGTACTAGAGCGCACTCCGATTCCTCGGATCATACAGGTCTAGACCGTTGCAAACGAATTAAGAAGCTAAGTAATTCATCCAAACATCCATGAGTCATCACAAGACTAAGAAAAATTACTTAAAAACTTGTATAAACTTCAAACCTTAGTTCATAATCATGAATTCCAAACTAAAAACCACTTAACTACGAATCAAAACATCTTGGATTCACTACAAGCTTCACCTCTTAGCCCTAGCTAAGAGGTTTAGCTGCTCATGATCCAAGGAAACATGAAACAACTACAAAAAGCATGAAAACAGTAAAGCAAACCAAAAGGAGTTGTGAAACTCCAATCTCCACTTCCACAGTCTCCAACCTCGCTTGAACCCTTCTAGGATACCCTAAGAACAATCCCTAGGTGTCTTTTTATAATCTGGAGGCTCCACAACTTCGGAAGAATCGAGAAATTGCGTAATACTTACGCTAGCGCAGAGAAAATCGGACTTGATTTGGAAATTTCTAAGTTCTTACGCATGGCCGACCGGTCATGACTGGTCGGCCTCAATAGACAATCACTCCAGCAAGCATAGCCAATCGGTCATGACCGGTTGGCCTTGTAGAACATCAGTCCAGCAAACACCTCCGACCGGTCATGACCGGTCGGATGTTTTCATTCAGATTACAGCAGCAATGACCGACCGGTCATGACCGGTCGGTCCTATTCATTGAAGTCCCAGCACCCATGTCCGACCGGTCAAGACCGGTCGGATGTCTTCAGTAACAGCCCGTATGCATGGCTGACCGGTCACTGACCGGTCTGGCGTCCTTGGCCGACAGGTCATGACCGGTCGGTAGTCTTCCAAGTTCTTTTTCTTCTTTTTATTTTCTTTCCTTGCTTCTTTCTTTCACTTTCTCTCTTCTTTTCTTCTTTGATCATCAAATAATCTTCATTAGAATGATGCCAAATGAGCCCTTTTTGTCTTCAATTGAGTGGAGTTCACTCTCAGTCCTGTAGTCACAAAACATGCGTTGGATTAGCCTACAAACCATACAAACCTTGCACAATGAGTGATGAATTGGGGTTAGAATATGCACAATTAAGAACTCAACAAAGACCAGTAATTTAAGAAGCTCTGAATGATTATTGGATCACGAAAGAATGCCCAGAGGTCGCATCGATAGCCTGATACAGGCCAACTTGCTTCAAAACCCTCTCGTAACGGACCAAAATCTCTTTTGCCCATTGCTCATAACCAACTTGCTCATTCAGATGACCTTGCGTACGGAAACTTCCCGTCGCCCACATCATCGTCTTGTCCATATGCTGAAACCTTTGTTGAACTGTCTCAAAATAATGGGCTAGATAAAGAGCGTGAGAATCACAAGTCGATGCAAGGAAGACTATTTCTCTTGGGAGACCTACCCGTTGTTCTCTCCCATCGTCAACCAATAAGGTAGTCAACAACTGTTCAGGAACAGATGTCCCCTTCCAACCTCGCAAAACTGAAAAGGGCCTTGAACATGGGATGGCTCGATGCTCGGGAGGGGTCGGTGCCTCATAAGAGATTTCTCATGTTTAATGACTTGGTCGTTGTAGGGGTTCACGATGAAGAAACCGCACGTCGCGACAATTTGGTTTCTATCCCAGTCAATCTTCATCCGGTCATTCGTCAGATCGACGAGCTGTGTCGACCGCTCCTCCTGACCGATTGCCTTAGTTGATTTCTTACCTCGATTCCATCACTTCATCTTCTTCTAAACTTCTTGATTATCCTCGGGATGTTGGGCAAGCAAACTAGAAGGACCTGCCTCGACAGCACTTGGAGCACCAGTAAGCTGATAACACCAAGAGGACCATCCTTCTTCAGTCCCTTGCGTCGGAGGCTCAGATGCAATTTTATCCACATAAATACGTACTAACACCTCATGGGGAAGCTGCTTAATAAGACCGAAGAAATCGTTCCCTTCAGGATCGGCTATTGTAGAGAAATGCAAATGACACTTTGTTGTAGATGGATCGACAGTATCTTCAGCCACCCTCTTCTTCCCGTGTTGCAGAGATGAGGGACCAGAAACTTACGACTCGGAAGCTTCACCAGAAGATCTCGTCATTTCTGCCATGATTTGCTGCAACACGCAAACAAGGAAACATCAGGAGAAAACTCCATTGCATGTAACAAAGCAACATAATGAGGTATGCATCATAAAAAAACAAAATCACATTATCCAATCATGGATTGCACACACAAACAAATCACACCAATAAACACGT
This sequence comes from Liriodendron chinense, assembly GCA_003013855.2. NCBI lineage: Eukaryota > Viridiplantae > Streptophyta > Magnoliopsida > Magnoliales > Magnoliaceae > Liriodendron > Liriodendron chinense. The sequence continues at coordinate 2,905,995 of ML058508.1, read as the reverse complement.
GTACAAAATCACGACCCACAAAAACATGGGAGTAATAAAATTCAAGCGCGCATCCGACAAATAAGCACACACATGTCACAAGCACTGGACAAAGACAAGAAACAATCCCAACATCGGATGTACACAATTGTTCACACACAATGATCTTATATACATTCGAAGCACTTGAGCATAGTCCGACGGAACTCTGAACCTGCCTAAAATGGACAGTTGCAAGTCGTAGAAGGCTAAAACAAGCAGCATATTACAGGCCCAAGGCACTGGATTCTAACTATGTTTAAGTATTAAGCAATCCGACCGCAAACGATATTAAATTCGGTTAAAAAAGGAGCCGATTGCATGGATTTTTCTCTAAGAGAAAAAGAGATACCAAAGCTACAAAATTGGCTTAGTAATGGGCTAACATGCACCCAAGGCAGAGCCCCAGGCGCATGTGCCCTCTAACATGCACCCAAACTAGCAGAGGCGAAAAGAATAAATTTTTTTATAGTGATCCAGGTGCATGTGGTTCCCAACATGCACCCATTCATCTACTCCAAGCACATGTGCCCTTACAGATGCGCCCAACCCTCAACAATAGGGAGCAACATGTGCCCATTCATTTTTTTCTGGAAAGTTTCAAGTCTGGAGCAGTCTCCAGGCGCATGTCCAGAGCAACATGCGCCTGGCACATGCGCCCACTCATAGGGCAATCCAACATGCACCCATGGCAAGAGACTTTGCTCTTCGAAAAACAGCTTGAAGACCACATGCACCCATGGGGAGGCCACATGTGCCCAGTGCTCCATGAAAAGCTCTCTCACCTCAGAGAATTTTGTTTCTTTGACTCGAAAAATGAGCAAACGACTCGGTGAGTCAACTATTTATACTTGAGCCTGGGGGACCGGTGCACTGCACTAGCATGACGTAAGCATCCAGCGCAGCACATCGGGGGGGCACTTGTTGGGGCTCAAATTCGCACCCATAATAAAACAGCATGTGGCGGTCCATCTACAATGATTTGGATCAATACCAAGATCAGAAATACCCAGAAAACACTAGCGTAACCCTAACCTGCGCAGTCATGATCGAAATTTAAAAATGACGTTTCGGAGCGAAACTGGATGTGCGTATTGCCGCTAAATGAACATTTGATGCATATCTTTGCCTACGCACCTCGAAATGCATTTTGCCCCTGACTGGAGCTAACCGAAAGGGTCTGAAAGCCTACAAGTCCTATTTCTGACCGGAACTGGACATGCGTATTGCCACCAAATGATCCGGAATGCCCAAAAAACCTTAACCTACAAGTTTCAAAGTCATGTGGTGCTTATTTCTATGCGTGCGCTTCCTGAAACAAAGTTCCTATATGAAGAGCCGACCTGGAGGTTCCAAATTAGGAAGGAACTACCAAAGTTTGCAACATCTGGTCCTCTGCACTCCATCCCGTTCATTTGATAACCCAATGAGAGGCTTAAAGTGCCCTAGCATCAGTGACTTTGGCCCCAAAAAAAGATAGCTATACACTGGACAATCGGAGCCAGAAATCCAGAAATCCTGAAAATATTCTAAGTATAGGAACTGTTTCTCTCTTACAGAGTGCAAAATCCAAGAATTGGCTAGGTAGTGGAGCAAATGCATTTCCAAGATGGACATGCGGGAGCTCCAAAACCACATGCAGGAGCTCCAAAACCACATACAAAAGTCTTGAAACCACATGCGCCCGGGACAATCCTTCCTGAAAAACTTCCCGAAAAATGTTCAAAAAAGTCATGTTTAAACACATGCATTTGCCCTGGAATCACATGCGCTAGCATCAGCCTAAAAGTGACAGTCGAAAGCCACATGTGCCCGGCAACAGATGGAGGATGACAATCGGAAGCCACATACACCCGAAAAGTCCTCCAGAAACACATGCACTTTGCCTGGAATCACATGCGCCCAGCAGCAGTCGAAAAGTGACAGTCGGAAGCCATATGCGCCCGGAAAGCCTTCCAGAAATACTTGCGCCCAGAAGTATCTGTCGGTCCGAATCCGGATCCATTTAAAACACTATACATAGCAACCCCCCTGACCAAATCCATCAACATTCCCCTGGAGACCTCAGAGTGACGCAAAAGGTAACATGCTCTCACTCTGCCATCCCTTGTTGAATGCCTTGGCCGGAATGAATTCCCTCGCTGGAAAGGGATTTTCCCACCAGACCCAAAATGCAGAGGGAGAGAGGGAGAGAAATTCCAAAATTATTCTAAGTAGTGGACTTTTTCCACTTTCAAGAGGGACATGCGCCCGCCACCTCTTGGCTAGAAAACTCAGAAAACAGACTAAGTAGTGGAAATTTCCACTTTCGCATAGGGATATGGGCCCACCTCTCTTTGGCTGGAAAAGCTGAAAATGGCTAAGTAGTGAGATCTCTCACCAAAATACAGAGGGACATGCGCCCACTCCCTATAGCCTGAAAAATCACAAAAATCATTAAGTGGTGATGGGACATGCGCCCACCGCCTTGGTCCAGGTGCATGTGCAATGCCATATGCGGTCGAAAGCCATCCCCTTTCTCTCTCTCCTTCAATATTTAGCCATATGCGCCTGAACATTGGGCACATGTGCCCACCCCACATGACATGCACCCACACATCCACCCCATGCACCTAGACACTGGTGGGGAGGTGGGACCTTTCATCGTGTGGCCCACTTTCAGTGTGGTTCGCCTCCCGATAGCGCTGACCCTTCTAGACACAAATCAGCGATATCTTTCCATCCCCCGGGTCGAATTTTCCAACGGTCAATGATAAATGGCCCAGATAACTAATTTAATAAAAAAAAGTCCAACACTTAGTCAAATCTGTAAATCCGGATATCTCCGAAAGACCATGAAACGGTTGAAATTAAGGAGAATCGGGGGGAATCGGATCGACCCCGAGAGAGAGACTTCTCTTCTCCATAACAGGATACATCATAATCATTCCTTGTCTATTCTCAAGACCATCCAATACCATAATTAAGCAGTCAATAGACCCAGTACTTAGTCATTTTCAACCCTGAGAAGTGCCCTATTGGCTAGAAAATCGACTTACGTCGAGCGAAATGAAATGCAATCGCACTGACATCAGAGTGGTCTAGCATCATTGCGATCCTCATGGATATGATCCATCATTGTTTAAAGATGATCATCGTCGGTATTCACTAAATACCCCGATCAGATAGCAAATAGGTCCACTACTTAGTCATTTTCAGCCTTGGGAAGTGCCATGTTGGCTCGAAAATCGACTAATGCCAAGTGACATCAATCGCGATATCAAAAACGCAGAGGCAAAGCTAATGCACTCATGCTATAAAATAGCTGAGTTAAATATTTACAGGGCACCGATCCTTATCGTTTATTAGAAATTGGCATGAACAGGCACCTATCAGATCTGATACTTAGCCATTTACAGGTGTTCGCTTCCCCAAGTGTAGGGTTGCGATGTAGTAATAATCTCGATAAGACCGACGTCAATCCACAGGGACTTGTGTAGGAATTCACAAAATACTTCCAATGGTTTCTAATTAAGAACTAACTAAACATGATTTTGGAATTGGGTGTGGATAAATATTTTGAACTAAACTGAATGTAATCAATTAATAAAAAGCACTAGGGGTTCAAGGATCCACTTGTAGCAATCCTTTATGCTTAATTCGTTGTGGTTTCTCACTTTCTCAAATAGAATCAAAATTAAATCCGATCTAGCTGGATGATAGAGCAGTTAAAACAAACAGTCTTCCATATGTGTGATTCAAGTACATGATTCTCTCAATTCAAGTTAGGACTTGAGCACACTCAATTGCATAAGTCAATCCTAGTTCCAATATGTTAAGATCACAATCATAATCATCATTAAATTCTGTCAGAAAGTATAACTAGATCATGATTTGAACTTCATTCAAATCACATAAACAACCACACATAAGCAGAAATTCCAGAGAAGTAGAACTTTTGGTATGAAGTTCCCACATGAGGATCAAAGGTCTAGAGCGTATTAAATCCGATTCCTCAGAGCGTACAGGTCTAGAATAATTCAAAACAATTAAGAACTCAAGAAATTCTTCTAAACATCCATGAGCCATCATAAGATTAAGAAAAACTACTTAGAACTTTATTCAAACTTCAACCATTGTTCTTCACTAATAATCCAACTTGAAACCAAATCAAACGAATTGAAACATCTTAGATTCACTATAAGCTTCACCTCTTAGCCCTAGCTAAGAGGTTTAGCCGTTAATGATCCAAGGAAACATGAAAACAACTAAGAAAAACATAAAAACAAGAAGAACAAATCAGGAGGAGTTGTAAAACTCCGAATCTGACTTCCACCACCTCCCACCGTGGTAAATCTCTTCTAGCATGCCTTAGCTTTCGGGTCCTAGGTGCAAAGAAACTTCAAGAAATCCTGCAAGATTAGCGCTTTACGCAGAGATTTTCGGTGCTCCAAATGTTCCTGAGTGTTGACCGGCCGATCGAACCCCCTGTTTGGCCGGTCAGACAAAGTGCCTGCAAATATAATTTTCACTGGAGACTTTTTTACACAGTCTGACCCATCAGCCGACCGCCCGGTGGAACTGCTTCAAACTACTGATTTCGCTGGACGTTGAAATGTATAGACCGACCCTTCAGCTGGCTGGTCGACCGACCGGTCGGTCAGTTTGTCCGACCGGTCGGTCAAGGAGTCGGTCCTCCTAAAATGTGTCTAGTGACTTTCCTATTTCTGGAGGGTTTGGCCGGCCGATCGGTGGCTGTGGCCAGCCGGTCGGCCGACATGAAATTGGCTGAATTCTCAGCCTATCCTCCTTCATCTTCAATGCACTTTTGCTCCACCTTTGGTCCTTTATTCCTTTGATCTTCAAGGTGTGTAAAATCATCTTTAAGCCCTCAATTGATGAATTCTCTATCTCATTCCTACAACCACAAAACCATGCATTAGTTGGGTCTTTAATCACTTATTTCAAGCATAGTTAGTAATGAAATGGGGTTAGAATATGCACATTTAAGAGCTCAGCAACAGGCATCGAAAACGACTGATTTGGTCCATTGAAATTAAATCCTTGAAGGATCTTGGCTCGATACAGCCTATTCGATCTCAAATCGATCATCGAAAAGTACTCAGAAGAAAGAATGTTCTTGAAGATGAGTCGTCGGACTCTAGATTGAACACATTTATTTCATTGTACAAAACTCTATTCATCTCGGATAAAGGTCCGAGGCTAAAGCCAAGGCATTATGGTCATTTGCTTTAAAGATATTACCGTTCCTTGGATTCAACAACTTGACGGTCCCATGTGGATAAACAATTTTTACAATGTAGGAACCGGTCCATCGAGATCTCAATTTTCCTGAAAAATAAATGTAGTCGAGAATTAATTGTGAATTAGACATAAGGACCTTTTGATTAATCGTGAAGGTCTTACGAAGAATGTTCTTATCATGGAACATTTTCGTCTTGTCCTTGTAAATTCTCACATTTTCATATGCCTCGTTCCGGAGTTCCGCAAGTTCATTCAATTGAAGTTTGCGCAACGAGCTTGCTTTGTCAGAATCAAAATTCATCTTCTTTATCGCCCAATATGCCCTATGTTCCAACTCCACGGGCAAGTGACAAGCTTTCCCATAGACAAGAGTCTATAGGGAGACATTCCAATGGGGGTCTTGAAAGTAGTACGGCAAGCCCAGAGTGCATCGGTTAGTCGAAGCGACCAATCCTTGCGATCAGGGTTCACGGTTTTCTCCAAAATATGTTTAATCTCCCTGTTCGATATCTCAGCTTGTCCACTTGTTTGTGGGTGATAGGGAGTACTCACTTTGTGATTTACGCCATATTTCTCCATTAAAGCTTCAAACGGGCGGTTACAAAAATGAGATCCTCCATCACTTATAATGACTCGAGGTGTTCCAAACAGAGAAAGGATATTTTCTTTTAAGAAAGGAATTACTGTTTTATGGTCATTATTCCGGCATGGAATCGCCTCGACCTATTTTGAAACATAATCTACGGCTAGCAATATATATAGATTTATGAAAGAAGATGGGAATGGACCCATGAAATCGATGCCCTAACAATAAAAAATTTCTATTGATAAGATGGGATTGAGTGGCATCATATTTATATGGGATATTTGCTCACACATTTTGCAAAACTCATGGGTATCTTTGAACATGGTGGGCCAATAAAACCCACATTGCAAAATCTTGGTTGCAGTCTTCTTAGCCAAAAAGTGGCCACCACATGCCTAAGAATGACATAAGGAGATGATTCTGTGTTGTTCATCATCTGGCACACATCTCCTAATGATTTGATCGGGACAATACTTGAATAAGTATGGGTCGTCCCATATGAATTTTCTCACCTCGTTGAAGAACTTATCATTATCTTACTTTTTCCACTATGTCGGAATTGTACCTGTAGCAAGATAGTTAGCAATGTCCGCATACCATGGCAATTGGGAGACTTTAAAAAGTTGTTTATCAGGGAACATATCATTAATCGGGGTCGTCTTAGAGGAATTGGTGAGAACAAGTCTAGAGAGATGGTTAGCCACGACGTTTTCTACTCCTTTCTTATCATGTATTTCTATGTCAAATTCTTGGAGTAGGAGGATCCATCTTAACAAGCATGCCTTAGCATCCTTCTTAGAGAGAAGGTACTTAAGCATAGCATGCTCAGTAAATATAACGATCTTGGATCCAATCAAGTAGGACCTAAACTTGTCTAAAGCAAAAACTACGGCTAAAAGTTCTTTTTCTATAGTAGTGTAGTTTTCTTGAGCTGAATTTAAAGTTCTACTTGCATAGTAGATGACGCATGGCTTTTTCTCTTTTCTCTGGCCTAACACAGCCCCAATAACATAGTCACTTGCATCGCACATAATTTCAAAAGGAAGGCTCCAATTAGGTGGGTGCATTATGGGAGCACATGTCAACATACCTTTTAGTTTGTCAAAGGCATTTTGACAATCTTCAGTCCACTCAAATAAATTTTCCTTTTGAAGGAGGTTACATAAAAGACGAGAGAGAGAATTAAAGTTCTTTATGAACCGTTTATAAAATCCGGCATGTCCCAAAAAGGACCGCACATCTCGTACGCTCTTGGGTGGTGGAAGGTTAGAGATAAGATTGATTTTAACTTTGTCCACCATGATTCCATTTTGTGAGATGATGTGACCAAGTATTATTCCCTTTTGAACCATGAAGTAACATTTCTCCCAATTTAACATGAGGTTCTTTTCTTCACATCTTTTCAACACAATTTTTAAGTGCATAAGGCACTCATCAAAGTTACAACCAAATATAGAGAAGTCATCCATGAAGACTTCGAGAATCGTTCCCACCATATCAGAAAAAAATACTCAACATACAACGCTGAAAAGTGGCAGGAGCATTGCATAGTGCAAATGGCATCCTTCAATAGGCGAAAGTGTCGAATGGACATGTAAATGTTGTCTTCTCTTGGTCCTCTAAGGTGATCTCTATTTGGTTGTACCCTGAATACCCATCAATGAAGCAAAAATGGGAATGACCTGCCAACCTTTCTAAATTTTGATGAACAAACGGTAGGGGGAAGTGGTCTTTCCTCGTGACTGTGTTTAGCTTCCTGTAGTCAATGCACATTCTCCAACCGGTAGTGACTTTGGTTAGTACGAGTTCATTATTAGCATTGGCTACGATGGTTATTCCGGATTTCTTAGGCACCACTTGAGTTGGACTCACCCATTGACTATCGGATATTGGGTAAATGATACCCAAATCCGATAATTTCACCACTTCGGCCTTAACCACCTCCTTCATGTTTGGATTGAGGTGTCTTTGTGGTTGCCTAGATGTCTTGGCATTTTCCTCAAGGTGTATGTGACAATTACAAATCAGTGGGTCTATGCCTTTGAGATTCGCAATCGACCATCCAATGACACTCTTATGCTTTATTAAAGTGGCTATTAGCCTACTCTCTTATTCCTCATCCAAGTGGGAAGAAATCACCACTGGATATATTTCATCTTGACCTAAATATACATATTTCAAATCACTTGGTAATGGTTTTAGGTTGAGCTTTGGTGCCTTGATATTGGATGGAAGAGGATTGTTCTCGCTTAAGGGTAGAGGTTCAAATAGTGCCTTCCATCTTTTATTATCAAGTACCGGCATAACATCCAAGATGGCATCCATCTCTCGTATTGTGTCATCATTCATCTCATGAGAGTGGGCCAAACATGCCTCCAAAGGGTCGGAATAGAATGTCAAGGGGAATATCTCCTCCACGAATGATTCAATTAAATTTATCTCGTGGATCTCGTCATCAACTTCCCGTGGTTGTTTGCATAAATCAAATATATTCAGCTCGAGTGTCATATTTCCAAAGAACATTTGTAGAAGCCCCTTTTTGCAATTGATAATCACATTTGAAGTTGCTAGAAAAGGGCGGCCAAGTATGACAGGAATTTGAGCACCGGTACCTATCACGGGATGTGTATCCAAGACAATAAAGTCCACTGGGTAGTAGAATTTATCAACTTGGACCAAGACATCCTCAATCACTCCTCTCAGTATACGAATAGATCTATCAGCAAGTTGGAGTGTGGTTTTGGTGGGTTTCAATTCACCTAACCCAAGTTATTCATAAACCGAGTATAGGATGAGGCTAACACTTGCCCCTAAATCGAGTAAGGCTTGTTTGATCCGGTAGTCACCTATAATGCATAAGATGGTTGGACTACCCAGATCCTTGTATTTTTGGGGTACCTTTTATTTGATAATAGCGCTCAAATTCTTAGTCAAAAGTACTTTGTTGTGAACATTGTGTTTCCTTTTGACTATACACAATTCCTTAGAAATTTAACATAGGATGGTATTTATTTTATAGCATCCAACAACGGAATGTTAATCTTCACTTGCTTAAAAACCTTTAAAATTGTCAGGGTTTTGTCTAAAGGTTTGGGTGAAATCAACCTTTGGGAAAACTGGGGCAACCAGCTTATATTGCCTTTTCAGTTCTTTCTCATGTGGAGTGTTGTTCGGGCTATCATCCTCTTTAGAAAATTTTAGATCATTAGGCTTTGGGGCCTTTACCAGATTAGATTTATCAATTATTTTTCCACTCCTTAAGGTGGTGATAGCTTAAACATGCTCCGTATGTTGGGAGGACGAGCTTGTGTCTTGTATCTCAAATTGGGTTCTTGGGTAAGGAAGAGGTTGGGCAGGAAGTGTGCCTTTCTCCCTAACACTGAGATGAGATTCAACTCTAGCCATTGAGGTTTTCAAGTCGTTAATGGCTTGAGGTAAATTTTGATTGAATTTCAGTTGCTCTTGCATGAACCCATCAATTTTCAGAGAATTAGTCTTGTTATATTCAGCTTGAACCAATACGAATGCACCTAACATCTCCTCTAGTGTAGCTTTTGGTGTAATTACTAGGGATGGACCTAGTAAAGGTTGAGCTTGAGGGGTATTGTTTGCATTCGCGGTGGGTCCATTCCTCCAACTGAAGTTGGGATGGTTCTTCCAACTAAAATTATACGTGTTTGAGTTTGGAGCACTAAATGGCCGTTGATAACTGTTTATGGCATTTGATATTTTTTTAGGATATCTTGGAATGCAGAAATTGTGGGACAATCCTGTGTTGCGTGTTGATTTCTGGCACAAATTCCACAAATAGTTTCAACGTCTTTTGAGTTGATCGTCTCTCCTTTCTTCAATTTCATGGCCTCGACTTTTCTTGTGAGGCTAGCCACACGTGCACTTATGTTATCTTCTTCCGAAAGGACATAGATTCTTCTTTTTTTCTTTTGTTGGCTTGTCTTAAAATTTGTTGGTCTAGATGTATCCCAAGACTATGCATTTTCAGCCAATTCATCAAAATAGTCTCATGCTTGTTCGGCTTCCTTATTCATGAATTCTCCATTGCACATCATCTCTATGAATTGACACATGGGTAAAGTCAGTCTTTCATAGAAAAAGCTTATTACCTGCCAAATTTCGTAGCCATGATGTGGGCATGCATTTAACAAGTCCTTGAACCTCTCCCAACATTGGAAGAAGGTCTTATCCTCTTTTTTAGCAAAATTCATGATAAGGCGCCTCAACATGATCGTTTTGTGAGTAGGGAAGAACTTTTTAATGAACTCCCTAGTCATCTCAGTCTATGTGCCAATTGATCTTGGCCTTAATGCATGAAGCCAAGCCTTAGCTTTCTCTTTAAGGGAAAAATGAAATAATTTAAGCCTCACCACATCGTCGGTTACATTTGCAAGGTGCATTGTGGCTATCACCTCATCAAATTCCTTAAGATGTTGATAGCCACTTTCACTGTCTAGCCCATGAAATTTTGGAATGGGTTGGATTACTCCCGGTTTCAAATCTATGTTCCCTACATTCAGTGGAAAAACTATGCATGAGGGAGTTCTCGCTCTTGCAGGTTGCAAGTTATCACATAATGTTCTAGGTCGGGGAACATTCTCAACCACATTCTCTCCCGTTTCGGTTTGGTTTTGGCTCAGATTTTGATTGGCCATTGGGTTAGGTTGATTTCCAGCCATATTTTCAGACAAAATTGGAGAATCTAAACATTTCTTAGCACGTGGCTCCCTATCAATCCCTTCAACAATTCCCCCTTCACTAATGAGTCGGTTATTAGAATCCCGAACCCAATGTGACATGCAAATCTCAGAAAAATAAAAAGAAAAAGGGTTAGAAAAACCTGATTTGAAGTGACTACTTCGACTCCTAGAATTCCTGGAAAAACAAAACAAAGTAAACAAGCTAAGTTAGTAAAGGAGTCCTAAAAATCTCAAATAGAAACTATTTTCAGAAATTTTGTGAAAAACCGTCAGAGTCCCCGGCAGCGGCTCCAAAAACTTGTTTGCCTCCCCAAGTGTAGGGTTGCGATGTAGTAATAATCTCGGTAAGACCGAGGTCGATCTAAGGGAACTAGTGTAGGAATTCACAAAACACTTCCAATGGTTTCTACTTAAGAAGTAACTAAACAGGATTTTGAAATTGGGTGTGGATAGATATTTTGAACTAAACTGAATGTAACCAATTAATAAAAAGCACTAGGGGTTCAAGAATCCACTTGTAGCAATCCTTGATGCTTAATTCGCTGTGGTTTCTCACTTTCTCAACTAGAATTGAAATTAAATCCGATCTAGCCGGATGATAGAGCAGTTAAAACAAACAGTCTGCCATATGTGTGATTCAAGTACATGATTCTCTCAATTCAAGTTACGACTTGAGCACACTCAATTACATAAGTCAATCCTAGTTCCAATAGGTTAAGATCACAATCACAATCATCATTAAATTCTGTCACAAAGTATAACTAGATCATGATTTGAACTTCATTCAAATCACATAAACAACCACACATAAGCAGAAATTCCAGAGAAGTAGAACTTTTGGTATGAAGTTCCCATATAAGGATCAAAGGTCTAGAGCGTATTGAATCCGATTCCTCGAAGCGTACAGGTCTAGAATAATTCAAAATAATTAAGAACTCAAGAAATTCTTCTAAACATCCATGAGCCATCATAAGATTAAGAAAAACTACTTAGGACTTTATTCAAACCTCAACCATTATTCTTCACTAATAATCCAACTTGAAACCAAATCAAACGAATTGAAACATCTTAGATTCACTATAAGCTTCACCTCTTAGCCCTAACTAAGAGGTTTAGCCGTTCATGACCCAAGGAAACATGAAAACAACTAAGAAAAACATAAAAACTAGAAAAATAAACTAGGAGGAGTTGTAGAACTCCGGATCTGACTTCCGCCGCCTCCCACCGTGGTAAATATCTTCTAGCATGCCCTAGGAACGAGCTAGAGGAGTCCTTTTATAACTTTGGGGTTCTAGGTGCGAAGAAACTTCGAGAAATCCCACAAGATTAGCATTTTGCGCAGAGATTTTCGGCGCTCCAGATGTTCCTAAGTGTTGACTGGCCGATCGGACCCCCTATCCGGTCAGTCGGACAAAGTGCCTGCAAATGCAATTTTCACTAGAGTCTTTTTTACACAATCTGATCCATCAACCGACCAGTCGGCCGGCCGGCCAATGGAATTGCTTCAAACTGCTGATTTCGCTGGACGTTGAAATGTATAAACCGACCCTTCAACCAGCCGGTCGGCCGACCGGTCGGTCAGTCCTCCTAAAATGTGTCCAGTGACTTTCCTATTTTTGGAGGGTTTGGCTGACCGGTCGGCCGACATGAAATTGGCTGAATTGTTAGCCTATCCTCCTTCATCTTCAATGCACTTTTGCTCCACCTTTGGTCCTTTATTCCTTTGATCTTCAAGGTGTGTAAACAGCATCTCTAAGTCCTCAATTGATGAATTCTCTCTCTCATTCCTACAACCACAAAACCATCATTAGTTGGGTCTTTAATCACTTATTTCAAACATAGTTAGTAATGAAATGGGGTTAGAATATGTACATTTAAGAGCTCAACAACAGGCATCGAAAACAGCTGATCCGGTCCATTGAAATTAAATCCTTGAAGGATCTTGGCTCGATACAGCCTATTCGATCTCAAATCGATCATCGAAAAGTACTCAGAAGAAAGAATGTTCTTGAAGATGAGTCGCCGGACTCCAGATTGAACACATTTATTTCATTGTACGAAGCTCTATTCATCCCGGATAAAGGTCCGAGGCTAAACCTAAGGCATTATGGTCAACATAAGAAACCACAAACAAAAGAATTCTAACAAACCATGAACTCAAGACTAATCCCTAACGACTTAAATTACTTGCTCGATCTATCCGGGATTCCTATATTCCATCTATTGTATAACTACATTCATGGTGGAATCTTGTCACTTTGTGCCGTAATTTTCTCCCGTAAGGGTTTCCACGTAAAAATCTTTGTGTTGCTTGTGATTTATTTCATTTACATTTATGATCTCTTAATGCTTTATTTAACTTATCTATGATTCATGCATTCATTTACTTTTACCATTTAATCAAGGGTGATCATCCATTGATGTAATTAAGGGTTCGTGACCAGTTCACAACCTGGAATGTAAAAGATCTTAGAATCTCTAAAATAAAATTCGCCTTGCGATATCTCTTCTCATGTGTACTTTGTGATTGCTTATGATTATCTATGAATGTCTCTATACTCAGAAATTTCCCAGAATAACGAAACACACGGAAAAACTGCCAATGAGCATTTTTCTAGTTTTAACAACAAGATCATCCAAAGGAATGGAACTTAGCAAGATTATGAGGTGGAGTAAAAGATTTTTCAGTAATACCATCTACCATCCAACTTTAGAATACACATGGGTGATGTTTGTCGTTCTAATCCATTGAAAATCCTGCTGAAAAAGTTCAGCGGATTTCTCAAAGTTATCACCCCATGTGTTAAGAAAGGAGAATTTCTTCGGTTGGAATTTATCAAATATAAATCTCCTTTCCAACTTGCCTGGGAAATAATTATTCAAGTAAGGGTCATCCCAGAGATGGTGCACTTCGGTTTGAACAAACCAAAGTGATGTGGAGACTTGGAATTTTCTTCACAAGTCGTTACGGTCTCCACATTTTCAGATTCTACCGATACTTCCACACTTGATACTTTGGTGTTACACTCCATAGAAGGGGTCTTTGTAGGCACAGGTGAAGTTTCCCTTAAGGCATTGACAATGTCACAGGTCATAGGAGTTTCCCTAATCCTCAAAATATGTCAAACACTCTTTTAGAGTGTAGGAAATTTCGACCTTCTCAATCACTTGTGAAGGTTGGAATACGTCATCAACCACTACACTTTCAGAAATCGGCATCTCCATAGGCAAATCAAGCACCAATTCATCAAATTCATGTACAACAAAATTGCTCAAATTAGTGATTGGTGTCTTGTCAATCAAAATTTTTAATTTTGGCTCTTCCAAGGTCTCATCAATATCCAAATTTATTTCCTCCTTCGAGTGAGCCAAGTAAACTTCCAAGGTTTTAGAAAATTTAGTTTAGGGTGGCTCATCATCATCTACAATTGTATCAATGAAATCAATCATGTGGATCTCATCTTCATCCCCATCCACATCCTCTTGTTGGCTATGTAAATGAAACACATTCAGTTTCGTTGTCATATTTCAAAAGGATACTTTCATGACTCTATTCCTACAATTGATTATAGCATTAACGGTTGTAAGGAATGGTCGACCTAGAATGACGGGAACTTGAGTGCATACATTTGTAACTGCTTGTGTATCCAAAATGATAAAGTCTACCGGGTAGTAGACCTTATCAATTTGGAGTAACACATCCTTAATTACTCCTCTCGATATTCTAACAGAGCAATCCACAAGTTGTAAAATTATCTTGGCAGGTTTTAATTCACCAAGTCTAAGTTGCTCATATACCGAGTAGGGAATCAAGTTAACACTAGCCCCTAGATCAAGAAGTGCTCTATTGGTCCGGAAGTTACCTATCATGCAAGAGATTGTAGGGCTTCTAGGTTCTTTGAATTTGGGGGGAGTGTTTTGTTGTATGATAGCACTCACTTGTTCCATAAAAAATGCCATCTTGTACACGTTTTGCTTACGCTTTACGGCACATAGATCCTTTACAAATTTGGCATATGAAGGAATTTGCTTAATTGCATCCAACAAGGGAATGTTGATTTTGACTTGTTGGAAGACTTCTAGGATGTCCTGATTTTCACTTGGCCTTTTGGTTGAGACAAGGCGTTGGGGGAAGTGAGCCACTAGTTTATACACACGCTCTGGCTCTTTATCTTATGGAGCATTGTTTAATTCACTTTCACTCTTAGAATCAGCCGGATCATTAGGCTTTGCGGCCTTCATCGGTTCAGATTTTTCAATTATTTTACCACTTCTAAGAGTGGAGATGACTTGAACATTTTTCACATGAGGATGGGTTGAAGAATTGATATTTTTTCCAATTGTTCCTTAGGGTTAAGATGAGGTTGGGTCAAAATAGTCCCTTTCTCCATAACTCTTAAGTGTGTCTCAATTCTTTCAACCGATATTTTAAGTTCATTCATGGCCTGCATGTTGGACTGATTTATCTGACTTTGTCCAATCATGAATACGTTTAATGTATCCTCAAGAGTGCTCTTTTGAGGAGGTCCTTAGGAAACATTGTTTGTATTTACTATGGGTCCATTTCTCCCATTAAGATTTGATTTACACCGCCAATCAGTATTATTCAAGTTAGAATTTGGTCCACTAAAGGGGCGTTGATAAGCGTTTGTGGCATTCGATTGAGTTTGCAAGATGTCTTAAAATGCAGGGATTGTTGGACAATCCTTTGTTAAGTGAACATTACTCTCACAAATACCACATACACTCTCAACGGCCTCATCGGTAGTTATCATATTAACACTTCTCAATTCTATGACCTCAACCTTCTTTGTGAGACTCGCCACCTTTGTGTTTAAATCGTCATCTCCATCTAATACATGTACTTCTTTCTCTCTTAGGGCTGACTTGGGATTACTAGTCGGATTGGAGATGTTCCAAGCTTAAGCATTCTCAGCTAACATATCAAAGTAATCCCTAGCATCATTAGGTGCTTTGTTCAAAAACTCACCATTACACATCATTTGGACAAATTGGCATATGTTTAAACTCAATCCATCATGGAAGAAGTCAATCAAGTGCCACTTTTCATAACCATGGTGTAAGCACTCTAATAAAAGATCTTTGAACCTCTTCCAACATTGAAAAAATGTCTCATCTACTTTTTGGGAGAAATTCATGATGGTCCGCCTTAGTGCGCTTGTTTTATGAACCAGGAAGTACGTTTTAAGAAACTCCCAGATCATCTCAGCCCATGTTCCGATGCTTATAGGTTTAAGAGATTTGAGCGATGATTTGGCTTTGTCCTTTAAAGAGAAAGGGAACAATTTCAGTTTGATTACATCTTGGGAGACATCATTAAATTGAAAGGTATTGGTTATCTCCTCAAATTCACTAAGGTGCGCATATGGACTTTCAGAATTGAGTCCATGAAATTTTGGGATTAACTTGATAATTCTCGATTTAAGGTCCACGTTTCCTGCATTCGTTAGAAAAACAATGCAGGAAGACGTGGTTGTTCTCTCCGGTTGTAGATAATCTCTCAATGTTTTAACCAAAGGAACATAGCGTTCCTCATTCTCATTATGTTCCGACATAGTTAGTGGTGCATCTTGCTCAACATTTTCAACATTATGTGGTTCATTCTCATCCATGATTTCAGATGATTTAGGATTTCCTAGACGTTTTCTAACTCACCAGTGATTGATTAATCCTCCAACTAAACCTCCCACACTTAAAAGTCGCAATGTAAGATCGCGCTCCCAATGGGGCATAAAACACACAAAAACTAACTAAATCTAAAAAAAATGTAAAAATAAAACTAAAAAAAATAAAAATTAAAGGAGTCTAAGTTAAAACGAGGTTACCGGATTGGAGAACTATGTTAGTGAAAATAAAATCCTGCAAAACAAATAAAATCCGTTCGTAGAAATTTTTTGAGAAAAGCCTATTAAAGCAATAAATCCTAACCTAACCTATCTAACCTAACTATACCCTAATTACAAAACTCAGAACCGCTAACCTAATCCCCGGCAGCGGTGTCAAAAACTTGTTCGCTTGCCTCAAGTGCAAGGCTACGATGTAGTAATAATTCTCGGTAAGACCGAGGTCGATTCTCAAGGATTGTTGTAACAATTCTAAGTTTTATAACTAGGATGGGCTAAATTCAGATTTGTATCGATGGATGAAAATTAAGAACATGAAACTTTTTATTAAATTAGGAAAGTACGCACTAGAGCGCCAATGATCCATTTATAAGCATTCACAATGTCAATTCAAACCATTCAAGCTAATAACTCAATTGGAATCAGAGTTCTATCCTTATCCAATTAGAATATAGAGCAATCAAATCATCACAACATGTCTAACATAGATGGATCATCTACTGATATGGTTCTCTCATAATCAACTAAGGCATTAGGAGTATTCAATCACACAGCCCAATCCTTCACAAAACAATTAAGATCGCATTCATGATTCTTCCTCAAGCCTTGTCACTAAACTTGATTTAGAAGCATGAATTGAACTTTTATTGAACCAAAATCAATACATAAACACCTACCTCAAATTAATCTCAAAAGATAAGAACTTCTTCTAGTTTAGTTCTAGATAAGCACTTAGGAAACTTGGTTTGTAAGATCCCCTAGCATCCAACATATCATGATGGATCTAAGATCTCTACAACTAAAATCCTATTAATCAACGCCCTATTAAGCAACCTCGGTAATCAAAACATCCCATGTAAGAGAAATCACAAGAGAGGATTAACAAAAAATACTAACTTTATTTCAAACTTGAATTAAAAGTGTTCTTCATTAAATCAAAAGTACTTAAATTAATTCGAATTAAGCATTGTAAACAACTAAAAGCTTCACATCTTAGCCCTAGCTAAAAGATTTAGCCAACCATCAATAGGTTAAACTAAAACTCAAAAGAAAACTAAAAAAAATATAGAAAAACTGAGTTTGGAGGAGTTGTAGATACTCCACAGTGATCCTCTTCACCTCCCACGACTTCCCAAGCCTTCTATGATGTTTATAAATCCACCCCTAGGTTCCTTTTATAAATTTGGAGCTCCACCGCGTGAGAAAATTGTGAAACCGTGTGTCCTACCCACACTAGGAAACCTGAAAATTGAGTTTAGAAGTTGCAAAAAATATACAAATCTGCTAAATGTGCATGGCCGACCGGTCTTGACCAGTTGGACCCATCTGGACATCAGTCCAGCAGCTTCTGGAGGTGGCAACCATAGTGGCCGACCAGTCATATTGTTGAGCTCTTAAATGTGCATATTCTAACCACATTTCATTACTAACTATGATTGAAATAAGTGATTAAAGACCCAACTAATGCATAGTTTTGTGGTTGTAGGAGTGAGAGAGAGAATTCATTAAATGAGGGCAAAGAAATGCTATTTACACACCTTGAAGATCAAAGGAATGAAGGACCAAAGGTGGAGCAAAACTGCATTGAAGATGAAGGAGAATTCAGCAAATTTCATGTCCACCGGCCGGCCGGCCACAGCCACCGACTGGTCGGCCAAACCCTCTAGAAACAAGAAAATCTCTGGACATATTTTATGAAGGCCGACCCTCTGATCGACCGACCAGACAGACTGACCGACCGGTCGGCCGACTGGCCTGCTGAAGGGTCGGCTTATGCATTTCAGTGTTCGGAAAATTTAACAGATTTGAAGCATGTCCATCGGTCGGCCGGCGGACCGGTCGGCTGATAAGTCGGACTGTATAAAAAAGACTCCAGTGAAAATTGCAATTATAGGCACTTTGTCCGACCGGCCGGACATGGGGTCCGACCGGCCGATCAATACTCAGAAACATCTGGAGCTCCGAAAATCTCTACGCAAAACGCTAATCTTGCGGGATTTCTCAAAGTTTCTTTGCACCTGGGGCTTTAAACCTATAAAAGGACTTCCCTAACTCGTTCCTAAGGCATCCTAGAAGAGATTTAGCACAGTGGGAGGCTGCGGAATCAGATCTGGAGTTCTACAACTACTCCTAGTTTGTTTTTCTAGTTTTATATTTTTCTTAGTTGTTTTCATGTTTCCTTGGATCATAAATGGCTAAACCTCTTATCTAGGGCTAAGAGGTAAAGCTTGTAGTGAATCTAAGATGTTTCAATTCGTTTGATTTGGTTTCAAGTTGGATTATTAGTGAAGAACAATGGTTGAAGTTTGAATAAAGTCCTAAGTAGTTTTTCTTAATCTTATGATGGCTCATGGATGTTTAGAAGAATTGCTTAAGTTCTTAATTATTTTGAATTATTCTAGACCTGTACGATCCGAGGAATTGAATTCAATACACTCTAGACCTATGCTCCTCATGTGGGAACTTCATACCAAAAGTTCTATTTTTCTGGAATTCTGCCTATGTGTGGTTGTTTATGTGATTTGAATTGAGTTCAAATCATGATCTAGTTATACTTTGTGATAGAATTTAATGATGATTATGATTGTGATCTTAACCTATTGAAATTAGGATTGATCTATGCAATTGAGTGTGCTCAAGTCCTAACTTGAATTGAGAGAATTATGTATCACATATATGGCAGATTGTTTTTTTTAACTGCTCTATCATCCGGCTAAATGGAACTTAATTTCGATTCTAGTTGAGAAAGTGAGAAACCACAGCGAATTAAGCATCAAGGATTGCTACAAGTGGATCCTTGAACCCCTAGTGTTTTTTATTATTGATTACATTCAATTTAATTCGAAATATCTATCTACACCAAATTCCTAAATCCTATTTAGTTAACTCTTAAGTAGAAACCATTAGAAGTGTTTTGTGAATTCTTACACAAGTCTCTTTGGATCGACCTCGGTCTTACCGAGATTATTACTCCATCGCAACCCTACACTTGGGGAAGCGAACAAGTTTTTGGCGACGTTGCCGGGCACTTTGGCGTTTTTTTACAAAATTTCTGAAAATAGTTTTTATTTGAGATTTTTAGGACTCCATTACTAACTTACTTTGTTTGTTTTTTTTTTTTTTCACGAATTCTAGGAGTCGAAGTAGTCACTTCAAATCAGGTTTTTCTAATCTTTTTTCTTTTATTTTTATTTTTCTGAGATTTGCATGCCACATTAGGTTCGGAATTCTAATAACCGACTCATTAGTGAAGGGGGAATTGTTGAAGGGATTGATAGGGAGCCACGTGCTAAGAAACATCTAGATTTTTCAATTTTTTTTGAAAGTATGGCTGAAAATCAACCCAACCCTATGGCCAATCAAAATCTGGGCCAAAACCAAAACAAAACGGGAGAGAATGTGGTTAAGAATGTTCCACGACCTAGAAAATTACGTGATTACTTGCAACCTGCAAGAGCGAGCACTCCCTCATGCATAGTTTTTCCAATTAATGCAGGGAGCATAGATTTGAAATCGAGAGTGATCCAACTCATTCCAAAATTCCATGGACTAGACAGTGAAAGTGCATATCAACATCTTAAGGAATTTGATGAGGTGATAGCCACAATGCACTTTACAAACGTGACGGATGATGTAGTGAGACTCAAATTATTTTCTTTTTTCCTTAAAGAGAAAGCTAAGGCTTGGCTTCATGCATTAAGGCTAAGATCAATTGGCACATGGACTGAGATGACTAGGGAATTCATTAAAAAGTTCTTCCCTACTCACAAAACGATCATGTTGAGGTGCCTTATCATGAATTTTGCCCAAAAAAAGGATGAGACCTTCTTCCAATGTTGGGAGAGGTTTAAGGACTTGTTAAATGCATGCCCACATTATGGCTACGAAATTTGGTGGGTAATAAGCTTTTTCTATGAAAGACTCACCCATGCGCCAATTCATAGAGATGATGTGCAATGGAGAATTCATGAATAAGGAAGCCGAGGAAGCATGGGACCATTTTGATGAATTGGCCGAAAATGCACAGTCTTGGGATACATCTAGACCAACAAATTCCAAGACAAGCCAACAAAAGGAATAAAGGAGGAATTTATGTCCTCTCAGAAGAAGATAACATAAGTGCATGTGTGGCTAGCCTCACAAGAAAGGTCGAGGCCATAGAATTGAAGAAAGGAGAGTTGATCAACTCAAAAGACGTTGAAATTGTTTTTGAAATTTGTACTGGAAATCAACATGCAACACAGGATTGTTCCACAATTTCTGCATTCCAAGATATCTTACAAGAACAATCAAATGTTATAAACAGTTATCGACGGCCATTTAGTGCTCCAAACTCAAACACGTAGAATTCTAGTTGGAAGAACCATCCCAACTTTAGTTGGAGGAATGGACCCACTATAAATGCAAACAATACCCCTCAAGCTCAACCTTTCCTAGGTCCATCCCTAATAATTACACCAAAAGCTACGCTAGAGGAGATGTTGGGTGCATTCGTATCGGTTCAAGCTGAATATAACAAGACTAATTCTCTGAAAATTGATGGGTTCATGCAAGAGCAACTGAAATTCAATCAAAATTCATCTCAAGCCATTAATGACTTGAAAACCTCAATGGCTAGAGTTGAATCTCATCCTAGTGTTAGGGAGAAAGGCACACTTCCTGCCCAACCTCTTCCTAACCCAAGAACCCAATTTGAGATACAAGACGCAAGCTCATCCTCCCAACATATGAAGCATGTTCAAGCTATCACCACTTTGAGAAGTGAAAAAATAATCGATAAATCTAATCCGGTGAAGGCCCCAAAGCCTAACGATCCGAAAATTTTCGAAGAGGATGATAGCCCGAACAACACTCTACATGAGAAAGAATCGGAAAGGCAACACAAGCCGGCTGCCCCGTTTCCCCAAAGGTTGATTTAACCCAAACTTTTAAACAAAAAATGAAAATTTTAGAGGTTTTTAAGCAAGTGAAGATTAACATCTCGTTGTTGGATGCTTTAAAACAAATACCATCCTATGCCAAATTTCTAAAGGAATTGTGAACAATCAAAAGGAAACACAATGTTCACAACAAAGTACTTTTAACTGAGAATTTGAGCGCTATTATCAGACAAGAGGTGCCCCAAAAATACAAGGATCCAGGTAGTCCAACCATCTCATGCATCATAGGAGACTACTGGATCAAACAAGCCTTACTCGATTTAAGGACAAGTGTTAACCTCATTCCATATTCGGTTTATGAACAACTTGGGTTAGGTAAATTGAAACCCACCAAAACCACACTCCAACTTACTGATAGATCTATTCATATACCGAGAGGAGTGATTGAGGATGTCTTAGTCCAAGTTGATAAATTCTACTACCCAGTAGACTTTATTGTCTTGGATACACATCCCGTGATAGGGACCGGTGATCAAATTCCAGTCATACTTGGCCGCCCTTTTCTAGCTACTTCAAATGCGATTATCAATTGTAGAAATGGGCTTGTACAAATGTCCTTTGAAAATATGGCACTCGAGCTAAATATATTTGATTTATGCAAACAACCACGGGAATGAGATAAACTTGATTGAATCATTCGTGAAGGAGACATTCCCCTTGACATTATATTCCGACCCTTTGGAGGCATGTTTAGCCCACTCTCATGAGATGAATGATGATACAATACGAGAGATGGATGCCATTTTGGATGTTATGCCGGTACTTGAGAACAAAAGATGAAAGGCATTATTTGAACCTTTACCCTTAAGCGAGAACAAGCCTCTTCCATCCAATATCAAGGCACTGAAGCTTGAACTAAAATCATTACCAAGTGATTTGAAATATGTATACTTAGGTCGAGATGAGACATATCCGGTGGTGATTTCTTCCCACTTGGATGAGGAACAAGAGAGTAGGCTAATAGCCTCTCTAATAGAGCATAAGAGCGCCATTGGATGGTCGATTGCAGATCTCAAAAACATAGACCCCTTGATTTATACTCATCGCATACACCTTGAGGAGAATGCGAAAACATCTAGGCAACCACAAAGACGCATCAATCAAAACATGAAGGAGGTGGTTAAGGCCGAGGTATTGAAATTATTGGATGTAGGTATCATTTACCCAATATCCGATAGTCAATGGGTGAGTCCAACTCAAGTGGTGCCTAAGAAATCTGGAATAAGCATTGTAGCCAATGCCAATAATGAACACGTACCAACCAGAGTCACTACTGGTTGGAGAATGTGCATTGACTACAGGAAGCTAAACACAGTCACAAGGAAAGACCACTTCCCCTACCGTTTGTTGATCAAATTTTAGAAAGGTTGGCGAGTCATTCCCATTTTTGCTTCCTTAATGGATATTCAGGGTATAACCAAATAGAGATCACCCTAGAGGACTAAGAGAAGACAACATTCACATGTCCATTCGGCACTTTCGCCTGTCAAAGGATGCCATTTGGGCTATGCAATGCCCCTGCCACTTTTCAGCGTTGTATGTTGGGTATTTTTTCTGATATGGTGGGAACGATTCTCGAAGTCTTCATGGACGATTTCTCTGGATTTAGTTGTAACTTTGATGAGTGCCTTATATACTTAAAAACTGTGTTGAAAAGATGTGAAGAAAAGAACCTCGTGTTAAATTGGGAGAAATGTCACTTTATGGTTCAAAAGGGAATAGTACTTAGTCACATCATCTCACAAAATGGAATCGAGGTGGACAAAGCTAAAATCGATCTTATCTCTAACCTTCCACCACCTAAGAGCGTACGAGATGTGCGGTCCTTTTTGGGACATGCCGGATTTTATAAACGGTTTATAAAAGACTTTAGTTCACTCTCTTGTCCTTTATGTAAC
Source organism: Liriodendron chinense (assembly GCA_003013855.2). Classification (NCBI taxonomy): domain Eukaryota; kingdom Viridiplantae; phylum Streptophyta; class Magnoliopsida; order Magnoliales; family Magnoliaceae; genus Liriodendron; species Liriodendron chinense. The sequence continues at coordinate 2,882,733 of ML058508.1, read as the reverse complement.
CTACTTCAAAAGGAAAACTCATTCGAGTGGACTGAAGATTGTCAAAATGCCTTTAACAAACTAAAACGTATGTTGACATGTGCTCCCATAATGCAACCACCTAATTGGAGCCTTCCTTTTGAAATTATGTGCGATGCGAGCGACTATGCTATTGGGGCTGTGTTAGGCCAGAGAAAAGAGAAAAAGCCATGCGTCATCTACTATGCAAGTAGAACTCTAAACTCGGCTCAAGAAAACTACACTACTACAGAAAAAGAAATTTTAGCCGTAGTTTTTACTTTAGACAAGTTTAGGTCCTACTTGATTGGATCCAAGATCATCATATTCACTGACCATGCTGCGCTTAAGTACCTTCTCTCTAAGAAGGATGCTAAGCCACGCTTGTTAAGATGGATCCTCCTACTCCAAGAATTTGACATAGAAATACGTGATAAGGAAGGAGTAGAAAATGTCATGGCTAACCATCTCTATAGACTTGTCCTCACCAATTCCCCTGAGACGACCGCGATCAATGACATGTTCCCTGATGAACAACTTTTTAAAGTCTCTCAATTGCCATGGTATGCGGACATTGCTAACTATCTTGCTACAGGTACAATTCTGACACAGTGGAAAAAAGCAAGATAAGGATAAGTTCTTCAAAAAGGTGAGAAAATTCCTATAGACGACCCATACTTATTCAAGTATTGTCCCAATCAAATCATAAGGAGATGTGTGCCGGATGATGAACAACACAGTATCATCGTCTTTTGTCATTCTCAGGCGTGTGGTGGCCACTTTTCAGCTAAGAAGACCACAACCAAGATTCTGCAATGTGTGTTTTATTGGCCCACCATGTTCAAAGATACCTATGAGTTTTGTAAAACGTGTGAGCCTTATCAGAAATTGGGAGGAATATCCTATAGAAATATGATGCCACTCAATCCCATCTTACCAATCAAATTTTTTTATTGTTGGGGCATCGATTTCATGGGTCCATTCACATCTTCTTTCGAAAATTTATATATATTACTAGCCGTCGACTATGTTTCAAAGTGGGTCAAGGCGATTCCTTGCCGAAACAATGACCATAAAACAGTCATTCATTTCTTAAAAGAAAATATCATTTCCCGGTTTGGAACACCTCGAGTCATTATAATTGATGGAGGATCTCATTTTGTAACCGCCCGTTTGAAGCTTTAATGAAGAAATATGGCGTATATCACAAAGTGAGTACTCCCTATCACCCACAAACAAGTGGACAAGCTGAGATTCCAACAGGGAGATTAAACATATTTTGGAGAAAACAGTGAACCCCAATCGTAAAGATTGGTCGCTTCAACTAACCGATGCACTCTGGGCTTACCATACTGCTTTCAAGACCCCCATTGGAATGTCTCCCTATAGACTTGTGTATGAGAAAGATTGTCACTTGCCCGTGGAGTTGGAACATAAGGCATATTGGGTGATAAAGAAGATGACTTTTGATTTTGACAAAGCAAGCTCGTTTCGCAAACTTCAATTGAATGAACTTGCGGAACTCCGGAACGAGGCATATGAAAATGCGAGAATTTACAAGGACAAGACAAAAGTGTTCCATGATATGAACATTCTTCATAAGACCTTCACGATTAATCAAAAGGTCCTTATGTATAATTCTCGACTACATTTATTTCCACGAAAATTGAGATCTTGATGGACCGGTCCCTACATTGTAAAAACTGTTTATCCATATGGGACCGTCGAGTTGTTGAATCCAAGGAACGATAATATCTTTAAAGCAAATGGTCAGCGATTAAAACCGTTCTTTGAGAATTTTCCTTCAGAAAGTATGTCCATACCTCTGATTGATCCTGTGTATCAGGATGATTGATCTCCTCGTCTGATGGAGGTATAGAGTAGTTAGGATTAGGATTTTATTGCTTTTAGTTTGCTTTTCCGTAGGTTTGCTAGGAGGTAGAATTTCAATTTTTGCTCTCTTAGGTACTCTCAGCCCTCATCCCCTTTATTTTATATTTGCTCTCATGTTTTGCTCATTGCATATCTTTTACATTGAGGACAATGCAAGATTTGGTTGGGGGGTGTGGGATCACTAGGATGAATCCAGTGTTTTGTAACATCTCGAGCAATTATGTAGAACTTTTTCAATTTTTTCTACAAATTCAAAACTCCATTGGAAAACTTTGTTTCTATGCATTTGGGATGGTGTGAGTATAAGAAAAAGGAGAAGCAAAATGAGTGAAGTTGAATATCTTGAACAATATCTAAGATACTAGTTTTATATGTGAATCCCCCTATTTTTATGATTGATAGAATTTTTAAACACTTTTACACCTAGTTCACATTACACGATTCTCACGCTTTGAAAGGATTATGTAGAATTGTGAATTGGTTAAGTTTGGATTTGAGGTGTTGAGAAACCAAGCCGAGGTACTTTGTCCATCCTTGTCCATGGGAAAATAACGAAAGATATGGATTTTTAAAAATCCTATCTAATGAAAAAGAAAACGGAAAGGAAGGATGAAAATATGGGAATGATGGAGAATATGGTGGAAAATTCCAAAAAGGGCTACCTATTACCAACAGGGGGATGGTCTACCCGTAACCAAAGCCGAAAATGGGACATAGTGTGAAAGCCGTCGGAAGGACGGTAAGGCAAATTCCTGTCATAGGCTTGTTGTGATCTATACACCGTTGAATCCATACCTTAGTTAATTCATGAAGAAAGTAACCCCAAAAATCCATGAGATGAACATTCACCAAGCACACTATGTTAAATTGTTTGGATTCTTCTATTTATCAATCAATCAGCGGGAATTTCATATGAGTACTTGGTATATTTTGAAAAATTCAAGGTTTCAACTTTTATCATTGGGCATCTCTGAATTCTTTACATTTGCATATCATTGATATATAGAAACATGGTTTCTAAAGGAGAGTTGGGTTTTGAAGAATGAAATTTATTTCACGCATGTTTTTCTCGGGACTAGCAAAATGCTGGTTGGGGGGTGTGTGGAGCTCTTAAATGTGCATATTCTAACCACATTTCATTACTAACTATGCTTGAAATAAGTGATTAAAGACCCAACTAATGCATAGTTTTGTGGTTGTAGGAGTGAGAGAGAGAATTCATCAAATGAGGGCAAAGAGATACTATTTACACACCTTGAAGATCAAAGTAATAATGGACCAAAGGTGGAGCAAAAGTGCATTGAAGATGAAGGAGAATTCAGAAAATTTCATGTCCACCGGCCGGCCGGCCACAGCCACCAACCGGCCAGCTAAACCCTCCAGAAATAAGAAAATCTCTGGACATATTTTATGAAGGCCTACCCTCTGACGAACCGGTCGGCTGAAGGGTCGGCTTATGCATTTCAATGTCCAGAGAACTTTGCATATTTGAAGCATGTCCACCGGCCGGCCGACTGACCGATCGGCTGATAGGTCGGACTGTATAAAAAAGACTCCAGTTAAAATTGCAATTACAAGCACTTTGTCTGACCGGCCGAACAGGCGGTCCGACTGGCCGGTCAATACTCAGAAACATCCGGAGCTCCAAAAATCTCTGCGCAAAACGCTAATCTTGAGGTATTTCTCAAAGTTTCTTCGTACTTAGGGCTTCAAAGCTATAAAAGGACTTCCCTAACTCGTTCTTAAGGCATCGTAGAAGAGATTTAGCACGGTGGGAGGCGGCGGAAGTCAGATCCGAAGTTCTACAACTCCTCCTAGTTTGTTCTTCTAGCTTTATATTTTTCTTAGTTATTTTCATGTTTCCTTGGATCATGAACGGCTAAACCTCTTAGCTAGGGCTAAGACGTGAAGCTTGTAGTGAATCTAAGGTGTTTCAATTCGTTTGATTTGGTTTCAAGTTAGATTATTAGTGAAAAACAATAGTTGAAGTTTGAATAAAGTTCTAAGTAGTTTTTCTTAATCTTATGATGGCTCATGGATGTTTAGAAGAATTGCTTGAGTTCTTAATTATTTTGAATTATTCTAGACCTGTACAATCCGAGGAATTGGATTCAATACACTCTAGACCTATGATCCTCATGTGGGAACTTCATACCAAAAGTTCTATTTTTCTGGAATTTCTGCTTATGTGTGGTTGTTTATGTGATTTGAATTGAGTTCAAATCATGATCTAGTTATACTTTGTGACAAAATTTAATGATGATTATGATTGTGATCTTAACGTATTGGAACTAGGATTGATCTATGCAATTGAGTGTGCTCAAGTCCTAACTTGAATTGAGAGAATCATGTATCACACATATGGCAGATTGTTTGTTTTAACTACTCTATCATCCGGCTAGATAGAACTTAATTTCGATTCTAGTTGAGAAAGTGAGAAACCACAGTGAATTAAGCATCAAGGATTGCTACAAGTGGATCCTTAAACCCCTAGTGTTTTTTATTATTGATTACATTCAATTTGATTCAAAATATCTATTTACACCAAATTCCTAATCCTGTTTAGTTAACTCTTAAGTAGAAATCATTAGAAGTGTTTTGTGAATTCCTACACAAGTCCCTATGGATCGACCTCAGTCTTACCGAGATTATTACTACATTGCAACCCTACACTTGGGGAAGCGAACAATGACCTGTCGGACATGAGTGTGGACCTTGTTTTCTCCACTTTTTGTTCTCCTCTCACTTCATTACTCCACTCCCTCTTTTCTCCTTTCTTCCTTGGATCTTCATTGATGTTTAAAAGGAATCTTTAGTCATCAATTAAGTGAAGTTCCTATCTCATTGCTACAACCACAAAACATGCATTAGATTAGTCTTTTAAACATGCAAACCATGCATAATAAGTGATTAAATGGGGTTAGAATATGCACAATTCAGAGCTCAATACTCCCCTTGGAGACTTGATTTAGTTTGTAAATATAAACTCTCACACTCAATCCTCCACGAGAAAAGAGTACAATCGAACTCTCACAATGACATTTACTTGTCGAATGAGCCCCTTGTTCAGTGCCACTTTGGGTTACTTGATCTCTACTCTCTCATGCTTTTATCAGCTCCCCTTGCTCCCCCAATCGTGTTACCGTTGCATTGTCAATGCCTCAGCTCCACCAATCAATCACCTTGCTTGAGATGCTTTTAAGATGCCCAAGGTGATAGGAGATTGTGTGAATTCTCTACAACCAGTAAGAGTTGATTGCCTAGAGGAAATCCAATTAATAGGATCTTTACAGAGGTTTAAACAAAGGATCTACCTATGGTCAAGGTACCTAAAACATCTAAAGATCAAGACAGAGCAAGTCTATCTTCATATAAGCTTTGAATGCTCCATCTTGTGATCAAACATAAGAAAGATGACTTGAAATGCTTAGGATTAGAGCCTAATGATATGGGTAATAAGGGTGGCTCCTAATGCACTAAAATCTTCACTAGGTACCTCTTAAAACTAGAAAAATGCTCAACGGCAGTTTTTTCCTGTGTTTCGTTATTTTGGGGAATTTCTGAGTATAGAAGCGTTCGTAGACAATCACAAGCAATCACAAAATATACACGACAAAACACCGCAAGGTGAATTTTATTCCAGAGATTCTGAAATCTTTTACATCCCAAGCTTTGAACTAGTCACGAACCCTTAATTACATCAATGGAGGATCACCCTTGATTAAAAGGCAAAAGTAAATGAATGCATGCATCATAGATAAGTTAAATAAAGCATTAAAAGAGCATAAATGTAAATAAAACAAACCACAAACAACACAAAGATTTTTACGTAGAAACCCTTATGGGAGAAAACCAGGGCACAAAGCGATAAGATTCTACTATAATGCAGTTATACAATAGATGGAATATTAAAAAGAAAACCCGGATAGATCGAGCAAGTAACTTAGATCGTCAGGGACTATGGTCTTGAGTTCATGGTCGTAGAGACTAGGTTTTGAGTTTCTTATGGACTGAGCCATCATTTAGACAAGTCAAATGCTTGTCTCATGTTCTTTTGGGTGTTCCTAGTTAAGTAACAACCAAGATTTTAACCGAGTCATGTATCACAGTGTCATTTGTCGTCACTGTGGACAGAATGACTTTCAGGAAAACATGTCACGATTCCCATGTAATGTGTCACAGTGTCATCAGTCATCTCTGTGGATGGAATGACTTTTAGGAAGACACGCCATGGTTGCTGTGCTCAACACAGTGCTAGTATCCATTACTGCGAACAGGTGACCACCGGAAAGCATATTACGATTGCCATGTGATACAACACAGTGTCATTGACCATCACTGTGGACGGGTGACCACCGTAAGATACATCATAATTGTCGTGCTCGACACAGTGCCAGTATCTGTTACTGTGAACGGGTGACCACCGGAAGGCATATTACAGCTGTCATATGATACAACACAGTGTCATTGACCGTCATTGTAAACAGGTGACCACCGAAAGATACATCATGGTTACTAAGTGGTACAATGCAGCGTCATTGACCGTCACTGCGGACGGGTGACCATAGGAAGACACATCATACACTACACCAAAACAGCAAAAATATGACACAAAAATGCGACCGTCGCAAAACCCGCTTAGTTTAACGACGAACAGGGACCGTCTATACATTTAACGACAGACTAGATTTGTCGTAAATACCGAAACAGTCCGTCGCTAACCGCTCGAAGCCCCGCATTGCTGTCGAAGGTATACGACGGATCAAATTCGTCGGTATGTGTAAATTGAGGACGGATTTAATTCGTCGCAAAATATACGACGAATTAAATCCGTCGTAAAATAAGGTTTTGCAACGGACCTTAGTCCGTCGTAAAAGTTTGCATCCGACACCTACCAAACGGAACGGGATGAGTCGGGTTTTACTTGCTATAGCGACGGACATGGTTCGTCGTAAATGAAAATGATACTTCTAGTAAGTGATTTTTAGTAGAATTTGAATTTGATAAAAGATGGTTTTTGACAAAAGAATGATATTTTAAAATAAAAATTTAGTAGTTTAAAAAAAATTGTTATTTTAGCAAAAATTTTGAGAAGTTAAACAAAAAGTAACAATGTTTGAGAAAAATTGAGATTTTGGAAAAAAAAAAAAATGGGATTAAAAAAATTAAGACTTTGAAATAAAATTAACATTCTTAAAAAAATTAAGAAGTTTGAATAAAATTTATAAGTTTGAAAAAAAATCGATTTTGAAAAAAAAAATTGCTATTTTTAAAAAGAAATTAAGATTTTGTATTTTGAAAAAAAAAATTGAGATGTTTGATAAAAGAGAGAGAGAGAGAGAGAGAGAGAGAGAGAGAGAGAGAGATTTTGGAAGAATTAGCATTTCAAAAATGAAAATTCAGAAGTTTAAAAAAATTATGATTTCGAAAGAAAAATGGAGAAGTTTAAAAGAAATTTAAAATGCTTGAGAAAAATTGTTTAAAAAAATTATGATTTCGAAAGAAAAATTGAGAAGTTTTAAAAGAAATTAAAAATGCTTGAGAAAATTGTTTAAAAAAATCAAGATTTTGAAAAAAAAAATTGAGATTAAAAAAAAACACCATGATTTTAAAAGAAATTGACATTGTGAAAAAAAAAATGGCATTTTGAAGAAAATTGAGAAGTTTAAATGAAATTGAATAGTTTAAAAAAAAAATTAGATTTTCACAAAACAAAATTGTGACTTTTAAAAGGAAATTAAGATTTTGTATGTTGGAAAAAAATGAGAAGTTTGATAAAAAAATATATATATAGAGAGAGATTTTGAAAAAAAAAAATTGAGAATATTAAAAAGAATTGACATTTTGAAAAAAAAAATGGAGAATTTTGAAAAAGAAATATTAACAATATTTGACAAAAATTGAGACTTGAAAAAAATGAGACTTTGAAAAAAAAAATTAGATTTAAACAAATCAAAATTTTAAAAGAAATTGAGATTTTGATAAAAAAAAATTAAGAAGTTCGAATAAAATTGATGAGTTTGAAATTTTTTTGCGATTTAAAAAAAAAAATTGGAATTTTATATTTTGAAAAAAATTTAAGCAGTTTAATAAAAATGGGGTTTTGAAAAAAATTACAATTTGAAAACAAAAATTGATAAGTTTAAAAAAATTGTGATTTTGAAAAAAAAATAAGTGGATAAGTTTAAAATAAATTAACAATGTTTGAGAAAAATTGAGATTTAAAAAAAAATCAAGATTTTGAAAAAAAAAAGGATCTTAAAAAAAAAAGATTTTGAAAGAAATTGACATTCTGAAAAAAAAAAAAAAAAAAAAAGGGTTGCATTTAAAAAAACGAGAAGTTTGAATAAAATTAATAAATTAAAAAAATTTTAATTTTTAAAAAGAAACTAAGATTTTGTATTTTGAAAAAAAATTCAGAAGTTCGATAAAAAAATGAGATTTTGAAAAAAATAATTTGAGATGTTTGGAAGGAGTTGACATTTAAAAAAAAGGATAAGTTTGAAAAAAAATCAAATGAAGTGGTTGAAATTGAGGTAGATCCAAATTTGAAGTGGACCCCACAGTGGTGATTGAACCCCATCATTAAAAACTTCCTAGAGGCCACAACAGTTTTGGATCAAGCTGATATTTGTTTTTTTCCTTTCATGCAGGTTTGTATGACCTAATCAACATGTTGGATGTCAAATAAACATTATAATGGGCCTTGGGAGGTTTTAAGGGTGGACATTCAATCACTACTGTTTTCTGTGCTGTGGTTCACTTGAGATTTAAATTTGCCTCATTTTTTTGATAAAGCCCTATAATGATAAGTAAAAATGAATGGATGGCATGAATAAAACATATACATCATGGTAGGACCCACGGAGCATCAACCAGCATTGCTAGCCAAAACCCGAACAAAAATAATTGTTTACCATTTTAGTTTTATTGGGTGGTACCCTTACTATGGAGCCCACCTTAATGATGTGTTTCATATCCATGTTGTCCATCTGTTTCTCCAAACCATTTTAGGGTGGGGTACAAAAGCTTGTGCATATCCAAATCTAAGGTGGACCACACCACAGGAAACAATGGTAATTGAGTGCCTCACCATTAAAAATTCCAAATGTCCCTTTGTAAGTTTTTAGTAATGTTTATTTGAAATCCAACCTGTTGATAATGTCAAGAAGATCTAGATGAAGGGAAATTAGAATGATCAGATTGATCCAAAACTTTTGTGGCCCGCAAAGGGGTTTTAATGGTTTATTCATCACTTTTTCTTTTGGTATGGGCCACTTATGATTTGGATCTGCATAAGTTTTGGGATCACTACCTAAAATAAGTTGTTAAAACATATGGATGGTTTGGATATACAAAAAATAGATCAAGGTGGGCCCTACACAGTTAGGGTAACACCCACTAACAAATTTCCCGAGTAACACCTAATCCTAAGGTTAACGTAAAACCTTAATATTCACTCCCCCTCCCTCCCTCTCCCTCTCCCTCCATCGGCTCTCCCTCTCTCAATCTCGCTACCCCTCCTTTCGATCTCCTCTCGGCACACGTCAATTCCAAATATAAAAAAGGAAATGGAAAGAAACACCCCTGTTCGAAAACCCCACACATCTACCGAAGATCTCAAATGGTCGGAAAATCCACAGCTCGATTCCTCCACAACAAGATCGCATCCTATGATCCATAAGCACCAGGTAGTTCCTTCTCTGGTAAAAATGGAGCCTTGTTCCTAATTTTTCCGGCAACTCAGCGTTTCCTCTGTCAGAAAAGTTCAGCCCCCAGTGACCGAAGAAGAGGTGGAGTCTCATGAAAAAGGTCAGATCTGGACTCAAATCTAGGGTTTTTACTTATAGTATGCCCTTGATTTCCTATCTATACTGATAAATACACTTTTACAGTGATCGAATGCTGAGATTTTTGTTGCTTTGGTAGGGTTTTGAGATTCTTTGATTGCTTTGCTCGAGTAGTTTGAGCATCATGTGAGTGTGCGTTTCAATTTGTTTGGCATCTCTTTTTCTCTTTTTTTCAGTTTTTTATTTTCTTTTTTTTTTTTTTGTGTGTGTGAAATCATTGTTCTTGATATGTCTCTTTTGTGATGATTCCAACAACAACATTGAATTGAGTTGATTATTTGGAATGTGTTTGTTTTACAAGACTTTGTTGCCAGATTATCTGGAATCTAAATATTCACATTGATTGCTTTGGTTTACGACGATTATCTGGAAGCTTCGGTCTACCACCATACCTGTACCTTGGTAACAGAGCATGGTTTGAATCTGACTCCCTACCCAATGCCTTGGCGTGTGCAGTAACAATGAGCAATATGGTATTTCGGTGGGCATGGGCACCTCTCTGTATTCTTCTTTTTCCTAGAAACTGGGTATTGATAAGTCAGACAAATGTACATTTCTTTAACTTTTTTTTGTAAAGGAGAGTAGTTTTGGTTTGGGCAGAAGCGCATTTATTGAAACTCCTCTGCAATTCATAGATTCATGTTTAGTATTTTTTCAGATTATGATTTTGTTTGGTCTATTGTTGAGTTGTTATTAGTTCTATCTGCAAATTTTCCAAGTTGGAGCAACAGTGCTTTAATGAATTGATTGTTGTTGGGCCTTTTCTAATGTCAGTCTTTACATTGCCATTTGTATTTACATTGTCTGACCCATTGAAACAAATACTTCCTCTACCATGTTGGGGACGCTTTGCTGGTGTATATGTTTCACCTGTGAAATACTAACTGAAAGATGTGAATATCTTTAGGTGCACGTCCCCACTAAGAAAAGTGCTAATGAGATACCTATTCCACAATTTGTTGTTGTGGACACATATGAAAAAGATTATTCAAGAACATTCAGGCAACCTACATCATATTTACGAGGAAGGTGAGGTATGTTACTTAAAAACATTTCTTACTTCCAAAAGGAGAAGTTTGTTCCGGAAGTGTCTTTTGTGCAGTTCAAAAAAACTTTCATCAAAAATTGTTGTCATATGTTTGCTGCCAGGGCTGAGATCGGAGAGTTTATGGAGTATGACCTGGACAACAAGGACGAAGATTGGCTTGAAGAGTTCAACAATGAAATGAAGATTATCGCGCTAGAAAAGTAAATCCACCTTCTAAATATCTTAACTAAATTGATCAATCCTGTAGATTGTAATCGGGGAATCTCATTTATGAAATCTCTGGCACTCCCGGTATTTCTATTTCTGGTGGTCTCTTCCTTTCTTGTTCAATTAGGTTTTGCTTTTCTTTTGCATGCCTTTTGTTTTGTTTTGTTGTTTGTTTCTTTTTGGAGCTTGTTTGTTTCTTTCAACTAGGACTAGTGGTTCATGAGAGGCTACCTTGAAGAATTTATTAAAAGGTGGCTTCCAGATGGATCATGACTTGAAATTCAAACTGATTAGATGATCTTAATCATCAGACTTTGGTTAACTAATTCACACTGACCAGGAAGCAATTTTCTTTTAACCAAACTCTATTGATTTTTTGGACAGGCTGCATCCACAACATGCACTATGATCACAATGGTCGGGCTTTAACAAGCCTATGGTGGATGAGACCACCACTTAAAAAATGGACTATTCAACTTGGTTAAAGTTGAGTTGACTTGGGCAGATTTCATTCAGACTCCAAAAAAAAACTTTTTGGTCAAATACGGTGACTTGCCTGACTTAATGGAACTTGGAAAACTTGGCGCCAAAAAGAAAAAAAAAAAAAAGAAGGCCAAATTCCTCTCTTTCTTTGATTTCAACCCTAACCTTTCTAAGGCTAATCTGAAGAGGTGATGTTATGATATGAATCTTGGGATCTTGCAAATGCAAATCTCTTTAATGCCCATCTAATGAATTTTTTCTTCTTGTAAATGCCAATCTCATTAATCCCCATCCGAACTCTATTAAAAATCTTCGTTCAAAGATGTACGGGTTGTCATTTCTATTGAAATAGGAGTTGTAATAGGAACACAATCTGCTCATTATTTCAGATTTCTATTATTTAAAAAAAAAAGATTTGTATTGTGTCTTGAATACTCTCTATCAAGTCGTTTATAGACATGTAAAACTAAGTAGAAATGTAAAATCACATTGATATGATTTAGATGAACTAAAGTAGTGGGGTAGATTATTGATGGAACATGACTCCAATCTACTTCATAGCTATCGAATGTTGATCTTTATTCTCTATCCTGCCATTTTGCCCATTAGAAGAGGATGTAGAATAATAACATGTTTGGTGATCTACTCATGTCCATTAGTATATTTTTCTTGTATGATTGTTTGAGGTGTTCTTTTTTTTATTTTACGAATGTTTTTAGGTGTTCATGTTGGGTGTTGTTGAACCTCCAATTTATACATTGCATAGCCCATTACATCACATTATATGCATGGTTTTCATGTTTAAAAGTGTTCGCTCACCTCAAGTGAAAGGCTGCGATGTAGTAATAAAACTCAGTAAGACCGAGGTCGATCCACAGGGAATTGGATAACAAATTCCAAACTATTCCAGCAACTCAATTTTGCAAGAAATAGGAGATTCAATTGAATAGTTATGCTAAAATAGTAACTTAATGAAAACCAGTAATTTAAAGTACTAAGGCATTCAAGGATCCACTTGTAGAATCCCATGTCAATCCAATCAATCCAAGCAAGATACACAACTAGATTTGAAGTCCTATCTCTCATCTAGTTGGAATATAAAGCATTCAACACATTCAATCCCATTCAAGTTGAACTTCCAAGTTCTAGCCCATTCAATCAATGTAGAATTCAAAATCATAGCCTTCGGAGTAACAGCCATACCTATGGACTATGGCTTGCTCAAGGACTACTATAATTCGAATCTAAACAAGCACCATATGATAATCTCAGAGAATTGCAAGGAATCTATGTCCGGAGCACATGAACACTTATAAAACATCTCAAACTATCAACTTGAAGAACTAGAATAAATAAAAATCCAAACTTGAATTGAGATTACTTGAATTAAACTGAATCAAACATGGAAATTAGCTACAAGCTTCACCTCTCAGCCTTAGCTGAGAGATTCTAGCCGAGCATTGTCGTACTACAACTAGAACTCATGAAAGAAAATATAAAAACTAGAAAAACCGGAGTTTGGAGGGTTGCAGACGCTCCACGACGGCTTCCTTCCTCTCCCACGATGTTCCTTAGCTTCTATGATGCCATAGGAAGAGCCCCTAGGTGTCCTTTTATAGTGAGGACGCTCGGTTGCGTCAGAAACATCCAGAATCCGCATAAGGTTACGCAGTGCGCAGCAATTTTCGGAACCAGAAATAGAAACTTGCCTGATTTCATGTATGGCCGACCGGTCGGACTGGGCTGGCCGACCGATCATAACCGATCGGACCTTTCCTGCGACAGTCTAGCGAGTTTTGAGAAAATTCGGAATTAAACTTTTAATGCAAGGACCGGTCGCACGACCGGTCTGAGAAGTGGACGACTGGTCGCACGACCGGTCGTGAATGGTCCAGTGGCCTTCTTCAGAAAAAGCTTCTATGCGAATGTCGGACCGGTCGGACGACCGGTCTTGGCTGATATTTCTGCTTTCTCCTTTGATTCCTTTCTTCCTTTCTTCTCCTCTCTTTCTACTTTCTTTGGTCCTTCTTCAATCTTCATCCAATGGCTTTAAATAGCTCCTTTTTAGTCTCCAAATGGGTGAAGTCCACTCTCAATCCTACAGTCACAAAATATGCATTAGATGGGCCTTTTAAGGAAGAAAACCGTGCATATACTGTGATGTAATGGGCAATGCAATGTATAAATTGAAGGTTCAACAAAAAGGCCCATCTAATGCACGTTTTGTGATTATAGGAATGAGAGTAGACTTCACCAAATTGGAGACCAAAACGATCTATTTAGAGCCACTGGATGAAGGTTGAAAGAGGATCAAAGAAAGAAGGAAGCAAGTAAAAGAGAGAGAAGAAGAAAGGAAGAAAGAAGCAAAGAGAGAAGAAAAGAGGGCAGGAACAAGCAGCCAAGACCGGTAGTCCGACCATTCGCTCGTAGCTAGGACTGGTTGCCCAACCGGTCCAGACACTCAACAAAAAGGGTCTTCACTGCAAACTTCACTAGACCATCCATGACCGGTCGTGCGACCGGTCGTCCACTGCTCAGACCGGTCGTCCGAACGGTCCTTGAATTAAAATTTTGGGTTCAGATTTCTGCAAAACTCACTGGACTGTTTTTGCGTTTTTAAGACCGATCGTCCAGGAGCTCAGACGGGTCGTGCGACCGGTCGTCTGTGTAAGAGAGATTGTTCGTGAAGCTCCGATTTCTCTGCGCAGTTCGGGATTTCATGCGCAATCTGGAACCTTCCGCACTATACTATAAAAGGACACCTAGGGCTTCTTCCAGAGGCATCATAGAAGCTAAGGGACGTCGTGGGAGAGGATGGAAGCCATCGTGGAGCGTCTGCAACCCTCCAAACTTCGGTTTTTCTGTTTTTCTAGTTCTTTTATGAGTTTTAGTTGTAGTATGACAATGCTCCGCTAGAATCTCTCAGCTTGTAGCCAATTTCATGTTTGATTCAGTTAGTTCAAGTAATTCTATTTCAAGTTTGGATTTTTGCATAGTCTAGTTCTTAAAGTTGATAGTTTTGGATGTTTTATGAGAGTCCATGTGCTCCGGACATGGATTCCTTGCAATTCTCTGAGATTATCATATTGTGCTTGTTTAGATTTGAATTATAGTAATCCTTGAGCAGGCCATAGTCCATAAGCATGGCTGTTACTCTGAAGGCTATGATTTCTAATTCTACATGTGTTGAATGGGACTAGAACTTGGAAGTTCAACTTGAGTGGGATTAAATGTGTTTAATGCTTTATTTTCCAACTAGATGAGAGATAGGACTTCAAATCTAGTTGTGTATCTTACTTGGATTGATTGGATTGACATGAGATTACTACAAGTGGATCCTTGAATGCCTTAGTTCCTTTAGATTACTGTTTTTCATTAAGTTACTGTTTTAGCATAATTACTCTAATTGAACCTCTTATCTATTGCCAACTAAGTTGCTGGATAAACTTAGAACCTATTTTCCAATTCCCTATGGATCGACCTCGGTCTTACCGAGTTTTATTACTACATCGCAGCCTTGCACTTGAGGCGAGCGAACAAGTTTTTGGCGCCGTTGCCGGGGAATTTAGATAACGGTTCTAAATTGTTTTAGTGGTTATAGAGTAGAAGTAGTTAGGATTTATTGTTTTCTTAGGATTAGTTTTTCTGAATTCTAGAACTAACAAAGTTTGTTTTGTTTTATAGGAAGTTCTTCTAGTTCAAGTAAATCGGTACTATCCTTCCAACTTGAACTCTTTTAGTTTTAGTTTTTTATTTTTCAGATTTTAAGATTTAGGTTTATTCAGATTTTTGATTTTGTGGTTTATATCCCGTTGGGAACGAGACCACAACAATCGTCTCCAATCCGAAGGTGGTTTAGTTGGACCATTATCCGTTCATAGACGAATCCGAAAATCTGTAGAACATTGTGATAATTTGGGGAGTATGGACCAAACACCTTTAAGAAATCCCCCCCCCCCCCCCCCCCCCCCCCCCAAACTACAAACGCAAATCAAGAGGGAGTAGGAGAGAATGAGGTACATAACGTTCCTCCAATGATATCACTACGGGACTACCTACAACCGGCCTGTGCAACTACACCCTCTTGCGTGGTTCTACCACCAACCGGGGGAAACATTGACATAAAGTCGAGTGTAATTCAACTAATACCAAAGTTCCATGGGCTAGATTCTGACAGCCCATATTTGCACTTAAAGGAATTTGAAGAAGTGGTGGCTACCTTGCAATACACCAATGTGTCAGAAAATACCATTAAACTTAAACTCTTTCCTTTTTCATTGAAAGAAAGGGCCAAGAATTGGCTTCACTCTCTTAGACCACACTCGATGGGGTCATGGAACGAGATGACCCGAGAATTCTTGAAAAAGTTCTTCTCAGCTCATAAAACGAACACCCTTCGACGAGCCATAATGAATTTTTTGGCTAAAGAGGGTGAATCTTTCTTCTAATGTTGGGAAAGGTTTAAGCACCTCCTACTTGCTTGCCCACATCATGGCTATGAGAGTTGGCGAATTATAAACTTCTTCAACGATGGATTAAGTTCCAATATGCGCCAATTTGTAGAGATGATGTGCCACGGCGAGTTTATGAGCAAAAATCTAGATGAAGCTTGGAGTTATTTGGATATGTTGGCTGAGAATGCCCAATCTTGGGATACCTCAGATAAACCCAAGAACCCCAAGCCTACTCAAGAGAAAGAGAAAGGAGGGATCTACATCCTCAAGGAGGAAGACGACGTGAATGCAAGGATAGCCAACCTCACAAGGAAGATCTAGGCCATAAAACTTAGTAAGAGTGGAGTTCCAAAGTCCAATGAAGCTATTAAGACCATATGTGGGATTTGTCTCACCAATTTACACGTTACGCAAGATTGTCCTACAATTCCTACATTTCAAGAGGTATTACATGAACATGTAAATGCCACATATGGGTATCAATGGTCTTTCAATGGACCGGTGGGTAATACATACAATTCTACTTGGAAGAACCACCCAAATTTCAGTTGGAAGAATGCTCCCATAGGTAATCCTACCAACTCTTAAGGAGGGCCACCCATGCAAAATATGGCCCCACCTCAATTCTCAATGGAGGATACTTTGAAAGCGTCTATACAAGGGCAAACGCAAATTAACCAAACGAATTAGCAAATGTTCCAAGAGCTTAAAGTCTCGGTTAATGAGATTAAGGGACGCTTGAATGCTAGGGAAGGGACCTTTCCGGCCCAACCTCAGCCCAATCCAAAACAAGTACATGAAGTAAGCAATCCTGATCCCTTCAACCAACATATGGAGCAAGCTAAATCCATCACCACTCTTAGAAGTGGTAAACAAATCGACAAATCTATTCCGGTGAAGGCCGACAAGCCTAATGATCCGGTAAATTCTGAGGATGAGGACAGATCCAACTTAGCTCCACAAGAAAAGGAACGCATCTATAAGCCCGTAGCACCATTCCCTTCGAGATTGGTTACTCCAAAATCTCTTCCAAACTCTTATGATATTTTAGAGATTTTCAGACAGGTCAAGATAAACATTTCCTTGCTTAATGCCATCAAACAAATTTCCTCATATGCCAAGTTTCTAAAGGACCTATGCACAACTAAACGCAAATACAATGTGCAGCAAAAGGCCTTCTTAAATGATCAAGTGAGCGCCATTCTCACTCAAAAGACCCCCCCAAAATTCAAAGATCCCGGTAGTCCCACAATCTCATGTATCATTGGAGACTACCGGATTGAGCGTGCATTGTTAGATTTGGGGGCAAGCGTAAATTTAATCCCATACTCGGTATATGAGCAATTGGGTCTTGGTGAATTAAAACCCACCAAAACCACATTGCAACTCACTGATAGATCCATCCGTGCACCGAGGGGGATAGTTGAGGATGTTCTAGTCCAAGTTGACAAATTCTACTACCCGGTAGATTTTATCGTCTTGAACACACAACCGGTTTTAAATGCTAGCACTCAAATACCGGTGATCTTCGGCCGACCATTCCTTACTACATCAAACGCAATCATAAATTGACGGAATGGAGTGATGCAAATGTCCTTTGGGAACATGACGTTAGAGGTGAATGTGTTCCACTTGGGCAAAAGGCGTAGGGATGATGATGATGTCCACGAGGTTGATATGATTGATTCAATCGTGGAAGAGGAGTTCGCTTTAAGGCAGAATTTTGATCCTCTAGATGTTGTTAGATTTGATCCCTTTGAGGATTAGGACGATAATGATGGCCCCCATGAGGTAAACATGATAGAATCTATGGAAGATGGGGGGTTTTCCAACATGATCTACCTGAAAGCTTGGGGACATGTTTGACACATTCTAAGGATGAATCCAATTCTAATTTTAATAAGACCTTGGAAGTGTCAATTTCTGAAAATTTATTTGACAAGTCGCCAATTTCTGATTTACACAAAATTGTTATGTAGGATTTGGAAGAATTGGTGCTTGACTTGCCTACAAAGAGGCTAATTTCTGAAAGGGTAGAGGTTGAGAACCCACTCCAACCTACACAAAAGTCTAAGAAGGAGGAAGACATGAAGGGTCCAAATCTGAAAACTTCCTCTCCTGAGGTCTCCTATACACTCGAGGAGTGTTTAGCGTATTTTGAAGATTGGGATGATCCCATGATTCAAGACATAGTAAATGCTTTGAGAGAGAGACCTCATGCACCTAAAAAGCTTCCTTCCACAGAGTGCCAAATTGAAGAATCAACTGTGGAAGCACAAGCGACAAATGATTATGTGGAGACCATCCCAATGTTTGAGAATGAAGCGATTGAAGTCTCCACATCTCTTTGGTTTGTTCAAACGAAGAACACTTCTGGGATGACCCATATTTGACATACTTGAATGATTTTTGCACAGACAAGAAGGAAAGGAGATCTATATCCAATAATTTCCAACCAATGCAATTCTCCTTTCCTAGTACATGTGACAATTTTCTTGAGGAACCCGCTGAAATTTTTCAGCTAGATTTTCAATGGGTTAGAATGATCGATGTCACCAATATACTTTCCAAAGCAGGATGGTGGATAGTTCTTCTGAATAATTTGTTACACCACTTGATGATCTTGCTCAACTTTGTCATTTTGGATGTTTTACTGATAATCAATCTCCTAGTCTGATGGAGATCCTCTTTTTAAATGGACGGGTTAGGTATCTTTATTGCTTTCTGTAGATTAGGTTTAGTTTTATTAAGTTTTACTGTTTTAGTAGGTTTTAGTTGTTGGAGTTGCAGACTTCCATGATCGACTCTCTCAAGTATTATTGTTCTCACTCTCTTATATTTCATCATTGCTCTCATGTTCATGCTCATCACATATCTTTTTACATTGAGGACAATGCAAGATTTAGTTGGGGGGTGAGATGAGATTCCTCATCTAGCAGTTTGTAACATTTCGAGCCTCATATGGACAAATGTTTTTGAATTTTCTAAAATTTCAAAACTCCTTTAGAAAACCTTATTTCCATGCATTCGAGATGATACGAGTATAAGAAGAGGAGATACGAAGTGTGTGATGTTGCAAGTCTTGAACTTCTCTTAATATAATGGTTTTATATGTGAATTCCCCTATTTATGTGATTGATAGAAAATTTGAACACTCTTACACCTAGTCCACACTACACGATTTTCATGGTTGAAGGATTATGTGATTTGTGGGTTAGCTAGACTTAGATTTAAGGTGTTGAGAAACCAAGTTGGGGTACTTTGTCCATCTTTGTCCATGGGAAAATAACGAAAGATATAGATTTCTAAAAATCCTATCTAATATAAAAGAAAAAGGAAAAGGAATGATGAAATTCGGAATGATGGAAAAATGGCGGAAAATTCTGAAGAGGGCTACCTATTGTTGAGCTCTTAATTGTGCATATTCTAACCCGAATTCATCACTTATTATGCAAGGTTTTCATGATTTATAGACTAATCTAATGCATGGATTTGTGATTGTAGGGATGAGAGAGAAGATTCATCAATTGGAGACTTAAAGACACCATTTACAAGCATAGAAGATCGAAGAACTAAGCGTCAAAATATGGAAGAAAGAAATGAGAGAGAAGAAGAAATAAAGCAGAAGAAGGTGCCCAAGACCGGTCGTCCATAGCCTAGGACCGGTCGTCCGACCGGTCCGATCACTCAACAGAGGGGCCCTGCGGCCATAACTCACTGGATTGTCCACGACCGGTCGTCCACTGCTTAGATCGATCGTGCGACCGGTCCTTGAATTAATTTTATGGGTCCGAAAAATACCAAAACTCCCTAGACATTTTTCACATTTTTTAGACCTGTCGTGCGACCGGTCGTCCAGGAGCTCAGACCAGTCTTGCTACCGGTCGTCTGCGTAATGATGCGTGTTCTACAAGCTCCGGATTTCTCTGCGCACTGCGTATTCTTACGCATCTTTTGGATGATTCCGACACTGCGGAGCTTCCCCACTATAAAAGGACACCTAGGGATCGTTCCTAGGGCATCCTAGAACAGATTGAGCTCGGTGGGAGACGGCGAAAGTGGATTTCGGAGTTCCACAACTCCTCCTAGTTTGCTTTCTAGTTTTATGTTTTATTTAGTTGTTTCATGTTTTCTTGGATCATGAACGGCTAAACCTCTTAGCTAGGGCTAAGAGGTGAAGCTTGTAGTGAATCTAAGATGTTTCAATTCGTTTGATTTAGTTTTAAGTTAGATTTCATGTTTAAGAACAATGGTTTGAAGTTTAATTCAAGTGCTAAGTAGTTTTTCTTAGTCTTCTGATGACTCATGGAAGTTTCGAAGAATTGCTTGAGTTCTTAATTGTTGTGAACTAGTCTAGACCTGTATGATCTGAGGAATTGGAATACGCTCTAGACTTATAATCTTCATGTGGGAACTTCTTACCAAAAGTCTACTTCTCTAGAATTGTGAAATATGCGAGACTGGGTATGTGGTTTGAATCAAGTTCAAATCATAATCTAGTTTTGTCTTGTGACAGGATTTAATGATGGTTATGATTGTGATCTTAGCCTATTGGAGTTGGGACTGACCTATGCAATTGATGCTCGTCCTAGCTTGCATTGAGTGAATCTTATACATTGATCTTACATATGGCAGATTGTTTGGTTTGACTATTCTATCATCCGACTAGATAGATTTTAATTTCGATTCTAGTTGAGAAAGTGAGAAACCACAGCGAATTGAGCATCAAGGATTGCTACAAGTGGATCCTTGAACCCTAGTGCCTTTTAATTAATTGATTACCTTCAGTTTAGTTAAAAATTACTATTTACATCAATCTTCTACAAATCTATTTGTTATCTTTTCAGTAGAACTATTAGAAGTGTTTTGTGGATCCCTACATAAGTCCCTGTGGATCGACCTCGGTCTTACCGAGATTATTACTACATCGTTGTTCGCTTCCCCAAGTGTAGGGTTGCAATATAGTAATAATCTCGGTAAGACCGAGGTCGATCCACAGAGACTTATGTAGGAATTCACAAATACTTCCAATAGTTTCTATTGAAAAGCTAACAACCAGATTTGAGAAGATTGATGTGAATAACAACTTTAAACTAAACTGAAAGTAATCAATTAAATAAAAGCACTAGGCGTTCAAGGATCCACTTGTAGCAATCCTTGATGCTCAATTCGCTTTGGTTTCTCACTTTCTCAACTAGAATTGAAATTAAGATCTATCTAGTCGGATGATAGAGCAGTTAAACCAAACAATCTGCCATATGTAAGTTCAATGTATATGATTCACTCAATGCAAGCTAGGATGAGCATACTTAATTGCATAGGTCAGTCCCAATTCCAATAGACTAAATTCACAATCATAACCATCATTAAATCCTGTCACAAGACAAAACTAGAATATGATTTAAACTTGATTCAAATCACTTACACAGTCTCATGCATACTTCAGAAATCTAGAAAAATAGAACTTTGGTAAGAAGTTCCCACATGAAGATCATAGTACTAGAGCGTACTCCAATTCCTCGAATCATACAGGTCTAGACTAACACACAACATTTAAGAACTCAAGTAATTCTTCCAAACATCCATGAGTCATCATAAGACTAAGAAAAACTACTTTAGTACTTGAATTAAACTTCAAACCATTGTTCTTAAACTTGAAATCCAACTTAAAACCAACTTAAACGAATTGAAACATCTTAGATTCACTACAAGCTTCACCTCTTAGCCTTAGCTAAGAGGTTTAGCCGTTCATGATCCAAGGAAACATGAAACAACTAAGAAAAAATATAAAAATAGCAAACAAACTAGGAGGAGTTGTGAAACTCCGAAATCCACTTCCGCCGCCTCCCACCGTGCTTAAACCCTTCTAAGATACCTTAGGAACGATCCCTAGGTGTCCTTTTATAGTGGGGAGACTCCGCAGCATCAGAATCTTCCAGAAATTGCGTAAGAGTACGCAGTGCGCAGAGAAATTCAGGACTTGTAAAACACGCATCATTACGCAGACGACCGGTCGCACGACCGGTCTGAGCTCCTGAACGACCGGTCTCAAAACTGTGAAAAACGTCCAGAGAGTTTCTGGGATTTTTCAACCTAGAAAATAAATTCAAGGACCGGTCACACAACCGTTCTGAGCAGTGGACGACCGGTCGTACGACCGGTCTTGAACAGTCCAGTGAATTGTGGCCTCAGAGCCCTTCTGTTGAGTGATCGGACCGGTCGTGCGACCGGTCCTGAGCTACAGACTACCGGTCGTGGGCCTCTTCTTCTGCTTTCGTTCTTCTTTTCTCTGACTTCTTTCTTTCATCCTTTGACGCTTAGCCCTTTGATCTTCTATGCTTGTAAATGGCTTCTTTTAAGTCTCCAATTGATGAATCCTCTCTCTCATCCTACAATCACAAATTCATGCATTAGATTAGTCTATAAATCGTGAAAACCTTGCATAATGAGTGATGAATTGGGGTTAGAATATGCACAATTAAGAGCTCAACAATCGTAACCCTACACTTGGGGAAGCGAACACCTATTACCAACTAGGGGATGGTCTACCCGTAACCAAAATCGGAAATGGGACGTAGTGTGAAAACCATCGGAAGGACGGTGAGGCAAATTCCTGTGATTGGCTTGTTGTTGCTCTATACACCTTGAGATCCGTAGTTTAGTTAATCTATGGAGAAGATAATCCCAGAAACTCATGAGATGAACTTTCACTATACACACTAGGTTGAATTTTGTTCGAATTCTTCTATTTATCAATCAATCAGCGGGAATTTCATATGGACGCTTATTATGTTTTGAGAGTTTTAAGGTTTCAACGTCTAACACCTAATGTTTCCGAATTTTATACTTGTAAGTCTTGGAGTGGATAGAAACATAGTTTCTGAAGGAGAGTTGGGTTTGGAGGTTTGAACTTATTCACGCATGTTTTGCTCGGGACTAGCAAAAAGATGGTTGGGGGGTGTGTTAAACCTCCAATTTATACATTGCATAGCCCATTACATCACATTATATGCATGGTTTTTATGTTTAAAAGGCCCATCTAATGCATGTTTTGTGATTATAGGAATGAGAGTAGACTTCACCAAATTGGAGACCAAAACAATCTATTTAGAGCCATTGGATGAAGGTTGAAAGAGGATTAAAGAAAGAAGGAAGCAAGTAGGGCAGGAACAAGCAGCCAGGACCGGTCGCCCGATCGGTCGCTCGTAGCTAGGACCGGTCGCCCGACCAATCCGGACACTCAACAAAAAGGGTCTTCACTGCAAACTTCACTGGACCATCCACGACCGGTCGTGCTACTGGTCGTCCACTGCTCAGACCGGTAGTCCGACCAGTCCTTGAATTAAAATTTTGGGTTCGAATTTCTGCAAAACTCACTAGACTGTTTTTACATTTTGGAGACCGGTCATGCGACCGGTCGTCTAGGAGCTTAGACCAGTCGTGCGACTGGTCGTCTGCGTAACAGAGCTTGTCCGTGAAGCTCCGATTTTCTCTGCGCATCCGGGATTTCTTGCGCAATCCAGAACCTTCCGTACTATACTATAAAGGGACAGCTAGGGCTTCTTCTAGAGGCATCATAGAAGCTAAGGGACGTCATGAGAGAGGAAGCCGTCATGGAGCTTCTGCAACCCTCCAAACTCCGGTTTTTCTATGTTTTCTAGTTCTTTTATGAGTTTTAGTTGTAGTATGACAATGCTCGGCTAGAATCTCTCAGCTAAGGCTGAGAGGTGAAGCTTGTAGCCAATTTCATGTTTGATTCAGTTAGTTCAAGTAATTCTATTTCAAGTTTGGATTTTTGCATAGTCTAGTTCTTAAAGTTGATAGTTTTGGATGTTTTATGAGAGTTCATGTGCTCCGGACATGGATTCCTTGCAATTCTCTGAGATTATCATATTATGCTTGTTTAGATTCGAATTATAGTAATCCTTGAGCTAGCCATAGTCCATAGGCATGGTTGTTACTCCGAAGGCTATGATTTCAAATTCTACATGTGTTGAATGGGACTAGAACTTGGAAGTTTAACTTAAGTGGGATTGAATGTGTTTAATGCTTTATTTTCCAACTAGATGAGAGATAGGACTTCAAATCTAGTTGTGTATCTTGCTTGGATTGATTGGATTGACATGGGATTACTACAAGTGGATCCTTGAATGCCTTAGTGCCTTTAGATTACTGTTTTTCATTAAGCTACTGTTTTAGCATAATTACTCCAATTGAATCTCTTATCTATTACAAACTGAGTTGCTGGAATAACTTAGAACCTACTTTCCAATTCCCTGTGGATCGACCTCGGTCTTACCGAGTTTTATTACTACATCGCAGCCTTGAACTTGAGGCGAGCGAACAGGTGTAGTACTATGAATATTATAGTGCTTGAATTTATAGTATTTCTAACAATAGATATATTTGTGCTCTTTGCAGATGGGCAATGAGGTGATAAAGATGCATTTGCATATGGGTGTGAAAACATCAATTTCGTAAGTTAGGTGGCAAAACCTCTTTTTATTTTTATTTATTCTTTTTTAATTCTTTTTATTTCTTATTTTTCTTATTTTTTGTTTTTCTTTTTAGCAAATGAGTTTTGTTTATTTGGCGAAGGGCATTTAGTAGAATGGATGAATTTTCAGGGTTAGATAATTTGTGGGTTTTTCTTTTTAGCAAATGGGTTTTCTTTATTTAGTTTTATTTTGATTTTTTAGGCTGTCTATGGATTTGGTTGGGAGAACTCAGTAGAGAATGATGAACTTTCTTGTGGTAGGTCGAGTACATAATTTCTTTTTTTCCTTTTTTCTTTTTGGAGTTGGGTTTCTTATTTATAATTTCATGTTCCCAACACCTTAATAGCATGGCTGAGAGAAAGAGTCATCTCCTTGAGGTAAATCCAATTCTTCTTCAAATGAATGTCCCAAAATATGTGGAGTGATTCATGTTAGTTGCTTGTTTCTTAGTTAATCTTTTACATTGCCCATGTCTACTATATCTGAATTGTTCATCAGGTAGGCCATAATTTGTATATTCTATTTACTGTAGGATTATTTTCATGCTTCGAAATCCTAAAAGAAACAAATTTCTTGCAGATTTGTTTTAAATATTGCCCAAATTTGCCTATTTCATCTGTGGTCTGTTTTCTTTTGTTAATTGAAAGAGCGATCATTCTGATCATTGAATCAGTTATAAGAATGGATTGTACAAAAGCTTAAGCCACTGGAAGAAGTGACAACTGTGGTATTTAAATATGCAATCAATTAACACATAAAATTAGTTATTTTTTCTTAAGCAGTTGGAAATGTTCCCCATTATTTTTATATTTCAGGTAAATGAAGAGCATGTCGGACTGGGTCCTGGTCTAGGGAATGTTGGCTGGACTTGCATCGGTCTTGTTCCAGGGAATGTTGGCTGGACTTGAATGGGTCCTGTTCCAGGGAATGTTGGCTGGACTAGAATGTCTGACTCGTCCATTGAGGTTGGTCTTAATTTTGATTTTGTTTCTCATTGTCTATCAAATTCAAATGAAGTTTATTTTATTTTTTAACCTTAGTAATTCTACTTACTAGGATTCCATACACGTTTCATGTCGCTTGAATATTTTTTTTTCTATCAGGTGAAGGAAACATAAAAAAGAAAATTAGTGCTGATTTTTTTTAATAATTGAAAATTTCCGACGGCTCTAGGCCATGTCTATTTTATTTTTAAGTGTTATATTACCGACGGATCTACACTGTCCAGAAGTGAGGTTCAATGCAATTCAACAAGAATCAAGGACAGTTGATTGACATTTGGAAATGGTGTAAAATGCACTTCAATGACGGTTACGGACCCATCGTTTTTTAGACTGTCCATAACCGTCTTTTATTAACAACGGTGATGGACCGTCGTTTAAGTTTTACGACACGGAAAAATAAGACGGCTTCTGCGACGGTCTAAAACCGTCTGGAATCATGATTTAAGACGGTTTTCAGCCGTCTTTTTTTCACTGTTTTGGCGTAGTGATATAGTTACCAAATGGTATGACATAGTGTCATTGACCGTCTCTATGGACAGGTGACCACTTGAAGACACATTTATGGCAGCTAAATGGTACGACAAAGTGTCATTGACCGTCTTTGTGGACGGGTGACCACTTGAAGACGCATTTATGGCTATCAGGTGGTACAACACAGCGTCATTAACCGTCTTTGTGGACAGGTGACTACTTGAAGACACACCACTATTACCTTAGCTACTCAACTGATGGATCCCACTTTGGATGGGAAGTACATCAACTGGTCTTGGTGATGATAATTCATAATGAAGTATTTCAGATGTTTTGAAATTCTTTGATTACAGTTTTCGATGATAACCATAGTCCCTTTGATTTAATTTTGTATTTCGATCCGAGATAAATAAGATTCATGTAATGGATGTAGAGAGCACAAAGTAAATATGCTTGATGCATGCTCGAGAGAGGGTGCACTTATGCTTGATATTAGTGCATCGGATGAATTATACATTTGTTTTATTAATCTGCTTTGTGTATATTTTTAATTCGGCCACGTCATTATTAATAATCAAAATTTCGAATGATTGGGTCATTGGGAGAAGCTGTGTCGAGCTATATTTTCTCGAGAAGTTTAAGTCCGATGGACTGGATCGGCCATCTCTGATGCCTACGAATGGCTAAGTATCGGGTCCGATAAGCGCCCGTTTATACTAATTTTTGATAAACAATAGGGATCAATGTCCTGTAAATGTTAGACTCAGCTGTTTTATAGCATGAGGGCATTAGCTTTACCTTCGCTGGATCCACTCTGGCGTCAGTGCGATCGCATTTTATTTCGCTCCACATAAGTCAATTTTCGAGCTGACATGGCACTTCCTAGGACTGAAAATGACTAAGTATCAGGCCTGTTTACCGTTCGATTAGGGTATTCGGGGATTCTGAGATTAGATATCCTCGTCGTGGTGTATGATTATGGTGTATCATGTTGTGGAGAAGATAACTCTCTCTCTCTTGGGGTGGTCAAATTTCGCCCGATTCTTCTTGATTTCGGCCATTTTCGGTCCTTTCGGAAGGATTTTCGGGTTCACAATTTTTGCTAAGTGTTGGTTATTTTGATCAAACTGCTGATTTGGCCCACTTAACATTGACCATTGGAAGATCTAATCCAGGGGATGGATAGACATTGGCGATGTGTGTCTAAAATCGTCGGTGTGATCGAGAGGCGGGCCGGATTGAAGGCGGGGCCACACAATGGAAAATCCTCGGCCCCAACAGCGTCTGGGTCACCTAGGTGAGGGAGTGGGCGCATGTGCATTGGAGGTGGGTGCATGGGCCCCACCCCAGGTGCATGTGGCCAATAAAATGAAGAGAGAGAGAGAGAGAGAGAGAGAGAGAGAGAGAGAGGAAAGGAAAGAGAGGTGGGTGCATGTGGCAAAGCACATGTGCCTACCCTCCTCCCCCAAGTGCATATCCTCTAAGGAATTAGCATTTTTTAGTTTTATCCAAACCAAAACCAAAAGGAAATGGCCTTGGGCACATGTGAGAGGGAAAGTGAGAGAGAGAGAAAGAGGAGAGAGGAAAAGAGAGAGAGGTGGGCGTATGTGGCAGAGCACATGCGCCTGCCGTCCTCCCCCAGGCGCATGTCCTCTAAGGACTTAGGGATTTTTGGAGTTTTCTCCCCTCTCTCCTTGCATTTTGCTAAAGTGGGAGAAATCCCTTTCCAGCGAAGGCATCCGGCTAGGGGATGGGCGCATGTCACTTTCTGACAAGAGTTCTAGTGAGATTCTAGGAAAATGAAGAAGTCCCTCTCTCAGTAGGTGAGTGGGGTATTTATAGCAGTTTAATCGGGTCCTGGGTCCAAGAAAGAATGAAATGTTACTGAGCGCATGCATTTGGAGAGGGGAGTCATGTGCATGTTGAGGGGGATCATGCGCATATGCTAGGAGTGTAGGCGCATGTGGCCATACACTAGGCGCATGTGCTCTGGTGTGGGCGCATGTGCCCTCTGTGGTGAGCATATGTGCCCTCACTTAACATTTTGAATTCTTGAATTCTTGAGAGAGGGGGAGAATAGCTCCCATGCGCATGTGATGGAGGTGTAGGCGCATCCCTTGTGGCATGCGCATGCCCCTCTTGTGGTGTATGCATGCCCCAAGTACTTACAATATTTTTCAAATTTCGGCTCCGACGAGCGACCTCCAGAGGACAGCTACCTTTTCGGGGGTCGAAGTCACTGACGCCAAGCCACTTTTAATCCATGATCAACCTATCAAATGAACGGGATGGGGTACGGATGGTCATCTGCTATGAATTTTGGTAGCTCCTTACCAATCTGGACCTTCCCGATTGGCTCCATACAGGGGCAAAACGCACTTTGGTGTGCACAGGTAAAAGTACACGCTGTATGCCATTCAAATTCGGGAGTTAAGGGTTTTTTGACATTTCAGATCATTTAGCATCAATACGCATGTATAGTTCCCTTCAAAATAACATTTATAAGCTTTCGAGCCCTTATAGTCGACTCCAAACAGGGGCGAAATGTGTTTCGGTGTGCGTAGGCAAAGATACGTGCCGCACAACATTCAAACTTGCAGGTTAAGGGTTTTAGGGAGTTCCGGGTCATTTGGAAGCAATACACATGTCCGGTTCTGCTCTAAAATATTTTGGTCACAACTGTGCGGGTCAGGGCTACAATGGTGTCCGATCGCATTTTTCGAGTGTTTCCCGATCTTGGAATTGGTCTGAATCATCGTAGATGGACCATTGTACATCGTTTTACCATAGGTGAGATTTTGAGCCCCAACGGTATCCAAAACAAAGCCTAGCCATTATATAGAAAAATCACCAACCGATTCAAAACAGCTATAAGTGGCAAGATTCCAACCGGTTGGCCCTCAACACGACCGGTTGGTTAGGGTCCTCGACTGGCCAGCCGACCGGTCAAATTATGGCCTGGACAAGCATATTGGCTACTATCCTAATTTGGGTCGATCGGGACCAATCGATTTTAGGCCTGCGACTAAATTTGCTTACTATCCCATTTGGTCCTCTGGCAATCGGTCGGCCAAGGCTCAAGACCGGTTGGTAAGCGTGTTTGTTGTTGTATTTGAATTATATTTTATAGCAGCTCATGCAACCTCTTTGGCCATCCTTTGGGTGATCTTTTGGGACACCTAAGATCAATCTAAGATGACTGAAAGTATGTATAATGGGTCGATGCGATGTTTTTCTTCTTAGAGGGGGCCGTAAAATATAGTTCATGAATTTGTAGAGAACCTAAAAGTTCTTCTACTTTCATATTATCTATGTCTTTACACTCTTCTAAGGCAATGACTTTGGAGCTAAATCTCCCCGAGAGGGGCCTAAGTATTTTTCTATAGATTTTTTCATCTGAAACCCGTTCTCCTAAGCCACACATGGAATTATAAATTAAGTTCAATCTAGAAAAGAACTTCATGATATTTTCTTCCTCATCCATCTTAATATTTTTAAATTACGTGGTAAGAGTTGCAATTTGAAACGCTTGACGGTCGACATTTCCTCATGTGTGGTCTCTAGGATCTCCCAAGTTGATCTGCTAGCCTTACAATTACATATACAATTAAATTCATTGAATGAGACAGCATAAAAGATTGCGTTAAGACCCTTGGCATTGTAGCCACAAAAAGACCTCTCTCGGTCACTCCAATCTCTCATGGGTTTGAGTTTGGTGATTAAAACTCCATCTAGATCCATCATTTTCATTGGTGCGGTCTAACCTTCTTCTACAATGACATATACGATTGGATCAAGGGATATTAAGAATACTCGCATCCGAGCCTTCTAGCACGCATAATTTAACCCATCAAAATATGGTGGTTGAGTGACAAAACTACTCCTCACTTGGGTAAACATCGTGTTATAACTTCAGTATCGGATCTTACTTGAGACGGTTAAGTCCTTGAAGAGCAACCTGCTCTAATACTAATTGAAATTGTGTCGGTAGTCTAACGCAACACCCTATGCATATACGTGAAAGCTTGGTGGAGCTTATAGAACTATGGCTAAAAACTAGAGGGGGTGATTAGGATCATTTTAAAATCTCTTTTGAAAACCTCTTGCCTAATTAAACTAATTAGCAATTATAAACTAAATAAGCAAGAACACTTAGCTTCCAAGCTTAAGTAGATCCAATCACAAGGCTAGCATATAATAAGAAATTAAACAACCTAGCCTAAGCATGCATAGATAATCAAATGATTTAACTAATCAAGAACCTAATATATGCAATCTATGTAGATTATATGAGAATAGATCATAAGGCTCAAGTCTACACTACTTAGTAAAATTACATCTTATGTGTGAACGTACCTATTTAGTGCCTAGCATACATTCCTATCAAGCATTCATAATTAAACAATTAAACATACAATGCTAGGATAACAATTTCCTCAAATACAATAAAAACATGGCATGTATAGTGGTTTGACTATAGGTTTACTCCACTCCCGGTTCAAGTATTCATCCCTTAAGCACACTAGCATTCACTAGGGATTTTAGATTGGGTTCTTCATAGCCTAAGTGTTTCAAATCGGTTCCACCCTACCGGAGAATTTGACAAGGTTCCTCCCAACTTATGACGGAAATTTTACTGGTTCATCTCCCAACCAGGATGTTTACGGGTTCCATCCAACCCAGGAGTTTAACAAGGATCCTCCCCACCCTTCAGTTCTAATCATAGAAGCTAGCATATGCTCCTGCCGAAAGCTCCCCTTAGAGACTTGATCGAGTTTGTAAATATAAACTCTCACACTCAATACTCCACGAGGAAGGAGTGCAACTAGACTCTCACAATGACACTTGTCGAATGAGCCCCTTGTTCAGTGCCACTTCGGGTTGCTTGATCTCTACTCTCTCGTGCTTTGATCAGCTCCCCTTGCTCCCCCGATCGTGTTGCCGCTGTGTTGCCAATGCCTTAGCTCCACCGATCAATCACCTTGCTTGAGATGCACTTGAGATGCCTAAGTGATAGGAGATGGTGTGAATTCACAACTAGTAGGAGTTGGTTGCGTAGAGGAATTCCACCTAATAGGATCTTTAGAGAGGTTTAGACAAAGGATCTACCTATGGTCAAGGTGCCTAAAACATCTAAAGATCAAGAGAGAGGAAATTCATCTTCATATGAGCCTTGAATGCTCCATCTTGTTATCAAACACAAGGAAGATGACTTAGAATACTTAGGATTAGAGCCTAATGGTATGGGTAATAAGGGTGGCTCCTAATGCACTAAAATCTCTCACTAGGAACCCAAAACAAAGCCTAGCCATTATATAGAAAAATCTCCAACAGATTCAAATGGCTATAAATGACAAGATTACATCCGGTTGGCCCTCAACATGACCGGTCGGTTAGGGTCCTCGACCAGTCGGCTAACTGATCGAATTATAGCCTGGACAGGCATATCAGTTATTGTCATAACTGGGGTCGATCAGGACCGGTCAAACAGTCCAGCCAATAAGTGGTCCGACTGGTCGATTTTAGGCCTGGGACCAATGATCAAGGTGTCTAAACTCTTAGGAATCAAGAAGGAACAAGCCCATCGGAAGGACCTCATCCAATTGACCAGAGGCACTGTCCAATTGATCAAAAATTTATCTAGTGAATTTTTTGAATTCTCTGGAACAAATTTTGATTGATTGGAACATGTTTCCAATTGATTGGAGTCCTATCAGAACTACTGTCTAATTGATCGAAATTCAATCGAAAACTGTTGTTTGGGCAGATTTGTTTATGAAGCTTCCACCTCTTTAATTGGTCTAAGTTATCATGTTTTTCAAGGTGTTCTAAGACTAATGATGATGACTAAAGGTATTCCTAATTAGTTCAAGTCATTTAAGTGGTTTTAAGTGTTTTGGTTCAAAGGGTTAGGGGCACCAAGGCATCTCATCTACCTGTTCTTCTTCCTTGATGCTTCTTGTCCACTTGAATCTTCGGTCTTCAGTTTGCTAAGGCACAACCGACATTACAATACATGGACTCACGTGATTGACAAATAAGGTGCACCGGTATGCTAAGAAAAGTGCACTAACAGGGTTTGGACTGTGTACATCAGCCCGACCCGTGCAAGCCAATTTATTTTTGGAATGGGAATTTTCCCCATTTACCCCTCATGTCACTGCTCCAACAGCACCTCTATGTGTGTGTGTGTGTGTGTGTGTGTGTGTGTGTGTGTGTGTGTGTGTGTGTGTGTGTGTGATCTAACTGGACCAAACCTCATGCTTAAGTTTGGGCTCGGATTCAGTCCTAGCATAAACATTTTAGGTTGGGTCCAAGAGCTTAGCCCAGCCCTTATCTCTTCTAATTATTAAACAAATTAAATTTTCTACTCAACCAGTACACATTTACTAATTCCAGGATATATGACTCCCATTCTAGGATGTTGAATAAATTCAAAATGAACTTCCCCCCAAAAAATAAACAATTGACCAAGTGAGCTTTCCATAATCATGAGAAGAGTTCAGTCAGCCCATTTCGTGTTGGAATATGCAAACCAAAACCATTCATTTTATTACTATAGGCTAAGAGTCTTAGAGGCTAAGAGTCTTAAGACCTAAGAGACTTAAGAGCTAAGTGTCTTAAGACATAAGAGTCTTAAGAGCTAAGAGTTTTTCAAATCATTATAAAAGTAGGTGGTATAAGCCATTTGTAAGAAGTGCCATGAAGAGCCAAGATTGTAATGTAATGCAATAAGAAGTATTTTCTTTGAAAAGAATTGTGTCTTTCCTTCCTTCTTTATGTGTTTGTTAGGTTCAATGCTTAGTATATCCAACCAACTGTCTAGATCTCGTTGGCCCACCAATATTCGCACATACTTCTCTAAGGGCTTAGCAAAGCCAACAATAATATTCACCAAGAAACTGCTATCAGAGCTTTCATCGTGAAAAGATGGCCACCACAATCTAGCTGTAGATTCCAAGGTTGTCAAAGGACAACTATGAAAATTAGTGTATCTAAATGAAGGCATTGTTCGGGTCATAAGATATATGGGAGATCGTCACCGATAGGTATGTAGAACCCACTATGGAGTAAGAAGTTGCCTACACCATCGAGCAAAAGGCCACCATCAAATATCAAAAGAAGAAAGACAAGAAGGCTTTATTCATTTTCTATCAAGGGATGGATGATTCAATCTTTGAAAAGATCACCGAAGCGACGTTGTAATGCCCCAAAATTTTGACTCTCATCAGGTGTTAACCTGAATATGCTAAGTAAGACTGAGGTCAATCCATACAGAATTAGAGAACAATTTCTAACTTATTCCAGCAACTAGGATTTCAGCAATTTAGAGATTCAATTGAAGGAGTTATGCTAAAATAGTAACTTAGGAAAATTCAGTAATTAAGGTACTAAGTCATTCAAGGATCCACTTGTAGCAATCCCATGTCAATCCAATCAATCCAAGCATAGAGCACAACTAGATTTGAAGTCCTATCTCTCATCTAGTTGGAAAATAAAGCTTTGAAGCACATTCAATCCCACTCAAGTTGAACTTCCAAGTTCTAGTCCCATTCAACACATGTAGAATTTGAAATCATAGCCTTCGGAGTAACAACCATGCCTATGGACTATGGCCTGCTCAAGGGTTACCATAATTCGAATTTAGTCAAGCAAAACATGATAATCTCAGAGAATTGCAATGAATCCATGTTCGGATCACATGACCTCTCATAAAACATCTAAAACTACCGACTTTAAGAACTAGAACATTCAAAATCCAAACTTGAAATAGAACTACTTGAATTAAACTGAATCAAACATGAAATTGGCTACAAGCTTCACCTCTCAGCCTTAGCTGAGAGATTCTAACCGAGCATTGTCATACTACAACTAGAACTCATAAAAGAAAACTAGAAAACATAGAAAAATCGGAGTTTGGAGGGTTGCAAACGCTTCTCGACGGCTTCCTTCCTCTCCTACGACGTCCCTTAGCTTCTATGATGCCCTAGGAAGAGACCCTAGGTGTCCTTTTATAGTGGGGAAGTTCGGTTGCGTCAGAATCATCCATAAGTTGCGTAAAGATACGCAATGCACAGAGAAAATCAGAGCCGAATTAAGAAACTTGTTGTTTTAATGCATGGTCAACCGGTCTTGACCGGTCGGACAGGCTTGTCAATTCATCCAGCGTGCACAGAGGGGGGGGGGGTGGGGGGGGGGGGGGGGGGAGGGGGACGACTTGATGTCAGACCGGTCTTGACCGGTCGAACCAATTTAACTTAAGTCCAGGGAGCTCCAGAGCTGTGGCCGACTGGTCTTGATCAGTCAAGGCTCCATGACCTACCGGTCGGACCTTCTTCCTTTCTTTCCTCTTCTTTTTCTTCTACTTGATTTCTTCTTTCTTTGGTCCTCCTTCAACCTTCATCCAATTGTTCTAAATGGATCCTTTTGGTTTCCAATTGGGTGAAGTCCACTCTCATTCCTACAATCACAAAACATGCATTAGATGGGCCTTTTAAACATGAAAACCATGCATATAATATGATGTAACGGGCAATCTCGTGTATAAATTGGAGGTTCAACAATTTCACATATTCATGGCATTCATAGCATAATGACGGAAACTAAAATTATTAATCCACATTTTTCTACTCTATGTTCTCAAACATAATAGTTTATATTCATACTTAACATAATATTACACTTCCTTATCTCCATGTGAGACTTATTTCAAGTTTACATGAAAATAAAATAATTGAACATCATTCATCTTCACGTTGCTTTAGTTTAACATCCTCCATGTTTAGTGTCATAACTAGATTTGCCTAGGAAACACAACCAATAGAGATGATATTTGCCTACCATACTACCATTAGTTTGTGCATGGCCATACCGTAACACCCGCGGGGCTAACCCACCAAGTCGAGTCCCATGAATGCATGATTAATTTCACATTTAATTAAGTTTAGCATCCAGCCAATTTAATGATGTCTATGACCAATAGTCGTTCTTTACCCCACCCCATGGTCTATCATGACGTAGAGTAGTTGTCCCTTCAACGGGGCCCAACCATGAAAATTCGTACACATCCCAGTCATGACACTACACATGGAACACAATTAACCTCAACTTCTCATAAAACCCTCATAGGTATACAACCAAGCTTGGATCTTAGGCAAATCTAAAAAATATCATACACATGGTCTTGCCAATAAAACATACAATACAACCTTTATGGGTCAATCCTTTCCAACATATGATTTCATCATTCATGGGGCAAAGGGCTTCCACTGATTAAACATCTGCATACATCATCCCATATCATTCAAAACATTATTCATCACGTTCATCATAAGCATGTAAGAATCGTACATTAAGCATAGATTTCGCATAGTTCTCACATAAGCATGAATACCATCATGATTTCTCTTCCAAACACTTACATAAGTCATGGTCCATATCAACCCAAAAATTCAGCATAAGTACGACAAGGGATTTCGTACAAAATTCATGTTTACATGAAGAGAATTCAACAAACATGGGTTTCAAGCAATCATACAACAAAACCCTAAATTCTAACCATAAAATCGACAAGTAATACTATATTATTGTAACTAGGCTTAAAATGAATCCTCACCTTAGCCTTAGATGAAACACGAGGTTAAATTAATGGAGAAGATCTCTACAGGAACCACGACGGCATGAGGAAGGGTTGGAGATGGCTACACGTGTGAAGGATGGGAAGAAGAAGAAGAAGAAGAAGAATGGGTGGGCACCTTCTCTCTCTTTCTAAATATGAAGTGCAAAAAATTTTTGTTGGAATGAGGGGTTTTAAGGAAGAGAAGGGAGAGGGGACGTGCGTACCACCCTTATAACAAGGGGTGGGCTGCACTCCTCCTAGTCTCATTGGGATCTCTAAAAAAATGGTTAAAAGACTTATTTTAATGATTTCTAATCCATTCATCATGTTGAGTATAAAGAGTAGAGTCGGAATATATAATTTTGTTTGGTGATCTTAAATGGTATAACGATCTTGAAAAATGGTATGACGAGTGCCAAAATGAACTTGATCTCAATTAATAGTCCACGCTTGATGATCGGGGTCCAAAATTAGAAAAAATGTGTATTCATGATAGGCAAACAATTGTGTAAAATTTGATGGTTGATCGATGGTAGAAAATGCCTAGATCTGAAATTCACCTTTTATTGGCAAAGGAAGGTACTGGCCTTAGGGTTTGATAGTGTAAGATCA
The DNA here is from genome assembly GCA_003013855.2 of Liriodendron chinense. Lineage (NCBI taxonomy): Eukaryota > Viridiplantae > Streptophyta > Magnoliopsida > Magnoliales > Magnoliaceae > Liriodendron > Liriodendron chinense. The sequence continues at coordinate 2,846,597 of ML058508.1, read as the reverse complement.
TAGATCAGGGTCCAAATTTTGTAGAGTCTCTGAAATGCCCTGAGATTTTCAACTCTCGTGGATATTGTGATGAGCCGAGTTCCCGAGTGTTATTTGGAATGCATCAAGGATAAATTCCTCTACATTTCATTAATTTCTTATTTATTTAATATTTTGTGGCATTCAAGCAGAGTGATGGAAGATAAGTAATCTTATTCCATTAATTTCTACACTAAGTTATCAACAAATGTCCTTAAAATATATCAAATAAAACATTTAATCATTGTCTTTATCATGAAAAACTTATTACAATTTTGAAATAAAGTAGTAAATTATTCTAATAACGCATAATAAATAAAGTCTTCATGACACCGCTCCGGCTACGTCATTCGTCATCTGTTGCCACGAAGCTTCAAATACCTCGCCTTAGTGCTCGATTCGCTTACTAAATATTCACCTAGATTATTTGAGATGTGGCTGGATAGCGTTAAATGCTATCATAGTGGGAAATATCCCTCCAAGATAATCATGATAATAATAACACAGAGATAGTGTAAGCATGATAATTATAATCGACCAAAACATCCAAAAGAAATCTTATTAATGCAATACATGATATGAATGCTCTAGCTAAGGCACCCTGGCTAGAAATCATAATACATGAAGCAGGAGACTCCCTGTTACGACTTCACACTAGCCACTAGTCACTAGAGGTTCCTCGGACACGCGAACCTATAGTTTTGCTCGACCACGTGAAAAACAGGACGCTCATAGCCTAAATTTACACGCGACAGTGTATGTGAGAAGTAGGACGCTCTAGCCTATTCCTAATTACATACAACCACATGGAGCCAAGTGAATGTATAACTTTGTTTTACCTTTATTTAAGTGTTTTTCACATACAACTATTTTAAATACAACTCAATGGTCACTATGGGGAGTCACAAGCAACCCAGCATAGGCCGACATCACCGGCTTAGTGTCTATGATACCAACCCTGGCTCATGAGATAACATATACGATTAATATCCACTCCTTGTCTCACTTATAGTCCAACTAAGTCTAGCGAATAACCATTGATCTCTAACATGGCCAACCAAAGGAAACATACATATACAGTACATGGATCCATTTCAACAATATCATGTGAACACAAGGATCACATAAACATAGTTACCCCAAGATCATCTTTCCAACATGGACACCTCTCACGAGCCTATCTCTTTACAACAACTGATCTCATCAATATGGGGACAAGGGTGTACATAAGCATAATATTCACATGATAATCCCCATCCATATGATGTATACATCATTATAACCATATTAATCATTCATAAATATAAATAAAAGAAATCAACACATGGTTCTCACACTAATGCAAAAAAATACACATGTTTTCTCACATATACATCTAAAGATGAAATCATAGCACCACATAATATCATTTCAGCATAAATCTAACATTAATCATGGTCTAATATGGATCATGCATTCAAGCTTAAGATACTCAATAAAAAATAAAAAATCTATGAATTACACTTTTATCCATGTTGGCTTGAAGGGAAAATCCTCACCTTTATCTAATAGAAATTCTAGGTTGAAGAACAAGGGAGAAGCATTGCCTACACTACCCATGGTGACGCACTCGAGTTATAATGGGGATCCACTCTTGTGGATGGGAAAGGAAGAAGAAGAAAAAGTATGAAGGGCTTGGCATCCTCTCTCTCTCTCTCTCTCTCTCTCTCTCTCTCTCTCTCTCTCCTCACTTTCTCTCTCACACATCTCTTTCTCTAACACATGGAGGCTAGGGTAAGGAGACGGGCTTGGACCTGTGATGTATGAAGAAATTATGAGAGGGGATGTGCGCACCTGCACCTCCTAATCCCATTTGGATTTGTCAAAAAATGATTAAAGGATTGATCTTTGAGGAATTATAATCCGTTCACTACATTGGGCATGAAGAGTAGAGTCGAAATATATAATTTTCATGGTGATCTAAATTCTAGATTGGTCGATCTTGAAAAATGGCCCGACGAGTGCCAAAATAGGGTTGATCTCAATTAACGGTCCATGCTTGATGATCAATGCCCAAATTTAGAGAAAATGTGTAGTCATCATAGGCAAATGATTGGACAAAATTTGGTAGTTGATTGATGGTGGAAAATGCCTAGATATGAAATTCCAACTTTTGGTGAAAAATAAAGGGGTTGATTTTGTGGTTCAATAGTGTAGGATTATAGATCGGGGTCTAAATTTTGTATAAACTCATAGTCATATGAGGACAATGGGTGATCTAAATTTGAGAAGCGATTAACGATGGGAAGTGGGTTAATTGAAATATTCAGATTTAAAAGGAGTTGGTAACTTAGTTATTTCTTAAAACTAGATAACTTGGCGGTTTAGAAAGAGGTTTATCAAGGTGGGCACTCAAATCAAACTATTGGTCCATGATAAGGACGATCCAAACTACTCACATTAAGGAGAATATTCGACTACGACTACCCATCTACTTTCCTCACTCGATGGACACGAAAGTCAAGGGTTAAGGGACTGATTTGACAATTGGACCACTTCTACTATGATTTAAAGGCTGAAATTTGACATGTATGGTTAATTTATGATGAATAGGCATGCTAAAAAATTTCAAGTCAAACGGATTATGAGAACCATGTAATCTAGAAATCAAGAGCCTGAGTTAATATGAGTCATTAACATTTTAGGCACTTAAGCTTTCATATCTATACACCTCAGATAATCAATCAAATTCTAGGATAAGGGTTTACCGCTAAGATGATTAGTTTGGTATGGTTACTTTCCCAACTACATTCTTGGATTAGCGGCTATAGACGCTCTTAAGTTAAGATCTCCATGATTGCGGGTCCTACTTGAAAATCTATCTACATAGTATTAGTATACACCTAAAATTACACTTACCTTTCTAACGGATTCAAAAATTACATATCTGATTGATCAGAAATCGCGAATTAGGGGATCTAGGGGCATTATCGTAATTATCAGAAAATGAGGGTTTCGAGAAATCTAACCATTCTACGTCATTCATAGCATCATTCTAAGTAACTTTTGTAAAGGGTACCCTATTAGATCTCCTACGAATGTCCCTTTATTCGCAAATCAAAGTTAATGTACAGTATTTAATCAAAATAAATTTTTCAAAATTTTCAAATAAATTTCGAAAAATTCGGGGCTTTACAATCTCGTAGTCACATAAGACTAAGATATGTTCCAAATTTGAGAAGTGATTGACAGTGAAAAATAGGTTAATCGAAAGGTCCAGATTTAAAAGGAGTTGGTAACTCGGTTATTTCCTAAAACAAGATAACTTCGCTCCTAAGAAAGAGGTTTATTAAGGTGGGGCACTCAAATCACACTATTGGTTCATGATAAGGACAATGGTCACTAAAATTAATGGTTAAGGGGATGATTGCTAATTGTACCACTTCTACTATGATCTAAGGGCTAAAATTCAACGTGTGTGATTTATTTATGATAGATAGGCATGGTACAAAATTTCACATCAATCAGATCATGGAAACCATGTGAAATAAAAATCAAGAGTCTAGTTTAAGATGAGCCATTCACATTTTTTTATACTTAAGATTTCACATCTATACACCTCGGAAAACCACACAAATCCTAAGATAAGGGTTTTCCACTAAGATGATCAGTTTGGTATGGTTACTTTCCCAACTAGCTTCCTTGATCAACGGTTACGGATGCTTCTAGGTGTTAGAACTTAGAAAAAAGAGAATCAGAACTGCTCGTCAACAGTCCTTCTTTTTTTTGTTTCTTTTATTCTGGGGGAATTCTGAGTATAGAGACATTCATAGACAATCATAAGCAATCACAAAGTGTACACAAGAGAGAGATATCGCAAGGCGAATTTTATTCCAGAGATTCTGAGATCTTTTACATTCCAGGCTGTGATACTGGTCACGAGCCCTTAATTACATCAATGGTTGATCACCCTTGATTGGAAGGCAAAAGACTAATCCACCGGGGATTATGGTCTTGAGTTCACAGTCGTGTAGACCTTTGTTTTCTTGTTATGGACTGAGCCACATTTATTAGACACGCCGGATGTCTATGTCCCATTTTCTTTCGGATTGTCCGGGTTGAGAGACTGTCAGGATTCGAGTGGTGCAACTCTGGGCCTGCGCCTGTTACTGTGAACAGGTGACCGCTGGAATACACGATCCTCGAATGTTGGTCGGCATAACCCAAGGCCCGCGCCCGTATTTTTATGACGGGTGACCTTAGGAGAGCACTCCGTAACGTTCCCGAACGAGGTTTTTAATCGAGTGGTGCAACTCTGGGCCCGCGCCTATTACTGTGAACAGGTGACCACTGGAATACACGAACATGAAAATGTTGGTCGGCATAACCTAAAGCCCATGCCTATTATTGTGAATAGGTGACCTTAGGAAAGCAATCCTCAACTACCTCATCAGCTCAACCGACGGACCCGTTGTCGATGGGTAGGGCATCGACTGTCTTTTTCATAGTGGCAATCCATAGCAGGATGTTTCAAGCTTAGTTTGAACTATTTGTTTGTGGTTTCTCGTGGTAACCATAACCCCTTAGGTTTAGCCTCGGACCTTTATCCGGGATGAATAGAGCTTTGTACAGTAAAGTAAACGTATTTCTTCTGGAGTCGGGCGACTCGTCTTCGAGAACACTCTTTCTTCTGAGTATTTTCAATGATATATTTGGGATCAAGTAGGCTTTATCTAGCCAAGATCTTTTGAAGATCCAAATTCAATAGGCTGGATCGGCTATTTCCGATGCCTGCAAGTGGCTAAGTATAGGGTCCGATGGACTCCAATTCATGCCAATTTCTTATGAATGATGGGGATCGGTGCCCCGTAAATGCTTAACTTGGCTGTTGGATAGCCTGAGCACTTCAGCTTTGCCTTGGCGTCTTTGAGATCGCGGTTGATTTCATTTGGCATCAGTCAATTTTCAAGCTAACAGGGCACTTCCCAGGGCTGAAAATGACTAAGTAGTGGACCTGTTTGCGGTCTAATTAGGGAAATCGGTGAGTATTATCGATAACCGTCTTTGAACAGGGGTGGATTATGTCCACGAAGATCGCGGTGCGATCGCATTTCGATTTGCTTAGCAGAAGTCAATTTTCGGGCCAACAGGGCACTTCCCAAGGCTTGAAATGACTAAGTAGTGGACCTGTTTGCAGTCTAATCAGGGAAATTGGTGAATATTATCGATGACCATCTTGGAACAGGGGTGGATTATGTCCACGAAGATCACGGTGCGATCGCGTTTCGATTTGCTTAGCAGAAGTCAATTTTCGGGCTAACAGGGCACTTCCCAAGGCTGAAAATGACTAAGTAGCGGACCTGCCGACCACTTGATTAGGGTATTCGAGGGTCCTGAGATCGGATAACCTCATCACGGTGCGTGATTATGGTGTATCATGTCATGTAGAAGAAAAGTTTCCCTCTCGAGCTCGGTCCAATTCCGCCCGATTCTTCTCGTTTTCGGCCGTTTTCGGCTCTTTCGGAAGGATTTCCGGAGCTACCAAATTGGCTAAGTGTTGGTCATTTTGGACCAAAATACTGATTTGGGCCACTTATCATTGACCGTTGGAGAATCTGATCTGGTGGATGGATAGAACTCATCGAGACGCATCTAGGAGAGGCGGTTTCATCAAAATCTGATTCCGGATGAAGGCGGGCCGCGCGACGGAAGGCCCACCCCTCCCATCAGCGTCCAGGCACATGGAGGGGATGGTGCAGGTGCATGTCATCATTCAACAGATGATAAGCGCATGTGGTGGCGGGTCGGGCGCATGTGCCCATCTCCCAGGCGCATGTGACAATTTCCGGGCGCATGTGACAATTTCACATGGAAAATAGATGGAGGGGTGTTCCGGGCGCATGTGGTAGTGTACATGCGCCTGGACCCAAAGAGTGGGCGCATGTCTCTCCCAGACTTAGAGAATTTCAGGATTTTTCGGCCAGAAAAGCCGGTGCATGTGGCAGAAAACAGTGTCAAGCGCTTGTGGCAGGAAACAGTGTCAAACGCATGTGCCCAACACTTAGAAATTTTCAGGATTTCTCTCTGAACTTGGGATTCTGGCGAGGAAATCCCTTTCCGGCGAGGGTTTCCGGGGAGGGAATCCACTCTGGCCAAGGCATCCGGCGAGGAGAAACAGAGCAAGCGCATGTGGTGCTTACATCGCTCTGAGGTCGGCGGGGGATGATCTCGTGCTGATGACTGAAGTGACTTCACTATTTATAGGGGGTAATCGGGTATAGGTCAGGCCTGGCGGGTATTTTCCAGCGCATGTGGTAGAAAACAGTGCCAAGCGCATGTGGCAGAAAACAGTGTCAAGCGCATGTGGCAGAAAACAGTGTCAAACGCATGTGGCAGAAAACAGCCAACACATGTGGTTTTTCGGCACATTTCCCGGCGCTTTTCGAAAAAGTGTTTAATTCACTCCCTTTCACTAATAGGGTGCAAGCGCATGTGGTGGGAGGTCAGGCACATGTCCTTTGCCGGCGCTTTCCCACTACTTAGCCAGATTTTCAGGATTCCATCACTTAGAAAATTTCAGGATTTCAGCTCCGACAGGGGACCTCCAAAGGACAGCTACCTTTTTTAGACATGCACTCACTGTCGCCAAGACACTTCTAGGCTATGATTGATCTCCTGAATGAACGGGATGGGGTGTGGAAGTCCAGATGTTGCTAATTTTGGTACTTCCTTCCTAATTTGGAGCCTTCGGGTCAGCTTGTCGTATAGGAACATTGTTCCGGGGAGCGCGCGCATGGAAATACGCATCGTAATGACTTCAAAATTGCTATTTAAGGGTTTTGGGACTCTCCAGATCATTTGGCGGTGAAGCGCATGTCCAGTTCCGCTCTAAAATGGTAGCTGTAGGCTTACGGACCCTTTTGGTCAGTTCCGGGCAGGGACGAAACGTATTTCGAGGTGCGCAGGTAAAAATATGCACCGGATGACTTCAAAACTTGTAGGTTAAGGGTTTTAGGACATTTCAGATCATTTGGCAGTGAAGCGCATGTCCAGTTCCACTCTAAAATGGTAGCTGTAGGCTTACGGACCGTTTTGGTCAGCTCCGGGCAGGGACGAAATGCATTTCGAGTTGCACAGGTAAATATATGCACCGGATGACTTCGAAACTTGTAGGTTAAGGGTTTTAGGACATTTCGGATCATTTGGCGGTGAAGAGCATGTCCAGTTCCGCTCTAAAATGCTGTTTACGTATTTTGGTCGCTACCAAGGGTTCAGGGTTATACTGGCGTTTTCAGGGCTTTCCTGGCCTCAAAACTTATCCAAATCATTGTCAATGGACCACGGGATGTTATTTTATAATGGGTGCAAATTTAAGCCCCAACAAGTGCCCCCCCCCCCCCCCGGTGTGCTGCGCTGGATGCTTACGTCATGCTAGTGTAGTGCACCGGTCCCTTAGGCTCAAGTATAAATAGTTGACTCACTGAGTCATTCCACAATTTTTCAAGTCAGAAAACTTGATTTTCTCAAGGTGAGAGAGCTTACCCTCGAGCTACAGGCGCATGTGGTTCACTTGTGGGCGCATGTGGCCTCCCATCCATTTTCCGACGGAGAACTTAACTTCAGGCGCATGTCAAACGCCCCTGAAAATGTGGGCGCATGTCCCAGGCGCATGTTGTTCTAGGCATGCACCCAGGGCACTGCCCGAAACTTAACTCTTTCCTAGAAATCAGAGATGAGCGCATGTGGTGCTGCCACATGCGCTTGGGACATTGAATTTCAACCTCATTCATTCCCTTCTTCTGAGCCGGGCGCATGTCAAGTTGCACATGCGCCTGAGGCCTTATGAGATGAGGTTGCATTTTTAAATTTTATGGATTGGGCACATGTGAGGGACCACATGCGCCTGGGGCTCCACCTTGGGCGCATGTGAGCCCAACACTTAGCCAAAATTTTCATTTTTAGCCCCTGCTTTACACTCGGTGAAGAAATGGCATTCCCAGCTCTGTTTCTCAGTCAAATTCAGTGCTGTTTGAGGCTAGATCACTTAAAATTCAAGCACGATTGGAGCTTAGTGCCTCAGGCCTACAGTTGGCTGCCTACTTTGGCCTGTCACAGCTCTTGACTGCCTATTTTAGGCAGGTTCAGAGTATTCTACCAGAGTGCGCTTATAGCGCCCCGATTGCCTTTAAAGTCGTCGTGTGCGAATAGTGGCACATATATGATGCTGAAAACTTCTACTGACTTTGTCTAGCACCTGCTTAGAAGCACCTGGACTTGTCAAGGCTGCTTTTGGGCTAAATGCATGGATGCATTGTGGGTTCAATCTGTGATTTTGTGTGTGCATCAATCACATGTATGCGTGCATGTATGATGGCAGTTGCTTTGTTGTGAAATGAATATGATGATTGATATGCTATGCTCTTGATTTTGTTGCTTTCATGCCCTTCATGCTGTGCTTGTGTTTGTGATACAATTTTGTTAGGCTATTTGCCCATGTGTATTGAGTCATTTTCTAATGTTGCTCTGTTTACACGTTGTAGTGAATTGTAGTAGCGACAATGGGATCTTCTGGTGAAACCTTTGGGTCGCATGCTTCTGGTCCGACGCCGATGAAGCGCGGTCGGAAAAGAACAGCTGAAGTTCCTTCTAACCCTCCTCCTCCAAGATGTAACTCTCGCTTCTTTCCTACTGTTGAACCCGAGATAAAGGATTTCTCGGAGCGTATTGGGCAGCTTCCTCATGAAGTGTTGCTACGCATCTTTGTCAATAAGACAACGCCCGAACCTCCAAAGCAGGGAACAGAACAAGAGTGGGTCTATTGGTATGCCCAACTTGCTGGTGTGGTGAGTGCCATCGAGGCAAGTCCTCAAGATATACCTGTTCAAAATGTAGAAGAAAACCTGACAGGTCAGAAAGGTAAAAAGAAAGGAGGACGAGGAAAACAACCGATCAAGGCGCTCAGTCAAGCGAAGCGATTGACACAGCTCCTCGACTTGAAATATGAACGGATGAAGATTGGATGGGAGAGTAACAAGATCACTGCTGAGCGTGGCATCTGCATCACGAACCCCTATGATGGCGAAGTCATCTTGCACCAGAAGTCTCTTATGAGGTGTAAACCTTTTTCGAGCATCGAGCCATCTGATGTTCGTAGACCTAGCCAATTCTATGGAGTGGAGAGATGGTCTTCAGTTCCTGAGAGATTACTCACCGCCACCCTGGGAAGCAATGGGAAGCAACAAAAGGTTGGTGAAATTAAGGAAATGACTTTCCTCATGCCTACATGTGATCCGCATGCACCTTATCCGACTCATTTCTTTGAGATGGTGCGTCAAAGGTTCCTTCATATGAGCACGTCTACAATGTGGGAGACTTCGAGCTTCCGTACCCGAGGGTATCTGAGTCATCGTGACAGCTACATCCCCTGGGCGAAGGAGATTCTGATCCAGCACGAGGCTGTGCTGAGGGAGGTCGGGCTCTACTATGCCATCGAGGCGACTGCTGGCTTCTTTCCACGAGATCTGACGATTCTCAGGGGCTTCTTAAATTACTAGAGTTTCGTTACCAACTCTTTCCATCTTCCTCAAGGAGAGATGAGCATAACCCTCTGGGATCTTAAGATGATGGCGGGCCTGCCCATACGCGGTGGGTATTATCACGAATATATCCCCTCTGATGAAGAATTGTCTGGCTTTAGGCATGAAGGTGATCGGAAGGCCTATCATTCCAAGGCGTGTTTGGAGTTGTTCAATGAATTGTAACAATTTGACTGCATTACAAAGATACACTATGAAGATTGGTCAGTCTACTTCAGCCATGGCTTGAAGTAAGTCTTCCCGAGACGTCTTCTTTCTTTCTTCTCATGATGTATGCTCTTTTCTTTTGCGTAGCTCCTTATGTGAAATTCTCTCTCCTTTCTCTCTTTCAGGATCGACTATGAAAAATACAAAGTTGATGTTAAAAGAATAAGGGCCTTAAGACAAAGGTTCCAATGCAAATTTCCTTACCCGAACGTATTGTCTCCCACTTGCGAGCTAGCAGGCTTCCTCGCTTACTGGTTGTCCGCAGTCACGCTTCCCATCTCGAAAAGTGCTGATGGCATCAGAGTTTCTTACTTCGTTATGGCGGGTGCCCTTGCTAGTGGTCAACGTCTTGCTATAGCACCACCTGTACTCTGCAGCATATATAGGGCGTTTGGTTATGTTGCCAGTAATCCAGACAAACCCGCTGATGGAATGGATGCTGCCTATTGCCCGTGGCATTATTTCTGCGGCTGGTTAGGCGTTTATTTCCTGTGGGTATATGGCATGAAGCCTCATGCCTACTTCTTCCCAGACCGAGCGCCTCTTATCAGGTTCATGAAGGCCAAGATTGTGCTTAAGACGCCAGGATGGGTGTCTTCGAGAATCTGCAGTGAGAATGAAGTTGACTTCTACCATTTTCCTGCTTCCATTGCTGATGAAGATATCGAAGTCGTCGATGATGAGAATTCCATTGACTCTTCTGACAGAGAATTCCTGATATCGATCCGGACCGCCTCTCTCCCGTTCCGCGAAGGCATGGAGTTCTGGCGCGAGCCTTATTACCCGAGCAGGTTCGCCAGACAGTTCGGCTACGATCAGGGTGTTCCGTCGACTCTTCTGAGCGTGACGAGGATAGAACGAGCATATGATACGGGTCCTGTCCATTGGGAGTGGATGTGGGACCAACTTTTGCTGACGCGAACTGGTGCGAGGTTCGTGTTACCTGGCGGTAGTCGACGTCCCGCAACTTCTTATGGTTGGATGAGATGGTGGGGGCATCAGTACGCGCGCATCCGGGATGCCAAACCTGTCGATTTCCCTCTCTATCTCTCTCCTCCAAGATTGAATGACGTTCCTGAGGACGGTCTTGGTTATCTTCATGAGTAGCGTGAGGCCGTCGGAGTTCCTGGTACCAGCCATCTGACTTCCTTGAACGTGACCATCACTCGTAGGAAAGAAGATGAAGCGTTAGACGGATGGTATTGCTTCGGGGTCCCTATACAGAGGCATCAGCAAGAGGTCGGATCTTCGCATCCTCCGGCAGAGACTACTTCTCCATCTGTCGAAGAGGATGACCCTACGGGAGGCATGGCAAGAGTTAGACCTTCTGATGATTTCGTTGACGATCTTCCACCGGGCCGCGCGAGAGATCAGTTGAGAGTCAAGATAAAACTCACACCAAGAGTTCGCCCGTCAGCACCTGAGAAAAACTTAAGAAAGGCAGAAATGTTACATATCAGAAGTGGGGGAGTTTGGATCCGTCGTTGCAGATCAATCCTCCAAAAATAGTGGCAGGTGCGGTTGTTGCTTATAGCCGCGAAGAAGGTGAGCTTCGGTCTGGTGTTACAGAGGAGATTGCAGACGAAGAAGATATAATTATCGATAATCGTGGCGGAGGTGAGTCCGAGCCCGCAGATGTCGAGGGGGACAATGCGGAAGATGGTTCCGAAGTCGGTGATGGTCAGGGAGTGGCGTGCCTCGATGGTTCGGGGTCACAGCTCGAAGATGGGCCTGTAGATTATTCTGGCGATGACTGGGGAGTGGATCGTGCCAATGATCACAACAACGATGATTCCCTCGCGAATTATTATGATAATGATGCTGGAGCCGGGGGTGTAGGTGATCTTGACAATGTTGCCATAGCAGCGATCGAAGCACAACACTACGACAACGTCAGGGTCCAACCTTCTTCCGAGACTTTAGTCTTCGTTTCTCAAGCTGTTGCGGCACCGACTACGAGGTTGTCGACGGATGTTCCTCCTTGTTCGCCCGTTCGTGCTGATAACGCTGAGGAATCCGTTCCTGGGCTTGAGATGCATGAGGGGAACGTCGATCCTTCTTTGGTCCTTCCATCAGGCTGTTCATCGCGAGTAGACTGTCCTGTTGAGTTGGAGGTCGTGGATATGTCACGCTCTGCTGCGGTCGAAGTCGGACCCAACATTCCGCGAGCACAAGGTAAGAAATGCAATTGTGGTTCTGCTTTGTACTTTTCTTCTTTGATTCCTGCATAATCATACTAACCATACTTTGTTATCATTATCTTATTTCTACAGATCTTATTGAGCCAATACCTGCCTCTGCCACTTCCGTCGCATCGTCTCCGGTTGTGACTATTGAACTACTGGGCGAAGCTTTGGAAACAGTTGTTGATTCTGGGACATGCATTGCGGGACCTTCGGAGCCTGCTGTTGATCTTCCTGCCATTCCTGGTACGACTCCTTCACACTTTATATTAGATTATGACTTGTAGTTTCTACTTCCATTTTTGTTAATGCACCATTTGTTCGTCTTGCATTCTTTCTTGCAGCTACCGTCGATTCTGACGTCGCCATCGTTATGACGCCGGACATTCTTGCATTTGAACACTTAGATTATTTTGGTCAGAGTGTGTTGAAGGGCTTGCTATCTAGCCTTGCGAAGGCGTTGGCCGATCCACAAGAATGGCATATGCTAGGCGCTGGCATGAAAGCGCTGGAAGCTTGTGTCGGAGTAGTTGGGTCTGATGCGCTCGTGGTTGTCAATCACATCTCTGCGTTCGAAAGCTCCCTTACAAACGTAGCGGCTGCTGAGCGCGTCGAGCCCGATCCTGCTATCGAGGAGAAGCAGAGAATTGTAGAGTCTTTGGGACCTGCAGTGGAACGCCACGCGCATTCTACGACGAACGCACGAGAATCCCTACAAAATAATAAGATACAGTATGAAGGGTGCTTGGGCCGTATAGCTAAAATCGATGCTGAGATTGAGCGTTTGCAAGCGGAGAAGATCGCCGTGAGCTTCGAAGCTGCCCGTCTCGAGTCAGTAGTTGCTCAGGGTCAGATAGCGGTCACGCGGCTTAAGAGTGAGGGCGAAGTAGCGCGCAAGCAGTTGGAAGATTTGACTGCTGAACTTCAACATGTTCCTGATCCTGCGGAGGTGTTATCTGCAACAAAGTCAGCGATGGAAACTGCCAGGGTGGCCGTGATCAGGTTGATATTGGATGTTTGGAGAAACTTTGATCTTTCGCTCCTGACGCTCTCCTTCTTGACTTTAAATGTATAGAAATGATCGTAGGATCTTACCTTTAGAAATTTTTTGTAGTTGGTGTAAGAGATACTTACCTTTTGACCATTCATGTATACGGCGTCGAAAAGATGTCAACCAAACTTTTGTTAAATGAAATGACAATCGCAATTACTTTTCTATCGTGTTATGTTTGTGTGATGTGTGTTACAATGGTCTACAATAATAACAATAATAATCGCAGTTCTAATAAGTGATGAATGTAGAATGAAATGAAAAGAGTAATACTTCCCTTTGTCATCGATTTCGGGAGTGTCCAGGGTTTCTAAACTTGGGATACGCTCGTGTCGTAGACGAATGGTCCTTCTTGGTTATTTCTCCATAATAAGGGCAAGGAAGACCTGCAAGAATACGGAGTAACTGATTAGCTTTGTAACTACAGGCTTATCTACTGTATTCTACTCCATTTCATTCTCCGTTTCTATCCTTACTTATTACATTCCCTCTCTTGGGGAGTTTACATTTCTCATATTTATGTAAAGGAAAGTAATAGGTTGACTGTTAGGGGTAATATTTCTTCAGAAACCGGCCATTAATTGCAAAACCGGCTCCACCACCGTCGAAATTCACTAAACAGTAGGCCCCGTTGGAGTAGACTTCTTCTATGATGCATATCGGGTCCTACTTAGGGTCGATCTTGCTCTTTGTAGTGTGCGTGGCTGTCGGTCGCTTCATTACGAGTACGAAGTCACCCTTCTTGAAGGATCTACCCCTGACTCGCTTGTCATACGCTGTTGAGATATGCTTCTGGTACATCTCTAGCCGTTGTTATGCCGCGAGCCTCTTCTCGTCCAAGGCATCGAGCTCGACCATCCTGAGCTCAGCATTACATTCATCTGTCAAGGAGTTCCGAAGTGCTACTCGCAGGGACTTGACCTGAACTTCCATCGGGATGATGGCCTCCGTGCCGTATACTAGTGAATAGGGAGTAGCCCGCGTTGTTGTGCGGTGCGTAGTACGATATGCCCAAAGTGCTTCGGGCAACCGTTTGTCCCAATCTTTCTTATTCTCTGCCACCATTTTCTTCAAAATCTTCACGATGGTTTTGTTCAATGCCTCAGCAAGCCCGTTTGCAGGAGGATAATAGGGTGTTGAGTAGCAATGCTTGATCTTGAACTTGACACACAGCTTATCGATCACAGCATTTCGGAAGGGCGTGCCATTATCCGTGACGATCTGATCGGGAATACCATGTCTATAGATGATGGCGTTTCGGATGAAACCCTCCACTTGTTTAGCTTTCACATTCTTCAGGGCTACAGCCTCAGCCCACTTAGAGAAGTAATCTGTTACCGCCAGTATGTATTGGTGCCCTTGAGAGAAAGAGGGGCTAATGGGGCCTATCACATCCATTCCCCAGGCCGCAAAAGGCCAAGACATCACTGACTGATGTAATTCTTCTGGAGGCATGTGTATGATATCGGCATGTATTTGATACTGATGGCATTTTCTGACGTAGTCCATCGCGTCTTTCACCATGGTGGGCCAATAATAGCCCATGTGCCGCACTCGATGATGTAGGTTCCGTCCGCCTTAATGGGCACCACATTCTCCTCCGTGCGCCTCTCTCAGCGTATTATGAACTTCTTCTCGGGCCAGGCATCTTGACAGAGTTCCATCATTGGAGCGTCGATACAGTACTTCTTCTAAGAGGATGAACGAGCTAGCACGCCTTCTGACTTGAGTGCGCATTTGCGGATCCTCGTGTAAGAACCCATACTTCAAGTAATCAGAGAATGGTCTTCTCCAATCTTCCTCTTCTGTGATCTCAAAGCAATGTACGGGACTTGCACTCGTGACATTCTCGGCTGCTGTGAGGGATGGTAATATTCTCCTTTCTTCTATGGTGACGCGAGAGCCGCCTGGGTGCGCGAGAGCCGCGGCCAGGTTAGCCAATGAGTCTGCTTGAGAATTTTTCAGCTCTTGGGATGTGCGACACTGTACTGTCCCGAAAATGATCGAATAAGGCTCGGGCTTGATGGCTAAGGGATGACAGCTCTGGCTTGCAGACTTCATATTCCGTCATAAGCTGTCTCACAACTAACCGAGAATCACCGTATACCTGTAGTGATCGGATTCGCATGTCTCGTGCCAACTATAACCCAATGATGAGGGCCTGATACTCTGCCTCGTTGTTTGTGCATGACGACACTATTGTGAATGAGTACGGCAATAAGTCGCCTTGAGGACTAATGAAGATCACACCGGCCCCTGATCCTGCAGCTCTGGAGGCTCCGTCGAAATACATCCGCCACTTGCCTCGCGACCCTTACCACCATGGCCTGGTCGTCAGGCAGATCACATTTCATTTCCATGTCATCTGGTATCGGGTGGGCTGCTAGAAAATCTACTATCGCCTGCCCTTTAACAGCTAGAGACGGCAGATACGTAATGTCGAACTCGGATAGCAGTAGGGCCCATTTGGCTAATCGCCCGGACAACATAGGTCGGTTCATCAGGAACTTGATGGCATCTGCTCTGGAGATCAATGTAATCTGGTATGACAGACAGTAATGCCTCAACTTCTTCACAACGAATATCAAGGCCAGGCATATCTTCTCAATCGGTGAGTAATTAAACTCAGCGCCGACGAGCGTGCGGCTCAAATAATACAGGGAATTCTCTTTCCCTTCTTCATTCTTCTGGGCGAGCAGTGCCCCCAGTGAGTTCTCTCCCACTGCTACATATAGTATCAGAGGCTTTCCCTCAATTGGCGCTGCGAGAACCGAAACTTTTCCGAGTAACTCTTTGAGGGAATCGAAGGCTTTCTGGCACGCTTCGTCCCACTCGAAGCGGATGTCTTTCTTGTTTAGCCGAGAGAAAGGCTGGTAGCGACCTGACAAGTTCAGGATGAACCGCCGCAAGTAAGCGACTCTTCCTTGGAAGCTCTTCAGCTCTTTCAAATTCTTCGGAGGAGGCATTTCTCTGATCACCTTGATCTTCGCGGGGTCAATTTCGATTCCCCGATGCCTAATCACAAAGCCAAGGAATTTTTCAGAGGACACCCCACAGGCGCACTTCAACGGGTTCATGCGGAGTCTCTTCTTCCTTAACCTCTGAAATACTAACTTCAAATGTTCGCGATGCTGTTGATGTCCGTCGGACCTCACTACCAGGTCATCTACGTAGCATTCCACATGCTTATGCATCATGTCTTGGAAGATTACCTGCATCGCTCTCTGATACGTGGCGCCCGCATTTTTCAGCCCAAACGGCATCACCCGATAACAGAATATCCCGAGAGACGTGCGGAAGGCAGTGGACTGTTCGTCTTCTAGAGCCATTCGGATCTGATTATACCCTGAGTAGCCGTCCATAAAGGACATCGTTGTATATGCTGATGTGCTATCGATCAGGAGCTCCGGGATGGGTAGAGGAAAGTCATCTTTGGGACAAGCCTCATTCAGGTTGCGGAAATCAACGCACACCCGGATCTGGCCGCTCTTCTTCTTTACAGGCACTATGTTTGATATCCATTTGGGATACTGAACTTCCCTGATAAACCCGGCTTGAAGCAGCTTCTTCACCTCTTCTTCTATCTTCAGGACGATGTCAGGATGGAAGCGCCTCTGTGGCTGTTTGACTGACCTCTTCTCCTTTGCAATATTTAACTTATGCATCGCGATTGCCGGGTTCAGTCCTGGCATTTCAGAATAGGTCCATGCAAACATGTCTCTGTTCTCTTTCAAGAGTTGAGTGTAGCTCTCCCTCTCTTCTTCTGGAATGTTCTTACTGATATAAGTATTCCTCGGCACTTCGGTGGTCCCCAGATTGACTTCTTGTAGCTCATCTATCGTGGGATGACCTCCATCTTCGATCTGCTCTGGTGCGGCACTCGGCTGTATGACTTCATTCGGTCCAGCGAGCCTCACCTCTTCCACGGGACTAATTGTCACCATGTTAATATGTCTGATCTCACATCCTGCCCCCAGGGCTTCTTTTCCTCTGTATACCTTCGTCTTTACTTCGAAGGGTGCTAGCATGCCTTTTCGAGCTGGCGGTTCTGAACAAATGAACCCCATGTTTCTCATGATGTTCCTACTGGCCTTGCTATATCTTTCTTCTTCAATGGGCGGTGTCTCAACTGGCGTTCTCTTCGCGTTCTCTTCGATCTGCAACCGGTTGTGGAGTCCAGCCTGAAACCTTATCTCATGCCTGGCTCCCATTGTCGGCGGCACGCAGAACTGGCTTGGAGCTTTAGGGAAGGGACGAGTCCTCTCAACCTTTGGCACCGGCATATTGAAGCTGGACTGTAACACGCTCATCTGTTGGCTTGTCATCTGTTTCAACACTGACTGCCCTTCCTTCCGGAGGTGCTTTGGGATCAGATAAAACTTCTTCCTTTGCAACGGATTTCCTCCATGAGCCCTTGTCGCTTCAGCGACCACTCGCGGAGCTTCATTCGCTTGTCTTGGATTCTCGCCTTGGGGTTCTGCCCCCTGTGCCACCTCTGTTGGTTTATTGGCTTTTCTGGCGGTCTCGGCCCCCTCGCTCTCCTGATAGTATTGTGCATTTGCCAGGAAGGATTCAATGACGGAGTACGGCCTCGGGTCTGCCGCCACTCTATACTGGACGCCATCCCTATTGTACTTGAAGCATTGGTGGTATGTCGAGGGAATGATACCGTATTGATGAAGCCACGGTTGTCCCAACAAGACATTGTATGTCGTCATCGCATCGATCACCTGACAGGTGACTTTGGTGCTCAATTCTTCTATCTCCAGCATGACAGTAATGGACCCTAGGACACGCTGGCCGTCCTGATTGAACCCTTGAATAACCATGGCGCTTGGGCGAAGTGCTGTCTATCTGAAACCCAACTGCTGCAATGTCTTCAGAGACATAATATTCACAGCGGATCCGTCATCTAGCATGCATCTTCGGACCTCTATGTCTCGGATGAGGCCTGTCACCATCAACGGGCGGTTGTGGTCCGTCAAGCTGATCGTTTTGTCTTCTTCAGAGAATGTGATCATGGACGATCGATCAATCTGCATGACCTGTTCTGTGGGTCGACCCTTAGTTCTCGTTATCTTCATTTCTTCCATCTCTGACTCGATCTCTACCATCATGACCTCACGAGCTTCTTGATCGAGCAATGCATTGAGCAACATTTCCCGATATTTCTTTAAAAGGCACAGGGCATCGTAGATGCTGAGTCAGGCCGGAACCTTCTTCAGATGAGACACCACATCATAAATCACTGGTGCCTTATCTCGAACGTGATCTCGTTGGTCAGTTGCTGGCTCATTGACTGCTTCTGTCGGTTCTTTTTCTCGAGGTGTCCCTGATGGCTCACCTATGACCACATTCGTTCTTCTAGGGTCCGGTCGCCTCGGAAATTCTCTCTGTACGACCTGCTTTCCTGACCACAGAGCCACTACATTGACTTCTTCTTTCTCTAAGACTTGGTCCTTGTCACTGGCCCCTGGTTGGGCGACCACTAAGACCATGGCGCACTGAATGGGTTGTGCGCGTGTCTGTTCTTGTCCAACATTTCTTCTTCTCATTCTGTTCTTCATCTTCCTCTCTTTCTCTAGGAGTCTTCTTTTGTTCTCTAACCTCTTCTTGCTGCTCACAAGTGTCCATGGCTCTTCCGGTTCTGGGAATGGATTCGCCGTTGGAATTTGAATTGGCACAGGGAGGGCAGACACCACTGTCACAGTGTTCCGGCTCGCCTCTTCCGCCTTCATATTGATGGTGCCATCGTTAATCATCCGTTGAATCTTGCCTTTTAGGACGAAGCAGTCTTCAGTCTTGTGGCTGGTCACACGATGATACCTGCAGTAGCTGGGATGATCGACCATCTTCGCTTCCTCCGGGCGCATGCATTCTGGCAGTCTTATCAACCTTTCTTCAACTAGATCTTCCATGTCGAAGGTATAAGGTCTGTTTGCTCGATTAAGCTCTTCTACCGTAAGATGTCGCGGCCTCTGAAAACTCTTGCCTTTGTCTTGAGACGTGGTTACTGGCCTGGCCTCGACTCTACGCTCGGTGTTTGGGCATTTTTTGTCATTCGAACACTTTCCTTTGTCAACGTAGTTAGATGTTATCATCCTTCCAACTTCTCTCCTGGACTTCTCTGCTTTGAACTGCGCTCTAAACGCGGCTCCTTCCACCAGGTGGGCTTTCGTAGCTAGGTCTCGGAATGTCGAGAAGTTGTGTCCAGATAAGCCAAATGAAATCATCGCATTCATGGCCTGCATGCACATCTTGACCTGCTCAGATTCGCTGGGCAGTTCCCGGCACTGTGCTGCTATAGTCCCCCACCTGTCGATGAACTTCTCGACTGACTCTCCCTGCCTTTGACAAACCAAGGCTAAATCTGTCAGCGAGCCTTCTCGCTCAATAGAGAAGAATTTGGAGATGAACAGGTCTTGCATCTGCTCTCAGGATTTGACTGACCCTGCGAGTGACATGTACCACTGGAATGCCTTGCTCGTGAGCGTCGAGCCAAACAATCTGAGACAATACTGGGGAATTGTCGACAGGTTGCCCATCATTGTCATGAATTGAGCCATGTGTTCCTCTGGCGATCCTCTGCCATCGAATCTAGGGAAGTCCGGACGCTTGAAATTGTTGGGAAATGGGAGGTCGTGGACCTCGGGTAAGTACAGCACCCAGTATACATACTTTCCTCTCTTCTCCTTTTCTCTTTCCTGATGCATCAGGTCCGCAACTGTCTGAGATAGTTCTTCTCTCGTGGCTTGAGACGGCAATGGTGGTACACGTCCGAACACAACGTTTCTCGGGCGAGCTTGTGGTTCAGCAGCAGCTGGTTCTCCTGCTGCCCCTTGGCATTCCTCCACAGACTGTCGAGTAGGTACGGCTGGGCTACTGTTTGCCCCCTGGGCAACTAGAGCCAACAGTGCTTCTTTCATCTCTCTCATCTCTCTGGCTGTGTCCTCTTGGACCTGGATAATCTCATCTATCTGTTCTTGGACTGGAGGCAGCTCTGGGTGTCGCTCACTCGCCTCTCCTTCGGTGACCTGCACCATCATTACTTGCGCTCGATGCGGCCTCGTCTTGATCACGGCTGCTTTCAGTAGGAATTGTCTTCATCGTCGTCTTAGTCAACTGTCGAACAACGGATCTGCTTGGTATCTTGGCTGATAGTGCTGTCTTCGGTATCGCTGGGAAGTCGATATCGGCGAAGGAGAACTCTGGCCTAGCTGACATAGTAGTTCTGCTGGAGTCGCGGGCGTCGCCCCTGTAGACTGGCTTCCACCATCTCTTTGTTCTGCCCTGTACCATTGCTGTCATCTCTATTTCAGCTGGAATAACCTTCTTGTTCTCAGTCCTCTTGACTGTCTTGCGCTTCTGCACAATCTGCCATCCGGCTTCAGAGGTTGCTGCCAAATGGGGGAAGTAGAATCCTCCGGATGCTAAGAAGATCATTGTAGACGCCATTTGGTTGGTTCTTCTCTCTCTCTCTCTCTCTCTCTCTCTCTCTCTCTCTCTCTCTCTCTCTCTGCACAGTCATACACGCATTAGAATATTCCACGCGCTTGAGAAAGAGAGGGGACGCGACCTTACCAATTGCGATACGGCTTGACAGTGGATAGACAGAAACATACAAGTACAAACTACATGCATACTACGCAAAGCTTCGAAATTCTTTTGCCTTAAAGATGAAGGGAAGAACGTTCCCGTTGAGAGTCGCCAGCTTGGCACCCGTGAAGGTGCCGAACATTTCTCCTTGCGGTAACCTTTCTTACGTACACATTAGTGTCTGCAAATGATTTATCGCAGAATGTCTATTTACTCAGAAATAACTAGAGATTCTGGAATTGAATAATCCCCAGCAGAGTCGCCAATTTGTTAGAATTTAGAAAAAAGAGAATCAGAACTGCTCGTCAGCTAGTCCTTCTTTTTTTCTGTTATTCTGGGGGAATTCTGAGTATAGAGACATTCATAGACAATCATAAGCAATCACAAAGTGTACACAAGAGAGAGATATCACAAGGCGAATTTTATTCCAGAGATTTTGAGATCTTCTACATTCCGGGCTGTGATACTGGTCACGAGCCTTTAATTACATCAATGGTTGATCACCCTTGATTGGAAGGCAAAAGACTAATCTGCCGGGGATTATGGTCTTGAGTTCACGGTCGTGTAAACCTTTGTTTTCTTGTTATGGACTGAGCCACATTTATTAGACACGCCGTATGTCTATGTCCCATTTTCTTTCGGATTGTCCAGGTTGAAAGACTGTCAGGATTCGAGTGGTGCAACTCTGGGCCCGCACCTGTTACTGTGAACAGGTGACCACTGGAATACACGATCCTCGAATGTTGGTGGGCATAACCCAAGGCCCGCGCCCGTATTTTTATGACGGGTGACCTTAGGAGAGCACTCTGTAACGTTCCCGAACAAGGTTTTTAATTGAGTGGTGCAACTCTAGGCCCGCGCCTGTTACTGTGAACAGGTGACCGCTGGAATACACGAACATCGAAATATTGGTGGGCATAACCTAAAGCCCGCGCTTGTTACTATGAATAGGTGACCTTAGGAAAGCAATCCGCGACTACCTTATCAGCTCAACCGACGGACCCGTTGTCGATGAGTAGGGCATCAACTGTCTTTTTCATAGTGGCAATCCATAGCAGGATGTTTCAAGCTTAGTTTGAACTATTTGTTTGTGGTTTCTCGTGGTAACCATAACCCCTTAGGTTTAGCCTCGGACCTTTATCCGGGATGAATAGAGCTTTGTACAGTAAAGTAAACGTATTTCTTCTAGAGTCGGGCGACTCGTCTTCGAGGACACTCTTTCTTCTGAGTATTTTCAATGATCTATTTGGGATCAAGTAGGCTTTATCGAGCCAAGATCTTTTGAAGATCCAAATTCAATAGACTGGATCTGCTATTTCCGATGCTTACAAGTGGCTAAGTATAGGGTCCAATGGACTCCCGTTCATGCCAATTTCTTATGAATGATGGGGATCGGTGTCCCACAAATGCTTAACTCTGCTGTTGGATAGCCTGAGCGCTTCAGCTTTGCCTTGGCGTCTTTGAGATCACGGTTGATTTCATTTGGCATTAGTCAATTTTCAAGCCAACAGGGCACTTCCCAAGGCTAAAAATGACTAAGTAGTGGACCTGTTTGCGGTCTGATTTGGGAAATCGGTGAGTATTATTGATAATCTTCTTTGAACAGGGGTGAATTATGTCCACGAAGATCGTGGTGCGATCGCATTTCGATTTGCTTAGCAGAAGTCAATTTTCGGGCCAACAGGGCACTTCCCAAGGCTTGAAATGACTAAGTAGTGGACCTGTTTACGGTCTAATCAGGGAAATCGGTGAATATTATCGATGACCGTCTTGGAATAGGGGTGGATTATGTCCACGAAGATCACGGTGCGATCGCGTTTTGATTCGCTTAGCAGAAGTCAATTTCCGGTCCAACAGGGCACTTCCCAGGGCTGAAAATGACTAAATAGCGGACCTGCCGATCGCTTGATTAGGGTATTCGAGGGTCCTGAGATCGGATAACCTCATCACGATGCGTGATTATGGTGTATCATGTCATGTAGAAGAAAAGTTTCCGGGCTCGGTCCAATTCCGCCCGATTCTTCTCGTTTTCGGCCGTTTTCAGCTCTTTCAGAAGGATTTTCGGAGCTGCGAAATTGGTTAAGTATTGGTCATTTTGGACCAAAACACTGATTTGGGCCACTTATCATTGACCGTTGGAGAATCTGATCCGGTGGATGGATAGAACTCATCGAGACGCATCTAGGAGAGGCAGTTTCATCAAAATCTAATTCCTGACGAAGGCGGGCCGCGCGACGGAAGGCCCACCCCTCCCATCAGCGTCCAGGCGCATGGAGGGGATGGTGCAGGCGCATGTCATCATTCAACAGATGATGAGCGCATGTGGTGGCAGGTCGGGCGCATGTGGCCATCTTCCAGGCGCATGTGACAATTTCACATGGAAAATAGATGGAGGGGTGTTCCGGGCGCATGTGGTAGTGCACATGTGCCTGGACCCAAAGAGTGGGCGCATGTCTCTCCCAGACTTAGAGAATTTCAAGATTTTCCGGCCAGAAAATCCGGCGCATGTGGCAGAAAACAGTGTCAAGCGCATGTGGCAGGAAACATTGTCAAGCGCATGTGCCCAACACTTAAAAATTTTCAAGATTTCTCCCAGAACTTGGGATTCCGGCGAGGAAATTCCTTTCCGGCGAGGGTTTCCGGTGAGGAAATCCACTCCGGCCAAGGCATCCGGCGAGGAGAAACAGAGCAAGCGCATGTGGTGCTTACATCGCTCTGAGGTCGGCAGGGGATGATCTCGTGCTGATGAGTGAAGTGCTTCACTATTTATAGGGGTAATCGGGTCTGGGTCTCGCCTGGCGGGTATTTCCCAGCACATGTGGTAGAAAACAGTGTCAAGCGCATGTGGCAGAAAACAGTGTCAAGCGCATGTGGCAGAAAACAGCCAAGCACATGTGGTTTTCCGGCGCATTTTCCGGCGCTTTTCAGAAAAGTGTTTAATTCACTCCCTTTCACTAATAGGGTGCAAGCGCATGTGGTGGGAGGTCAGGTGCATGTCCTTTGCCAGCGCTTTCCCACTACTTAGCTAGATTTTCAGGATTCCAGCACCTAGAAAATTTCAGGATTTCAGCTCCGACAGGGGACCTCCAAAGGACAGCTTCCTTTTCTAGACATGCACTCACTGTCGTCAAGCCACTTCTAGGCTATGATTGATCTCCTGAATGAACGGGATGGGGTGTGGAAGTCCAGATGTTGCTAATTTTGGTACTTCCTTCCTAATTTGGAGCCTCCGGGTCGGCTTGTCGTATAGGAACGTTGTTCCGGGGAGTGGGCGCATGGAAATACGCCTCATAATGACTTCAAACTTGCTATTTAAGGGTTTTGGGGCGCTCTAGATCATTTGGTGGTGAATTGCATGTCCAGTTCCGCTGTGAAATGGTAGCTGTAGGCTTACGGACCCTTTTGGTCAGTTTCGGGCAGGGACGAAACGCATTTCGAGGTGCGCAGGTAAAAATATGCACTGGATGACTTCAAAACTTGAAGGTTAAGGGTTTTAGGACATTTCAGATCATTTGGCGGTGAAGTGCATGTCCAGTTCCGCTTTGAAATGGTAGCTATAGGCTTACGGACCCTTTTGGTCAGCTCCGGGCAGAGACGAAACGCATTTCGAGATGCGCAGGTAAATATATGCACCGGATGACTTCGAAACTTACAAGTTAAGGGTTTTAGGACATTTCAGATCATTTGGCGGTGAAGAGCATGTCCAGTTCCGCTCTGAAATGTTGTTTACGGATTTTGGTCGCTACCAAGCGATCAGGGTTATGCTGGCATTTTCAGGGCTTTCCTGGCCTCAAAACTTATCCAAATCATTGTCAATGGACCACGGGATGTTGTTTTACAATGGGTGTAAATTTGAGCCCCAACACTAGGTTAAGAGCTTCATGATCTCAAGGCCACTTGAAAATCTAACTTTATGGCGTTGTTACACACTTAACACTACACCTACCTTTCGGACAGATTTGAAAACTACCTATCCGATTGATCAGAAATTGTGAATTTAGGGTCGAAGGGCATTATCGTAACTATTTTTAATCTAAGAGTTTTGGGAAAATTGGTGGATCTACATGGTTATAGGCATATTTATAAGCAATTCTTATAAAAGAATACATACTTAATTCATCATCGATCATGAGTTATACACAAATCAAGTTAAAATTCACATTAGTTATGAGAAACACGCATAACTACCAATATGATAAACTTAAGCTAGTAACCAAAATCCAGGGCGTTACAAACGTCAAGTAAACAAGCATGGGAGATCCTTAACACCATCTTCAACGGCGTTGATCGTGTGAAATGGGTTCGCCTACAAGCTCTTAGAGCCGAGTTTGAGGCCACACACATGAAGGAAGATGAGAGCATTTATGACTACTTCTCAAGATTACTTGTAGTTGTTAATAATTTAAAAAAAAATTGTGAAAAGATTGAAGACATTGAGATCATTTAAATGGTGCTTCAATCCCTCACAACCAAGTTGGAACATGTGGTTGTGGCCATTTAAGAATTAAAAGATCTTGAAAAGCTCTACATTGAGGAGCTGATAGGATCATTGCAAGTTAATGAGCAACGAATGCAAAAAAATACTGGTTACATGGTTTTGGAGAAAGCATTGGAGTCAAAGTTGACTCTAAATGAACAAAAGACCGGCCGAGGAAATTCTCAACGCGGTAGCCGCATAATAGCAATCGTGCAAGAGGCAAAGGGTGTGGATATCATCAAAGGCATGCACGAAATCGACAAAACTATACCAATTTTCATGGAAGATGAATTGGTAGAGGCAGATCTATGTGTGGTCGTGGAAATACAAGAAATGTCCAATGCCACAATTGCGCCAAGATCAACCACTATGCCTTTGACTGTTAGAGCAAAGTGGATCACGATGAACGATCCAACTATACTTAAGCATCACACCATGAAAATGAAAACTTCACACTTTTTCTTACATAAGAAAGGCGTGTGATTGACCAGACATATGGTAACTTGACACTGGTGCAAGCAACCATATGAGCGGCAACAAAGAACTCTTTATGAAACTCATAGAAGATGTTCATAGCAATGTAAGTTTTGGTGACTCATTAAAGGTACTCGTGAAAGGTAAAGGAAAAAATTAAAATTTATCAAAAGAATGGAGTATCAAATTACATCTCCAATGTGTATTTATACCTAACATGAAAAGTAACATAATCAACATCAGCCAACTCCTAGAAAAGGGGTATGTCATACATATGGAGAACTTCACTCTTTCTTTGAGAGATGCGCATGGGAGACTTATAGCACAAGTCCAAATGGCAAAGAATCGTATGTTCCCACTCCATTTCAACACAAGACTTGAGAAGTGCCTCTATAATCTTGTAAAGAATGAATCATGGAGATGGCATCTTCGCGAAGCATCTCCATTTCAGTGGCCTGAAGTGTTATCTTCATCAAACATGGTATATGGCTTTCCAACAATTGAAGCTTCAGAACATGTGTGTGAAGCGTGCACACTTAATAAGCAACAAAGAAACTCATTCCGAAGTGGAGTGTTACGAAGAGCAAAAGAGCCATTAGAGTTGGTTCACATAGACATTTGTGGACCATTAGAGACACCCACTCTTGGAGGTAATAAATATTTTATTACCTTCATGGATGATTTCAGCAGAAAACTATGGGTGTACTATATCAAAGAGAAATATGTTGCTTTCACTATCTTCAAAAATTTCAAAGCTCAAGTTGAAGTTAAAAGTGGCTACAAAATCAAAGTACTCAGATCTAATAGGGTTGGGGAGCACACCTCAAATGCATTTAGAGACTATTGTAGGAAACAAGGCATCAAGCAGAAGTTTACAGCAGCCTACACACCACAACAAAATGGCATAACAAAATGGAAAAACCACACCATTCTCAACATGACTAGGACCATACTGAAAGAAAAAAGACTACCAAAGAATTTTTGGGCAGAGGCGGTTGCTTGTACTGCCTATCTACTCAATCGGTGCCCTACAAAAAGTGTTAGGAATATGACATCACAGGAAGCATGGAGCAGCTACAAACCAAGTGTGGCACACCTAAGAATCTTTGGGTGTGTTGTGTATGCTCAAGTACCAGAGGAGAAAAGAATGAAGCTCGATGATCATGGCGAGAACTGCATCTTCATTGGATACAGTGAAGAATATAAAGCTTATAAGCTCTACAATCCACTAACCAACAAAGTAGTGATAAGTAGATATGTGATCTTCAACGAGGAAGAAACGTGGAAATGAAATGAAGAAGAAACTACCAAAGAAAATCGATTTGAGGCAGAAAAATAAAAGAACAGCTTGAAAGTCAGGAGCAGACAACCACAACAACCTCTTCGGTCACATTTTCAGTTCTATTAGCGCTCAAAATCTCACTTATGATAAAACAACGTATGACAGTTCAATAACAATGATTTGGATTGGCCCAAGTCCTAGGAAACACTCGAAAAATGCAATCGAGCGCCAATATAGCCTTAACCCTAACTGAACTACGCAATTACGACGAAAACTAAGAACTATCATTTCAGAGCCGATCTAGACATGCGTATTGCCGCCAAATGATCCGAAAACCCTTAACCCCCAAATTTCGAATGTCGTACAATGCATATTTCCATCTTCACACCCTGAAGAGCGTTCTGCCCCTTTTTGGAGCTGACCGGAAGGGTCCGAAACATACAAATGTTATTTTGGAGTGGATCTGGATATGCATAATGCCGTCAAATGATCTAAAAAGGCCTAAAAACAATCAACTACCAAGTTTGAATGCCGACTGGTGCATATTTTTATCTACGCACCTCGAAATACATTTTGCCCCTGTTTGGAGCTGACTGAAAAGGTCTAAAAACCTACAAATACTATTTTGGAAGGGAACTGGACATGTGTATTGCCACCAAATCATCCAAAATGCCTTAAAATCCTTAACTACCCAGTTTGAATATCGCGCGATGCATATTTTCATGTGCGCACTTCTAGGATCGAAGTTCTTATATGAAGAGCCAACCTGGAGGTTCCAAATTGGGAAGCAACTACCAAAGTTTGCAGCATCTAGTTCTCCACACCCCATCTCCTTCATTTGATAGGTCGATAAGAGCTTAAAAGTGGCTTAGCGTCAGTGACTTTGATCCCCGAAAAGGTACCTGTCCTTAGAAAGGTCACCCGTCGGAGCCTGAAATCCTAAAAATATTCGAAGTAGTGGAGAATTTACATTTTTAAGAGGGACATGTGGAAACCCTGAAACCCCATGCTCTAAGGGCATTTACTCCTAAAAAATCTCTTGAAAAACATCTGAAAAAGTTCGAGTTTGGCAACACGCGCCCGGCCTAAAATCACATGCGCCAGCCACATTCACCTGGTACATTCTGTTAGTGCACTTTTCTGTGGCATACTAGTGCACCTTGTTTGTCAATCACTTAGGTCTAGTGTCAGTTGAGCTTAATGAAGACGAAGACTGAAGACTCAAGTGGCCATGCTGCATCAAGGAAGAAGATACAGGTAAAAGTGATGCCTTGGTCTGCCTTAACCTTGACCAAAACCAAACCCTTAACCTCTTTGATGACCTTGACCATATTAGAAAAACCTTTAGTCATCATAGATTGGCCCTAGGTGTACCAAAAGACCATCTAAACCTTGGCCATAAAGATTGGGTTGTGATAGAGTGGGTCAGCAAAACCATTTTGCTGAACCCATCGGACTAACTCCCAGTCCAGACAGCATGTTGCTGTAGTGATCAGGCCATTGGGCCGACCGGTCGTGACTGGTCGGCAGGTCTAGTCCGACTGGTCAGCAGGTCTAGTCCGACTGGTCGGACAGACACCCCCTCTAGACAGCGAAGTCACTGTCTTGCCTGGCCGTTGGCCGACCGGTCGGGACCAGTCGGGACAGGTCGAGACTAGCCATTTTTTGCCCGTTTTTTATCCGTTTGGACTTCTTTTATAAAGGGACTTGGCTCATTTTGAGGGGGATGGAGAGGGATTATGAGAGGAGTGAAGCCACCATTGTTGGAGACCATTTAAAGCTCATTCCCAACCTATGCAAGGCATCTTCTTTGTACTTTAACACAAGATTGGAGCATTCTAAGCTCATGAAGAAGATGACCTTCATCCCCTCCTGATCTTTAGAGTTTGGATCTTCCTTGATAGGCATATCCTTATCCAAATCTCTAAGATGAGATCGTTGTAAGAGAGAAACTCTAGACAACCCATTCCTATTAGTTGTAGAGTTCTCAAACCTACTCTCCTATCACATTAGGCATCACAAGCAAGGTGATTGATCAAGTGTAGTTGAGGCATTGGCAACGCAACGATAACACGATTGGGGGAGCAAGGGAAGCTGATTGAAGCACGGAAGAGAGGAGATCAAGCAACCTGAACCGGCGCTGAACAAGGGGCTCATCCAACAAGTAAGGTTGTCTTTATTCAGAGTCCATCCACTCAATTTTCTGTGGGAGTTGAGTGTAGAGTTTGTTTGTCAAACTCGAACTAGGGACGTTGGCCGTTCATTGGCCTGTTTGTCGGCCTAAAGACTAGGGGTTGTTTCGCACTCCTTGGCCCGTTTGCAGAGCCTAAACAAAGTCTCCAAGGGGGAGCCTCCGACACCGGAGTGAACGCGCGTCGGGTTGAGAGTTAGCCTATGTCCAAAACTCCATTTGGGTTGAGAGATAGCCCTTTGTCCAAAACTCCAGTTATGGTTGAGAGGTGAACCGGTAAAACCTCCGTGTAAAGGTTGAGAGGTGAACCTAATTTAAAACCTCCGATAGTGAATGCCAGTGTGCTCAAAGGAGTTAAGTACTTGAACCGGGAGTGGAGTAGACCCAAAGTCGAACCACTATACATGCTTGTGTTTGTGATTGATTGAGTACATGGATATCTTAGCATTGTATGTTTAATTGTTTAATTATGAATGCTTGATAAGAATGTATGCTAGGCACTAGATAGGCACATCCACACACAAGATGTACTTTCACTAGTTGTGTAGACTTGAGCTCATTGATCCATTCTCATAAGTCTACATAGGTTGCATAGGTTAGGAGCTTGATTAGTTAAATCATTTAATTATCTATGCATGCTTAGACTAGGTTGTTTATTGCTTAAACCATATGCTAGTCTTGTGATTGGACCCACTTAGGCTTAGAGGCCGAAGTGTTCTTGCTTACTAATTTTAATTTGTTAAATTTTGTAAGTAGGTGAAAAGAATTTCAAAAGGTCCTAATCACCCCCTATAGGACTTAGCCATAATTCTAGTTTCTCTTTAAGCTTCCACACATACGAAGGTGTCGTGTTAGACTATCGACATAATTTCATATTCGCCCGAAAA
The DNA here is from genome assembly GCA_003013855.2 of Liriodendron chinense. Lineage (NCBI taxonomy): Eukaryota > Viridiplantae > Streptophyta > Magnoliopsida > Magnoliales > Magnoliaceae > Liriodendron > Liriodendron chinense. The sequence continues at coordinate 2,816,656 of ML058508.1, read as the reverse complement.
TCCCTCTAGAAACACATGCGCTCACCATATCCGACTACCTGGACCCGGACCCCATTAAACTACTATAAACAGCAAGCTGACCTGATGATCATAAGCAACATCACCCAAGAACGACCTTAGAGCGACGCAAGAGGTAACATGCGCCCGCTCTGTCTTCCCTCGCTGAATCCCCTCGTTAGAAAGGGATTTTCCCACCGAATGCAAAGGGAGAGAGAGGGAGAAAACTCTGAAAAGTAGCTAAGTAGTGGAAAATCCCGCTTAACAAGAGGGACATGCGCCCACCTCCTTATGGCCGTGAACTTGAAACTTGGAACTTGGTCTCTATGACCGTGAACTCAAAGACCATAGTCCTTGATGACTTAATTACCTACTCGATCTATCCGAGCTTCCTCCCGAACACTCCATCTATTATACAACTATCATTCATAGTGAAACTTTTGTCTCTTTGTGCCAAGGTTTTCTCCCGTAAGGGTTTCCACTTAAAAATTCTTGTGTTGTTTATGGTGTGTTTTACTTATGTTTATACTCTCTTAATACTTTATTTAATTTATCTACGACATATTGTTGAACCTCCAAATTATACATTGCATAGCCCATTACATCACATTATATGCATGGTTTTCATGTTTAAAAGGCCCATCTAATGCATGTTTGGTGATTGTAGGAATGAGAGCGGACTTCACTCAATTGGAGACTAAAAAGAGCCATTTGAAGCCATTGGATGAAGGTTGAAGAAGGACCAAAGAAAGAAGAAAGCAAGGAGAAAAGAAAGTAGAAGAAAGAAAGGAAGAACAAGAAGAAGAATAGAAGCCTGACCGGTCGTGACCGGTCGGCCAAAGCAGTCCGACCGGTCTTAACCGGTCGGCCATCCTTTCCTGGATGTTGGACAAAAGGACCAGAGGGGTCCAACCAGCCAAGACCGGTCGGCCAGCAGGTCGGAAGCCCACTGCACTCCCTGGACTGTTAAACAGAGTGGTCCGACCGGTCTCCGACCGGTCGGCCACATGCAGAAAACGGGCAGTTTCTAATTCTACTCCGAAAAACGCTGCGCACTGCGTAACCTTACGCAATTTCTGGATGTTTTCGACGCAAATGAGCTTCTCTACTATAAAAGGACACATATGAAAATACGGTATAAGTTTGATTACCGCTGTTGTAGAAGCAAGAAACAAGTTATCTTGTCCTAGAGGGGGGGTGAATAGGACACTTTTTAAATTTCTCAATACAAAGTATTCTTAGAGCACTTTCATCAAACACCAGATATGCAAAGCATAAATCAATAGAAGCACATGTGAAAGAAGTAAATCAGTTCATCCATTCACCACACAACAAGGGATTTTTATAGTGGTTCGGTTATGTACCTACTCCACTCCCGGCTGATCCACTCACTCCTTGAGTGGCCGGATTTCACTATCACTATGGTTTTAAATGAGGTTAACCATAAACCTTAACAGCCTACAAAAGGACTTACGACTCAACCCATGGATTCATCCTTCCATATGACTAATCCATGACCACTTAGTCCTACACAAGGGCTTGTCCTACTCAAGGACTTGTCCTACGCAAGGACTCTACCGAGTTTGGGTCTTCAAACTCTGAAACCCAAATCTCAACTTGAGGAGGTTTCTTGGACTCGAAAGACTAAATATACTTAGCTGATTGAGTCCCTTGATGATGCCTTTGTTGAAGAAGCTTCGGCTTGAACGGAAGACGTCTTCTTCAGCTCCCTCGATCAGCAACCTTGCTCCGGATGACCCATTGTAGTTTTCAAGGTGAGGGATTGAGGTTAGGTTGAGGCTATTTTGGGATATGGCTTTTATATGAGGAAAGCTTCTACCTAAACCACCATTAATGGCATTGATGACAAGAGAATGTCTATGAGAGATAGGTCAAGATGCCATTAAAGAGGAGTTGAGTTCATGTTTCAATCCAAGCTTTGAATGCTTAATCAATGTTGGTCAGATCAACATGGATTGAAGAATGAACTCAACAGATCTAAGGGTTTGGAAGAAGGGGATCTCAAGAGGAAGGCTCACTCAAACCCTAGATGAAGCTCAAGGTGCCTTGGGCAAGATCCAACCGAGTTCTATAAATAGATTATGCCCTTCAACGGTCAGAAAACGGTCAGCTCGATAGGTTCCGATCGATCGGACATAAGTTTTAGTCAATTTTGAATTTTGCTTGAAAACAGGTTCTCCGATTGATCGGACTTAGTTCCGATTGATCGGAATACCATGTCCGATTGATCGGACAGATGGTCCGATTGATCGAAATTTCTTCCAGAGAGTTGATGCAATTTTTCTGAAAATTCCTCCGATGGATCGTATCTATGTCCGATGGGTCGGAGAGCCACGTCCGATGGATCGGAAAGACCTCCGATTGATCGTAAAAGAGTCCAGAGAGTTTTTCATATATTTGCTGGACAGTTGTACGATTGATCGGACATACTGTCCGATTGATCGGAATGCACTTTTCGATGGACCGGACAGCCCTCCGATGGCTCGGAAAAGTGTCCAGAGAGTTTACAATGTGACTGGACTATTTTCCGATGGATCGGACACATTGTCCGATTGATCGGACATCTATCGGAATATTCTCCGATGGATCGGGTATGTATCGGAGAAAGCAGACTTATATATTTTCAATTTTAAAGAAACTTCTGCTACCAAGAACCTATCCATTGCTGATCTTAATGGAAGGTGGGTTATAGATGGTGCTAAGGATGTGCCTAGAAAGGTTTTGGGCCATCTATAGAAGTTTTTGGGATCAAAGGTTTGGATGGAGAGGCTTGAAGCTGACTTGATCTTCGAGAAGCTTCTGTCTTCAGCCGCAAGGAAAACTGTCTTCAGCCGCCAGGGACTCGACGACACACTAACCATGGTAATTGACAAATCTTTGCATTAACAATCTCCCCCTTTGTCAATTACCAGACAAAACCAAACCTATGCAAGTCTTGGTCCATACCACAGACTTATCCTAGACACCAAAAACCAAAATACATCATGTCGAGGAAAATAAAAACTTTATACATAGACATGACTCATTACATACAAAATGTACAGACTCAATGTACAAACTAGGCTTCACTTGAACTCCCCCTTAGTCCCTGCACACAAAAGATCAACAAAAAGATAACCTGGATCTTTTGGTGGGATAAATTCTCCCCCTTTTTGTCAGTGATTGACAAAGGTTAGTAAAAAAATGAGAATGCAGCGCATATGTCATAGACACAAGGAGGAAAATAAACATTATCGAGCCGAGAGAGGAAGCCAACACACACATGGTCATGCAAGGATATACAAGTATATGACAGTAAGCACAGAGGGCTTATAGCCCAGGCAACCAACCTCCCCTCCTGAAATGTATATCATGACCAACAAACCATATATACAAAATCCAAAAGAGAGCAAGAAGCCCACCAAGAATAAGCAATTTCGCACAATTATATGTATATATGCAGAAGATAGCCAAAAAGAATGATCATCAGATATAATAGCATAACAAGAAAGACATAATGATCATCATAATATCCAAGTACAGAGCATCCAGAATATCCAAAAAAATATCCAAAAACATATCCAAAAAGTATAACCATCCGTCAATCCAAAAAGGTGTCAAAGAAAAGATGCAGCAATCAATACAACTATCAACGTCGCTCCAAAAAGGTATCTGCGACGACTAGACACTAGGGACCCTAACTGAAAAGATAGGCAGCTATGGAGCAGGGCCAGAGACATCATCGCGACGGCATGATAAAGCTGATGTGAGGCTCTGGACAGCAGCATGAATGGACTGCATCAAGCTCTCGAGTCGCGACAGCCGCTCACCATGCTGGGCAAGGGCACCCTCCACTCGATCGAGTTGAGCAGTGATCTGCTCCGTGCTGGGAGGAGGAGGTGCTGAAGAGGCGTCGGACTGAAGGCGCCGCTTGACTGAGCGACAAGCTGGGGCAGGAGTCGGTGATGGAGCGGAAGACCCGCTGTGGGTGTCAGCCGACACCTGTGTGGGAGTGTGCGAGAAGTCCCGATCTTCTACGTCATCCTCTTTTGGAAGGGTCATCTTCTTGATATTGAGGTCCCTGAATGTGCGGCGAGGAATAGGGTGGACCACAATATCTCTGAACCCGCACTCTTGCCCTAATCTGGTAATGAGCCACCCGAACGGAATGGTGTTGCGGTTGTGTGGCAGAGCATCCAGAATATGATGCAAAATGATGGATGGGAGACACAGGCGCGTCCCATGACCGACGTGATACAGCAGGTTGACCATATTGGCAGTAAGGTCGGACTTGTTGGTACTGCGGGGATAGACATTGGTGCTGAAGATCTGGTGGAGCACTCGAAACCTATTAGACATTTCAGATGCGCGTAGTGCACTACCGTCGATCCACTTCGGATTTGGACCCCGACATAAGTAGCGAGTCCAATCAGCCCTAAGAGAAGTATCAAGCAGATTGTCATTGGGTTGCGGGGCTGTGGACACGGGAACACCAATCAGGGCGGCGATTGTGTGGGCTGTGACAGGGACGACCCGCCCGCCGACAATAACTTCACATGAGGGAGGGTTTCCAACGGGGTTGATGATTTTAGATAGAAATGTATATACAACCTCGGGATGGGCTACGCCGCCAAAATGAAGTACAGCATCCCACTCAATCTGTGAAAGAAGAGCGGGAATGCCAAATGGCTCCACACAAGACTCAGTGACCACTCTCTCATAGATAATGGTGCGAGATTGAAACCGAGAGAGAGAGGCTGGACTCTCAGGCTGGGCAGGAGGTGCAGCAGGTGAAGGAGAGCCCTGAGAGGGTCGAGAAGTTTGCAACTTCTTGGTCCTGGCAGTGGTGGATGGCCCAGCAGCCATCTTGGACTTGCCTTTCGGATCTTTAGGCATGATATAGCAAGCTTGGAAAGAGGATTTAACCAATGTAGGTACCAAGATGGACGGAAAACCCTTCAAATCCCTAGAAATGATGTTCTGACAGAGGAGAGGGACAGAAGAAACCGATCGGATAGCCAAAAAATCAAACTGACAGCTTGAAGGATCTTACCTAGGAGACACAAAGACCTGTTGAGGCTGCAAATGAGGATCCAGGGAAACCCAGCTGAGCTATAGACCAATCGGATGAAGATGCCCTAGCAAAAAGGGGCTGAGAGAGGAGAGGAAGAGGGCAGAAATGAAGTCCAAATGAATAGGGCTCACGTATTTGACTGTTTATCTCCCGATATTTCCGATTGATCGGACGATGTGTCCGATCCATCGGAAATGCCCCCAGTGAGATTTCAACACAAAACATTTTCTCCCTTCAGCAAATGATTTCCAGCTAATTTGATAAGAGTGTGAGCATGACAATATCAATAATCACAAAAAAAAATGAGGCTAATTCCTCAGATATACCTATATGCACATGAGTGTCCATTTTGCTAGAATGAGCACACACCGATAGACTTCCGAAGGTGTTCAAACCTTGTGGAATCTAACGGCTTAGTAAGGATGTCGGCCAATTGCCGCTCAGTTTGAATGTATTCAAGATTAATCAGTTTTTCCTCAACGAGTTCTCTTATAAAGTGATGCCGGATGTCGATATGCTTGGTTCGAGAATGTTGAACCGGATTTTTTGAGATATTAATGGCGCTTGTGTTGTCACAAAAAAGCGTCATTTCATCCTGATTAAGACCATAATCCTTCAACATCTGCTTCATCCAAAGTAGTTGAGCACAGCAACTTCCGGCAGCAATATATTCAGCTTCAGCGGTGGACAAAGAGATGGAGTTTTGCTTTTTGCTATGCCAAGCAACTAAGCAATTTCCGACGTAAAAACAGCCACCGCTAGTGGATTTTCTGTCATCCATATTTCCGGCCCAATCGGCATCGGAGTACCCCGCAATGATGGTTGAGGTGTCAAAGGGGTACCACAAGCCATAATCAGTGGTGCAGGCCACATATCTAATCACTCGTTTTACAGCAATGAGGTGTGATTCCTTAGGATCGGCTTGAAATCTAGCACATGCCCCTACACTAAAGGCGATATCGGGTCTACTAGCTGTGAGGTAGAGAAGACTCCCAATCATACTTCTATATAAATGTTGATCAACACTAATGCCAGATAAGTCTTTAGAAAGTTTAATGGTGGTGGCCATAGGCGTGGTGTGTGATCGACCCGAGTCTAGCCCAAATCTCTTGACCAAGTCTTTTGCATACTTAGTTTGGTTGATAAAGATTCCATTTTTCAGCTGTTTAACTTGCAATCCTAGGAAAAAATTTAGTTCGCCAACCAAACTCATCTCAAATTCAGATTTCATTAGTTCAGCAAATAAGCCAGAGAATTCTTCACAGTTAGACCCAAATACAATATCATCTACATAAATCTGAGCAATGAGAAAGGAATCAGCCGTCCTTTTAACAAATAGGGTTTTATCAACACTCCCCCTAACAAACTGGTGAGCAATAAGAAATTGAGTAAGACGTTCATACCATGCTCAGGGGGCTTGTTTTAACCCATAGAGAGCCTTTTTCAATCGGTAGACTCTTTGAGGGTAACTAGGGTCCACAAACCCTTTTGGTTGTTCAACATAAACCTCCTCATCAAGTATACCATTTAGAAAGGCACTCTTCACGTCCATTTGAAATAGTTTGAATTTAAGAGCACATGCTATGGACATGAGAATTCGAATGGATTCGAGTCTAGCTACCGGGGCAAAAGTTTCATCAAAATCAATTCCCTCAATTTGAGAGTACCCTTGAGCTACGAGACGTGCTTTGTTTCGAATCACATTGCCAGATTCATCTGTTTTGTTTTTGAAGATCCATTTGGTTCCAATGACATTTTTCTCATTTGGTCTTTCCACTAGAAACCAAACATCATTTCGGGTAAACTGTTGAAGTTCCTCTTGCATAGCAAGTATCCAAAACTCATCATTGAGAGCTTCATTTATATTTTTTGGTTCAATTTTTGAAGTGAAGCACACATGACTGTTGATGGCCTCAAGTTGTCTTCTAGTCTTGACTCCGACATCCGGATCTCCAATGATTTGATTGAGGGGATGATCCTTGATATGTGGAGCATTTCCCGAAGCTATTGAGGCATTGGGAGTGGGAGATTTTTCATCAGGTTTACCTATGTGGCACGGTTCTCCCACTTCATCATCATCAAGTCTTGTGTCTTCCTTGGATTGGTCATCAATGACAACATTTATGGATTCTTGAGTTGTTTTAGTCCTTGTGTTGTACACTCTATAGGCCCGACTATCAGAAGCATATCCTAGAAATATTCCCTCATTGCTCTTAGAGTCAAATTTTCCTAAATTTTCTCTATCTCGAAGGATGTGACATTTGCTACCAAAGACCCTAAAGTACTTGATGTTTGGGACTTTTCCATTCCACAGCTCATATGGGGTCTTATCTAGGCCGGCTCTCAAATAAACTTGGTTAATGATGTGACAAGCTGTATTCACTGCTTCGGCCCACAGATTTTGAGCTATATTTTTGCTGTTCATCATGACTGTGGCCATTTCGAGTAGAACTCTGTTTTTCCTTTCTGCTACTCCATTTTGTTGTGGAGTTTTTGGGGCTGAGAATTCATGTTTGATTCCTAAATTTTCACAGAATAGTTCAAAGCGCCCATCCTCAAATTCCCCTCCATGATCACTCCTAATACGTTTTACTGTGCATTCTTTTTCATTGTGGAGTCGTTTCATGAGTTTCTCAAACTCCTCGAATGTATCCGACTTTTCTTTCAAAAATACAACCCATGTATAGCGGGAATAGTCGTCAACAATAACGAAGAAATACCTCTTTCCTCCTTGACTCATTACTCTTGTGGGGCCTACAAGGTCCATGTGGAGTAGATCAAGGGGTTTTGATGTAGCGATGATGGATGTCTTCTTATGTGCAACTTTAATTTGTTTACCTTTCAAGCATTCAGCACATACTTCTTTTGGTTTCTTCCCAATCTTTGGTAATCCTCTAACCAATTTCTTCCTACTTAGCCTAGCAAGGTTCCTGTAATGGACATGACCAAGCCGTTGATGCCATAATTCAGTATCATCATTAATAGCCATGTGGCATACGGCAGATGGTCCCTCATCACCCTTGTTTTCAATCACATAGCAGTTATCTCCAGTGCGAAACCCTTTTAAAATTAATTTTCCAGTTTGGTCCATAATTTCGCACATTTCTTTGGAGAATTTCACGGAATGCTGTTCATCACATATTTGAGAGATGCTTAACAGATTATGTTTCAAACCGTCAACACATAGTACATCCTCAATTTTGGGCAATCCTGGCCCGGTGATGGTTCCCTTTCCAACAATCTTGGCAATACTCCCATCTCCAAAGGTAACAGACCCACCATCAAATTCAGCATAATCACAAAACTGAGTCTTGTCACCTGTCATGTGTCGGGAGCATCCACTATCAAGATACCACCTAGTGTTTCTTCCGGCTCTAAGGGCTGTATGAATAACTAAACATTTGTTCTTAACTACCCATTTAGAGACTATCCTTTTTGGAGAACTAGGTTTCTTGGTTGATTCTAGGGATGTCATTATTTGGGCATAAGTTGTTGAGGCTTTATCTTTCATCAGCTCCATGGTTCTTTTGTTCAACTGTTTTACCATTTCTAGGAGCTCTTCCATTCTTTTGTCTTTCTTTGGTGGAGTGGGATAATTTTTCCTCATGTTTGGAGTTTGTTTAGGAGGACTCCACATCTGATTCATCCTTTTACCGGTAGGTACAAATTTACCTTTCAAGTTCCGAACCGGATTCTTAAGGACCAAGCATTCAAACTTTAAATGACCAACATCTCCGCATGCATGACATATAGGTGAATTTCTCTTAGTAGTGCTTCCTGATGCATTCCTGATCTTTTTAGGTTCTGGGTTACTAACCTTAGTTGGCTCATTATAGCCTAGCCCTCTTGTGTTCCTACAAGGCTTACCTGACTTAAGGATATCATCAAGTTTTTCTCTACTTTGGGCAAATCTTTCATTGAGTTGACTTTCTTGATTAAGCTGCAAGACTAAACACTGATTTGTAGATTTTGCCTTTTTCAGCTCATCTTCTAGGGTATTAATTTTGTCTTGAGCTGCTTTGTTTTTCTTTTCCAATTCACAGATCTGATGGTACAATCCGTGGTTTTCTCTCTTCACTTCTTGCATTTCATCAGCCAATTTGTTGTTTTCAATATTAGCTTGGCTCAACTTCTTGGTAAGAAGGATGCTTTGACGAAATAGCTCATCATAGGCAACTTGCAAACCTTCATTATCATCCTCGTCATCATCGGAGGATGTCACATTGTGTTCTGATTGCTCATGATCATCATTATCTCTTTCGCCTTGTAAGTCTGGGACAATCTCAGAGATAGAGGCCATCAGAATTTTAACTGATCCTCTCTCATCACTTTGATCTTCTTCTGTTTCTGAATCAGTACTCCCAAGGTTGTCCCATGTGGCTGCCATAGCTTTCTTTTTAAATTTTTCTTTGGTAGGAGCTTGGCATTCAGAGGCAATATGACCATAGCGACCACAGTTGTAGCACTTGGGATCTTTTGGCTTGTTGTAAGATTTTCCTGTATAGCGCTTTTTGTCAAAAGATTTGCTATTCTTGTCAACCCTCTTTCCTTTGTTTTTGAAGAATTTTCTAAACTTCTTGGCCATAAGAGCCATTTCATTCATATCCAATTCTTCATCACTATCAACTTCAGATTCTTGTGTAGTGTGTGAAGTTTTTAGCACGGTGTTTCTACTTTTTGGGGATTTCTTGAAATGAAGTTCATGGGTCTGTAGAGATCCTAGTAAATCTTCTATTTTCATAGTATCAATATGTCTACATTCCTCAATAGTTATGACCTTGGAAGAGAATCGTTCGGGTAAGGATCTTAGAATTTTCCTACAAATGCGCGGGTCCGAAATTCTCTCCCCCAATCCCCACATAGCATTAGTGACATCACTCAACCGGGTGTAAAAGTCCATGAAGTTCTCATGTTCTTCCATTTTCATATTTTCAAACTGAGTTGTCAATAGCTGAAGCTTTGACCTCTTGACTGTACTAGTCCCTTCATGTGTAGTTTCAAGGATGTCCCAAGCTTCTTTGGATGTTGTGCAATTACAAATTCTTTTGAACTCATCCGCTAAGACGGCACAAAAAATAGCATTGAGTGCCTTTGCATTGCTAATGTATCTCAGTTTTTCAAGATCAGTCCATAAGTCATCAGGTTTGACTGTGGTGGTGGTGACACCCTCTAAGGTAGTGTTCAAAAGAGGTATTTCATATTTGATTTCCACAGACCTCCATGTTGCATGATCCAATGATTGCAAGAAAACTCTCATTCTTGCTTTCCAATATGCGTAGTTTGATCCATCAAAATATGGAGGTTTGGAAACCATACTAGAATCCCCTTTTGACATGATTTCAAGCTTCTAGAGACGGATCACACTCCGGGCGATTACGCCTTTGAGGAGGAACCTGGCTCTGATACCAATTGAAAATGCGTTATAAGTTTGATTACCGATGTTGTAGAAGCAAGAAACAAGTTATCTTGTCCTAGAGGGGGGGTGAATAGGACACTTTTTAAATTTCTCAATACAAAGTATTCTTAGAGCACTTTCATCAAACACCAGATATGCAAAGCATAAATCAATAGAAGCACATGTGAAAGAAGTAAATCAGTTCATCCATTCACCACACAACAAGGGATTTTTATAGTGGTTCGGTTATGTACCTACTCCACTCCCGGCTGATCCACTCACTCCTTGAGTGGCCGGATTTCACTATCACTATGGTTTTAAATGAGGTTAACCATAAACCTTAACAGCCTACAAAAGGACTTACGACTCAACCCATGGATTCATCCTTCCATAGGACTAATCCATGACCACTTAGTCCTACACAAGGGCTTGTCCTACTCAAGGACTTGTCCTACGCAAGGACTCTACCGAGTTTGGGTCTTCAAACTCTGAAACCCAAATCTCAACTTGAGGAGGTTTCTTGGACTCGAAAGACTAAATATACTTAGCTGATTGAGTCCCTTGATGATGCCTTTGTTGAAGAAGCTTCGGCTTGAACAGAAGACGTCTTCTTCAGCTCCCTCGATCAGCAACCTTGCTCCGGATGACCCATTGTAGTTTCAAGGTGAGGGATTGAGGTTAGGTTGAGGCTATTTTGGGATATGGCTTTTATATGAGGAAAGCTTCTACCTAAACCACCATTAATGGCATTGATGACAAGAGAATGTCTATGAGAGATAGGTCAAGATGCCATTAAAGAGGAGTTGAGTTCATGTTTCAATCCAAGCTTTGAATGCTTAATCAATGTTGGTCAGATCAACATGGATTGAAGAATGAACTCAACAGATCTAAGGGTTTGGAAGAAGGGGATCTCAAGAGGAAGGCTCACTCAAACCCTAGATGAAGCTCAAGGTGCCTTGGGCAAGATCCAACCGAGTTCTATAAATAGATTATGCCCTTCAACGGTCAGAAAACGGTCAGCTCGATAGGTTCCGATCGATCGGACATAAGTTTTAGTCAATTTTGAATTTTGCTTGAAAACAGGTTCTCCGATTGATCGGACTTAGTTCCGATTGATCGGAATACCATGTCCGATTGATCGGACAGATGGTCCGATTGATCGGAATTTCTTCCAGAGAGTTGATGCAATTTTTCTGAAAATTCTTCCGATGGATCGTATCTATGTCCGATGGGTCGGAGAGCCACGTCCGATGGATCGGAAAGACCTCCGATTGATCGTAAAAGAGTCCAGAGAGTTTTTCATATATTTGCTGGACAGTTGTACGATTGATCGGACATACTGTCCGATTGATCGGAATGCACTTTCCGATGGATCAGACAGCCCTCCGATGGCTCGAAAAAGTGTCCAGAGAGTTTACAATGTGACTGGACTATTTTCCGATGGATCGGACACATTGTCCGATTGATCGGACATCTATCGGAATATTCTCCGATGGATCGGGTATGTATCGGAGAAAGCAGACTTATATATTTTCAATTTTAAAGAAACTTCTGCTACCAAGAACCTATCCATTGCTGATCTTAATGGAAGGTGGGTTATAGATGGTGCTAAGGATGTGCCTAGAAAGGTTTTGGGCCATCTATAGAAGTTTTTGGGATCAAAGGTTTGGATGGAGAGGCTTGAAGCTGACTTGATCTTCGAGAAGCTTCTGTCTTCAGCCGCAAGGAAAACTGTCTTCAGCCGCCAGGGACTCGACGACACACTAACCATGGTAATTGACAAATCTTTGCATTAACAACATAGGGGCTCTTCCTAGGGTATCATAGAAGCTAAGGGACGTCGTGAAGTGTTTGCAACCATCCAAACTCCAATTTTTCTATGTTTTCTAGTTCTTTCATGAGTTTTAGTTGTAGTATGACAATGCTCGGCTAGAATCTCTCAGCTAAGGCTGAGAGGTGAAGCTTATAGCCGATTTCATGTTTAATTCAGTTCAATTCAAGTAATTTTAATTCAAGTTCGGATTTTTGCATATTTTAGTTTCCAAAGTTGATAGTTTTAGATGTTTTATGAGAGTTCATGTGCTCCGGACATGGTTTCCTTGCAATTCTGTGAGATTATCATGTTGTGCTTATTTAGATTTGAATTATAGTAATCCTTGAGCAGGCCATAGTCCATAGGCATGGCTGTTACTCCGAAGGCTATGATTTCGAATTCTACATTGTTGAATGGACTAAAACTTGGAAGTTCAACTTAAGTGGGATTGAATGTGTTTAATGCTTTATTTTCCAACTAGATGAGAGATAGGACTTCACATCTAGTTGTGTATCTTGCTTGGATTGATTGGATTGACATGGGATTGCTACAAGTGGATCCTTGAATGCCTTAGTGCCTTTAAATTACTGTTTTCCATTAAGTTTCTGTTTTAGCATAATTGTTCCAATTAAATTTCTTATTTATTGCAAACTGAGTTGCTGGAATAGTTTGGAATTTGCTATCCAATTCCCTGTGGATCGACCTCAGTCTTACCAAGTTTTATTACTACATTGCAGCCTTACACTTGAGGCGAGAGAACAAGTTTTTGGCGCCTTTGCCGGAGAGTTTAAATAACGATTTTCAAATTGTTTTAGTGGCTGTACAAGTAGAATTAGATAGGATTTTTTTCTGATTCCTTAGAACTAATCAAAATTGTTTGTTTTGTAGGATTTCTTCTCTAGTTCAAGCACATCGAGTAATATCCTTCTAACTTAGCTTTTTGTAGATTTTTTTCAATTTTTTAGATCAATTTCAGATTTTATGACTAGTTTAGTTTTTAATTGAGTGGTTTATGTCCCGTTGGGAACGTGACCACTCCAATCGTCTCCAATCCGAAGGTGGCCTAGTTGGACTATTGTCAGTCCATAGACGAGTCCGAAATTACCAAGAACATTGTGAAAGTTTGGGTAGTATGGATCAAACACCTTTAATGAATCCTCCCCTCCCTACTCCAACTACAAACGCAAATCAAGAGAGAGTAGGAGAGAATGAGGTATATAACATTCCTCCAATGAGATCACTACGGGACTACCTACAACCGGACCGTGCAACTACACCCTCTTGCGTGGTTCTACCACCAACCGGGGGAAATATTAATATAAAGCCGGGTGTGATTCAACTAATACCAAAGTTCCATGGGCTAGATTCTGACAGCCCATATCTGCACTTAAAAGAATTCGAAGAAGTGGTGGCTACCTTGCAATACACAAATGTTTCTGAAGATGCCATAAAACTCAAACTCTTTCCCTTTTCATTGAAAGAAAGAGCCAAGACTTGGCTTCACTCTCTTAGACCACACTCGATAGGGTCATGGAACGAGATGACCCGAGAGTTCTTGAAAAAGTTCTTCCCGGTTCATAAAACGAACACCCTTCGAAGAGCCATAATGAATTTTTCGGCTAAAGAGGGTGAATCTTTCTTCCAATGTTGGGAAAGGTTTAAGGACCTCCTACTTGCTTGCCCACATCATGGCTACGAAAGTTGGCGAATCATAAACTTCTTCAATGATGGATTAAGTTCCAATATGCGCCAATTCGTAGAGATGATGTGCAATGGCGAGTTCATGAGCAAAAATTCAGATGAAGCTTGGAGTTATTTAGATATGTTGGCCGAGAATGCCCAATCATGAGATACCTCGGATAAATCCAATAACCCCAAGCCTACTCAAGAAAAAGAGAAAGGAAGGATCTATATCCTCAAGGAGGAAGACGATGTGAATGGAAGGATAGCCAGCCTCACAAGGAAGATCGAGGCCATGGAACTTAGTAAGAGTGAAGCTTCAAAGTCCAATGAAGCCATTAAAACCACGTGTGGGATTTGTTTCACCAATTTACACGCTACGCAAGATTGTCCCACAATTCCTGCGTTTCAAGAAGTGCTACATGAGCACGCCAATGCCACATATGGTTATCAACGGCCTTTCAATGGACCAGTGGGTAATATGTACAATTCTACTTGGAAGAACCACCCGAATTTCAGTTAGAAGAATGCTCCCACGGGCAATCCTACAGACTCTCAAGGAGGGCCACCCATGCAAAATATGGCCCCACCTCAATTCTCGATGGAGGACACCTTAAAAGCATTTATGCAAGGGCAAAGGCAAATCAATCAAACAAATCAGCAAATGTTCCAAGAGCTTAAAGTCTCAGTTGATGAGATTAAGGGACGCTTGAATGCTAGGGAAGGGACCTTTCTGGCCCAACCTCAGCCCAATCCAAAGCAAGTACATGAAATGAGCATTCTTAATCCCTCTAACCAACATATGGAGCAAGAAAAATCTATCACCACTCTTAAAAGTGGTAAACAAATTGACAAATCTATTCCGGTGAAGGCTGACAAGCCTAATGATCCGAAAATTCTGAGGATGAGGACGGATCCAACTTAGCCCCACAAGAAAAGGAACGCATCTATAAGCCCATAGCACCATTCCCTTTGAGATTGGTTGCTCCAAAATCTCTTCCAAACTCTCATGATATTCGAGAGATTTTTAGGCAAGTCAAAATCAACATTCCCTTGCTTGATGCCATCAAACAAGTTCCCTCCTATGCCAAGTTTCGAAAGGACCTATGCACAACCAAACATAAATATAATGTGCAATAAAAGGCCTTTTTGAATGAGCAAGTGAGCGTCATTCTTATTAAAAAGACCCCCCCAAAATTCAAAGATCCCGGTAGTCCCACAATTTCATGTATCATTGGAGACTACCGGATTGAGCGTGCACTACTAGACTTGGGGGCAAGCGTGAATTTGATCCCATACTTGGTATACGAGCAATTGGGTCTTGGTGAATTAAAACCCACCAAAACCACATTGCAACTCGCTGATAGATCCATCCGTGTACCGAGAGGGATAGTTGAGGATGTGCTAGTCCAAGTTGATAAATTCTACTACCCGGTAGATTTCATCGTCTTGGACACATAACCGGTCATGGATGTTAGCACCCAAATACCGATGATTCTAGGCCGCCCATTCCTTGCTACATCAAACGCAATCATAAATTGCTGGAATGGAGTGATGCAAATGTCCTTTGGGAACATGACGTTGGAGGTGAATGTGTTCCACTTGAGCAAAAGGCATAGGGATGAGGATGATGTCCATGAGGTTGATATGATTGATTCAATCGTGGAAGAGGAGTTCGTTTTAAGGAAGAATTTTGATCATCTAGATGTTGTTAGCTTTATCCCTTTGAGGATTGGGACGATAATGATGGCCCCCATGAGGTAAACATGGTAGAATCTATGAAAGATGGGGGGTTTTTCCAACATGATCTACCTGAAAGCTTGGGAACATGTTTGACACATTCTAAGGGTGACTCAAATTCTAATTTTAATAAGACCTTGGAAGTGTCAATTTCTAAAAATTTATTTGACAAGTCTCCAATTTCTGATTTACACAAATTTGTTATGCAGGATTTGGAAGAATTGGTGCTTGAATTGCCTATAGAGAGGCTAATTTCTGAAAGTGTAGAGGTTGAGGACCCACTCCAACCTACACAAAATTCTAAGGAGGAGGAAGACGTGAAGGGTCCAAATCTGAAAACTTCCTCTCTTGAGGTCTCCTACACACTCGAGGAGTGTTTAGCATATTTTGAAGATTAGGATGATCCCATGATTCAGGACATAGTAAATGCTTTGAGAAAGAGACCTCATGCACCTAAAAAGCTTCCTTCCACAGAGTGCCAAATTGAAGAATCAATTGTGGAAGCACAAGCGACAAATGATTATGTGGAGACCATTCCAATGTTTGAGGATGAAGCAATTGAAGTCTCCACATCTCTTTGGTTTGTTCAAACCGAAGAACACTTCTGGAATGACCCATATTTGACATACTTGAATGATTTTTGCCCAGACAAGAAGGAAAGGAGATCCATATCCAATGATTTCCAACCAATGCAATTCTCCTTTCCTAATACATGTGACAATTTTCTTGAGGAACCCGCTGAAATTTTTCAGCTGGATTTTCAATGGCTTAGAATGATCGATGTCACCAATGTACTTTCCAAAGCAGTATGGTGGATAGTTCTTCTGAATAATTTGTTACACCACTTGATGATCTTGCTCAACTTTGTCCTTTTGGATGTTTTACTGATAATCGATCTCCTAGTCTGATGGAGATCCTCTTTTTAAAAAAGGACGGGTTAGGTATCTTTATTACTTTCTGTAGATTAGGTTTAGTTTTATTAAGTTTTACTGTTTTAGTAGGTTTAGTTGTTGGAGTTGCAGACTTCCATGATCGACTCTCTCAGGTATTATTGTTCTCACTCTCTGATATTTCACCATCGCTCTCATGTTCATGCTCATTACATATCTGTTTACATTGAGGACAATGCAAGATTTGGTTGGGGGGTGAGATGAGATTCCTCATCTAGCAGTTTGCAACACTTCGAGCATCGTATGTGCAGTTTGCAACACTTCGAGCATCATATGTGCAAATTTTTTCAGATTTTTTTAAAATTTCAAAACTCCTTTAGAAAACCTTATTTCTATGCATTCGAGATGATACGAGTATATGAGGAGGAGATACGAAGTGTGTGAGGTTGTAAGTCTTAAACTTCTCCTAACATAATGGTTTTATATGTGAATTCCCCTATTTATGTGATTGATAGAAAATTTGAACACTCTTACACTTAGTTCACATTACACGATTTTCATGGTTTGAAAGGATTATATGATTTGTGGGTTAGCTAGACTTAAGTTTTTGAGGTGTTGAGGAACAAAGCCGGGGTACTTTATCCATCCTTGTCCATGGAAAAATAACGAAAGATATGGATTTTTAAAAATCCTATCTAATTTAAAAGAAAAAGGAAAAGGAAGGATGAAATTGGGAATGATGGAAAAATGGTGAAAAATTCCAAAAAGGGCTACCTATTACCAACCAGGGGATGGTCTACCCGTAATCAAAGCCAGAAATGGGACGTAGTGTGAAAGCCGTTGGAAGGACGGTAAGACAAATTCCTGTCATAGGCTTGTTGTTGGCTCTATACACTTTAAGATCCGTAGTTTAGTTGATCTATGGAGAAGATAATCCCAAAAACTCAGGAGATGAACTTTCACTATGCACACTAGGTTGAGTTTTGTTCGAATTCTTCTATTTATCAATCAATCAACGGGAATTTCATATGGACGCTTATTATGTTTTGAGAGTTTTAAGGTTTCAACGTCTAACACCTAATGTTTTCGAATTTTATACTTGTAAGTCTTGGAGTGGATAGAAACATAGTTTCTGAAGGAGAGTTGGGTTTGGAGGTTTGAACTTATTCACGCATGTTTTGCTCGGGACTAGCAAAAAGCTGGTTGGGGGGTGTGTTGAACCTCTAAATTATACATTGCATAACCCATTACATCACATTATATGCATGGTTTTTATGTTTAAAAGGCCCATCTAACGCATGTTTGGTGATTGTAGGAAGGAGAGCGGACTTCACCCAATTAGAGACTAAAAAGAGCCATTTGAAACCATTGGATGAAGGTTGAAGAAGGACCAAAGAAAGAAGAAAGCAAGGAGAAAAGAAAGTAGAAGAAAGAAAGGAAGAACAAGAAGAAGAATAGAAGCCTAATCGGTCGTGACTGGTCAGCCAAAGCAGTCTGACCGGTCTTGACCGATCGGCCATCCTTTCTTGGATGCTAGACAACAGGACCAGAGGGGTCTGACCGGTCAAAACCGGTCGGCCAGCAGGTCGAAAGCCCACTGCACTCCCTGGACTATTAAACAGAGTGGTCCGACCGGTTGTGACCGGTCGGCCAGCCCAGTCCGACCGGTCGGCCACATGCAGAAAACGGGCAGTTTCTAATTCTGCTACGAAAAATGCTGCGCATTGCGTAACCTTAAGCAGTTTTTGGATTTTTCCTACACAACTGAGTTTCCCTACTATAAAAGGACACCTGGGGGCTCTTCCTAGGGTATCATAGAAGCTAAGGGATGTCGTGGGAGAGGAAGGAAGCCATCATGGAACATCTGCAACCCTCCAAACTTCGGTTTTTCTATGTTTTCTAGTTCTTTCATGAGTTTTAGTTGTAGTATGACAATGCTCGGCTAGAATCTCTCAGCTAAGGCTGAGAGGTGAAGCTTGTAGCCGATTTCATGTTTAATTCAGTTCAGTTCAAGTAATTTTACTTCAAGTTTGGATTTTTGCATATTTTAGTTCCCAAAGTTGATAGTTTTAGATGTTTTATGAGAGTTCATGTGCTCCGGACATGGGTTCCTTGTAATTCTCTGAGATTATCATGTTGTGCTTATTTAGATTCGAATTATAGTAATCCTTGAGCAGGCCATAGTCCATAGGCATGGCTGTTACTCTGAAGGCTATGATTTTGAATTCTACATTGTTGAATAGACTAGAACTTGGAAGTTCAACTTGAGTGGGATTGAATGTGTTTAATACTTTTTTTTCCAACTAGATGAGAGATAGGACTTCACATCTAATTGTGTATCTTGCTTGGATTGATTGGATTGACATGGGATTGCTACAAGTGGATCCTTGAATGCCTTAGTGCCTTTAAATTACTGTTTTCCATTAAGTTTCTGTTTTATCATAATTGTTCCAATTAAATCTCTTATTTATTGCAAACCGAGTTATTGGAATAGTTTGGAATTTGTTATCCAATTCCCTGTGGATCGACCTCGGTCTTACCGAGTTTTATTACTACATCGCAGCCTTACACTTGAGGCGAGCGAACACATATGCATACATTTACTTTTGCCTTTAAATCAAGGGTGATCATCCATTGATGTAATTAAGGGTTCGTGACCAGTTCACAGCCTGGAATGTAAAAGATCTCGAAATCTCTAGAATAAAATTCTCCTTGCAATACCTCATCTTGTATACTTTGTGAATCCTTATGATTGTCTATGAATGTCTCTATAATCATAAACTCCCCAGAACAACGAAACACAAGAAAACTGCCTTGTGCATTTTCTAGTTTTAACAAGTTCGTAGATGTTTAGAAGGACATTTCATCTCTCCAGGAAGTACCTCATCAGCTTAGAGTTCTGTTAGTTTCTCCTCATCTGTGACTCCTATCAAAATGATGAGTTTAGAAGAAATCTATGAACAAACAGAAGAAGTTGATATTTTCTGCCAGTATGAAGATCATAAGCCTCTTACATTCCAGGAGGCTATAAAGGAAGAATGCTGGAGAATTTCCAAGAAAGAAGAAATCCATGCCATTGAGAAGAATAACACTTGGGAACTGACTATGCTTCCTCAAAGCCAAAGAACTATTGGTGTCAAATGGGTGTATAAGATCGAACGTACGTCCAATGGAGAGATTGATCGTTATAAGCAAGGCTTGTGGCTAAAGGCTATATAGCGTGGACTATGAAGAAATATTTTCTCCTATTGCCTGTCTTGACACTGTGGGAATGATAATCTCCCTTACAGCCCATCAAAGTTGGATGATTTACCAAATGGATGTGAAATCTACATTTCTAAATGGAGTTCTCGGAGAAGAGGTTTATGTTAACCAGCCTCAAGGCTTTGTTGTACAAGGGGAGGAACACAATGCGTATAGGCAGAAGAAATCTCTCTATGTGTTGAAGCAGGCTCCATGCACCTGGAATGCATGTATCAACAGCTATCTTAAAGGAAACGATTTCGCCCAATGCCCATATGAGCATGCGGTCTACATCAAGAAAAATTCTCTTGGAGATATGCTAATTGCATGCCTATATGTGGATGACCTACTGTTTGCAGGGAACAGCCAGTTAATGTTTGATAAATTCAAGATGACCATGTTCAAAGAATTTGAAATGACCAATGGCGGACTTATGTCCTTTTTTAGTATCGAGGTGAAGCAACAACATAGCAGCATCCACATATCTTAAAAAAAGTATGCGAAGGATCTTCTTGAAAAGTTCGAGATGGTCGATTGCAATGCCGTGAATACGCCTATAGCGACGAGCTTGAAGATGACAAAAGAAAGAGAAAGAAGAAGCATGGACTCAACTTTATTCAAGAGAATGATTTGAAGTTTCAGATACCTCACAATCACTAGGCTAGATATCGTCTACAGTGCTGGGCTTCTAAGTAAATACATGGAAGCACCAAAAGAAACACATTGGCTCGCTGCAAAAAGAATCGTCAAGAATGTCAAAGGAACCGTGGAATTCGGCATCTTTTATCCATACAATGATGAAGCAATGTTGTATAGATATTCAGACAGTGATTGTGGAGGTGATTAAGATGAAGGGAAAAGCACCACAGGGTATGTGTTCTATGTCAAATCGATGACATTCACATAAAACTTGAAGAAGCAAAGCATCATCGCCTTGTCTACGTGTGAAGTTGAATACGTGGCGGCATCATCCACCGTTTGTGAAGCAATTTGGCTAAAAAGCTTATTAAAAGAGTTGAAGCATCCGCAAGAGGAATCCATTGTCATATACATGGATAACAAGTCTGTAATCGAGCTTGCCAAAAATCCAATACAACACGGAAGGAGAAAACATATTGATACCAGGTACCATTTTCTAAGAGATCATGTGAAACAAAAATCAGTAAAATTTGAGTATTGTCATACTACTGAACAAGTGGCAGATATTTTCACCAAAGCACTACCAACTGATACATTTAGACGACTAAGGTCGATGTTTGAAATGAAGCCGGTTTTGGTTTGAAGGGGAGTGTTGGAATAAGCAAACCAAAACCATTTATTTTATTACTTGTAAGCTAAGAGTCTTGGAAGCTAAGAGTCTTAAGAGTTAAGAGACTTAAGAGTCTTAAGACATAAGAGTTTTAAGAGCTAAGAGTTTTTCAAAGCATTATAAAATGAGGTGTTATGAGCCATTTGTAAGAAGAGTCAAGAAGAGCCAAGATTGTAATGTAATGCAATAAGAAGTATTTTCTTTGAAAAGAATTGTGTCTTTCCTTCCTTCTTTGTGTGTTTGTCAAGTTCAAGGCTTAGTATAGCCAACCAACTATCTAGATCTCGTTGGCCCACCAATCTGTGCACATACTTCTCTAAGGGCTTAGCAAAGCCAACAACAATATTCACCAACATTTTGATCTTGACATTGCTTATTAACTTTTCTCATGTCCTTAATTTTCATGGTTTTTAGATATATTGAAGTAATATCATTTTGACTAAGATCTAAGAATAAAATTAAAGTAAATTAAAAATTAAAATAAACTCCAGGTGGATAAGTTCAATGGTATAGAGATTGATTAGAATATGTGATATTTTGTTCCTATCTATGTAATAGTCAAATCATTAATAGATATCATCTTTGAAATATCCAAATCTTAAATAGATCCCAGGCTTTTCTGTATATTTAGTTTTTGCGAACCAATAAAGTAAAGATTCATCCTGACAAATCATTAGATACCTTGTGCACTAGGAGGCGGATAATCCTCAAAAAGGGATCAAGTACTACATGCTTCTCTTGGAGCAAGTAATATTCAATTGCCATCAAAATATCAATCCTAGGATTCCCAAACCCGCCATGTGAGCTTAGTAAATGAGTCGATAGAGGCCAAGGTTCAAAAGTTGGACGAACACTTGAAAACAACATTCCAAATTAAATTGTACATGTGGCTTGCACTCCCTATATTGTACATGTGGCATGTGGCATACATATAATGCAATTAACTGGTCCAAATCATGGGAACCATTTTAGATCATTAATAAAACTGACGTTGAAATATGTTCCAAATGTCTAATTGGCAGACATCTAACTGATGGTCAACATGAAAAGTAGACAATATAATTAAAAAAAAATATCAATTAATTCAACATTAGGATCCTTATATCAATTTGATTTTGGGTTCCTGACCTCTCTGGATTGTCTCCCAAGATTGAGATGGTGTAGTTTAAGTTAGGTCTATGCCTAGTGTCCAATTCTTTTCTCTATGCATATGACTCATCACCCTCCATCATAGTAACATATAATTCCCAAGTCATTTACATGGGGCCATGGTATAATCATAGTGATTAATCTCATTCTTATATAATGAATTGTTTAAGGTTGTTACCGTTGGAAGATGCTCAGGCGTTTCAACAGCAGGTTTCAAGTTGGAAATGTTAAGGAGACACACTAACCCCACCGGTGGGTGGGTGCATCCTGTGACTAACAGGGTGGGTGTGTTGCATGCCTAACAAAAAGAAAATAAAAAGAATTGTTTAAGGTTGTTAGTATTTTTTTTGGGGGAGTGGTATTTGGCACAATGGTAGTAGTACTATCTGGCCTTTTAGTTTGTATAAGTGAGGCCATTTTCACCATTCAACCCATTCATATTGCGGGCACACTTCGAATGATCCAATTAAAAAATCCTAAACCTTTGAATAGGTGGTCCAGAAAAGAAAATGCATGACCTTTTCCCTTTAATTCAATAAATCACAATGTCCTATAGCTAGGACATGAAGTGGACCACACGAAGTGGGCTCCATGGTGCCAACATTTTTATATAAGTGAAGAGCGGGTCCCACCAAACTGACAGCCGGAGCCTACTGTTTGCCACTGCATCATTTCATAAAAGAAGTTTGCTCGAATTCATCCAAGGTATTACAGTAAGATAAGATGCGTCAGGACTTTAGCTGTTCAATTTTAGGACCTTTTCAATGACAAAAACCATTTATATGATAGGGTTCCCCTTGGATGGGGGATGCACAAAAAAATATTAAGATTGAATATTTCAAGTCATTGATCATACAAAGGTTATGATGAGTGTTCATTTTAAAGCAAAATAGCTACATTATCAATTGGTTGAAATAATCCAGTTGCTCTTTTATTTGTTGTATTTCCATCGTATAAAGTGAGACTTATCATATTAACGGTTTGGATCACTGGAAGATGACCTAGATTTAAAAGGCTAAAGTCCCTAAGCACGGGATTGCTATTACGGATATATTCAGGCAAACACGTACGTGAAAAAATTGTCCATGGTCATTAACCACAGGGGCAAGTCCATAAAGGAAAAGTCAACTAAAGGGTTGTGCATTAATTTCTTCCTAGTTAATTAGGGACAAAATGATATGCATCCAATCTCATAGCCATATTGGGAACGTGGCACCTCATCAGAAGCTTGAGATGAGAAGATGATGATGGCCCACTTAAAGAACAGAAGCTGTCGGTAACTCGAACGGTGATCACTTCACACACTGATGATGGAATCCGAATCACAGCAACCATTGACGATGGAATACTCTGAATCGACCCTCCACATCATGTCTTGCCAGAAATGGCACCTGTAGGCCATCTACTTCTTGCTGAATTATGAGTTCGACCAACCACACTCACTAGACATTCATAAGATGCATCGTATGGGTCGAGAGAGAGAGAGAGAGAAGTTTCAATGTCATAGCCTTTTTTACTACCTAACGGGCACAACTGGCATGTGGGCTCCTAGCGAAGCCGTGGAGGGAACATGAAGCTCCATTTTCACAAGATACATGGTATTTATTCAATGTTTCTTTGGCTGTGGTACGTATCCTACGCAGCATCCAACAAATGTTCCCTAATGCGTTGGGGCGCCAGGGAAGACTTGTGTGATTCGCTACACATGTGCCATTACGCAGAGCACGCGTGAGAAGTCAGAAACACACCCACCAATCCAAACGCGTGAGAAGTCAAAAACGCACTGTTTCCTGTGGTGTGGTCCACCTAAACTTTGTATGCACTTCATTTTTTAGGCTGCATCCTAAAATAATAGGAAAAAACAGA